>CP092864.1:183665244-184182234 GCA_030710605.1 Cordylochernes scorpioides
GATAAGATATATTTCTTGTACACCAATTGTTGCACTAGGACTGCACCTAGTCCGACTCATCTTCGCTTGAGTGTCAAAATGTGCTAGGACAGCTGGATTTACTAGAGCCCTCTTCAGAGTTGGATATGAATTCTCTGGTGCTTTTTTTGGCTCATTCAAACGAGGATGTGTAAGATTTGTCAGGGGATCGGCTAAGTTAGCAGAGTGTTGAATGCTTTTCTTGTAATAAGAAAATGGTTCTAAAAAATATTGCATCTCATTTTTTTCTTATGGGTTTCGAGAAATTTTAAAGCTTAGTATACCTGTCTGATGGCCTTACTCCTTATTGGCTTGTCAAGTAGCCCAGAATCTAGTTCTTCAAAGACATGTCTGCTTTTTCAGCCTCCAACTCTATGTTTAATTAACGGAAATACTTGAAAAACTGCCTTTAGTATTTTGATATGAGTTTTAAAATCCTGACTATACATAATGACGTCATCTGAATAGCATATGCATACTACTCTGATCAAAAAGTTTCGACACTTTGCTCATAAGTTAAAAAAAACTTTATTATTCTACCAAATTCAAATTGTCCCCTTCAAAGTAGTTCCCGTTGGCCGCGATGCACTTCAGCCACCTTTTTTTCTAGTCGGCAAAGCACCTCTGGTAGTTTGTTTTCGGGATCGCCTTCATGGCCTTCTTCGATTCCACTTTGATCTCTTCTATGCTCTGAAATTTCCGACCCTTTAACTTTTTTTTAGCTTTCCAAAAAAGAAGAAGTCACAGGGGGCCGATTCGGGCTGTAGGGGGTTTGGGGAACACAGAGGTTGAGTGGTCCTGCAGGAACTTCGAGATTTTGAGGGCTGTGTGCGCCGGCGCGTTATCGTGGGGAAGGATCCACGACTTGCTCCTCCACAACTCCGGCCGTTTCTGCCTGATCGCTTCCCTCAATCGCCTCAAAACTCCCAGGTAGGAGTCAGCAGTTATTGTAGAGCCTTGTAGTTGAAATTCATGATGAACGATGCCCTGGTAGTCGAAGAACACCGTCAACATGACCTTGACTTTGCTGGGAGCCTTCCTCGCTTTCTTTGGTCTTGGCTCATTTTTGTAGCGCCACTCCGATGCCTGTTGGGTAGTTTCCGAATCAAAGCCGTAAATCCATGTTTTCGTTTCCAGTAATGACCTTCTTCAGCAATTCGGGGTCGTCGGTTGTCGCTTCGAGATTGAGACTGGCCGTTTCTTTCCGGGCGTTCTTTTGATCAAAAGTCAAATCTTTGGGAACGAGAACGGCGTTGAGTCTTCTCACTCCCAAAATAATCCTTCATTATCAATTGAGTCGACCCGAATGATATCCCTGCTTCTTCGGCGACCTCCCTGACAGTTATTCGTCGGTCTTCACGCACCAGTTCCAACACCTTGTCCACTTTTTCAGGAACGCTCCCGGAACGCTCGTTGTCGGCGGTCTCTTCCCGACCCTCCTTGAAGCGCTTGTACCACTCGAAAACTCGTCTTCGGCTCATGAAGGCATCCCCGTAGGCTGTTTGCAACATCCAAAAAATTTCGGCACCCTTGAATCCGTTTTTCACACAGAACTTGATACAAATTCGTTGATCCTCCATTTCGATGACTAACGAAATCGAAGCACGGGCAAAATGGCTTCACTTCGAACAGCCGCTGCACACGCTGTTGTAGCGCGTGATTTTTGAAAATTGGCAGGTCTCCAAGCCAAGGGCGACGCTTGCGTTTGCCACAAACCGGGAGAAAATATATTGAGTTTTTCAGGATTTTATGAGCAAAGTGTTGAAACTTTTTGATCCGTAGTATTTTCCAATTGCAGTTTTATTTTTAATGTTATCCATAAACCGTTAAAACCTTACTGGAGTATTACATAAGCCAAAAGGCATAACATTAAATTCATACAAACCATGGCATGTTAAAAGCTGTTCTCTTTTTGTCCTTCTTTTCGATTTCAACTTGCCAGTACCCTGATTTAAGATCAATTTCTGAAAAGTATTTCGACCCATGAAGAGTGTTTATAACATCATCGACTCGAGGGATGGGATAAACGTCCTGCACAGTTATATCGTTGACCATCTTTGTAATCACTGCACAAAATCTTCATCTTTCATCCCTTTTCTTAACTGGCATGACTGAGAATACCCATGGGTTTGATGATGGCGAATGACTCCTTCGTGAAGCATATCTTGTATTTAGAAAAGGAAACACAGGTCGGAGAGAAGAGATTCTTTATATAAAAAAACTATCGCACAGGCTTTCGGGAAAATTACCCTTAGAAGGGAGTCTTTTCCGAAAGCTTATAAGATTGTTTTCTTATACAAATAAGCTCTTCTTCCCGATTTTTGTTTCTTATTCTATAGCGAATAGGAAGTTTATCGTTGTCTTAACATCTTGTATTTGTCAATATTGTCTCTCTGTCGCATTAACCAGGTAAGGCTTGTGCTTGATTGGTTTATTAACCTTAATATTTATTTTATGCTTCGTTAAATCGGTCGTACTTAATATTGAGGAGAATAAATCTAATTTTTTCATTATCCATAGTAGACATGGTACCGGTTATGATAATGGTGGGTAGTAATTGGCGACTACCTTTACTGTGCACAACATATCTATATATCTGGAAAGCAGTTCGAATTTTGCACTTACAAGTGTGACAAAGTGGTTCTTGAAAACCTAGAGCCCCAACATCAATCTTATATTGCGGACTGGGTCACTGTGGAATCTGTACCTACGAGGCGCAGGGGCCATCTTATCTACTGCTCCTAACACAACCAGATGAAGTCAGAATGATTGAGGTGACGTGCCACACGGCGATTTGATCACCCTACCGTTTATGAGCGATCATGATGCTTTTCGCAACACTGTATCTTAAGGAAAATGTTTTGTGCTGTTGATGTGTACCGCTTCAGAGTGTTCTGTCATAGGCATTTACAAACAAACTGCGTTCATTTACACATTAGGCTTTATCTTCTATATTTGAATAGGTAGGCGTTTGTTGCATACTCACTTCTTGATATGAAAATTTCCAAGCTTGTTGATTGTAGAGCGCCATCTATCATAAGGACGGATAGATTAGTAGCAACGTTCAGCATCAGGAGATGCTTGTCACCACATTGAAATACTTCCTTTCTCCTTAAAAATCCACAGTTCCGTTGAACGTAGAATCGTCTACGTATAATCCAGTGCCTATTGCAGCAAGAAGAAAAACTCTCAAGATAGCAGACGGTACAACAGGCCATTTTCTTTTTCCCGTAAATCAGGTTATTATATACTTTCTATAATTACATTAAAAATTCAAAAGTAAAGCCGTTAATGGAAGTTTTTGATTATATATTAGAATGTTTTGATCTCTCTAATAAGAAGGGAAAATATTATCGGCAATCAGAATGGTTTCAACTACATTCGTTCTGAGACTATTGTAGCATCTTCACAATTAAGCAAACCCAATTACAGAAAAAAATGTAATTATCTACATTACAAATTACGAGAGTGTTTTAGCATTGACTAATATAAGAGGCCTCCACGCGTGGCTGATAATAGATATCAGAATACAGAGTACACATTTTACATAGTAATCTATTGATATATCACATCTATAATAGAATATAATGGGTAAATAGACACAATGTACCCCCCCCCCCTTATTAATACATTAATTCTTTTTTTTTGCACACTATACGAGTATTACCTCTAGCCAATTCGGCGTGTTATAATTGGCTAGAGGTATTACTCTAGATCTCCGTGTTGAAGAGCATGTTAGACCAAAAGCTCGAGAAATGAAGAATTGTAGAAAGAAACCCTAACCCTATATTCCTCATTGATTTTATCAAAGTGTAAACCCTCTATATTGCAAAATCAAGAATAAATTTTGTTTATTTGTTCAGAAAACGTTTTAGCATATTCTGGTCGATCTAGATGAAACTCTAACATGACAATTAGGTTTGGATAGAGTCATTTTCCTAGCTTAAATCCAGAATATGCAAATTAGCTCAATACATGGGAAATTTGAATAGTTAGAGATTCGGGAAACGAATTACATCATTTTATCATCACTCTTTATTATTCCATATCTATGTAATAATTTCTGATATTGTAGCCGATATTGCTGAAGGGTGAATTATATCGGTGAACTATGGGACGAAGTGGAATGTTTTTGTTTTATGTAGCCCTGGTAGACGGTATAATTATGGTAGATCACATTTAGTTTCTCTCAGCTTTTATATAATTTTGGTCTAGTTTATATAGATTATCGCGCGTTTCCCATCTGGGTTTTCGCGACGACGCCGCTTCCTCCACCGTGGATCACCTACCCTGGCTCCGTTGCTTCACTCTGCAGCTCTAACCCTGCAGGCAGTCCAAAGACCCTCTGAGAACCACTACTCCCGTGGATCTCCTTTCTCTCTGGCAGTATCTCCCGGCCTTACCACTGGTGAGGAGACACTAGAGACTTACCAGAAGAGTAGCTACTGTGGTGTTGGAGAGAAAGTCTCAACAGCAACCGGCATCAAGTCTGCTAACACTCTTCTATATTGTCATCTTTAATCCACATTACACAATAACTCGAATATCAATTACAGGTATTTACAGTAATTTACATCCCAGGACCACAGCAGTAAGCGACTCCCACACCAGTCCCAGACTAGAAATAGCCCAAAGCGCCATCTATTGGAGGAGGTTGTAGGTTTTTTCAGGCGGATACTCGCAACAATAATTACGCGTTTTATTTTATTTATTTTTCTAATAAAAACATTTATGATATTTGGTAGTGAATGGACAGGAAGTTGCTCATTTATTTTTTTCCTAAATTGGTAGAATTTGTTGTTATAATCTTTGGCATCTACAATTACTGTATTACCTTTGTCTGACAAGAAATAATAGCGCCTTTGTTTTCTTTTATAAGGATTTAAATTGGTCTTATTTTGTCGATTTAAGTTGTTTGAAAAAAAAAATAAATAAAAAAAATAGAGGTAATTTCTGTATTAACCTTTTCCTTGTTTTCATCTGATAAGTTTCTGATTGAAGTGTCTATTGATGGTATTGTTTTTAAGGATATTCAATTTTGTGAAGAGGGGGAGCAAAACTAAGACATCTGCACAGCAACGCTCTAACTTGTGCTGAATTTTATTATTTTTTTGATAAATTAATTACGTTTATGGGTTTTTTTGGGGCGAGATTTTTGGCTCCAATTGTTGAGTGTTGACACACTTTTTTATAAGAAATATAGACTATTTCGACACGTATGTTTCTTTTTGAATTGAAGCAATTTTCTACTGCTCAAAACTTTCCATTTATTAACGCATATCAACGCTTTGCCAAAAGTTTATTTTTGTTCGCTCCTGACGAGGACAAAAGATTTTTGTCGAAACGTCGAGATAATGAAAATATTTACTGGCCGAAGTATCTTTTGATTTTAAAAGCTATGTATATTCAGTTCAATACAGCTGTAGAAATTCTTCCTTTATTTAAAAATGAAAAATCAATATTGTTGAGAAGCTTCTTCTTCAAAATCGACTTTACAGAAATATTCGAATTTATGGGATGTCGGTGGACGAGTGCTATAGTTCATCGATTCTCGACAGCCATGACTCAGGATCGAATCCCACGTTGAGCACTTCTTTCTGAATAAAAAACTGCTACAAGTCAAGTCACCTTAAAAAGAGCGAATATCGATATCATCACTTTTGTGTTAACACCCCGAACCACGGCTCTTCGTTTACAATGGTACAAGCTCGATTATCTTGGAACCGCTATTATTAGTGATCAATGATGTTTAGTGACGATTTGGTATCAGATGATGACTGTATGTGGAGACCACCGGAACAATTCAACTTTAACTGTCGACCGCCACTCTTCACGGACTGCAAGCATCATGGTAGGTTATCCTACAATAACCTGACTTAACATGTCACATTAACGTGACATTGCTATATGAATGACGTTCTATAGCATCATTGTTTCCTGGAGCTGTTTCCCAACATTATGATACCTTGCCACATATCACTTAATGGATCGTTTTTGTGATGTTCTGTCTCTACCATGGCTTGTCTTAACTCCCCTCAATTGACCATATAGAAGACAAGCTGAAACGCCAGCTGCGACAGTTCCTCAACTTTACAGATTTGAAAGCCACAGTCAAAGAACTGCGGACCCGCCTTCCATAAGACTATATAATTTTTAAAATATCATTCTAAAATACCCATTCAAAGAGTCTATCAACAGTATCACTATAAAAGGAAGTTCCAAAAATGCAATATAACAGCGGTATGGTAGATTAAACTGGCGAAACCGCTGAGGAGGGTTCACCACTGATGAGCCAGGCCCTCTCATTAATTTTTCCATTGCAGTAAGGGCAGTAGAAATTGTTTAATATAAAAAAGAATCTTACGCCTTTAAAATAGTTTTGAATTTTGATAACAGATGACGCGCTAGTGCATCATATTATAAATATCATTTGTAGGTTGGAAGTTTGTTTACAAAAACATAGCTACATCGACCAGTTATTTATTTAATTCCTGACGTTTTAATGACTTGCTGTCACTCTCCTCAGACGAGTTGACGTAGCTATATTTTCCAAACTACATCATATAATACTTTGACTTGGTTGCTTAATGTATAGACATATAGTTGGCCTTATACACTCAGGATTATAAAAGGCGCAAATAAAAGATCAACCTGTACATATGATGGTATTTTGATCATATGTTTGTGTCAATTGAATATTAAAATTATTATCTCCATTAAATCCTGTTGAGAAAAATATATATATTCGTAGAAAAGAAAGATCCTCTATTACTTAAAGGAATAATACAATAAAGAAGGACAAGAGATTACATATACATCAGCAGTTCACGCCGACCTGCCCTATCCAATAACCGCTAGCCAACACAATCTAACAAAGCTGTGATATATAGGCAGAGATGCAAATTAGCATTGATAATACTAACAATATGTAAACCATAAAAGAATATCACACTGTTTAACTATTCAAAATATTTCCTATGTTTACTTCCTTTAGCGTTTCATTTTCCGTGAGTCAATTTATGGAACTACGTCACAGAAACTTTAGTTTGACGACATCATTGATTGCCGAGATAATTGTGAGAATATTTTTTTGTGATTCCATAGTACCCAAAGTAAATGATATTATACAATAATATTAAAGGGAGAGTTGAAACAATAATAAACTGATATAGACTTGCTTTAAATTTATCTTGAACCGGATTTGAACCAGCGACTTAAAGGATAGCCGTTGACACATCTAAAGTCCTCCGCTCTGCCAACTGAGCTATTGAGAGTTGTGCTTTAAATTTATCTAGATCACACTGAAGTATTTTGCATTATTCAATAAATATCAAAAACTGGCCATACGAAAATCAAATGCTATTTATCAATAACACTAAATCAAATTTCAATTGTATAATTCTATATATTCAATATATATATATTAAATAGATAGAAGTAATAATTGAAATTTGATTATATAATTATATTATATATAATTGAAATTTGATTGATAAATAGCATTTGATTTTCGTATGATCAGTTTTTTAATATTTCGCTGAATAACGCAAAATTATTTACTTCTTATCCCCAAGTTTCATTTTCCGTGAGTTAATTTATTGAACTACGTCACAGAAACTTCCATTCGAATACATCATTGATTAGCGAGATAATTGTGCAAATATTTTGTGATTTCGTTGAATAACGCAAAATACTTCAGTGTGATCTAGAGGAATTTAAAGCACACAACTCTCGATATCTCAGTTGGAGAGCGGAGGACTATAGATGTGTCAGCAGTTATCCTTAGGTCGCTAGTTTAAATTCCGGTTCGAAATAAATTTAAAAAAGGTCTATATCAGTTTGTTATAGTTTCAAATCTCCTTTATTATGAATATTTAATATCGTTTACTTTGGCGACTATGGGATTACAAAAATATTTACACAACTATCTCGCTAATTAATGATGTATTCGAATGGAAGTTTCTGGGACGTAGTTCAATAAATTGACCCACGGAAAATAAAACTTGGGGAATAAGAAGTAAACATAGAATTTAATGGAAATAGTAATTTACATATTCAATTGACACAAACATATGATCAAAATACCATCATAGGTACACGTTGATCTTTTTATTTACGCCTTTTATAATGCTGAGTGTATAGAACCTCCTATTTTGCCATACATTCAGTAACCAGGTCAGGACGAACCAAAATACTATATGATGTAATGTAGTTTTAGAAAATATAGCTACATCAACTCCCCTGACAGCAAGTTACTGAAAAGTCGGGAATAATATAAATAATTGGTTGATGAATCTATATTTTTCCTAACAAACTTCCAACCAATGAATGATATTTAAAAACAAAATGATGTAGTCTTGTGAAAGGGTTCAACTATGCCAAGAGCTACTGAATCTCTATAAGACCCAAAATGATACCTTTTTCAAATATGGTTACTGGAGATGAAACCTGAGCATACTTTTATGACCCATAAACTAAGACACAGTCATTAGAAGGAAATCATTCCAGCTAACCTAAGAAAAAAATTAAAGTGCTGAGGTCATCCAAAAAGGTGATGACAATTGTCTTTTGGGACATGCGAGGTATAATACTGGTTGGTTTTCTAGAAGAAGGTAGCACGGTGAATAGTTCTCGCTATGTTCTATCTTTAAGAAAGCTTAAGGAAGCTATTCGCGCGAAAAAAAGACCAGAGATTCTTCTTAAATAAGTCAAGTTACACCATGACAATGCACGGCCGCACACCTCCTTCCAGACTTCAGAAGCTATTGAACAAATGAGCTGGTCACTGGTTCCACAACCCCCATACAGCCCAGATTTGGCAACTTGTGACTTTTATTTATTCTCCCCCAATGAAAAAAGTCTGAAGGGACAAAGATTTGAAGACCTACAGGAAGTTAAACGGTCCATAAAGACAGGGTTGAGAAAACAACCTCCAGCATATTTCCAAAGCGGATTTACAGCGTTGGTTCAACGCTAGAGAAAATGTATAGACTCAACTGGAGAATATTTTAAATTATATAATTAACACAATATATTAACAAATATTTGATATATATGTCTACAAAATTTGAATTAAAAGTATTCAGTACTTTTCGAGTTATGGCGAGACTTTGGAACAAACTATGTAAAAGGTACAACTTCCTTAAGTTTTGTCCATGTGTGTATATATTTCAAAATATCCTTTCAAAATAGTGTAGTTAATGAGGGAATATAACAAGGTAGCTGAGAGAGAAAGCAATAAAAAAGAGAATTTTTAAAATTTCCCTCTAATTAGGGTCTAGATTAGCACCACGATAACCTTGACAAGGGAGGTGACCCCGTACAAGCTACAATTCACTCTATGTTGCCAATAATTACCTAAGTTTTCCTAACCCATAATAAAACCATTTTATATTTTTTATTCTATATAATTATTAACTAATGTATCATGCATTTTCTCTTTGACAGCTGAAAGTAAGGATTTTTTTTATCGGAGCAATTTATAAATAAAAAAGATTCTAAGAGAAATTGATTGACACAAAATTAAAAAAAAAAAAACATCATTTGAAAAAAAGAATGTGTCAAACAAGAAAGATTAGCTAATATACATTCAACACACATTTTGAAATATATTTTTGAAAGAACGTTCACGCATAAGTAATTATGAAAGGAAATACAGACCCTGAGCTGCTCAGAAAGATTTTTAGATGGGAGAGCTCCATCTATATGAATAAATATCAACTAAACTCTGTGTTTTCAAATTCATTCCAGGATATTTTAAAATCATTTCTTGACGAATCAAAATCACCAGCCATGTACGCATTTCGGGGCTGTTGGCTCTTGTCAGCGTGATGTAGACTGTATCTCAACTACTAAAAAGGCTGGTCCTCCCCTAAAGGGACTTACTAATAACTTAAAATATATATACAGCCAACAGCCCCAAAACGCGGTTGGCTTTTCTTGATTTGTCAAAGAAGAAGGTTGACCAAACTCCTGAAATAAACTTAATATCAACGTACAGTTGACTTTTATTTTTTCTAAAGATGTCGCTTTGTCATCTAAAAAGCTTATTGAGCGGCTCGGGACATGATGTCTTTTTAGTCATTGTAATTGCCTGACCTTGTTAATTAATTTTATCTTTTCATATACGAGTAATTGTATGAATCGAATTTTAACAATCGAAATCTATGTACAAACTTTGGACACACTTCAATTATTGTTTAAAACTCTCAATGTTATCATTTTAAATTTTCCACGTTATTTTAGATATAAGTTGAATATTAAATTTGAAATATAATGAAAATATGATAGATAGAATGAATGTATTGATTAATTATAATATCTATATATATAAAATTGAATGTCTGTCTGTTTGTCTGTACTCTATAGATTCAAAAACCATACATCCAATCGCCGTGAAATTTTGGGATATTATTAGGTATATCACCGGGAAGGTTTTTGAAAAATAATTTCATGAATATCTTGAATATCCTTAGAGTTATTTGCAGATTTGTAGATTTAACTCGCAAGCAGCGCCCCCATTGTAACGATGATAACAAGTTTTCTTATCACTAAGTTTGTTATCTTAAAAATTATTTATGAAAGTAAGATTATCTCAGGATGACACGGCAATGTGACACGGGAAAAAAATGTCCACTAGATAAAACTATGATTTTCTAATGTAGAAAATTAGGAAAGACAAAATTCAGGATGACACGGCACACAGGGACCGGGAAAAAAATGTTCACTTTATCGAGAGATTCAAATTTACGAGTTTCAAATTATCAAAATATATATATTTTTTTAAATAAGTTTCTAGAGAATTGTTTTAACAAATGTTCGCTAGACAAACCTTTACTCGGGTAAAACCCGGGGCGAAGCCGAGTACGTTTTATAAGTTTATAGAGAATTGTTTTAACAAATGTTCGTTAGACAAACATTCACTCGGGTAAAACCCGGGCGAAGCCGGGCACATCCGCTAGTTATAGTATAAAAATGACAGAACATTGCTTGTAGAGTAAAAAAAGAAGTTTCTCTCTCTATATATATATATAGTAAAAATATATGTTTACACAACCAAAATTTCAAAAATGTTATGAAAGATAATAAAACAAACCTATCTTCAAAATTTAATCTATCCTTCTTCTAAATTCCAGATTTGCACCATTCGTTATGTTTAGAAGCAAAATCTCCCTAAATACATTTTCCAATTTCATCGCGTTTTGAATGTTGAAGGCCATTATCAGAACATAGTATCGAAGACAGAAAGATTATAATTAGAAGCTCTTTTATCATCTCAATACAATAGTATAAACATTGACTTCACAGTTTGTCCATATTACAAGACACAAGATTATGATCGATTATCACATCAGTGATGTTAAAGGCAAGGTGATTGGAATCAAAGTATCAGGGAATATTTGGAATTATTCCATAAAGCAATATTCAAGGCAAGTCTTTTAGGCTCGAATACAGCCGCAAATAAGGGCCTTTTTAAAATATTTATTTTTAAATGCTTATATTTAGAAGAAACGCTTGTAGAAGAGATATTCAACTTGAAAGTTTGCCTATAGTAATGAATCAGAGAAGAAACTTTTTGAAGAGTATTTTATTTAAGTATTTGAAACAATTTTCCAATATTTTGATTGTTTTCAAAGTGTCTCTCTCAAAGGAAATCTAACATCGATTTGAAAAGACGGTATTCTGATGGAGAAAGGTCTGGTGAGTAAGCTGGGTGGTGCAGAAGGTTTATTCCTTCAAAATCTAAGAGTTTATTAATATATAAGCGTGCCTCGCGTGAGGCGGAGTTTTGCTGAAGTAGCACCCGCTTTCGGAGGAACACAAAAACTTCATATATTCTCTCAATTTATCTCAGAATATATCTCAGAGGTTATTCACCGATCATTATTAAAAAGTTAAAAGTGATCTTCTAAATTTCACAAATCTTGACTTTGTGTTCCTGGCTTGGTAAGCTTCCCCGGAACCAATCATTTCTTGTCAAGATTTTAAAAATGTAGCAAATTTTCAATTCAAATATCAAATCCTTCTATCAAATGATCATTTATAGAAGGGTTTTATAAAAATATTTAAAAAATCTTACGCAATAAGTATCTTTATTACAAAAATAAAACGCGAGATTTTGTTATGAACTCAGAAAACTTTAAATTTCTGGAACAAAATCGCTCTGTGTTTTTGTAATAAATAAACCAATTGCGTAAAGTTTTTTTGATATTTTTATAAAAGTATATCGTAGTTTTCTTATATCTGAATAGAGGAGTTTATAAAGAATTTTAACTCTTTTTGACGCTCTTCAAATTAAAGATACTTCGGCCAGTAAATCTTTTTATTATCTCGACGTTTCGACAAAAATCTTTTGTTCGCTCCTGACGAGGACAAAAGATTTTGGTCGAAACGTCGAGATAAAAAATATATTTACTATTATTTTGTAGTTTCTTATCCCCTTGTGTAAAGATTACACGATTATGATATCATGGAATGGGGTATAGGGGTGCAGATTTCGTTGATCATGGCACCATGATTCAGGCACACTTTGGTGAAAGTCTGACTTTGCCTGTAATTTGAGGCCGTTCCTAACATGTCTAAGCATTCTGTAGAATGCTTTTGTGCTCGAGAAAGCTAAAGATTAAAGATTTTGAGAAGAAACCTTTCCCTAGAAGCATAATATCTCACTTTAATTTTGATACAAGGGTTATTTTTATTGAATAAATAAAAACTTTTTACACTGTTAGGTATATGCTAATCAAGACAGTAATTTACTGGATTCCACTATCTTGTACAATTCATCTTTCAAAATCTACCATGGTTTGTACAATTCAACGAAGGGGGATCGGTGGAAGGATGGTCTAAACCGTTGGTTTTCGACCTCTACGACCCGGGTTCGATTCCCGCATTGGGAACTTTTTTCTGATAAAAAAAATTCTCCCATTCTTGCAAAAGTCCAACCCCACCAGCGAGTGCAAGTAACCAAACGAGGCTCTGGCACATTTGTAAGTGCAAAGTCGAACTGCTTTTCACATGTGTAGACATGTGGTGCACTTACAGTAAAAGCAGTCACCTTCTTCTACCCACCATGATTATTATGGCCTGTACCACGTGTACTAGGGATAAGCAAAAAAAAAAAAACAATTCAACGATTTTTAAAACATCCTATCAAATTCACCATTAAGAGTAGTTCCACACAAATAGAACGAAAAATATAAACATATCAACAACAAAAAAAACGAATCCTTAAATTCCTAAATTACAGTATCATTTAACTCCTTAGTTAATAATACTCAATTTTCTAATTAACATAATGAGTAAATTGCTCAATTAGAACAAAGGTATCATATGAGAACCCTAATTACGAACAGAAGAGGATGAAAAAGAAAGTTTGAAGGGCAAAGGGCAGTTTGTACAGCAAAGCTCGGAGACTCGCAACATCGAGTTTCATCAGATCTGGCCTTATTTCACGGCCTTCGCGTCAGGAAATGGATAGGTGGTGTAAACATGCAAAACGGAAGTTTATATAACGGTTATCCTTGGAGCTACTTCCCTATCTAACTTCCCCCTTTATAACTATCATTTTTATAATGAATATAACCTCTACATCAACGCGGAAATATATCCATTCCTAGGGTTATGACATTTTTCTGTAAAAGAGGGGGAAAATGTTCATTTTATTCAAGGGTTAGCCGAATGACCCGGGAAACGCCCGGGTTTTACTCGATTAAATGTTTTTATTCAAATACTATTCGTTAAAATTATAAATTGGCGCTGTGGATGTCACTCTTGTGAAACGTCCCGCTCCAAACTTTGTGTGTGTTTTTAAAATATAAAAATTTAAATTTTTACAACGATATTTGAAAATTATGTTATTTCGATTTTCAAATACTATTCGTTACAATTATAGATTAGCGCCGTGGATGTCACTCTTGTGAAACGTCTCGCTCCAAATTTTACACGTGCATTAGGTCAGCTGATAATACCTCCCATCTTCACCACTAGAGGCGCTGCTCGCGAGCGAAATTTGCGTTGCAAATTTGCAAATAACTCGACAAATATTCGGGATAGAGACCTGAAATTTTCACCATAAGTTTTCCAGATTCTACTATAAATACTGTTAAAATTTCAGTCAGATTAGTTACGTATTGTGAACGTGTATAGCCGACAAACATACATACATACACTGACTTTTATATATATAGGGATTAACATGTCGATATTTGTCTATATGGCCGACCATTGGTGATCTTGTCAGCTAATAAGATTTTCCTTCTTTCCCTCTGCTTAGGACACCTTTGAAATTGATAGTTGGTGAGAGAAATATAATTTGTTCTCTTTTTCAATACTAAATTTATTTTTATTTCCAAAGTAGCAAATTGTAAACGCAATTCTTCTTTCTCCCTCGTTGTTTCTATATGCTACCGCCCTTACTATATCTCCTCTGGTAAAATAACAAATTAAGTTGAAAATATTGAAGATGCATGTATATTACAAATAATTTATATTAGTTAAGTAATAATTACCATATAAAACATAACAATTATCTCAAAATGCGCCATCCCTAGTAAATAAGTTCTAGACTCGAAGCTTAGTTTGGATTTAAAATGATTTTTTTAGACAAAATATTTTTTGAGTAGATTTGCTCTGTGCCTACAACACATTACCTAATGTGCCGACAAGGTATGACCTGCCTGCCCATTGAAATATTGGTGTGATAATAAAAAAAAATCGTCTTCAATTTATGCCTTGAGTGAAAATTTCACCAAATGTTTACACCAAAATTTTGACAGAAGAACCTGCTGGTTGATAATATGCTTAGTATCCACTTCACTGTTAAGTGAGCAACACTAAGTTGGTTTCTACCATTTTTTAAAGTTTAATTTGAATGTTTGCAGTGATGTTTTATGGCTTCATTAGATTGTGCTAACCTAAAGCTAAATTAACTAAGCAATAAAGCAAAACTAAGGATTTATGGCTTGAGTGGAGAACTTAACGATATGTAGTCTAAGCTCAACTTTATATATTTACATTTCTGGTACTCGTGGGAACGGATAATACATTTTAAAATAAAATATTAAAAACCTACAGGCTCTTTTTCTTTCACTAAATTATAACCATTTTGAATGATATTGGTAGTTTACATTGGTGTCACAAGATACAACGGAACCCCACCATGTAAAAAAAAAACAAGACAGATAGACTACAAAAACACAATACAACTAAAACCCGAATACTCATCTTTGAAGCAATAGAAACCATCAAGAACCCCAAATAAAATAAACAAAAGTATAAAACTACCTTCGCAATATGTCCTACTTCTATCTTAATACTTACTGTCCTGATATATGTGTATGTATATTGATATTCATATCTATACAATCGTTTTACATTCATATCTATAACAATAATCTGTCCATTTCACTATTCATTAAGTTCATCAACCTTTTCATAGTTTATTCTTCAAATATTTCCAATTATGTAAATTCTCAAATTCTTATGTCCTATATTTGCATAGATATATCTTTAAAATTCTATATAATCTCTCTCCATCACCTTCTTTATGTTTTAGTTTGCTGAGGAAGAACTAGCCCGAAAGCTACTTTATACAATTAATTGAAAAAGAGTTGTAGCGTCTTATACTTATTTGTAAAATACTGATTGAGATTGAGTTGATGAGTGGGTGAGGTATGTCGGAATCTACAAGCCCTCTGATAAGAGTCAAGCATCACTAAGACACGTTCATATTAAGTATCCTAAGAAATGTATTTGCGTCTTTTGTTGATACTGTTCAGTCTTACAGAGATGAATGTTTCTAGCAATTGGCGACGCTTTTTGTTTTTATGTCATTATAGAGTAGGTTATTTTGAAAATAGAGCAATCCATAAATAAATATTTAATTAAAAAGGCATATATTGGATCAAAATATCAATTATTTTGCCAATAATTCAGTTGGCTGAACGCCAACCTTAAATATGTTATAACACCTTGATAAAGATTTGCGTTCAGCCAACTGAAATATTGGTAAAATAAATGATATTTTGATCCAATGTATGTCATTTTAATTATAGAGTAGGTTACGAATCTTTGATGCTTAAACATAGTATTTGTTCTGCTGGTTTTGCCGACGCATGTAGCCGTGCAACGGGATCAGGGGAACTGTTGTTGCTTGTTTGCTGCCTTGGTTAACGTGGTAGGCTGATGTCCCGTGATTACGTAGTGGCTGTTGCGACGTTGGTACTGGAGTGCCCCAGTGAGATCTTCAGGGGGGAGGGAGGCTGGTGTTTATATTAAGTAGATAGAAATAAATATAAATACACCTTCTCAAATTGAAAGAATGTCGTTTTGCTACCAAAGTGTGTGTATGAAGATGTGTACTTGAATAGGCTTATGTAGTTTTCACTTGTTGGAAAATGAATCGATGATGTTTCCTTTGATTTGAATTGAGTTGAATAGGACGCTTTATTCCAATTTAATTTATTGGTTACAAAAGGGAACAAAGCAATGAAAGAAGTCTACTACATAAAAACTATTTGCTAACTAACTACATAATAACAATGTAAACAAAAATTAAAGTGATGATGATAAAATATTGAATATACATGCTAGAAAATGCCTCTATGAATTTAAGAAAATAATAATAATTACAAAATCAAAATATAATTTTAAACATCCTCCCCCCCTTTGATATTACAATATCAACATTTTGATAATGACAGGAGTAGACAGAAAAGAAAAATCAGCAAACCAAGATTCAAGTCTAGCTAGTAGGACAGTCAAGTGGAAGAGGACAAACTTTGGCCACAGCTCTTCTGAGGTCTCCATCCGCCGTCTTGCCTGAAACCACGCGTACCAGCCCATCCTCTCCTGGATACACCTGATTGATCCGTCCCATTCTCCATTTGAGAGGAGGAAGGTTGTCCTCTTTTAACAAAACCAATGTTCCAATCTTGATGTTGTCCACTGGTTTCAACCATTTTGGTCTGTTCTGTAGTCTGGAAAAATACTCACATGACCATCTTTTCCAAAAGTCTGTCTTGATCTTGTTATGATTTACATTATGTATACTAGAGGTGACAACCACTCATGTCCGGTTGAAAGAATTTATTTCACCATCAAATAGTTCTCTTTTATACAGCGAGGAGTTTTACATATTGAAAGATCGCCATGGATTTGCATAGCGTTGAAAGATAAAATAATATTTACATGAAAATAGTTACAACATATCAAATAGACAAAATTCATAGTATATGATAATCCATCACATATCACAACACGTTTCCCCTTCCTCAAAACCCAAGCCTTTGTGGTTTCTTCAGCTCTCTACCGAACCTAGAGAACCGGGGCATTACAGATGAGTTCTCAGAGGGCACAGCCATCCCATCACTTGGTTGTTGTTGTATTGGAGTTGTAGATGGTCCTGCGACTGGCTCCTCTTCAGTAGTTCTCTGCCAACTGCTGGAGTCCGCCGCTACTGGAGACGATTCACCTGAGAACGAGGTCCCCAAGGAGGGCGATTCCCCTTTTCCGGATGGTCCATTTTTTGGTCTTAGAAATTGTTGATTTCTGAGGAATTCCCTTCCAGATGGTGTTTCGAATTTGAAACTTTGAGGCGAATTCCCGTGAGCTGTAATCTTCACTGGTGTCCATGCCTGTTTTGGAGACAGTTGGCACCAGGCCTCCTCTCCCACGCTGACTTTAGGGTAGATTTTACTGCTTCTGTCGTAATACCTTTTCATCGAATTTTGTCTTCTTTTCTTTGCATTCTCTATATGTCTTTGATTGGTTTTGCACGGGCCATATAGCGGGGTGATTCTTGGGATGAGGCAGCGGAGACTTCTAGACAAACATAGTTGTGCCGGGGACGGTAGGTCATTCTTTGGAGTATTTCTGTAGGTCAGCAGGGCCAGATATGCGTCGGATCCTTGATCTTTACATTTGTTCAATAAAGTCTTTATTGTTTGGATATTCCTTTCTGCCAGTCCATTGGATCTATGAAGGTGTGGACTTAAGAAAATTTGCCTTATGCCCCATTTTGTACAAAAGTCTGTCATTATCTCTGAGTGGAACGGGGGTCCATTGTCGGACATAATAGTTTCCGGGATTCCAAATCGTGCAAATGTCTCTCTTAATTTGTTTCTGACATTGGTCGCAGTAGGCGGGTTTAATGCATAAACCTCCGGGTAACCACTAAATCTGTCCACAATTAATAAATGAGGCTTTCTTTCAATATAAAATATGTCCATAGAGACTGTCTGCCAAGGATAATCCGAAATTGGAAATGATCTTAACGTCTCCCGTGTTTTAGATTTCTGGTATTTTTGACAAATGTCACAACTTTTAACTCTCTCAGCTATGTCCATGGACATTCCTGGCCAGAAAAGAGATTCACGTGCCAAACCCTGAATTGCTGATATCCCTTGATGAGATTTATGTAATAATTCGAGCATGTAGTTTCTTTGTGTTCCAGGAACCACTATTGCCGATCCGACACATAATAACTCATTCCATAGGTAAATACGGTGTCTAAAATCATAATAGGGTTTTACATCTTCATCTACATCTTTTTTGCTTATTGGCCACCCTTCAATAACGTAGTGGATTATTTTTAACAGCGTTGTATCTTCTCGGGTATCCTTCTGTAGAGTAATCAGTTTTCGTCCGAGATATTGGCAGATATTAATTTGACCATTCTTCTGTCCTCGAGAAAGGGAGTTGGGAGTTCGTCTATGGGATGAGTATCCCTGGATAGGGTATCTGCGAGAATTAAACATTTTCCAGGCCGATATTGCAATTTAAAATCAAAAGCAAAGAGTTTCATAACTATTCTCTGCAGTCGAGGCGATATATCAGTTAACGGTTTTTGTATAAGTGGTAATAAAGGCTGATGATCCGTCTGGATTATGAACGTGTGTCCTAATAATAAATATTCGAACTTTTTGCATCCATAATAAATGCTCAATAATTCTTTTTCAATCTGTGAGTACTGTTTCTGAGAATCGTTGAATGATGCGGATGCAAACGCCAGCGGTCGATTCTCTTGCAGCAGAGCAGCTCCCATAGCATCCTTGCTGGCATCACATTGTAGAACTAACGTCTTAGTTTTGTCGTAATGGCCCAACGAAGGAGCGTTTCGAACGCATTCCTTAATGTGATGGAATTCGATGTCTTGTCTAGGGCCCCAGTGCCAGACCACATTCTTTTTTAATATTCCTCTTATGTTGGACGTTGACGCGGCTAGATTCGGAATAAATTTTCCTAAATAGTTGTAAAGACCCATGACTCTCTGAAGCGACTTTTTATCTTCTGGCTTTTTGAGGTTGATCACTTTGTCGACCTTATTTGGCTCTGGATCAATTCCATTTTTTGAAATCATGTGGCCCAAAAAACTAACCTCCTTTTTGCATATTTGAGCTTTAGTCAAGTCGAATTTGATATTGTTTCTCCTTGCTATTTCTAGTATACCTTTCAATTTTTCATTATGTTCTTCAATGCTATCTGCGTATATTAGCAAGTCATCTACATATGTGACGTTCCGAAAACTGTTCTTAAAAATATTTGTCATCATTTCCACGAATATTTGCGCCGATATATTCAAACCAAATGGTAATCGGTTATATCTGAACTTTCCGAATGGTGTAGCCATCACCAACAGATCTCTGCATTCGTTGGCAACCGGAACATGCCAATAGGCCGATTTTACATCTAACACGGTATAAAAATCAGCCTTGGGAATCTGATGTAATAATTCAGATGGAGCCGGAGTCTGGAAGTGTCTTCTCACCAGGGCCTGATTCAATTTGCGTGGATCCAAACATATTCTAATTTGGCCCGATTTTTTCTTCACTACGACCATAGGGTGAGACCACTCTGTTTCATGATAAATCTTCGTAATTATTCCTTGTTTTACCATCTTTTCCAATTCAGACTGAACTTCATTTCCTAGGCTTGCCGGGATGCGTCTTGGAAGGGCACGTACAGGCGGATACTCAGGTTTTGTATACATTTTACATTCAGAGTTTATCACTCCAACTCCTTGAAACACCTCATGAAATTGTTCGAGTATTTTTTTCGTTTGATCATGTAAAATCTTTTCATGCGAGTTTATTTGATTGATTCGTTTCAAAATCTCAAGCTTCTCGCAAGTGTCGCCTGTGATGAGTGTCTGCGCATCGACATCAGCAATAATAAATTCACACAAGCTTTTCTTTTCACCATATTGGCATAACACTTCACATTTCCCCACGATAGGTAATTCCGAATGTCCATATGCATATGCCTTTAACGACGTGGGCTTGATTATTGGCTTTGCTGGCCACAAGCTTATCACTTTCTGAGGAAGCACATTAATCTGCGCACCAGTATCCAAATGTACAGACGTCTTGTTGCCATTTATACTTATCACAGCGGACCATTTGTCCGACCGAACGGTCTTAACAAGAACCTTATTTACATTGATACCTCCTTCGAAGGATTCGTCGCCTTCATTTTCCGCTATAAGGTTTCTTATGCGTCTGGTCCTACAAACTGCTGCGAAATGGTTTAATTACCCGCATGCGTTACATGTCTTTCTGTATGCTGGGCAATTACCATATGTGTGTTGCTGTCCACACCACTTGCATTCATTTCTAGTGTTTGCAATACTGGGTCCTGCTTTAGCTTTTTCTACTCGACTTCTATTTTTCTCCCAGGTATTTTTGTTAATCTTTTCAATCATGGCCTGTTTTTCTTCCCATGACGCTATTTGTACGCAAACAGATTCGGCAATCGTGGCTACAGAAATTGCTTTTGGTAGGGTCAACTGAGGATCTTCTAACAACTTCTTTTTTACTTCCTGATCTATCATTCCAATTATGAAACGATCCCTGATGAGAGATTCAGCCAATTCCTCGAATTCACATTCCAGGGCGAGTTGTTTTAATTCCGTAACGAATTCAGTTATACCTTGCCCTTTCTTTTGTACGCTTGTGAAAAAATTGTTTCTAATTTGTATTATATTTTTAAAGGGTTTGAAATGTTTTGACAACATGTCGAGCATCTCTTTAATACTTGGGTAAGCTTCATTTTCTGTTACTCTGAATGTTTTATATATCGCACCGTTTTTTCACCAAGAATATGTTTCAAAATGGCTCGTTGACGTACCAATGGCATGCTCTCCAAGTCTGCAGCTATAGAAAAGATTTCAAATGCTTCACGCCAAGTTTCCCATTTCTTCTCACCATTATATGGCACAAATTCGGCAGGTGGCTTTATATTTTCCATGTTTTTTAATTCTGCTCTTTTCTTTTAGAGACCTAGACAAATCTTAAAAACAAAATATCGGCTGTCGGCTGCGCCATGTTATGATTTACATTATGTATACTAGAGGTGACAACCACTCATGTCCGGTTGAAAGAATTTATTTCACCATCAAATAGTTCTCTTTTATACAGCGAGGAGTTTTACATATTGAAAGATCTGTTGTGTTCAAATCAATAGGCTTGAGGGATAAGTCTCTTTTGAATACATTTATTTCAAGCTTTCGGGCTCAACCGCCCTTCGACAGGAAAAATTATTTTATTTTAGCTACTAAAACTTTAGTTCTGAAAACTTTAGTAGCTAAAATAATTTTTCCTGTCGAAGGGCGGTTGAGCCCGAAAGCTTGAAATAAATGTATTCAAAAGAGACTTATCCCTCAAGCCTATTGATTTGAACATAATATTATGGGATTACCTATTAAAATATTGAAAGATCGCCATGGATTTGCATAGCGTTGAAAGATAAAATAATATTTACATGAAAATAGTTACAACATATCAAATAGACAAAATTCATAGTATATGATAATCCATCACATATCACAACAGATCTGTTCAACCAATTGCCATCTTCCTTTAAGACTGGAACCGCCTTCTCTAACTATGGATGGGACTGCAGTCAATGGCATTCCAATGAGGAAATGTCCTGCCGTCAACGCATTCAAGTCCTCAGGATCATCAGTTAGAGGGCATAATGGTCTTGAATTTAGACATGCCTCTATTTGGGTTAGCACAGTTGTTAATTCTTCAAATGTTAATTTAGTTTTACCCACGATTCTACGTATATGATACTTTACAGATTTTATTCCTGCCTCCCATAGTCCTCCGAAATGAGGTGAGGATGGAGGTATAAAGTTCCATTTGATCTATTCTGAAGAAGCAAAGTCATGAATGTTTGAATTGAATAACTTTTTTAAGTCTTTGTAAGCTCCGACAAAATTAGTTGCATTATCAGTGTTTATTTCTGCCGGTCGACCTCTACGGCCAATAAATCTCCGAAGAGCAGCCAGGAAGGCTTCTGTTGTTAAGTTGGAAACGAGTTCTATGTGTATGGCTTTAGAGAACATGCAGTTAAATAATGCAATATATGCCTTATCACATCTTGCGTTTCTCAAATTCGATGTTTTCACAATCACTGGTCCAGCAAAATCAATTCCTGTTTTAGTGAATGGTCTTGTCCAATTGGTCCGTGATGTCGGCAAATTGCCCACCAGTTGTTGTACTGCCTTTGTTCTAAATCTAGCGCATTTAATGCATTTAAACAGAATTTGTTTTACTAGACATCGTCCAGATGGTATCCAATATTTTTCTCTGATGGCGGATAGAGTTAATTGTACACCCGCATGTAATAGTCTCTCATGATAATGTCTTATTACTAATTGAGTAATATAATGTGCCTTAGGTAAAATAATTGGATGTTTTTGATCAAAACTCAAAAGGACATTATTTAATCTTCCACCCACTCTGAGTAATCCACCTTTATCAAGAAAAGGATTCAATTTTATTAAATGACTTTTCCCACTTAAAGGTTGAAAGGCCTCTAATTGTTTCAAATCAATGTAGTAATCCTCTTGTTGAGCACATCGAATAATTCTGTTGAAAGAGGTCTCAATTTCTTCAATTGATAATGCTCCGGATTTTTCCCTTTTGAGAAGTTTCGACAATTATAGAAGAAACGAAAAATCCATCCTGTTATCCTTTTTAATTTGTTCAATGATGAATATCTTGTTATGAATGGATAAGATATGTTCTTTTTGACAAATAAGTTGGTCTTAATTCTTTGTTCACTTAAGCATTTTCATTTATCACTGGTATAGCATCGTTATAGGGTTGTGATGTTGTTTTCAACCATGGTGGACCGTGCCACCATAACTCATGATCGAGCAGTTGATCCAATGATGTTCCCCTGGATGCAAGATCAGCAGGATTGTCTTCTCCTTTGACGTGCATCCAAAGACATGGTAATAGCTCTTGTATATCCTTTACCCGATTAGAAACATAGGGTTTCCATCTGCTATGCTCTGAAGCCAACCAACTCAGCACTATGGTGGAATCTGACCACAATGTAACCTTGTTTACATTCAACGACATAGCCGTACACACGAGTCTAGTCAGCTGAGCTAGCAATAGCGATGCACACAATTCAATGCGTGGAGTCGTTGTGGGTTTTAAAGTAGCTACTCGGGTTTTCGCTGCCAATAGATATACCTCATGTATTGAAGAATTATGTATTATCTTGATATAAACCATTGCAGCATATGCCCTTTGTGAGGCATCAGCAAATCCATGTATCTCATAAATTGCAGGCTCAAACAGTCCTATCCATCGAGGAATCTGTACCTGGTGTAATGATGCTAGATCATTTTAAATGCCTTCCACGATTCTTGTAATCTAACTGGAATGGGCTCATCCCATGTTAGTTTTGCAGCCCATAATGTCTGAATCATCAACTTGATTTTAAGCATCACTGGTGCAAACCAACCAAGGGGGTCATATATTTTTGCCATTTGGGATAAGATATTTCGCTTAGTTGGGGTATTCTTGATTATTTCTAATTTCCTCAATCCTATTTCATCATTCCTCGGGTTCCAATTTATGCCTAATAAATTTATTCCCAATGTATTCTCCCTGTCAACATTAGCATAGAAGGTTGATTTGTCTGTTTCTTGAAGTGTGTCCAATATGGTAGGTTTATTGGAAGCCCATTGTCGTAATTTGAAACCGCCTGCTTGGAGCAATTGGTCTAATTCTCTTATAAGTTTGCGCCCATTTTCTACAGTTTCACAACCAGTCAACAAGTCATCCACATAAAAATCTGATTTAAGAATGGCTTCTGCCGTTGGAAACCTAATTTGTTCATCATGAGCCAGTTGTTTCAATACCCTGATGGCCAAGAATGGTGCACAAGATGTTCCGTATGTCAAGGTTTTAAGTTCATACTCTTTTAAACCCTGACCTGATTCATCTCTCCAAATGATTCGTTGATACGGAGTATCTTCTGGATGAACTAAAATCCGCCTGTACATTTTGGTGATATCTGCAGATATAGCGATAGGGTGAGATCGGAATCTTAACAACAAAGGGAAAATGTCCTTTTGAAGCTTGGGTCCTGTATGTAAAATATCATTTAAAGAATAACCTGTTGTTGTTTTTGAAGAAGCATTGAATACAACTCGCAATTTTGTGGTAGAGCTTTTTTCTTTGATTATAGGATGATGAGGAAGGTAAAATGCCTTATGATCATTTCCATTTCCCTTCACCTCATTCATGTGGCCTAAAACCAGGTATTCTTGCATGAAATCCTTGTAGGTCTGATATACCTGGGGCTGTTGTTTCAAGATTTGCTCCATTCTCAAAAAACAGTTAATAGCTTGAGGTTTTGATTCTCCAAGTAAACTGAGGTCCTTAAAGGGCAATCTTACTATGTATCTACCAGTTGTTTCTCTTTCATGAGTTGTCTTAAAATGAATTTCATTGAAATCATCTTCTAATGGATCAGGTTTGGTTTTGAGTTCTTCTTCCCATAAGGAAAATATTGGTTCCCAATTATTGAGCGTACAATTGAATGTGTGCAGTTTTTGATAGTTCTTGGATTTCTTTTGAAAGGTTTTAATTTCTCCAAAGAGCAACCATCCCAATAGTGTTTTGATTGCCTTTGGTTGACCTTCATGCCCATACTTGATTGCTCCCTTGAATAGAGAAAATGCAATATCTGCACCTAGCAATATGTCAATTGGTGCGGTATACTGATATTGTGGATCGGCTAGTTGCAGGCCTTGTAAATGATCAAATTGATGTTCTTCAAATTTTAAATATGGTATATAACTTGTCACCTTATCCACAAAAAGAGCATTAGTTCTAAAAATTCTGGACGTGTTGAAATGGGATGTAAAATTGAGATTTATTACTCCATTGGGTCTGTCCAAAATCTGTCCTCCTATTCCGGCTAATTCTACTCTTGTCCTAGAAGGTTCCAAACTCAGTTTATTCAAACAATCCCGAGTTATTAGTGTGGCTTGACTGGCTGTATCTATTAAAGCTCTACAAGGCTGATATTTACCTTGATGGTTCATCACCATAATTGTTGCTGTAGACAGTAATACGAACGAGTCCTCTTGGTTAGACATCAAACAGGTGGTGTTATGAATGGAGGTCACGCCCAAAGCATCATTGCTTTCCTTTACTCTTGACTCAGTTTGGTTTTTATCTGGTTCTTCAATTGCAGGAATTCCTACTGTATGTTCTTTAAACCGATGAACGTTGGCATCAATGTGAATCAATGTGTTATGTTTTCCTTGACACTTTCTACACTTGAATTCTGATCTACATTGATTTACCGAATGATTGTTTCTTAAACAATTGAAACATAACTTAAGTTGCTTAACCTTTTTCCTTCTCTCTATTGGCTCCATGTCTAAAAAGGTTGGGCATAGATAGATTCCATGCTCCTGTTGACATAGAAAACAATTGGCCTTTGTTAGATTGTGTACTTGCAATTTCATGGAGCGTTTGATTAGGGGCAATCCCCTTTCAGTTTCACTTGTATTAAGTGCCTTTGCATAGTTTTCTATAAATTTCAATAATTCTGAACAAGTAGGTATGTGATTATTGTCAACAGTCATGTTCCAGCTGCGCTTTGTTGTTTTGTCTAGTTTATCACTCAGGATTTTCCCAATTATGATATTACTAAGTTCATCTAGTTTGTAACCAAGTGTTTCTAGAGATCTAATGATCTCATATGAATTGTCTACCAAAAATAGAAGTTGTGTGGATGATTCTATTGTTAGCTTAGGTAGATCTATTATTCTTTGTATTAGGTTAAATATCAAATCCCTTTTATTGTCGTATCTTTTTTCCAATAAATCCCAAGCCAAAACAAAATTATTTTCTGTTATTGGTATATGATTAACAAGTATTAAGGCCTTTCCTTTCAGACAAGTCTTCAAATACTGTAATGATAATCGATGATGTTTCCTTTGATTTGAATTGAGTTGAATAGGACGCTTTATTCCAATTTAATTTATTGGTTACAAAAGGGAACAAAGCAATGAAAGAAGTCTACTACATAAAAACTATTTGCTAACTAACTACATAATAACAATGTAAACAAAAATTAAAGTGATGATGATAAAATATTGAATATACATGCTAGAAAATGCCTCTATGAATTTAAGAAAATAATAATAATTACAAAATCAAAATATAATTTTAAACAGTGTGAAAGCCCAAGACGTAAACGAAGACCAGCTGAATTGACAAAATCGAACAGATAATGTCAAGTGACTGTCCACTAGGTCAACATCACCAACAGAGTTTATTGACAAATTTTGTTTTTAAAACTTTACATTTTCCTATTTATTTTTTGTTGCATAGTTAACATTGAATGTGATTTATCTTTCACAATAAATAAAATCCTCATCTAAAATGAGTACATATTATGCAGGGCATAGGTGTACTTTCTTTTTATACCGAAAAATAAAATAAAGTATTGAATACCACAAACTCTTAATTTTAACTCGTGTCATATGGGAGATTTATTGTATATAGTTTGTGTTCTCCTGTAAAAAGAGGCTTCCATGCCCGAAACCTAGAGATACATGATTTTTTTTAAAGAAATGTATCCCTTGAATGTGAAAAAAAGTGAAAATGTGAAACTGTACTGGGGTCACAGGTGGATAAATTTTAAAAAAGACATCTCCTTATCGTGCAGCTGGAAGTCGCTGATGGCTTGCCCCATCTGTCAGAATAAATATCAACTCCTCTGTTGATTTTTCAAATAAAATATTTTAAATATAATTTTATATTTTTTAATAATTATAAAAATCAACATAATAGTTTATTGTTTTGTGTGTGTGTGAAAATAGAACAATCCATAAATAAATCTTTAAATAAAAAGGCATATATTGCATCAAAATATCATTTATTTTACTAATATTTCAGTTGGCTGAACGCCAACCCGTAGATTCTCATCTACGAATTCATGTAGCTGTCCGATGCCACCAAATTTTCTTTCCCTATAATCCCGAAAAATTGGACATTCCAAAAGTAGATGTTTCGAGTCTTGAATTTCACCTCCGCAGAAGCATCCCTTCACCGCGCCGATATTTGCCAAAATTTCCTAAATTTCCATGATCAGTGATAAATTGGACATTATAAAAATCTGGACAGAAAAAAACTTGGAATTCCAAACACAAAAAGTATCTAAAAATTCATTTCAAGGACACACATTAATATGTTATAATACCTTGATAAAGGTTGGCGTTCAGCCAACTGAAATATTGGTAAAATAAATGATATTTTAATCCAATATATGCATTTTTATTTAAATAATAGTTTATATTTATTACGACAGATGGCGTAAGCCAACAGTAACTTTCATTTTACGATAAGGAGATGCCTTTTTCTTAATTTACCCCTTGAAGTCTGATGTTTTCAAAGCCTTACAGATATATCTACTCTCTCTCCACCTGTACAAATACAGGGAACAGGTAAATAGTAAGATTGTTAGAGAGTGTATTTGAATTAAGAAGGTTCAGAAGATGAGTTTCTTTAATTGTAAAAACGCTACAAGCTTTCGGGCAAAAGCCCTTCGACAGGCAAAATATAACTATACTAAGAAAGATATCGATGGTTGTAGTGAATATATACACGTAATTAATTTACATAAATATAAAAATATAAAAAAGGCATGCAAATGAACAATTTAACTATTTGTAAAAGTGAAAAAGTACGAAATAAAATAAAAATCCTAGAGGGTAATTCAAGAAATGCAGAAACATTAGTGTTTATAACGTTTTTACAATTAAAGAAACTCATCTTCTGAACCTTCTTAATTGATATACCTTACTAGAAGAGTGTATTTGCTCAATAGGTTCTTGTGATGGTTTTCTGTGTGTGGAACGGATCTCGTTAAAAAGATCCAACTATTCGTATACTCTACTGATCGAGATGAAACATACTTAATTCCAAAAGTATTCGCTCGCATATAAAACTGACCCGGTGTAAGAGATACCTTCTGGTAGGTCAAAAGATCGCAAGGAATAGGTCGTTTCAATAGGAATATCTATTTGTCTTCATACATATTGTCAAGTAGCTCTGCAACTCCGGTCACAAGAAGCTCCATGGGACACCTGTCAATCATCACTGGACTCCGGGGGGACGACCACAGGTGTGAGGGGTTCTCGGAATCTTATCGACAAATAAGGAAAACGGGACGCCTCGGTGGCTGACCACTCTTGTTATTTTATCTTGGCATAAGTTGTTTTATCATCTGACTCTCTCTCCCTATAAATACCTCTTGTGTATAATTTTATTGGAGAACTAAAAGGTAAATACCCTTTATAATAAATTAATTATCCCCAAATTTGCCCTTGCTTTATTTATCTCCGCGACAATATGATTATAATCTACTAATAGAATTCCATTGATTGATAATTCGACAATTCCCTACTTCCCTTACTGCAATGATCAAATATTGGAAATGGGCTTGGCTCTTCAGTGGTGAACCCTTCCAGTGGCTTATTATATTAATTTTTTTTTCATTGCAGTGTAAGGATAATTGTGTATTGTGTGTGTGTTCATTTCATAAAGAAACATATAAACATGTGAATAATATAGAGTTTTAAATATGGATTATTTTATTATTGTTTAGTAACGGGAGGGGGGGTTAGAACATTATTATTTCATTCATAAAATAGCTTACTACTCTTGAACAGTACGTGTTCCTGTCTCACACAGTATAATGTGATAGTTGGCGGAGACTGTAGTAAGTACGCAGCCGGTGTAGAAGAAGTTTGACTTTGGCGCATACAAAGTGGACGATTCCTGTTTGACTACCTGTACTTATTGGTGGAGTTCAACTTATGCGAGAATTGGAAATCCATGGTAGTTATTTATCATTATTTATAAAACAATGCTACAAATTGTGGTTTCAACCCTGAACCAGGTTGTCGACTGTCATTGGGCATCCATATTGAGACAATTTCCTTACACTAATATTGGATTGTGGGTTGGCCTAGTGGTTAAAACCGAAATCTATCAGATGTAGAGATCTGAGTATTTATACTATCTGCTTGAGCTATACAATCTATCCAAGCTCCATCCAAAAAGGACTTCTCCCTGCCAAGACATGACTGATTTAGACTGAATCGCTACAGAACAGGCTGGGGAAGATATCAATTGGATTTAAAGGAGTTTCAGAGATAACTGTGAGTGACATCAGTCCTCTATAATCGACAACTATACACACTCTCTCTTTACAAACTTTAAAGTGTGTGTTATTATATTCTACTGCCCTCTGTCTGGACGGAACCACCTATTATCCATTGCTATGGTAGATTATTTTTGTAATTATTTACTAATCTACCAAAGAGAGGCACGAAATTGTAGTATTTGCGCCTATTACAGACGAAACAAACAAAAACACACAACAAACAAATTAAAACTTAGAATTATAATAAATATTTACTTGTTTACATGTATAGATGGGAATTTTGCTGGAAGGATATTTATCTAAAAAGAAAAAGGTCGCTTCTCTCGTCATTACATGTATTAATCTACAGAGTTCATAAAATGTACATAGACAAAGTGGCTGATGTAAGAGAGTTAAATCATTTAGATCAGGGAACAATCGATGTCTCACTTCTGTAAAGTTTGGACGGTCGTAAATAAGGTGAAGAGCAGTTTGTTCAGTTTCTCCGTTGGAACAATTTGGTGTTTGATATGGTAGGTAGAGATGATAATATTATCTTCTAGGTTTATATATATCAGGAAATGTCGTAAAATAATAAATAAATAACTAGAGGTTGAATTTAATCAAGAACAAATCATGTGTATGAGTGAAAATAAATATTTTTTTTTTTTTATTTTAAAAAAAGTTTATCCCCCAATATATTCGAACATAGGACGCTTTAGCTAGATGAAATAAAGTCGCGCTATCTTTATTTCAAATTATAAATTATTGGCACACATTTGTTTTCTTCATAAAATAAACAATTTCCTACTGCCCTAATGCAATGATAGGATATAGGAAAGGCCTGGCTCATCCGTGGTGAACCCTCCCGGCTGGTTCGCTTTCCCAATATTTTATAATTGCAATGTAAGGACAGTATAAAATTGTTTATTTCATGAAAGAAACATAAATATATACGTGTAAATAGCAAATAGTTTGAAATGCTAGAGTAATTGCTTTCGCGGATGATGTAACATTTGTGGTATGGAGTTCTAACATCTATGATCTTCAGTATAATATTACCAAATGTTTAATAAAAATCAAAGCCTGGTGTGAAAAGGTAAAACTTTCACTAAGTCCAAACAAAACAGGTATACTCTATCTACATAACTATGAAAAATTGCCCATTAATTTTGATGGAAAAATAATTCAACCATCAGAAACTGTTAAAATTTTGGGAGTTATTTTAAAAAATCATAGACAAAGGAATAAGTTTAATTTTGGAACACATGTTGACAATATAATTATGAAAGCTACGAAACGTAAGAATATATTATTCTCATTATGTGCACGTACTTGGGGCATTGATACTCGACGTAGATTGATCTTATATAAAGCTATGATACGCTCTACAATAAGCTATGCATCAAATATTTGGTTTCCTTTTATCACTGCAGCAAAAAGATCCAAGTTGAATTCTATACAATATCAAATTCTTATTAGATGCATTCATGCTTATAGGACTTCATCTTCTTACATCACACATATACTAGCGAAAACCCCTTTACTGTCCGATTATCTTGAATTATTACAAACAAAGTATAATATGACAAATTCTCTCACAGATCGAACACTCAAAAAACCCCTTCAAAAAGAATTAAACAAACTATATCTGGATCTAAAATTTAAGTTTTATCTTTCTCAATCTAATGAACTGTTCAAGAAATTCTTTCCAATTGCTGTCCCAAATTTCATTTCTTCTGATAAATTCACTACTTTATTCTTAACTGGCAAAGGACCCTTCTTAAGTTTCCTATTCAAACTGAATGCTATCAATGATCCAACATGTGAATGCCGCTTAGATGTTGAATCACCAGAGCATCTTCTTTTAACTTGCCCTCTGACTAATCAAATTGTATGTAGATACTTTGAAACATTACCAAATTCTCTTTGTGTATATACTCTATCTTATGAGAACTTTGTTAAGTTTAGAACTACTGTATTTGTACAATAATTTACAAAACAATACTAATCCATCGTGTAAATAATTAATCATATATATGTAAATAATACTAGCACAGCACAATAGTCCATTGGACTTCGTGCTTTTGTAACAATAAATAAATAAATAGTTTGAAATATGGTTATTTTATTATTGTTTAGCAACGTTTTAGAAGATTATTTTTTCATTCATATAAGAGCTCAGTCTTTTTTTAATTGGTCAGTAAATGTCATTGAAATTATAAATAATAGGAAAAGTATTGAAATTTTACAATTAATTGAAATCTAAATATATAAATTTGCACCATTAGAATATTATTATTATTTCAAACCTTCATCATGGTTAAAAATACTCATTTTAAATCAATATTTAATCTAAATAAAATCTCACTCAAAATGTGTATTGATCTATCATTATTTAATATGATATACACCCCCTATAATACAATTCTTCCCATTATATATATTTAATGAAAGAAAATAAAAGGGAGATGCATAAAATTTAGAATATTTCGTGTTCCATTTTAATTTTATACACTGGGCGTATGGCTATATGGATAAAGTTGAGAAAGTGTAAAAAATAAAGTTTTAAATCATTTGTTTACAGGTTCAATGGTATTAACGAAGATATAAAACTGTTGTTGTTGCTTATTCCTCTTGTCGTTTAAACGATCTCCATTAGGATTCATTGTCTCAGCTTTCTATTATAGTCCTGGGGTTTTCCCATAGGTCTAAAGAAGGAAAGAGGGGTGTTGTTGGTCTGAAGACCTGGAAGTACCACTCAGTGTGACTTTGCTTCTTTTGGTCTTCTGACATGGAGCCGCTCCTATGGAGAACAGACAATTGATACATTAGCCGGGTACAGGGTGGCTCTACCAGGAGTTAAACTCCCGACGTCCTGTGTTACCTGTTTACACCCTCCCACTACTTTGAGGCTGTAGGATAGGATTTTGGGAGGGAGATATCAAACTAAAAATATAGACAATATTTGTTAATTGAGAAGGCGGCCACATTTCGAAATTTTTATAAAAACAGTTCAAAGGTTTATCAATTGATCTAATGTTTAACACAAATGTGAAGGAATACGCAATTGATTTAACAACCTTCAACATTGATCATAAAAAGAATCAATTTTCAAATATTTTCGATGTCTTATAAACTCACGTCTCTACAATCGCTTTCTACAAATGTTCCTATTCTCTTTGTACAAACGTGTTTTTTGAGAATACGTATGCCCGCTTTTGATAACTTCTTTAAGAATTAGTATCACTCTTTTATTCTCTAAACAGATTGCTACAAAATTCTAGAGATCTTCTACAATCTTCTATAGATGTTCCCACAGCTGCTTCTACAATCTTTGAGCGGATGTTTCAACTTTTCTGCAAAAGATTCTAATTTTCTAAAAAAATGTTACAATTTTCGAGGTACATAGGTGTGTTGTACACATGCTTCTGCAGTTTTTATTCATTTCATTCATAAAACAAATAATCAATGAAATTTATGAAATAGGGTTCTAAATTTTACACATAATATGAAGGATATTTTTTCGATTGAGATCAGTTATTTCACACAATGTTGTGACACACAAACAACCTCTATACTCGCCATATTCTATCATACTACATGTTCTATTTAAATGTATTGTTTTCATTCATAAATTCACACCATTTCATTCTAATTTAGAAACTAATGTTTTGTAAAAGGTTTTATTGATAAGCAGACACAATCAGATAATCAAATGGTTGACCAATCCTGAGAAAAACACAATCGTGACAAAACACAAGGAAAACACAAAGGAAACCGCTCAAATTAGAAAAGTGTGTGTTGAAGCGAGTAAGTGTTGTATTATCCTTACAACACGCGGTGTATTCGCCACGACAAATCGAAGGTCGTTGCGACGAGCGGCGCATTTCAAAAGCGGTAGCAGAGTATACAGTGGCCGCTCAAGGACAGCAACTGTCCAGTGTCTCTTTGCCGGTCCCAACATGCGGACCCTGCAGCTCGTGCTCCTCCTCGTGGTGGCCGTAGCCTCGGCTCAGAAGCTGAACCTGCTACCTCCCCTGGACCCCTTAGACGAAGTGGCCAATTTGACTGTGGAAGAGAAATGGACGCGGATGGAGAAGCGACTGCGGGGAACTGCCGGCGGACTCCTGAAGATCCTCACTCCTGAGATCCTGAAGTTGATGAAAGACATCGAGCTGTCGACAGACTGCACGGCTTCTCTGCTTCGCTGGATGAGAGGCATCAGGAAGCTGGACTTCTGGGCCATCAGCAGTGAGTACCTCCATATCCTATCTAAGGAGCGCTCTCTATAATCTATATTCTTAAATTCTGGTAAATCTCCCACATAGTACGTTCGACCTTTCTTCAATAAATTTACTCGAATGAACATACTTTAAGGAATTGGATTTTTTCTTTTTTGTTCGCCGGTCGTCTGTTTTTTAAAAGAGACAAAGGAAATGTTTTCCCACTTGGCTATCTCTCTCGGGTGTCTTCAAAAACGTTACAATTCTTTTTATAATCTTGACTATTGACCTCTAGATAAGTGATCCGGTTTCTGCCTGAGTTTTACCAATCAATATTGTTTTAACAAAATGCATTATATTAATCTATATTAATAAAATGGAAATTTCATAAGTGGACATCACTAAAAACTTTCGTTACAATGCATCAATTTCAACCAAATTTTCAACATTTATGTAAAACGAGATGGAGCAGGTTTTGCTTAACATCAAAATATATTTCCTAACATTAACATGCGTAACTTCGCTGTTATCGATTAAATACAAAAAAAAATCAACAGAGTTAATTTTATTTATATATAAATACAAAATTAAATTTCAACAGAGTTAATTTTTTTAAATACTAGCTAATAATCTCAATCTAAAAAATATTCAAAACAAGCAATTTTAAGATAACACCATATGTAAAACAGTCGGCCAAGAAAACAACAACGATATTACATCTTTCTCACATATTCACACACAATCTTGATTAATAATTAAAACTAATCTTTAACATTGTTTATTATACTTCAACTTTTATTTCTACATTTTTTTTAAATACCCAATTGTTTTATCATGTTTCTAATTTCGCCTAACAAATATACAAATTTATAGTGACCAACATATGCAAATTTTATCTTTGTTTTTATTTAACTTGATATCGTAAACATAACATCCATTGTAAGCATTTTTCTGTTCACCTTCCGTGGTTTCTCTTTTCTCTGATAGTTTTTAGGTGTAGTATATTTTCTTATTACTAGACTACAAACATTCCCTCGAGAAACCTGGGCGAAGCCGGGTACATCCGCTAGTATTAGTAATAATATTAGTGAGATAGAGAGTATAGTAGTATTGAAGAGATAAATTTATTAATATATTTTCGAAATCAGGGAATATGTAAATAAGTCGGATAATTTGCATATCCCGAGGTTGAAACTATGGCATTGGCTCTCCTTTCAGACCTATCTCTATATCGGGGAATCCGATTAAGTCCAGTATATTGTGGAAACGTCTACAGAGCAAACATCAATATTTCTTTCTACTTTAGCTATATAGAGCCGTTCCAACTAATTATAATTTTATATAAATGTGGAAACCTGTTTATTTGTTAAACAAGAAACACTCCGGTCAGAGAGAGTAAAGGTTTTATTTTCTCAACGTTTCGACAAACATCTTTTGTCCTCGTAAGGAAAAATAAAAATTAGGCATTTAATAAGGCGTTAAAAATGATACTTAAGTATTATTTTTAACGCTTTGCCAAATGCCTTATTTTTACTTTTCCTTACGAGTACAAAAGATTTCTGTCGAAACGTTGAGAAAACCTTTACTGGCCGAAGTGTCTTTATTTAATGAAATATGAATGCTGGCCAGGCAAACCTATATGTGAAATAATGAGATAAATGTATCCTGAGAATTAAAGACTTTTTCTAAACATTTTTTCTATACTAAGTCTTTATTGTATACTATTATATATAAATCAATATAATACAAGAAAATAAGACCTAATCCAAATATATTATAAGTGTGTGACGTTTCGGCAACAGCATTGTCACCATCATCAGACAAAAGAATAAATGATGGTGACAATACTGTTACCGAAACGTCACACACTAATAAATTTTTTGGATTAGGTCTTATTTTCTTGTGTTATAATCTATAGTCCAAATTATGCTTTATTGTTAAATCAATAGATTTCAATATCCTGGATATCAATCAAATAAATGTCACAGGTTTCTGGAGATGAGCTTCTTTATCTTTATTAAATGTAATCTATTATTAATATATTTTTTTCCAACATCAAGCAATATGCAAAATCTATTTTAATATTTAAATGTATATATAAATCAGTTAGCATCTTAATGACGTTTATATGTTTCTATGTACTCCAGTAGAAGGACAGAGATGTCTGAAAGCTCAAGATTGCGTTTAATAAAGATAAAAGAAACTTAACAACAGAACCTGTGATATTTGTTTGATTAGGACTTTTTTGTATTTTATGGTGACATTTTTAATTGGAATATCGTTGACATCTAGACGACGCTGAACTGCCTCAATTAATGTGAAACCCCACGTCAGGTTTAGCTCGACACCAGTTTGACTTGTTCCGTATTTATCTAGTGCAGGTATTTTAAAATATATTTTTGATTCAATTCTATACATATTCACATAAGATACAATATCAAAATTACGCAATTATTTTGGTTCAAAAAATAAAAATGTGTGACTTTGTAGACAGAAGGTGCCTGGTTATCAAAACACTAAAACTCATCTACTATCCGAATTTATTTAATATCTTGACCCGTCAGTGAATACAATATTGCTCTATTGTTACTTTGTCCACACACAGTTGACATGTCTCTGACACTACGTTAAACTATGTATATTGATTAACACATGGTGACGTAAGATTTACGATTGTGGCAGGGCTGTCGAGTGTAATCATCAATATATAAAGAACTAAACTGATATTATTGACTTCACTAAACGGCTTCGCCTTGCATTTTAAAAACACAACTGTTTGGCATAGAGGCTACACTTACGCAAACTTCTTCTCACAGTAGTCACTGATGCTGGCCTTCGTGTTGTAGCCATGAGAAAAATGTAATGGCTACCCCGCTTTGCCAATAATCTCCGATGGTGATCTTGAGCAAGGTTGTAAATGTCGGATGGCCTGATAAAAGCCATCTACAGATTGTTTTACTCTCGGGAAATAGTTGTCTTGATGCTACAGATTGTTTTACTTTCGGGAAATTGCTGTCTTGATGCTAAAGATTGTCTTACTCTCGGGAAATTGTTGTCTTGATGTTACAGATTGTTTACTCTGGGGAAATTGTTGATTTATGCTACAGATTGTTTTACTCTCGGGAAATTGTTGTCTTGATGCTACAGATTGTTTCAATCTCGGGAAATTGTTGTCTTGATGCTACAGATTGTTTTACTCTCGGGAAATTGTTGTCTTGATGCTACAGATTGTTTCAATCTCGGGAAATTGTTGTCTTGATGCTACAGATTGTTTTACTCTGGGGAAATTGTTGTCTTGATGCTACAGATTGTTTTACTCTCGGGAAATTGTTGTCTTGATGCTACAGATTGTTTTACTCTCGGGAAATTGTTGTCTTGATGCTACAGAATGTTTCACTCTCGGGAAATTGTTGTCTTGATGCTACAGATTGTTTTACTCTCGGGAAATTGTTGTCTTGATGCTACAGATTGTTTTACTCTCGGGAAATTGTTGTCTTGATGCTACAGATTGTTTCAATCTCGGGAAATTGTTGTCTTGATGCTACAGATTGTTTTACTCTCGGGAAATTGTTGTCTTGATGCTACAGCTTGTTTTACTCTCGGGAAATTGTTGTCTTGATGCTACAGATTGTTTTACTCTCGGGAAATTGTTGTCTTGATGCTACAGATTGTTTTACTCTCGGGAAATTGTTGTCTTGATGCTACAGATTGTTTCAATCTCGGGAAATTGTTGTCTTGATGCTACAGATTGTTTTACTCTCGGGAAATTGTTGTCTTGATGCTACAGATTGTTTTACTCTCGGGAAATTGTTGTCTTGATGCTACAGATTGTTTTACTCTCGGGAAATTGTTGTCTTGATGCTACAGATTGTTTTACTCTCGGGAAATTGTTGTCTTGATGCTACAGAATGATTTGGAAAAAAGAATGTGGCTAACTCCCAGTGATGGTCGAGCCAGCCTCCCGTGTCTTTTCCAACTGATGTCCAACGTTCAAAATCACCTAAACTTATTCTATGAGAATGGCCAGTACACTCATAGACAAAACTTAAGGAAGTTGTACCTTTTAGTATGTATATCGAGATTCAGACAATAACTCTGAAAGATATTACAGTGACCTTTATTGAAAACACACGAGATAATCAAGTGTGAACAAAATGGCCTCTACCTCCTTAAAAAAAATACATCAAAGACTTTCTACTTCCTTAAGTTTTGTCCATGAGTATGAATTAGGTCAATACAAATTCGAATAATGGCGGCATTGGTTGACAAAACAACAGGGCGAAATGAGTGGCGCGTTTTATGAGAGGGCTGATTCTTATATTAAATGCTGACACCTTGATTGCTATTGGTCTATTTTGTCTTTTAGCTATTGAGTGAAAGTTGTTTACCTAATATTATAGTAAATATATTTCAGAAACCTTTTATTTTACATTTCAAGTTTCGGTTAGCTTTTCTTTTGTGATAAATCAATAAAGGGTATTTGGCCAATTCTGGAATAATTGAAAAATCAATAATTAGTTGATAAGTTTACCCTTCAAGGCATGCCTTTCTCTCAATTTAAAATATCGTATTTAACCCAGGGGGACAAGTACATTCAAAGTTAGGTTTTTATATTTGGTGTTTAACGAGAAATTCTTTAAATATTATATTTACAAAGATTTTTTGATCCAATATATACCTTTTTATTTAAAGATTTTTAAATATTATTTTTTAAAACTAAAATTATTTTTTTTTAAAGTATCCATAATTTTATACATGAACGCGATTCTATTGCGCATTAAATAAATAAATAAATTAGCCAAATGTAAACCAAATATAGACATAGAATTGAATAGAAAAAAAACAAGAAAGATTATGATAATAAATATATCACAGAACAAATTCACTGAATTAATATGTAATCTTTTAGGTGAAATATGACCATGGAATTTAGCAAAGTTTTCCTGGATGTAATTTTAGAAAGATTTATCAATAGAAGCTGTCTGTTTCTGTCTTCCTTTATGTCTATTCTTAACTAATTCATACATATATACGTCTTTATTTGGGTGAAATATGATAAAATATCTAGAAATTTTCACCTAAAATGTGATTCTCTGAAATTTAAAATCGAAAAAGAAAACTCCTAATGGATTTGGAAGTTGTAGAGGTAGCATTGATGGATTAGCGATGAAGTTTGGAAGGTTGAAAGTTTAAAAACATATGTAACAACATTGTCAACACTTTATATCCATATTTTTTAAAGAGAAAAACTCAATAACAAGAATTTACAGACGAAACTATAACTAAAAACTCGATAAATTATAGCGAAAACTCAATTAATTAAAAATTAAGAAACAAATATCTATAAAGAAACTGATAATTTATATTATGTTGATTATACATATTGCCAGACATATATAATAACATATATATTTAAGAGATTCTAAACTGAGTGTATACATCTGGTGAGTCAAATTTTCTTTCTATTATCTTATAATGAGCTCCAGCTTTCTATAAATAATCTGCAATGTTTTTCTTCGATATTTTGATATATTATAATATAGTTATATAATTATATAGTTTTTTTTATAGTTAACTATATAATTAAATAGTTATATATTATAATCTATAATTATAAATGCTTGATCGCGGCGAAGTCTGGAGTGTGATAATTGTTGAAGGCGTATACGAGTACGGATGTCGGGCTATGATGTTTTAGTGCTGATTTATGTTGGTTAATTCTTTCTGCCTTCAATGCAATAGCAGCTGTTAAACTTTCAAAAATACTCCAGTCTCACATGACAGCTGTATCATATCTCTTTATCTAGAATCCCTATACCAGTGATTCTCAACCTTTTTTTTTTGTTGCGGCATTATTTTAAAGATTTGAAAATTTGGCGGCACAATTTTAGAATTTCGCGGCACACTTTTGCTAACTTGAATGCAAGAAAATTCAAATTATGTATCAATATTTCTATGCAAAATATAAGTAATATACATCTCTAACATTCAATTTGCTAATTTCGTTATTTTAAAAAGTAAAAAAATGAAAAAGAAAAAAAGAAAAACCAATACAAACGTGAACATAATCATATGACTAAAATTCGGCGGCACATTTTTAGAATTTCGCGGCACACAAAATTACCGCGGCACATTGGTTGAGAATCACTGCCCTATACACATCTATCTAACATGACGAAGCTATTCTGGCTTTTTAAGCATTTTTAGACATCCATCCAGACTTACTCCTCCCTCACCCAAAGAGGAATCTCTTCTAGACCTAATCAAATTCTGTCTATCATTTAACTACTTCAGCTTCAAAGAAAGGTATTTCAAACAGGTCAAAGGGCTACCAATGAAAAATTCTATATCATCTGCACATTGGATATTACAAAGCAATAACGCGCCATCCATTTATAACAAATGAAAACATTAAGACGCGAATGTTTCTTTTCACAAATAAATCAAACTTCTACTATCCTTACTACGATGAGCCCTCTTAATATTTTTTCATCGCAGTAAGGACAGTAGAAGTTTGATTTATTTGTGAAAAGAAACATTCGCGTCTTAATGTTTTAAATTGTTACATTGGATAATATCTTCATGGACAAATTAATAAAATAATCGTATATTTCGAAACAACTAAAAATATTAATATTGACACGCTACATTGATGATGTATTAAGCATCACAAAAATTGATGTTTTCATAATTCTAAATTGTTTAAATATGCCCTTTCTAAAATTGATTTATGAATTGGAATAATTTTTTTTTAATGGACAATCGGTCAATCGAAAAAAAATCCTTATTTTAAACAGCACCTATCAATGATCTGATTCTCCATGACAACTGAATATTCAGTGGTTAATGGGCAGTGTAGGTTTCATCACAAAGACCTTGTAAGTTGTTCATGTGGACCAATGAGCTGAAACAACGGTTTCTTCATCTCATCGGTGATTGGTCAAGATTTCTTCTTCCGTGCCTCGAGGCGTCTTGTTTGCCCTTGTTGTTAACCTTCCTTAGTGGATAGGACAGCCGTTCGTTGCGTCTCTTGCTGTTAACCTTGCTGGGACATGTTGACTTTCTTAGCATCATCTTACATGTCACTGTAGAGATAACCAAAGGATTGATTTATTCCTTTTCCTCTCTGAAGGATGAATCTTCATATTACATTCTCCAGGGTCAGAAGATTGTAAAATTTGCAAAACTAATTAAGTTGGTCCTTGTCCTGTTTGAAAATTGATTTGTTCCCCTTGTCATAATATTTTGACATTGTACTTCCTGTAATAAGTTTTTCAAGCTTAATATTTTTTTTAAATTACGATATTTCCATTTTGAATTAGGACTTATCTCGTTTGAATATTTGATTGGTTTGAAATATATCATTATTTACTAGAGAAAATAACTGGTGTTGTATATTCGAAGTATAAATTCAAGGAGGGTGAGGGATAACTGGAATTTATCCATAGAAGGCACACGTCCCTTTTGTGTTTATCAAATAAAACCTTAATCTCCATCACCGCTAAGGAACTTGTCCAAAAATTCATTCTAGTGTTGGAAAACCCTTTTAAATTTGTTATTTTTGCTACCTGCTAGATCTCTCATGACATGGAGATTTATGCCCTCAAAATCGGAAATACTATTTTATTTCAAGTCTCTTTTCGCCCGGGGAGGCAGTACACAGTCCTGAGGATCTAAATCTAAGGCGTCAAGGCATGAGCGTGACAATCTCTTCGATTCTTGGTGAGAAATCTGTGCACTGCTGCCGCTCTTCGCAGTCTCAAATCACCGGTTAAAATACGTTGGAATTTCTTCAGGCCAACATGAAGAAGAATTATACAAGTATACTTGTAATTCGTGAATTGTCCCGCGTTGATAATCATTGTTGAGATTTTAGCGATATCGCCCTCGCCTCGAGCAGTTGCAATTCAAAATATTTTAATGACACTTAGTCGATTGTTACAAAATCTAATGAGAAATTAAACAATGATTTGAGTTGAAAGACGACTGGAACGAGGCTGATCTTCTCATTGTACATTTCTCTACCTTTTAAACCGATAAAATCACTCATACTTTTGGATTTCAGTTAGAGCATGTTCTTTGTAAGCTGTTTGTATCAACACAAAAGTCCACACGGTGTTCTTGCTTGGTAAAAACGAAACCTCACAATCGAATTTTCTTCATGAGAATCATCCAATATTCGTGCCACGAGTTCACCGAAGACACCACACAGAAATGTCATAGAAACCGATGTCGGATGACACCACCTGACAAACCGACTCAGGAGAGGTCTTACAACATCTGCTTAGTAGCACAACCTGATGTACCCCCATGATGTAACCATATTTGGATTTGAAACTGATTGGTTTTGTATTTGTATTATACCTTTTACCATGTATTTCTGTATATACACAATATTGTCCATCTTTCCTTATAGGTATATCTATATGGAGTAATATAGCAAGTTTATATTGGAAGTATGTAGGGTGAGTATACACTCCTGGACATAACTTAAGGAAGTTAAACCTTTCAGCATATATATCAGGATTCAGACAATAACTCTGAAAGATATTTGATACAGAGAGACCTTTATTGAAGACACACGAGATTACCAAGTATGAACAAAATCACCTTTGTTTCTTTGAAAAGAAAAAAAAAACGGTGACATCAAAATATGAAATCTTGAATTTTGTCCATGAGTGCATATAACTTTGGGTGATAATCAAACCTTAAATTTCGAATTATATTTTCATGGTCATCATATTGATAAATATCTAACTACCAGTTTTTACTTATAATAATCGTTTTTACAATTTTTTTCTAAAATTTAATTTCCATTCGTTTAACTTCCTTATGGCCATCTTCTGATGAATAGCCTGCATTCCAAGTTTATATTTGCATATTGTAATTGGTATATTGACTCAATAAGTGACATTTGATTGATGAATATTTCTATTCTGGTTGACACACGCCATCCTACTGCTACTGCTCCTCTATTGGCCAGTTATATGGCAATATGGCTGCCGTCTGTTTGTGGTCATTTCAACCATGTGTATTCCCCTTCATCCTCTTCTACTGGGAACCATATCGTCTGTATCACCACAGAACTTCTTCCTTTAGTTATAAATCTTATAGGAAACAGTTATAATTTTCGAGAAATGGCACCATTTGAACTCTAGATTGAAAAAGATTACATATATAGGTAATATATAAAAAGATAAAATAATTAAGAGTAAAAGAAAGATAAAATGAGTATATATAAGGAAGTTCATATTATTATTATTAAGGTGAATATACTGAAAGTATTATATTTATTAAACTATTGTTGGAAATCGAGAAATACATTTTTGATATATTAAAATGACTGAATATTTTGGATCAAATATATTTTTAAAAACAAAATTCGATATTTCTACGAGGCTGTTATATATGTGTGGGTGTGTGTGTAACTATGCTGTGACAGAACTGTTCCATCGAACACAAGTCGTTTGTTCACCCATTTAAAAAATATTTCGGAAAAAAAAACGTACAACAAAGTTGATGAATATTTTTTTAGAATGACTCTTTAAAATCCTATGTACTTAGTATTGACTTCACATATATATATATAATATTTACAAAATATGATTCTTGATTATTCAAGAATGAGTATTTGGCCACACACAATTCTGGAATAATTAAAAAATCAATGAATAGTTGATATTTATTCCGATAAATGATGCCAGCCATCAGCAACTTTCAGTTGCACGATAAGGAGATGCCTTTTGCTCAATTTATTCACCCAGTACAATTTTACATTTGTACTTTTTTTTTTGCATATAGACGTCTATGTTTCTAATAAACCTGTTTTTACTTTAAATTTTTAATGTACCAATGTACGTTTAGATTGAAAAAAAAAGGTTCTAACACTTTTTTGTTCCCTTTTTTTTATAGAAAACACGGAATATATTGAATGATAATCAGTAGAGATTTTCTTAACCGCAAACATTCCTAATTTACATCGTTGACAGAAAATAAAAAATATGGTTAAAAGTAAAATACCCAAAGCCTTTCTAGCTAATGGTTTCAGGTTTATGGCCTGTGATAGTCAACATTGTTAACAGTTAAATTGTGACTTGTAAAGTATGCAATTTGTAACCAATAAAGAAATTTTATATAATTTCTATTATTTTATTGCCGACTTTATTTTCAGATAGCAATAAAGATATTTCGCACCTCTTTTTACTAAATATATTATTTTTTTCTATACACAACTAATTATAATTAAAGAGACACTTTTAAAAAATGATTTTAATGTGTAGCACTTGTCTCCTAAGTCTGTCAGGTTATTTGTGAGAAATTCTCTCTATATATAAAGGTTTTGTCACTTTTCACTTGAGATTTCTATCAGGACATTAGAAAACTTGCCATTTTGTTGTTGCTTTTTAAACGGTTTTTTTTTCATATTCTCTCTCTTACCAAAAAGATTTTATGTAAAAAAAAACAATTCTAAATCAAACTATTGAGAGACTTATTTAGAAGATATTGTAGAAAAGTATTTATTAACAGATATTATTGTCATCAATAATTTGGCATTCCATACAGCATCAGCTCGTGCAAAAGATGATGGAGTAGAGAGCGGTAAATCAAAGGTTTAAAAATAAAATATTTTATAACGCCGAGACTTTAGAAAGATTAATTTGAGCATAAAAACATGTGAATGTTTATGATATTTTTTATGTTGTCACCAAGGTGAGCAGGTTTCAGCTCTGGAACATCAAGGATTTCTTGAAATAAAGCAAAATAGAACTTTTCCAAATAATAATCCTAGTTGGAATAACTAAAATATAATGTAATTTATACACTGGATGTCTAACAATACCCTTATACTAGATAAAAACTTCTACCTACATAAAAAAACGACTCCAGCAGCAATGTTAGTAGATTAAACGCCTATTGAGATCATCTAGAACTCAAACACATACCACAGATTTCTGTAGATGAGTTTCTTCTATATTTCTATCATCTAGAACTGCCCCATATCTACATCCAAATAATCAATCCTTGTCACAAAACTTAATATAAAGTAATTTCTGCACTGAACGTCTACCGAGACCCTTCTACTATACACCAGCTCCTATCTACATACAGACAACTCCAGCAGCAATGTTAGTAGATTCAACGTCTATTGAGACTATCTAGAACTGCTCCTATCTACATCCAAACTATCAATCTTTGTTTGCGCAACTAAATATAATGTTATTTCTACACTAAACGTCTACCGAGACCTTCCTATTAGACACCAACTTCTATCTACATACAGACGACTCCAGCAGCAATGTTAGTAGATTCAACGTCTATTGAGACTATCTAGAACTGCTCCTATCTACATCCAAACTATCAATCTTTGTTTGCGCAACTAAATATAATGTAATTTCTACACTGAACGTCTACTGAGCCCCTTCTAATAGACACCAGCTTCTATCTACATACAAACTATCAATCTTTGTTTGCGCAACTAAATATAATGTTATTTCTACACTAAACGTCTACCGAGACCTTCCTATTAGACACCAACTTCTATCTACATACAGACGACTCCAGCAGCAATGTTAGTCGATCCAACGTCTACTAAGGCCATTTATAACTGTTCCTATCTACATCCAAACAATTAATCTTCGTTTGCGCAACTAAATATAATGTTATTTCTACACTGAACGTCTACCGAGACCTTTCTACTATACACCAGCTCCTATCTACATACAAACAACTCCAGCAGCAATGTTAGTAGATTCAACGCCTATTGAGACCATCTAGAATTGGTCCTATCTACATGCAAACCATTAATCTTTGTTAGGGCAACTGAATATAATGTAATTTTTACACTGAACGTCTACCAAGACCCTTCTAATAGACACCAGCTTCTATCTACATACAAACTACTCCAGAATAATTGTTATTAGATTCAATGCTTATTGAGAAATCTAGAACTGCTACTATATAGAAAACAAACCTCTTATGTTTTGAATTAGCTAACAAAAATATAAATTTTGAAATTATCTCAATGGTATTATTTAATACAGAATTAGCTAGATGTTCTGACTTAATGATTATAAACTATATATAATATTCAAAATCTGTTAATAATAATCTATTATATTTTACATAATTTCTTCTTAAATAATTCTAATAATATAAATATATTAAATAGAGCAATCCATAAATAGATCTTTAATTAAAATGGTATATATTGGATCAATATATAATTTATTCACCAATATTTAAGTTGGATTAACGCCAACTTCTTTCAAGGTATTATAACATATTTATGTTTACAATAAACTCAGCGCCAGATTGACGTTATGTGGCGCTGAGTTTGCTGTTAACATAAATATGTTATAATATCTTGAAAAAGGTTGGCGTTCAGCCAACTGAAATATTGGTAAAATAAGTTATATTTTGATCCAATATATGCCTTTTTATTTATATATATTAGAACTTTAATAATGAAGCAATAACAAGCCATCTAGATATAAGAAATAAATATATTTAAGCACGGATTAAGCAAATTTTTCTACTGTCCTTACTGGGATGAAAAATATTGGGAGGGCTTGACTTATTTACTTTATTTGAAAAGAGACATTCGTACATAAATAGTTTTATTTATTATATATAGATGGCGCGTTATTGTCTCATTATTAATTTATACTTAACTGGCCTTGTCCTTATTGTTTGCCGAAGAGCATTGCTCGATGGAAATATTTATATGTAATTCTACTGTCCTATAAGCTTATGTCCATAGTTTTCTTGAATATCATTTCTGAGATTCCACCCTTCATTGCAGCATATATAAGCAGAATCGTCCAATACAGTTATGCCTTAGAATGCTACCACTATGCATGTAGAAGGCGGGTTAATAGTCCAATACAGTTTTAGAGCTCTAAGAAGCGGTCTGATAGATTAATTTGGTGAAACCACTGTGGGTTCACTATTGCTGAGCTAAGCCCTTTCAATATTTTTTCATCGCAGTAAAAACAGCAGAGAAAGAGAGAGATTTGTTTTATGTGAGAAAAAAACATTCGTGCTTTAAGAATTTTGTTACAATTTTACAAATACGACTACATTTCGCCAAACTAGCCCCAGCAATGCTACAAAATAGTCCTTTAAATTGATATTTTAACTGTTTGAATTTTTATTGGTATCCCTCACGTCCGATTCGGAAAGCTTTACTGTAAACCAGTTGGCAGGTATGACGCTAATCGACGAAATCTTCAATAAAAAGGGTAAAAAACAAGCGCGTCAACAAGGAAAACGGAGATATTTATTATTAGGTACCGATTAGATAACGTAATTTAGGCGTACTTTCCAGCAAGAGAGAAAAAAGTAAAATTTTAACGTCTCGTTTGAACTTTCAAACGATCAAAGTGAATAGGAAAATTGCAGATAATTATACTCTTCGAATTTCTAACATTTTTTATCTGTGGGATATAACGAAATGCATATTTCTATAAGTTTTACTTTATCCTTGTATTTTTTATTTGTGGAATCTAACGAAATAATACTTCAATTAAGTTTTAGTCTGTTCTTGTCCCTTTTTATTTTTGATATATAACTAAAAACATACTTCTATATATGTTTTACTTTATCCTTGTCCCTTTTTATTTGTGGAATCTAACGAAATACATACTTCAATTAAGTTTTATTCTGTTCATGGCCCTTTTTTATTTTTGAAATCTAACTAAAAACATACTTCTATATAAGTTTTATTCTGTTTTAGCCCTTTTTTATTTGTGAAATCTAATGGAATTCCTAAAAATTACGCTATATCTTAGCCAATAATAGATATTACCAATAGTACGTAGATATACCTAATAAATTTGTCAACCTTTGTCTTACCTATTATGACATTTTCAGCCATATTGACTTACTAACTCTAGAAATACAGAAGTTCATAAAGATGTAGTTTTTCTCACGTTGAAATTTCGAGATGGCAAATCGGAAGGATTAAGGCAAATTGGAAATATTCGATTTGATACAAGTATTTCACGGTAAATTTGGTTTAAATAGATCTGATGTTTACCTTGGTACAAATTGTTAAAAGAGATGTACTAGAAGATTATTATAATACAGATAAATCAACCTCATTTAGTAAATCTTAATACATTGTAAAGGTGCATGAATTCGTCTCAAGCAGTCGTTGCGCATCACTGAGAATGATGAGATGGTTTTAAAGATTAAAAAACACTATTCTAAACATTCTGCATGAAGATATGGGTAAAGAGACCCTGTTGAATTTGTTTTTGTCTTAAGATTCTCACAAACGAGCAGAAGGTGTGCAAGATCGAAATTTGTTAGAACATGTTGGCAAGAACGGAATGTAAGAGCAATATAGTCACTTTGAAATTAAATCCGCCAAAGTCAGGGAATATTTTCAAATCCTATAACAAGGTAATTCTGGTCACCATTTTAGACACTAAGGAAAATAATGCTTAAAAACTACAAATATTCATCTGAATGAGTTTGTTTTTATTATAAAATGCGATTATCGCTTGTAGCTAGCATTTTGAAATAAAAAGAAACTCATTGTGAAAAATATTTATACTTTTTAACGCTTTTACAAAATTTCATCTTAATTCATGGAACAATAATATTGACCAGGAATATCTTCCAGATGGCACAACTGTTAGCAAGGTGGTTTATTTATACATTCTGAGACGTTTAAGTGAAGCATTTCTGAAAAAGGACAAAAATATAGGTAAATAGTAATTTAATATACACCATGACTTGCACACTTACACACGGCGACTTCTGATTCTTTTTTTTTTTTTTGGAAAATAAAAAAACGGAATTGAAAATATTTCTCTCAACCACTTATACCCCAGATATAGCACCTACTGGCTTCTTCCTATTGAAAGCCTACTAGCTTCCTCCTGAAAGAAAGGCGCTTTGGCACAAGTAAAGGCCTTATTGAAAATCCGCTTAAAGCTCAGGTAGTGTGATTATTTAAACCGAATCCCCTTGCGCATGCATTTCGAAGATGTCGTGTAGCCAAATTCTATCTAATCCAGTAAATCAGTAAAATAGTCCTCATAATTCTTTGTCTTCAGTCCGGGAGATTTTAGATATACATTGTATTGATGCATTCAGAAAATAAACATCATTTCCGAATTAAAATAGAACCTCTCTATAAAGGACAACTAGTTGCAGGGCCAAAGTGTCCTGATACCAGAGAGTTGTCTTCTTACCGGAGAGTTTCTAAATAGTAAAAATTGTATTTTTGGCGATGAAAACTGTCTTTTATAGAGAGGTGTCCTCTAGCGTGAGTGTCCTCTCATAGAGGTTCTACTGTACTATTTTTTAAAATAAATTTCCTTTAATATAAATCTATATTTTAATTGTGCATTACACAGTTTCTACCCTATCTGTTTTATTAAGACTTCTTAGGTTTGTTGATACTTTCAATTAATAAGAATTCATCACTTGATAACATAAGCGAGAGATAATACATTTCTAAGAAATGATCATGATGATAATAATTAATAATGATGATAAAATTCTTATTTCTTAATTATCAGATATATTCATCATAAAGAAGATTTTTCAACTCTTTAGTACCTTTTTAATTATTTTGGAAAGCGGTGTTTTAGATTTTAAACTAATAATTTAAACTTTTTCTTCATTCTTCATAGATTTTTATTTTATTTTATATAAATCATAGCAGGTCTTACTTATCCGTTAGAGCAAATTTTCCAAGAATTCAGAGCCACATTTCCCCCGAATATATATCTTTCAATACCTATATCTTATCATACATAATTTCACTAATAATTGGTAAAAATATCTTATAACACCATTGTCAATGGTTAATATAATTTTTACCAAATATTTCATTTTAGGCATATATATTATGTCTTAATTTTATTCAAATTTTTCTTCAAAAACTACTTTATTAGTAAATTTATTCGAATGTCCCCAATGAGAAGCTTATATTATAAATTTCTATAGATATTATTCATTTTTACACATTTCGAATCAGGTAGTCAAAATGGATACATCATATACAAATGAGGTTCTTTCAGATATATCTTCTTGGCAAAAAGATATGTCTATCCATGATATTGTGTTCTCACAACAATCTCTACTTAAAGTTGAACCTTCAAGAGAACTTGAGTTTCGAGGTCCTTTCACCAAAATTTCAACAAGCTTGCTTACCCTAACAAACATCTCAAAAAAACGCTTAGCATTCAAGATCAAGACTACCGTTGCTGATAAGTACTGTGTACGTCCGAGTTGTGGATTTCTGAATCCCAATCAGATTAAAGTGATAACCATCATACTAATACCATATGATTACGATCCAAATGAACGTAAAAAACATAAATTTCTCATTCTAGCTACACCTATTCCTGATTCAACAGAAGACATTGAAGAAATTCAAACTATATTTGAAGAAGCAAGAAAAATTGATGTTTTGAGAACCAAACTTCAATGTATTTTCAGAAATATTCCTCATATTACTGATATTGCAGAACATCCAGTTGAATATCATAATTGTTTTAATGAAACAGACGAATATCTTCAAAATGAATTGAAAGAAGCGCAAATAGAAATAATGAAATTGAAGACTCAAAGAAAACATCGAAGAAAAAAAGAAAGAATTCTTTATTGTATTGTATTTGCAGCTGGAGTATTTCTGGGAATTATGTTCACCGTGATGTACTTCCATTTCAATTCAAATTCACACCATAGGAGTAGAAAATCCTGGAATTATTTGGGACTCTAGAAAACAAAATATGTCTTCTCGGAAATTTTGTGTTATTTCCATTCTTATCAGAATTACCTTAAATCGTGAGAAAAATCTTAATTTATTATAAATACATAGTTTCTCCTTTCGAATCCAAACCACGTTCTAATATCTGTAAGAAGAGGAAAATTATAATTAAAAAAAATTGGGTGTCAAAATAGAATAAAACCTCTCATAAGCCATTCTTCTGTGACCAACTTTTAAACTCGAAAGCGACTTGAAATAGCTCTAAAGAGAATAGAGATCAGACAAATCGGTTTCTCATGGCCAAATCTATAAACAGAGGAATGTTATCATTAATATAGAAAGACATTATAAAATGGCGACTTTGATCAAATTGAATTTTGATTGATAAAATTTCATTGAGCGACTAACTTCCTTAGCGTTTACTTTTGTAAAATCAAAAATTACTTTATCCAATCTAATTTCGATTAACTGCAACCTCCAGGAGAAACCAGAGGTTTTACGCTGTGGCTTTTATTGCTATTGTAGTTCTATTTACTTCCATAGTAGTCCTACCAATGTTTAGTTGTTTGATCAGGAAAGTGTGTTTCTTCTAACTCCAAAACCGTCCCACAAACAACGACTTCAAATCTAACGATAAACCAAATTATCATAATGAATATAAAAACTGGCAGAAGATAGGCAAACATAATCAAACGACATTTAAATTTAGAAACAGATGCCTTGGGTAACTCTCAAACGAAATTTCTGGAATGTCCAAGTGAAGCAATCAACTTGCTATGATGAAATACAGGCATTTTTTTTAAAACAATGATTATTACAGCCAAACATTAGAATATTTCTAGGATGCATTAATGTGACCAAATATATATTCTATTTAAAACATATTTAATCAAATTTGGCTACTTATTAATAGAATACTAAAATTTTAGCATCGTAGTTATACCTGTCAAAGAGCTGTTACACCTGAAAACTTGTATTGTCGTGATAGAAAAAAGAAAAAATTCCCTCAGTGAATTGTCATTTATTTATAATGTAAAATCTTTATTTATAAGATATCAATTTTTTACTGATTAGCCATGCCCTCCCAATACCTTAAAATATGTATGTAATATTAGAGTTAAAAAATGTATTTAAAAAATATAAGTCGATGGACGAGTGGATAACACCCTCGATTCCCGACAGTCATGAACCGGGATTGAATCCCGCGTTAAAATTTTGTTTAATATGTGAACTTCACTTATTATTCACTGTTTCAATTATCATAAACTAGGTTGCTCTTGTTGAGCGGTACCTAATAAAGTGATTTTGAACCGGTATAAAAATATACACAAACTACTTTTAAATATCAAAGATAGATGGTGTTATAGTGTTTTTATACATATCTTTATATTGAGTAAAAATATCAGTATTTTTCAGGGAAAAGTATATTTTCAACAACCTTTTTAATCTAGCTTTCAAACACGAACGCCCTTCTACAGAAGAAAATATGGTACAATGAGATTAAAAAGGTTTGTGAAAAGATACTTTTCCCTGGAGACCTGATATTTTTACTCAATATTTTATTGAATATCCTTATATAATGTGTATTCTTGAAACCTCGCCACTGTATTTTTATATATTGTCGCGGAGATAAATAAAGCAAGGACAAATTTGGGGATATAATTAATTTATTATAAAGGGTATTTACTCTTTAGTTCTCCAATAAAATTACATACAAGAGGTATTTATAGGGAGAGATAGTCAGATAATATAACAACTTATCCCAAGGTAAAAATAATAAAAACAATAGTGTTCAGCCACCAAGGCGTCTCGTTTTCTCTTTTTGCCGATAAGATTACGAGAACCCCTCACACCTGTGGTCCCCCCCCCCCCCCCCGGAGTCCGGTGATGATTGACAGGTGTCCCATGGAGCTTCCTGTGGCCGGGGTTGTATAGCTACTTGACAATATATTTACTTGAATAAACTCCCATTCTTTTTATGTTGAGGTTTAGAAAAAAATTGTGAGGGTCAAATCTATTTAAAATTCATATCACAAAATAACCTTGGATATATATAGAGATAAACGTAGTAATGATTTTTATTGAAAAAATCAAAAGATGATTACACGAATCTTTGAAATTGTTGATATAGCCTGATAAAAAAATACAATTTGTAAATTAGATAAAATAATCAAATATTTAGTATAAAAATTTAAAAACTTCAAACATTTAAGAAATAGTATAATATAAATAAAGCTTCCAGGGCTAAGTTTCTTGTGAAAACTTTTATTTTCAAGCTTTCAGACTTGTCGGTCCTTTAACAGGAGTATCACGTTAATAAATGAATGATAAATACTATTTTTATATACAAAAGAAATATCGAAATATATATAGTAGTTTTTTGGGACTGCATAATTGATGAAGTTTTTTGGAAAGAGTCTATGCTGAAGAGCTAGGCCCTCAAAATATTTTTATTTCAGATTTTTCAAAGATAGAACGTTGGCTTGACAAATTAATTGAATTGAAACCTTTTGATGAGACGTTTACACTGAAAATGCGCTAATACAATGGTGTTTTTTAGCCATGTCCATGAAATATTTTTGATTTATATTGTAACAAAGTATTTATTAATTTTATTATTTTTATATTAACAAAGTGGTCATTTTTATGTTTATACTAGCGGATGTACCCGGCTTCGCCCGAGGTTTTACCCGAGTAAAGGTTTGTCTAACGAACATTTGTTAAAACAATTCTCTATAAACTTATAAAAAAAGATATATTTTGATAATTTGAAACTCGTAAATTTGAATCTCTCGATAAAGTGAACATTTTTTCCCGGTCCCTGTGTGCCGTGTCATCCTGAATTTTGTCTTTCCTAATTTTCTACATTACAAAATCATCGTTTTATCTAGTGAACATTTTTTCCCGGTCCCTTGAAAAATACTCGATAATTTGAATAAAATCAATATTAATTGGTTCCCTCGGTAATTGGAAGTTAAAGGAATAGTATCTTCGCCTTGAATTGTATCATTATTCTTGTCTCAAATAATTTGCCGTGTCATCTTGAGATAATCTTACTTTTGATAAATAATCTTTAAGATAATATAAACTTAGTGATAATAAAACTTATAGATAAAAAAAAACTTGTTATCATCGTCGCAATGGTGGCGCTGCTTGCGAGTTAAATCTACAAATCTGCAAATAACTCTAAGGATATTCAAGATTTTCAAGAAATTATTTTTCAAAAACCTTCCCGGGGATATACCTAATAATATCCCAAATTTTCACGGCGATTGGATGTATGGTTTTTGAATCTATAGAGTACACACAGAGAGACAGACATTCAATTTTATATATATATAGATTTTGCTACTCTGTAAATTTCCCTCGTGGCTTATCTTTTGTTTACCATTCAGAGTTTGTTCTAGCCTGAAATAAATTGTTGTCTCATCCCGAAGTTGGTCTTCCCTAATTTTCCACGTGGCAATATGAATAGGAAAAGAATCAGCGGAAGAGGTTCATTACTAAATGAAGTAAGATATTAAGTTTTATTTTATTATCCCTAGTGTGTGTACACGTGGTATACAGGTAGTTAGTGACTGTAAGTATGCCACATGTCTACACATTTGAAAATCAGTTCGACTTCGCACTTACAAATATGCCAGTACCCCGTTTTGGTTACTTGTACTCCCTGGCAGGGTTAGACTTTTGCAAGAATCGGGGGCTATTATATATATATATTGACAATTTTAAAAAATTTATTGAATTTATAGTAATGAAATTCGAAATTATTTCTCTAAAAAACAATGCCAAGGTTTGAAAAAGGCTCATGTAAAACTTCGGTGAGAATTGATTCAGTAGTAAAGAAAGGTATCACGGAATACAAGGACTTTCCGATAACCAAGGTTCGTTAAGGTAAAAAAAAATTAATAAAGAAATTTTGCTTTTGGTAAATTATGTTTTATTTTCAAACATAGTTCCCAATCAGCCCCACACACTTGGTTCAGGGATGTTCTGATCTTTTATCCCCTCGGAAAAGTATGATGTTTCGAGGTCACGCCGTAGAGGTTGATTCCAAAATGATTTTCGAACTGTTATCAGTTTCCCAAATTAAATCCGAGCTAAACGAAGTTCACGCCGACCCAGCCTCATTATTTAAGGCCATTTATTTTAGATTAATAAATTTTAACGTAGCCGAAAATCAATACAAGATGAACCACGTCCCGGATAACCTATGGATGTAACCACGCCAGAAATGGTATAAAAATCCATTGCATCGTTATGGAAGATCGACGAGTGAAGATATGCGAGATAGCTGAGACCACGGGCATCTCATTAGACAGGGTACCCCATATCCTTCATGTAAAATTACAGATGATGAAGCCGTGGGCCAGATGATTGCCGCGATTGCCTACGATCGGCCAAAAACGCACGCGGACAGACATTTCCCAGCAGTGTTTATCGTTGATTGTTCTTAATCCATAGGTATTTTGACGTAGTTTTGTGACAGTAGACGAGACCTGAATACACCACTACACACCAGAGTCCAAACAGCATCAAATCAATAGACAGGTCCGGGTGAAAGGGCTCCAAAGAAGGCAAAGACTGTTGTGTCAGCCGGAAAGGTGATGGCCACTGTATCTTGGGATTCCCAAGAAATAATTCTAATTGGCTATTTGAAAATGGAAAAACAATAACAGGAGAGTATTATGCAACATTTATGGATCGATTAAAGAAAGAATTGCGTGTCGAACGTCAGAGATTGACTCCGGAAAGGGTGGTTTTTTTTTCACCATGGTAATGCTCCGTCCCATAGGTCGAAGATAGCAGGTAACAAATTGTTCGAAATAGATTTCCAATTGGTCCCTCATCCATCTCATTCCCCAGATTTAACCCCATGTGACTTCTTTCTATTATAAAATCTATAGAAATGGCTGGGAGGGAGGAAATTTCCATCAAATGAAGAGGTTATAGACGAGGTAAATGGAAACTTTGAGGACCTCGAAACATCAAACTTTTCACGAGGGGTTCAAAAATCAGAACATCGCTGAACCAGGTGTGTGGAGCTGAATGGGGACTATGTTGAACAAATAAAACATAATTTTCCAAAAAAAACCCAAACTTTTTATCTATTTTTACTTTATTTATCAAACAGTCCTCGTAGGAAGACAAATTTTGATATACACCAGACCTGGTAATTCCTAGGGTTTGCTTGAGTAAAGTTTTACTCAAGTGAGTGATGAAACTTATTATATATATCAAATTGTATCCCATATAGCCATAATAGTGTTCAAATAAAATATTTGAACAAAATTCAAATATTCAATTTCGTTTAAAAGCATGTCTGGTACGTTAATCCAGTCAGTAATTAAAAAATGATCACAATTCCAATTGAGATAGTTCCGGAATATTTCTTTGCTTGAGATTTGATAAATTTGTTAAAAGTCTAGCAGGAGATAGTGCAATATGTCTATTCTGAACATATAAAAGGGTTTGAGAGCAATAAAAAAAAATTCTAAAATTCTTCATTTGTATGCTTGTGTAATAACGGTAGAGCTGGTCGTTGTGTTATATTGGTAGTGTTTGAATATACAAATAAATATATTGAACAGTAAATTTACAACGCGTGATCAATAATTTCCAGGAATGAGACTGGATCACGTAAAATATTCGAAATAATGAAATAATTTTATAAGGACCTTATAGATAAAACATTTATCTCTCAACACGTAGAAATAAAAAATGATCACACAGACGCACGCGCTCACGTTTTATCGAATTTATAAGCTCGAGTATATCAGAACATTTTCGAATTTCAGTATGGACTGTATTGAAGAACAGCGAGTCTGCATAGGGTTTTGCTTTAAATTAGGGAAAACAGCTTCCGAATCATTTAAAATCTTGAAGCAGGCTTTTAAAGAAGATGCCCTATCACAATCGAGAACATTTGAATGGTTTGCACGATTAAAAGCTGGTCGAATAAGCAAGAGAAAGCGAGGATGTTCAAATCGAAGCTTAAGTGTCTTCTTATCACTTTATTTGATGTAAAGGGATTGGTACACTATGAATTCATGCCCGTGGGTCAGACCATTAATCAACATTACTATCTTGATGTATTGCGACGTTTAAGAGAGCCTGTGCGTCAGAAAAGACCCGAAAAATGGCATCAGAAAAATTGGCTCTTGCATCATGACAACGCACGGCCACATACAGCAGTCACTGTACAACTCTATTTGGCTAAACACGGAATTGCTTTACTACCCCAGCCACCCTATTCTCCTGATCTTGCTCCCAACGACTTTTTCATTTGCCCTAAAATTAAAAGAGTCTTAAAAGGACCTCGATTTGACTCAATACCTGAAATAAAGGAGAATTCGAAGAATATTTTGAAAAGCCTCAAAGATGAGGATTTTCAGAGGTGTTTTGATATCTGGAAAAAAAGATGGAACAAGTGTATAGATAGTGACTGTCATTATTTTGAGAAATTTTAAATAAAACTTTTTAATACTTTTGTATTTCTTTAAATATTTAGCATTCCTGGAAATTATTGATCACACTATGTATGTAAAAAAGCAGAGGGCTTCTCTCCCGTCAAACTAAAGTCAAATATATGGCGTCTAGTTTTGAGTTTAGCTTGATCGGAGAGGAACCTTATGTTTTTTAGATCAATTTCCTCCCGGCAAATTTTCCATCAATAAATGTATAGTTTTAAATCTTATAGATATAAAGGAAAACCAGAGGTATGCTAAAGATATTGTCGAAAATTCTAACAATATCATCATGTAAGCTGGCTCTCTACAATGCTATCATCCTCCACAGCTGCTCCGTTCTTTCTTCAAAACTGTAGTTCAGAGATACAAACCAATCTCAAGAGGCTATAACTTGTAGAAATACGAACTTCTGTATTTATTTATTTAGGCCAACACATCTCTAGGAATGTAATTTATATGTAAATATGTATTTATCACCCATAGACAAGGACGGTAGTCTGTCATTGGGTGATATATATCACACGTTTACATGAAACAGGCCATGGTAAACATGGTGGGCGGGAGTTTGCAACATGTACTGGCAGCACGACCTTTGTACTTACAACTTGCGTCAACGTTCTGTAGCTACACTTCCTGGGTGTGGTGTTGGAGCTGTACAGGAGCTGGGAATCTATTGAAGAAATGCATCGTTTTGAAATATCTCAAATACTAGCTTCGAAACCAGGTCTTGTTCGAATATTTTAGGCAAATTAATCTAACTTCAATGAATATAGCTTGAATGATAAGACAGGAAAAATAACAACAAAATATTCCAAACAAATATTAAATGATCTTCAAAAATATACAAGTTATTAGATGGAGTTCTGAAAAAATCATTTGATAACAAAATATTTGTGGTGTATTCCAAGTACATTTGGTCAGGCTATGATAATCATGGTGGGTAATTGACGTCTGCTAGTACTGTTAGTGCATTGCATGTGGAAGACAGTTTGGCCGTGACTTGCACTCCTTGACTTGTGCAAGAGACAAGGATCATTATACCATTCTTTTCAAAAGGTGAAAATGCGGGTTCGAACCGGAGTTTTTATCTTATATGCCTTCAGGCCACCAACCCTATCAAATAACTACTGAAAGATAAGAATCTGAAAAGTAAAACTATCCAAACTGACAACATTTCCAATTAGAAAATTTTGAATTCTTCTTTAAAAGAATTTGGGTCGCATAAACCACATAAACAGATAAAACGTTAATTTTTTTATCGTTTTATTTTTAGATTTAAACTATAAATGCAATCCCTGAAAATATATTTTTCAAATTCGAAATAATAATAATCAATCTATATAGTTACCTAGCTTGCTTGCTCGATATTTCCTAGCTGTAGATAGTTGTGTTGGTTTGTTGATAGTTGTCGACTTGTCGTACTGACGTCATCAATAAATACTTTTATGTCTTCAGATATTCCTAGACTTGATTTCTACGCTACAATATTATTACGGCGAATACATAATAATACATAATACAAATACTTTATACATATTACAAAGACATTATACATAACGGCGAATAATATTGGTATTTCAATTTTTTGCAAGTGTCTACGAACTTTTAGGACAACCTTGTATTTACTTTCGTCGAATATACAAGGTAGGATCAAAAAGTTCACAAACTTTTTTTTCAATTAATTATTTATTCTTAGTATAGTAATTTAAACATCAAATTTTCAAAATAGGAGCCTTGGTTATCTACACATTTTTTCCACCGTGAAAAAAACTGTTGAAATGCTAGTTCAAAGTCAATTTTTCGAAGCTTGTTTAGCTCCACCGTCGCATTTTCAATTACTTCTGATGACGATGAAAAGCGCCTCCCTTTTAACGTCATTTTAAGTTTTCGAAAGAAGAAGAAATCACATGGGGCGATATCAGGAGATTAAGGAAGATGCGGCAAGACAGATACAGAGTGTTTGGCTAAATAGACTTGAACAATAATGGCTCTATGACAGGGGCATTTTCATGTAGCAATTTCCACTGTTTTTATTTAAATAGTTGGTTTCTTTTTCTTCTTATCGCATCACGAAGGCGCAAAAGTATTTATTTGTATGTCTGTTTATTAATAGTAACCCCTTCTTTAATAATTTCACAATAGACAAGTCCTTGATATAAAATAAAAGGATTTAAAAGCGCGAATGTTTCTTTTATACATAATACAAACTTCTACTGTCCTTACTGCGATGAAAAATATATTGGGAGGGCTTGGCTCATCAGTGGTGAACCCTCCCAGCGGTTTCACCAATTTAATACACCAGACAGCTTCTCAGAGCTCTAATACTGTATTGGATCAATCTGCTTTTATATGCTACACAGAAGGTGGGTTCACCACTGATGAGCCAAGCCCTCCCAATATATTTTTTTCATCGCAGTAAGGACAGTAGAAGTTTGTATTATGTATAAAAGAAACATTCGCGCCTTTAAATCCTTTTATTTTATATGTATAGCGTGTTATTGCTTTGTGTTAAGTCCTTGATAATCGAAAATTACTACAAGCATTACTTTTCGTTACATGTATATTGTAAAGATTGAATATCTTGTAGAGATAGTACCAGGTGTGTGTGTGTGTTAATTGACAGAAAGAGAAGGGGAAAGAGCATTGCCATTATAAACTACAAGCACAACGTTTATTTCCCAATGCTAGAAATGGTTTGACAAAGAAATTACTTCAATTTTATTATTCATCCTATTTTGAAAATATTTCCTCCAATCACCTTTGTTACAATACATAAGCGATTCGATCTTTCAAGGTAATACCTATTAGCACATGTTCCTAGTGACTAGAGAGATTCTAATAATTGGAGCCATAGTTTTCTTTATGCAAATTTCTTTTGTTTGCAAATTAGTACATACACATAAATATATATATATATGTTTTGTCCATTGTTTGTAGATATTTAAAAATATTTTATTCATGTGTTTTCACATATATGTATAGTTTCACAAATATGTGAACAAATCTTCCACTTTTATAAAGAATGTGATGAACATTTATCTTCTGGTTTTAGCCGACATATTAAGAAAAAGGCATCTCTTTATCGTGCAACTGAAAGATGCTGATGGCTTGCTCCATCTATCTGAATAAATATCAGCTATTCTGTTGAATTCTATTTATTCCATAATTAGCCATATACCCATTCTTGATTAATCAAGAAAAAAAGCAATGTTGATATAAGTTTCACAATAAGGAGTTGCATTTTTCTTAATTTATCCATCTTATTTCAGTATAATTTTAAATTTGTACTATTTCTAATATTAGTATCAGTAAATATATCCGTAAATATATATTCGCTGACATTCAAACCAAGGTTTGGAATATTACAAATTGGTAGACTTGGGTTTGAGCCTTTCTCACTTATCGCCTAGCTCCGTAGCTGTGTAGGTTTTACGGCAAGAAGATAGTAGTATAGTAGTATATATTTGATAAAGGGTTAACATAGTCTTTTTTTTTTCCTTATAATATCTTCAATTCTTCCCCCCTTTTTTCTTATGTTCTGTTTATATGACGCGTAGCTGCCGAAATTTAGCGTGAACTTTTTATAGCCTTATTGTTTAAAAAAGTAAAAAACCTTCTTGATATACCTTATTATATTCTTTATCCACTTTCCCATTAACGTTCCTTTTTTTCCTTCTTTATCTATTGAATTCTACATTTGTACGAATAATTTATATTTATTCCGATAGATGACACAAGCCATCAAGCAACTCTCAGTTGCACGATAAGGAGATGCCCTTTTTCTTTTCTTAGATAAAAGATGTTCAGAAGGAATAAATCTTGAAAATTTTAGATGAAATTTTACACATTGAGATTCTTCTGAGAGATTGCAAAAACGGTCTAGTTTTATTGTCTTTTTTGATGAGAATAGGTATCTTTCCTTTTCAAGATTGAAGTCTCTCCATAAAATGTTTTCTGCATTTTATCAAATTTCTATATATTTAAGTAGCCAAGTTTATTATTTTAAAACATTAGAAAATGGTCGTTACATCACGTATGATAAGTACTGCCATCTATAGGGAAATATATCAACTAAATATAGAAAATATTTTAAATTAATTTTGGTAAGTGTGTGTAATACACAATAACTATAGAAGAAGGAACACAATTCGGGGAGAAGAACTTCTTTTATAAGAGAACGATGGTACAAGCTTTGGGGCAAGACGTCTTTCTACGGGTAGAGAATGACACGAGTGACGATGGTTTATGTATATATTGTTGCATCATGGCTAATGAACCTATTTTAATTTAATTTGTAATATTCTTTTTCATATATATATTAAATTCAAATTTATATTTTATATTTATTTATTTTATTAAACAGAATATATGTATCATAAACAGAATATATGTATTATAGAATTATTATTTGTATTTATGTACACTATGTGACTTCACTGCTCTCCTTGATGTGAGAAATAAATAAAGGGTTCTGGAGGCTACTTAAAGTAGAGTTATCTCATTATTCCCTTATATAAATTTGTAGGATGGTTGAAACACGCTCTGGTAAGATGCAAGACCCAACACAGGAGAGGATCAAGGTTGAAGAGTCTGCCGCAACCTGGTGCAACAATATACACTTTATATTAAGAGATAAAAGCTAACGGCGACGAGTTTCTTTATTGAAAATGTAAAAGCTTGGCGAGAGCATTCGGACATTACGTCCTTTAACAGGCTGAATATGAATACAAGATGAAAGACGTTATTGTTCGAAAATCTCGCTAAGCTTATACCTTTATCAATAAAGAAACATATCGCTGTTAGCTTTTATCTTTTCTTAGATATTGCCACGTGGAAAATTAGGCAAGAGAAATCTCACGATGACACAACTCTCTCTCTCTCTCTCTCTTGAGGTAACCCGGATTTCTGGAGCGTAATGACACAGCAATTATGCAAGGCAAGAACAAACTATAATTGATAAAATACAAGTAAGATATACAAGATAAATACAATTAAGATATACAAGATAAATACAAGTAAGATCTACAAGATAAATACAAGTAAGATCTACAAGATAAATACAAGTAAGATATACAAGATAAATACAAGTAAGATCTACAAGATAAATACAAGTAAGATCTACAAGATAAATACAAGTAAGATCTACAAGATAAATACAAGTAAGATCTACAAGATAAATTCAAGTAAGATATACAAGATAAATACAAGTAAGATCTACAAGATAAATACAAGTAAGATCTACAAGATAAATACAAGTAAGATCTACAAGATAAATACAAGTAAGATCTACAAGATAAATACAAGTAAGATATACAAGATAAATACAAGTAAGATCTACAAGATAAATACAAGTAAGATCTACAAGATAAATACAAGTAAGATCTACAAGATAAATACAAGTAAGATCTACAAGATAAATACAAGTAAGATCTACAAGATAAATACAAGTAAGATATACAAGATAAATACAAGTAAGATATACAAAATAAATACAAGTAAGATCTACAAGATAAATACAAGTAAGATATACAAGATAAATACAAGTAAGATCTACAAGATAAATACAAGTAAGATCTACAAGATAAATACAAGTAAGATATACAAGATAAATACAAGTAAGATCTACAAGATAAATACAAGTAAGATCTACAAGATAAATACAAGTAAGATCTACAAGATAAATACAAGTAAGATATACAAGATAAATACAAGTAAGATCTACAAGATAAATACAAGTAAGATATACAAGATAAATACAAGTAAGATATACAAGATAAATACAAGTAAGATCTACAAGATAAATACAAGTAAGATATACAAGATAAATACAAGTAAGATCTACAAGATAAAATACAAGTAAGATATACAAGATAAAATACAAGTAAGATCTACAAGATAAATACAAGTAAGATATACAAGATAAAATACAAGTAAGATATACAAGATAAATACAAGTAAGATATACAAGATAAATACAAGTAAGATCTACAAGATAAATTCAAGTAAGATATACAAGATAAAATACAAGTAAGATCTACAAGATAAATACAAGTAAGATCTACAAGATAAATACAAGTAAGATCTACAAGATAAATACAAGTAAGATATACAAGATAAATACAAGTAAGATCTACAAGATAAATACAAGTAAGATATACAAGATAAATACAAGTAAGATATACAAGATAAATACAAGTAAGATATACAAAATAAATACAAGTAAGATCTACAAGATAAATACAAGTAAGATATACAAGATAAATACAAGTAAGATCTACAAGATAAATACAAGTAAGATATACAAGATAAATACAAGTAAGATCTACAAGCACTTGTATAAGATAAGGAAAGAGGGAAGTTTACAGAGTAGTAAAATATAAATATCGAAATTTATAATCTGTTAATAAAATAATAAATAGTTCTCTACACTACGATATCCGGCAATTCCTTCCTATTGTAATTTGTTATTTTTCCAAGTTCTGGCTGCCAAGAGTTAACTCTCTGTTGGATGTTTCAGTGCTGGATGCATCAGGAAAGTTCCCCGAGGGAATGTACACGGGAACCATGTCAGCATTTGGAGCATATGACCAGTGCCTCAGTATTGACTCGGGGCATTTCGTCGGCCAATACTGTTCGGTCCACATCAGACCTTACTTGCCACCTAAGCCTAAGTTTGTTCGAGGCAGCCATCCTATCTCTGAGCTGCTGAATCTCGCCAATAGTTCGGTAAGTTCCTCTCATACAGAATATGTGACTACTCTATAACTAGACGACATATATAAGACAATTCTTCCGTCATAATGAACCTGAGCCAATAGGGGTCATCTTACGGCTATATATAAGAGAAATATTCTGTCATAATAAACTAAAACCAATGGGCCATCTACTAACCGTCTCTGCAAGGTAGCAGAATCGGGTCGATGACACGGCTTTGAGTGCCCATCCGACACCGTCGTTTTGGGCTGGGCAACTTGCCGATCCATCGCCATTGGATTCCCCAACAAATGTCTCTAGTCTCTATATTGAAATGAAAGGCGTATTTACTCATTTTAATGATTGATTTACCTTCGAAAAAACTTCCCTCTAAATAAGCAAATTCTATTTCCTTATTGAAAATATTTTGATGACCTAGTCTCTATTAGATTGATTGTATTACTCGGCCACCAAGCAAATATGTATATAATTACCTTTTTACAGAGCTGCGCAAGAGAATAAATATTGAGAAAAGAGAGCCGTATGTAAATAGATATGTAAATTAATGATCACCTATGAATAACTAATTCATCTTTTCTCTAAGCAATTATCTTCTTGGGCGAATCCTGTTTAGGACATAGGTCCCCAATAAAAGGCTTGCTGTTGTATAATGCCCCTTTAAATAATGAACTCGTTGAAAATCTTTTATTAATTTATTACGTATATTTAATTACAATTATATTTTATAACTGAAACAGTCATAATATAACTTTAATTTTGTCTCAATTAGCTTTGATTTTTCTATAGAATATCTAGTGAAAGTAAAATGTGGATTAAATCTGTTATATTGTAATCAATCCAACAAAGTTTGTCATAACTCGGTAGTAGAGAGGGTTCGGCTCTCTCATTCAATAACTTTTAGCATTGCAGTAAAGTATGTAAAGATAATATTTGATGATATTATTAAAAAGAAGCACATTGCCAAAATAATAATTGGTAAATATTTTATTGTTAGATGTTAATAAAATTTCTAAACAATTTGTGCTACTTTAGTATATCTAAGATTTCCAATCTAATAACCATTTCTAAGATTCCACCCTTCAATGTTGAATATATAATCAGAATTAGAGCTCTAAAGAAGCGGTCTGGTATATTAAATTGGCGAAACCGCTGGGAGGGTTCACCCCTGATAAGCCAGCCCTCCTAATATTTTTCATCGAAGTAAGGACAGTAGAAGTTTAATTTATTTGTGAAAAGAAACATTCGCGTTTTGGTGTTTTCATTTTTATTATTTAGTATATCTATACAAACTATAGAAGAAAAAATATGTAAACAATAGAGAAATACCTTCGCTTCTATCCATAACTCCAATATCAGCTTTCATTCCATATCATATATTGGATATCAAATATTGCGTATCGAGATTTCGATTATAAGAACATCAATATTTAACACTCTTCCTTGCTTTCGTAATGATTGGAGTTCTGCCAAATCAAATTCTGATGAAATAATACATTTTTGATGATCCAATATGCGTTTTATTATTTGTATACCAGTGTAATCTATGTGAATGGATGAAACTCTATTGTTCGATGAACACGTGTTCAGATCATCGGTGGCAACGCCCGCTATGCCCATTACTTCTACGTCCTGACCTTCAGACTGGGACTGTGCATTCCTTCTGCCTGTTCAGCCCAAGATCTCAATAATACCATGGAGACCAGTAAGTCCTTTTGCTCTGTGGACTGTCTGAACCGTTGCTTTGGAACACCCGGGTTCAAAACCCACATTTTGTTTAAATTATTTCATTTTAACTAAATCAATATGTAATCTAGTTCTTGGTTTCTTTTCATGGTCTTTTATCTCTCGAGCTTTCGGGCTGACACGGCCCTTCAACACGGAGATAGCAAAAGTACTACTTCTATCTAATTATAACACGCCGAGATAGAAGTACTACTTCTATCTAATTATAACACGCCGAGATAGAAGTACCACTTCTATCTAATTATAACACGTCAAGATAGAAGTGGTACTTCTGATGTATCCGTGTTGAAGAGCATGTTAGCCTAAAAGCTCGAGAAATTAAGAATCATGAAAAGAAACCAAGCCCTAGATTACTTATTGATTTAGTTAAAATGTAAAAGCAGGGAAGAATCTTTATTAAATTATTTAAATAGCCGATATCCTTGTAGAAGTGCAGCGCCCCCGAAGAATGCAATTAACTCGATATGTAACTGACATCTTGTAAGATAAAACATCAAACTCCTATATCTGATGGGACTATTTTTTTGTGCTTATCCCTAGTACACGTGGTACAGGCCATGATAATCATGGCGGGCAGAAGTAGGCGACTGCTTTTACTGTAAGTGCACCACATGTCTCCACATGTGAAAAGCAGTTCGATTTTGCACTTACAAATGTGCCTGAGCCCCGTTTGGTTACTTACACTCGCTGGTGGAGTTGGACCTTTGCAAGAATCGGGGGCCATTGGAGCATTTTTTTTAACATAAAAAAGTGCTCAATGCGGGAATCGAACCCGGGTCGTAGCGGTCGAAAACCAACGGTTTAAACCATCCTTCCACCGACCCCCATATAGTTCATATATGTTATATAATTTTGAGATGGGAATTATTTTCTTGTTTTAATACATGATGATTGTTGTGCCAGTGCTGACCAAATGTGAACCTTTTTTCAAAAAGGACATTAAAATCATTTTAGATCACTATATTTGCTTTAATATAAAACAAATTAATTGTTTTAAATGAACAAATATCAATTAATAATATAAAAAAAATGAAGAATATTGATAATAGATCACTTCGTATTTTAAGACAGAAAAAAAAAAATAAATAAATACCTGACTTGAGGCGTGAAGAAGAAAGAAAATAGAAGACTTGAACACGTATTTACATATTTACCAAAGGGTTTGTGCCAGCCAAACGAAAACAACAACAGCAATGGATTTAAAGTGTAAAGCGAAGACATCTGGCGGTCGACTTTACAGAGTTTGTTTTTAAAAATGTTTAGAAAAAATATATATATATATAATTAAAAAGGTATATATTTGATCAAAATATAATTTATTTACCAATATTTCAGTTGGCTGAACGCCAACCTTTTTCAAGGTATTATAACATATTAATGTCAACAACAAACTCATTATGTATATAATTCTACTGTCCTAAAAGCTTATGTACATAGTTTTTCTGAGATTCCACCCTTCATTGTAGTATATAAAAGCAGAATCGTCCAATACAGTATTAGAGCTCTAATAAGCGGTCTGGTAGATTAAATTGGCGAAAATGCTGGGAGTGTTCACTACTGATTACCCAAGCCCTCCCAATATATTTTTTCATCGCAGTAAGGACAGTAGAAGTTTGTATTATGTGTGAAAGAAACATTTGTGCTTTAATGATTTCATTTCCTAAAATATATTTAGTTCACAAACACTTACCTACTATAATTAACACAAAGCAATAACGCGCCATCTATACATATAAAATGAAAGGATTCAAAACCAAGAATGTTTCTTTTATACACAATACAAACTTCTACTGCCCTGAGATTCCATCCTTCAGTGCTGCGTATATAAGCAGAATCGTCCAATACAGTATTAGAGCTCTGAGAAGCGGTCTGGTGGATTAAATTGGCGAAACCGCTGGGAGGGTTCACCACTGATGAGCCAAGCCCTCCCAATATATTTTTTCATCGCAGAAAGGGCAGTAGAAGTTTGTATTATGTATAAAAGAAACATTCGTGCTTTTGAATCCTTTCATTTTATACTTACCTACTATGGTTAACATGGTTAGGTATCACATGTGTAGCTATGTAGCCCTGTGCGGCGGGTGGAACTGTTTTTCTTTTACGATGATTGCTTTAAAAATCTTACAGCCAAAGCTTGTAGAAGACGGAACAATGGCCACATATGTGTAGCTATGTACTGAACTTACAGTACATGAAGTCAGGATCAGTGGAGTCAGGCAAATGAGCAAATACATGAACATTAGAATCATTCAGTATATAGGATCCATCTAGACATTTTCCTGTCCAAACTGGTTATATGTGTCGATATACCAAATGTAAATTTTTATCATATATGTAGAATTTTTAATTATCTTCAACTCTCTAAACTTACTTTGAAGGTGGTTAGCTTTTCTTGGTTAATCAAGAATGAGTATTTGGCCAATTCTGTGATAATTATAAATCAACGAATAGTTGATATTTATTTTGATAGATAGCGCAAGCCATCAGCAACTTTCAGTTGCACGATAAGGAGATGCCTTTTTCCTCTAAACTTATTTGTTTTAAATATTGAATGCCTCAAGGTGTTATGTATGTGACAGTTGGAAGAATGCTCTATTTGGAAGTCTGGACTTCAGGCTGTGAGATCCAAGAACCTTTAGTCCTCACTACATTGGAGAAGGTCTGCATGTGAGTTTACATTCTTTTTTGTCAATTAAGGTAAAGTATCCTCTTTTACATTATTAATCATTTTAATAGCGCATATTATATGTGATATTTTGAGGAAAATAATAAGTTGTATGGCATTTATTGAATCAAAGAAAATTTTAACTAATTAATATAAATTCTCACCTAACCAAAATTTATTTTTAAAATGTTCACGATAGAGGTGAAAATTTGATAGTGAAGACGAAACCCAAATTAAATTCATTGAGTCCTTGCAAATTAGAGGTGGGGGGGAACAGCGAATAATTGTTTATTTTGATACTTTTTGTATATAGTTAGTACATACATATATACTCATGGACAAACTTAAGGAAATTGTACCTTTCAGCATGTATATCGGTATTCAGACAATAACTCTGATAGATATTTAATACACAATGACCTTTAATGAAGACACACGAGATAACCAAATGTGAACAAAATTGCCTCCGTCTTCATAAAAAAAATAGACAGCCGGCGACGTAAAAGACGTTTCACTTCCTTAAATTTTATCCATTAGTGCATACAGAGTGGCTGAAAAGTATAGTCCTCAAAAGCTTTCGCAATAACTTAGTGATATGCACACATAATTGTAAAATTCTAATTCAGCCAACATGTATTTTATATATACAAATAATATATTGCAAAATATTTCATAAACAGTATATATCTAAGCAATATATCACATCCTCTCAAGAATCTCGACCCCATGAAATGCGACATCGAATTTACCTGAATCCTTTCTATTTACATATTTTCGAAAGTAAAAAAAAAAAAACATGCTAGACGCTTTTACTCTGCTCATCTGGGTTTCCTTCATACTTGTTACCTTCTTATAGACCTTTTGGTCGATCTCATCAACATCTAGTCTATCATGGATTTCCAGTTCAGAACTTCCACTATAGGATAAAGCTGTTAGAATTTCGAAAATGTAGATGCATCTGATTATGGATCAGAAAATTTCAGATTCAAATCCTGGGAGTCTCTTAAAAAAAAAATAGTTTTCTCTTCTTCTATCGGCTATTTTCAGCATTTTGCAATTTCCTTACACAATTTCATGACATACTTTCATGGTTAATATTTTAGCGACATAATTTTTCTATATAATTCCGTGATATAATGAGATTAGGGTACATCGCAAGCACATGAACAGTACTAGCACATGAACAGTACTGACACAAAAGTTAAAATATATAAATTACAAATATCCATGTATGATAGAATCCTACTTTACCTTTTATAATATTATATTGCTACGTGGAAAATTAAGAAAGACAAACTTCAGGATGACACAGCAATTTATTTAAGGCAAGAACAAACTAAGAATGATAAACAAAATATAAGTAATATGAGAAGTTTACAGAGTAGCAAAATATAAACATAAAAAATGATACTCTGTTAATAAAATAATAAATACTTTGTTACAATATATATATTCTGTAAATATAATATATATTCACAGATGTTTTTTATTCAATTTATATCCAAAAGATTTTAATCAAGTTGAAAAGAAACATTTCTCCAGAAACCTGTTGTATTATTTAATTTATATCTAGGATATTTTAAATAAAGTAAAATATAATCTGTGATTCAAAATGTTTATTTTATTCTATTTGACCATGATGTTTATCCAGAGGAGTTATATCCGTATTCTTAATCCTGATGGCTATTGGAACTTATCTCGACGTCTTCCACTTCCCAACAACTGGTAAGTTCAAGCCACATTCCCTAACAGATCAATAAAACCATGTTTAAAGAATGTAAAAACAAAAAAATTAAATCTATATTGCATCTGAATATAAACTTTTATATTTCCTTAAAATATTTCAAATAAATGCTTCAAAAATAAACATAAAAGATATAATAAAAATGATATCCAAATAATAAAAAAAGAACCCGTCAAGTTTTTACCGCCAATTCTAAGTATCTTCTGATATAATTATCTTCTTTAAAGTAATAGCTTCTTCATTTCCTTTTTTTTTTTTATCTTTATCTTAATTTTTCTTAATGGCATTCTAAATTGATTCTCCTCTATTTTAAAAGGGGGGATTTTGTTGTGTAATTGAACAAATATAGAATTTAAAAGGAAACTACTGATATTTTAAAACAAATTATGACACTGAATTTTTCAAATTTCTTTGTGTGAGCACTTCATTGTTTTATTTTAAATTATTTATTTATTTAGAATTTATTGATTTCACACTTGTAACTGTCTTTTTCTTAAAACGTTGTTTTTCTTATAACTTGGCGAATTATATTATTACGGCGAATACATAATAATACATAGTACAATTACTTTATACTTAATACAAAGACATTATACATAACATCGAATAATATTATGGTGAATAATATTGGTATTTTAAAATTTTCAAGTGTTTACGAATTTTTGGGACAACCTTGTAATTGATGTATTTGCATGTTAATTCCGCATGCATTGACACAATAATTTAGCTTATTTGGATGAAGATTTAATAAGATGTAATGAGTGAGTCCTTGAACGAGTCAGTGTTGTGGTTTCCACCCCGGAATATGCAAACTAGTTTACAGATGGTGAAAGCAATCAGAAACCTTTAGTTGCACGATCAAGAAATGCTTCTATCTTAATTTATCATTCACCTGACCTCAATACAATTTATCTTTAAAATAAAAGACACTTCGGCTATAAATTTGTTTTTATTTTCACCAACGTTTCGACAAAAAAAACTTTCCTCTCTCTCGTCAGCATAAATGAAAATGAAAGCATTTGGCAAGGCTTTAAAAATGATTCTATTTTTCTGGCCGAAGTGTATTTTATTTTAAAGAACTATGAAGGCCAGCCAGGCAACCTCTACCTTCAAGATACTTTTATTCTATTTCCCCCCGTTATACATATTCAATTGAAAAGGCATAAATTGGATCAAAATATAATTTATTTACCAATATTTCAGTTGTGTGGTTGAACGCCAACCTTTTTCAAGGTATTATAACGTATTTATGTTTAACAAAGTTTGTTGTTGCTATACCTAGTAAATATGTTGCTATACCTTGAAAAAGATTCAACCAACTGAAATATTGGTAACTAAATTATAATTTGATCCAATATATGCCTTTTTAATTAAAGATCAATTTATGGATTGCTTTATTTTCAAAATTTATAAATATATTAACGAGTTACTATCTACATTACTACTATTATGCCGAATATTATTGATACAATTTTATTGAGACAAAATGGTGATTGGGCAAACATTCACCCAAGTAAAACCTGGGCAAAACCGAGTCGGTTGTCTCAGAAATTATATAAGTAATTTATAAAGTATTGAAGCTTATAGGAGGATGGTATGTGTTACCTATTCACAGAGTATATTCCGTGTAGTATTTTTCTACTTTTCAATTCTTTATTCCATCTCTCGCTCTCTCATAAAACAAGACATTTTATGTACCTTGAGAAGCATCGTCCCTTTAATTGTGCATCAGAATAATGTTTTTTGCACACCTTAATAGAAAACTTTACCAGTGATGTTAAAGAATAAGCCACAACACCAGTTTTAGCAATTTCATACAAAAGGCCAACTTGTATACCATGGTTTCGGGCTTTTCGTCTGAATTTTACAAACAAACCATTTTACTAGGGCGATACAAAAGTGCCATCGTTCTGTTATACAATTAAAGGAAGAGATGTCGTTCTAGGTACATGAATATAATCCTCTCTCAACTTTATGTTGAAGGCATTTTATATTTGACAAACTCCGCGTTGATTCATGTCATTGAATATGCCAATTCAGTAAATTTGAACAAACCAGTATGGCTATAGTCGGTACAAGGCCATCGGTTGAATCTGCCAAAAAGGTGTTGTAGCTAGTGAAGTTGTAGGGCCTGTCTTAGGCGTCTAGGGTGATCTTGTCGGTGGATAGTGATATATAGAAAAAATACCTTGTTCCAATTTAATTCATTTATGAAAGGAGAGGTGCTCTTTACATTACATGAGAATTCCATCTTAATTTGTTTTTTTCTTTAACTTTTAAAATTTCTAAATTGAAAATGTAAACTTGATGTTATAAGAAAGAAAAAAAAAGGCATCTCCTTATCGTGAAACTGAAAGTTGCTGATGGCTTACGCCATCTATCGGAATAAATATCAACTATTCGTTGATTTTTAAATATTCCAGTATTGGTCAAATACCCATTCTTGATTAATCAAGAAAAGATAACCACCTACGCGTTTCGGGCTGTTGGCCCTCGTCACCGTGCAAGCTGTACCTCAACGATCAAAAAAACTGGTCATTCAGGCATCCTGAAAAATCATGAAACGAGTAGTTAAGGCCAGAATTGCGTGAGAGCGCGAAACAATGTGAATAAATAATAAAAATGTGATATTGTTCTGGAATAAGGTGGATAAATTAAGAAATAAAAAAGGCATCTCCCTATCGTGCAACTTTGGTGCAATTATTCCTTGTTGGAATATCGCGTCTGATTTGAGCTAACAATAAAAAGTACTTCTTTCTACAAAATTCCATTAAATGTGATATATATTCTAATATTTATAGTTCTTTGATTACCTAAATAAAAAATGTAAATGCTAATTGTGTTCGGGTGTTTCAGAAAAACAAAGCCTTCCCATTCAGCTAATCACCTGCTTCTCTGTTTACACCAACACCATGAGACTTCTGAGCACGGATCAGAAAGGTGATGATATCATTAAACAGCTCTATGGCCTTCGGTTCTTCTCCATTCTGTGGATCATCCTCTGCCACAGCTATCTCTACAGCAACCTGCAGATGCTGAGTGAGTATCCATCGTGTAGTCAGCTTAAAGTACTCCCATTACACTTACAACCATGGGAATTGGAAATAACTACCTAAAGACTTAATCACAAAATACCTACATCACATACAGATATACATACATTAGCAAAATATAGGAATATTCATGACCCATAGTTACTCTGAATGCTCACACAATCAAATTAATTCAATATTATAAAATAAATAAAGCTTCCAGGGATAGGTTTCTTGTACAACTTTTTATTTTCAAGCTTCCGGACTTGTCAGTCCTTTAACAAGAATTAATACTCCTGTATATTTTAATAAAATAATGATAAAAATACTATTTTTATATACAAATTATTATTTACATACTCCCGTTGAAGGACTGACAAGTCCGAAAACTTGAAAATAAAAGGTTGAACAAAAAACTTAGCCCTGGAAACTTTATTTATTTTATTTTAAATCAGGGAAGAATGTTTATTTAAAATCAATTCAAAATGTTTATAATTTTATTTCAAATTATATAAAATGTATAGTAGACGTTGCTAAAACAAATAACATGATTGATTGGCAGTGTCAAGTTTTGGCTACCTCCTTTTAATCACTGATATCTATTGCCGGTGACGCATGCGCAGATCAATTTCTTTTTTATCACTTTTGTACGGGCAGCAGTCCAGCAGACGAATTAGTTTTTTAAACGGATTTTCCATTAACGCGATCTTGTTATAGGTCAAGTAAGAAACCGCAAACAAGTTTAGTATTTTGGTTTGTCGTACAATCGTATTCGTTCTAAGACTGTACGACGGAGAGAGAGAACTGTAGCTTCATCTCTTTGTCTGAATAGTCTGTAACCGCTATGTGCGATTTCGATTGGTTGGAAGTTGACATTTGGAACCATTATTTATGATACCAAAGAAGAAAGAAATTCAAAAAATCAAGTTTCAATCACAGCTTTTTTTGAAGTACAAGCAGAAAATTTTCAAAAATCAGTATAAACATTCGTTAAACACGCAAGCACACATTCTAAGCTGCTCTCACCAACAATTTATAAACTTTTAAAGGACACAATTTTATGTAACTGATGATAAAATGAGGGTGTGGGGAGGGTAAGGATACTCATCATGCTATAGATGCGTTTATTGAGTGAATAGGTTTGTGCATAAAATAATTTACTAATTAGTTTATTCGTGTTAATTTACATTGAGTCGAGTCAAATATATGAGAAATAGATATATTTCCATATCTACCTTATTAGCCTCGAATTTAGAGTCTCTTAGAAACCAACAACAAAATCAGAGTACCGTGTTCCATCCGTATCCCATATCGGAATATTAGTGATCATATGTGATCATATATAATCATAGTGATATATATGATTAACATCATATGACTATTCTATTCACGGCCTATATACAATAATTTGTATATATATATATATGTATAGACAAATGTAAAGGCATAAATGTATGACAGCACAAGTGTCCCTAGGGGGACATAGCGCTTTAAAATGAAATAAAATATAAACAAAATTAAATTTTAAAAAAATAATATTAGTGATTAATGGTATACCTATTGAGAAACTTATTTTTCTTATTAATAATCCATACTACCTCTGGGAATTGCGTTGGTCCGCAGATGTGTTAGGACTATTATAGTAAGAAACATTAGCATCAAAACCTTGTAGAAATGTACTCAATAAACGGCGCTCAAATATTTAAATATCATTTTAGCAAACATTCCTTACTCTCCATGAATTCGCTTTGAGATAAACTGATATCAATGTTATGAAATCTACGGCTGTGGCTGAGGATGTAAATACGAATTGTAAAAGGAAGGTAGGTAAGAGAGTTAGCGTGATCTCACTGACATCAATGGCAAATTAACCAGTTTGGTGACATCATGGTGACATCAGATGACATAACAACCACTTTAACAACTACATTGTCGACATAGTGTAGGGCTGGCTTGTCTGATGTGTCTACCATTTACTAGCATAACAATTGCGTCTATATCAATCTTTAGAAAAAAAAAAGAATTTGTTTCTAATTGGATTCCACAAAAATAGTTCATTGTAAGGAGAGCAGTAACAAAATGGCCTGTGTCTTAGTAAAAGGCCTTCTCTTGATATCAACAACAAAAAGCCTTTATTATGGACACTCGTCAAATACAGGATTCTCCCAGATGAATAAACAGAAATAAACATAGCAGTTATCTTCATAAAGTGGAGATTAAGATCGACCTTTCTTCAAGTTCTATCCATCATCTGTGTTGTGCCTATTGTCTGTGCTGTTTTCTAGAATTTGTAAAAAGCTAATGTATTGGGTTTGCTTTTTACTACTTTTTCTATTTCTTCTTTTTATATTGTGTATTCTACCTCCCCATTAGCTAGCTACTCACCAATTTAGCGAATGTGTTTCTGAATACAGAGGAACAGGGGGCTGATTGGAAAGAAACACAAGTGGTAAATCTAGTGGTGGACTGAAAAAAACTTGTATTATACTCACTCTGTAGCATTACTGAACTGGGCTAAAAAATAGAGCAATTCATATTTAAATATTTAGATAATAAAAAGGCATATATTAGATTGAGATAAAGGCATATATGATTTTTATTATTTAAAATATATGTATATATATTACATTTCCTAGATTTGGTGAAATATATCTATCAAACTAGGAACTTTATTGCTACAATCGGCTGCCCCAATAAACTTCAGACATTCATTCTAACCTTAATTTCAAGTCATAGGAGCGCTATATCTGGGTTCAAAGGCTATTTTGACGGAAACATTTCTTTTTTTTATCAAAAATGTTTAAGGGAAGAGATTTATATTTTTTTATTAAAAAAAAAAAAAAGAAATTTATGACGCTAAAATAATTTATATTTGTGAATATCTAAACTTATTAACCCTTGAGAAAATGTTTGCTAGAATAGTTCAAAATATTGTTCATAGATGGCTGGAGTGGTACTGCATACATGGATTTTTTTTTCTAAAAATAAATTTACCTGAAACACGTTTATAATAATTGAAAACTGTTATAGACGAGTATGATTATTTTTAATATAATAAAAAATCACTTGTTTAAAAATATATATTAATTTCATCCATATTAAAGGATCTTATTAAATAAGGATTTTATTAAAGGATATATTTATTTTTCAAATATATATATTACTCTTCAGTTAGCTTCCTCCGCTGAAGTGTGTAAACTCCATATCAAGGTATAAAAATCATAAAAGGCATATCCTGACCACGAGCACATGAGCTTTTTTTAGATGGCAGAGCGCCATCTAGTGAAACTGAAATCAACTAAACGTTGATTTAGCCTGTTCCCTGATATTTGGCCAACCCATTTAATTTTTTTTTTTTTCACATATCAAATTTATTCACAAATATCTCGGGATATTTCTTAGCCTTATTATTCGCCAATAAAGTCCCGTTTTAGCATCAAATCGAATCAATACATAATCGTACCTCCACCACGACAACACCTTGATATCAAGACGTCAATACGTGGATGGAAAAAGATGGAACTGACATTCCGTACCATCCTTTCAACTTACGTCTACCAAATGTACAAACTTGGCCCCATGGGTTCTTGAATCGATGAGCTGATCGCCCTGATGTCTCTTATAGTCGCTGAGAAGTCATTAAGTAATGTTATGTTCTTGGATAAATTATCCTGGGAAAATAACCCTCAGTTCTTAAAAAAATTGATGCAAGTCTGTTGTCCTACATCAAAGCCTTCGTCTTTTATGGGTTAACACACAAAGTGCAATTTACTAGGGCCTAAATTAAAAGTAACTTAATACAGAGAAAAAACTTAGAAATACAACAAACTAAAATGTAAAGACGTAAATAAAACCACTCGATTAGTTTAACAAAACCAGTACTTATCTTTTATTTGCAGCTTTGATAAGGAGCGAACACACAGGTATGCGAGGAGATCACCAGACACGGATACAGTGATGTTTCTTTTTATTTTAAATTGCTAGCTTTCAAGCGATAATCGCTCTTCAACGGGCTTAAAAATATCGACTATATCTTACAAGAAATATTTATAAATACCAGCATATATAGCAAGATATAGTCGATATTTTATTAAGCCCGTTGAAGAGCGCTTATCGCTCTTATTATGATCACTCATTGTGAAGAAATATTTTGTAATTTTAAAAGTTTTTCACAATTTCATTATGAACACACAGAGATGTCTTGATCTTTTAAACCACTAAACCCGTTTGTTTCTCTATTCGATATAACTCTCTCTATATATGGTCGGTGGATGTGAACAACACAACATTTGTGGTTAGCTGGTTGATCAACAACAGGGAAGACATTCCTGGTCACCAGCTGGGTTCTTCCTTTTTGACTGGTCCATCCTCAGATATTCTTGGGGTGAACACATGTGGTCGAACTGACCCTGCTTTCCATAACGGCGATGTCGAAGCTTTCTTTCTTTTATCGTCGTAACAATAGGTTCTGTGTTCCAGAGGGTCTACAGTGGGCGGAAACCTACCGACAAGACTTTCCCTTCCAGATCATCGGGAATGGCACAGTAGCTGTAGATACCTTCTTTGTGATCAGGTAGACACATTCTCTCCATCTATATACCCTCTTCTCACTATATTAACATGGCGTAGTACACGTTATATACTTACAGTACCTACAGAGTACCCGCGATGATCACCAAGACCTTGTATTATAAGTGTAGATATGTGGTATGCTGATACCACAAATAGTAACAATCCTCTACCTATCATGATTATCATAGGCTAGTGTTACATGTGTAGACATGTAATCTTCTTACAGTTCAACCAATTACAACCCACCATGAGATACTTACCTAGCACTAAACATGTTTACAGATACAAGTTAGAAGCCAATACCTTCTCAGTATTAGGTTAATACTGGGGGAGGTCGGTGGAAGGATGGTCTAAACCGTTGGTTTTCGACCGCTACAACCCGGGGTCGAATCCTGCATTGGGAACTTTTTTTCTAATTAAAAAAATGCTCCAATGGCCCCCGATTCTTGAAAAAGTCCAACCCCACCAGCGAGTGCAAGTAACCAAACGGGGCTCTGGCACATTTTTAAGTGCAAAGTCGAACTGCTTTTCACATATGTAGACATGTGGTGCACTTACAGTAAAAGTAGTCGCTAACTTCTACCCACCATGATTATCATGGCCTGTACCACGTGTACTAGGGATAATATAAAAGAATGACTATCATAGCTTCGTACTACATGTGTAGACATGATCCCTTCCTACAGTTCAACCAATTACAACCCACCATGAGACCCCTAGCACTAAACATGTTCACATATACAAGTTGGTACCTAATACCTGCCAAGTATAAGGTTACTACATCTATAGATATTCATTCACTGAATCCATGTGACATGTGTGCAGCGGTCTACTCGTTTCCTACGTCAGCCTGAACGTGGTCTACAAGATGAAGAAAAACTTCAGCATTCCCATCGCCATACTTCACAGATTCTGGAGGTGAGTGCACTTTGGAACAACTAACTTCTCATATTCCTATTCTCTAAACAATTACCGAAACTATCAAAATTACCTTTGAACATTCCAATATATACACGTTATTTTACAGAGCAAATACCTTTCTTATACCGTCATGACCAAAACATAAAGAAGTTGTACCTTTTATCATGTATATTTGGGATTCAGACAATAACTCTGAAAGATATTTGATACACAGTGACCTTTATTAAAGACACACGATATAACCAAGTGTGATCAAAATGCCTAGGTATCCTTAAAAATAAATAAATAAACGACCGGCGACATCAAAAACTTTCCACCTTATTAAGTTTTATCCATGAGTGTATATAAGACATTAGCCGCCATCTGAATGTATACATGTAAGAAATAAACTACGATTTACCAAGTAGAACATCTTCCTTCAGTCATCACTGCGGTGGAGAAATATTGGGAGGGGCCTGGCTCATCAGTGGGGAATCACCCCAGCCGTTTCGCCAGTTTAATCTACCATACCGCTCTAATATTGAATCGAGCCTTCTTGCATATATATCCACACTGGAGCGACATTTTTGGGGAAGGTTTTAAAGGAAGTTCCTGACTTTGTAGAAATACACGTTCATAGAGCATTGTTCTTCCACAAACAATTCACAAATAAACAAACAATAAATATCAGCACGCCAACTGTGTGTAAGGAAATTAACTATTTAGCGCGGCGAGGTGTTTTTATCCTAATAAAATAACTTCCTACTTTCTTACTTAATCTATGTCCATAATTACTCCGTCACCGGGAAATCCTCTATTTTGCCGAATATTTAAACAACACAGCCCAATACAATGGTAGAGCGGTCTGGAAGATTGAACTGGCGAAACCGCTGGGAGGGCTCACCATTGATGTGTCAAACCCCCATCCTATTTTATCATCGCAGAAGTGGGAGTTAATTTAAAAATCTACTTATTTTTCGGTCACCATTTGTTTTTAAAATACATTCATGGAGACAAAACTTAAGGAAGTGGAAAGTCTTTGATGTCGCCGGTTGTCTGTTTTTTTTTTTTTTTTTAAGTAAACAGAGGTAATTCTGTTCACGCTTAGTTATCTCGTGTATCTTCAATAAAGGTCACTGTAATATCTTTCAGAGTTATTGTCCGAGTCCCGATAAACGTGTTAAAAGTTACAGCTTCCTTAAGTTTTGTCCATGAGTGTAGTTCCCACCTAAACGAAGCTAAATGTATAATTTGAATACACTCGGTAAAATAATACTTACCAAGTCTCTTGATACCCTAATTTCTTCTCATACAACCATCATAATTGGGTGAAGTAGAATGCCTCTGCCTTTGTCATTAAGACTGGGAGCACTACTCAGTGGCAGGCCACTGACTTAGCTCCAAAAGAAATGGCCGCCTCTGACATGAGGAACAGACGCCATGTGCAGCTGCTCCTAACATGGAGTACAAACGCTGCTCATCTTGTATCCCTGGATCAGGAGCCCTTTACAGGGTACTATCAGCCGGGCCAGCTGAGCCCAGGTTTTTTACCAAGCTTGTTACTGCTCCTCTCCTCCTTTTTCATCCGGGCTTGGGACCGGCAAAGGCGGAGTTATATACCCTAATATGATTGAGTGGAGATAAGAAATAAGAAGATACTCACCATACAGTAAAGATAGCCTATACTGGGAACAGAAATAGCGGTCTTTATTGAGAATATCACGATCAATATTACAATAGGTTCCTAACCACTGTATCATTGCTATCATTACTCTTGTCTCACTATATAGATTGTAGTGTTGGGTGTCCACTTTAGTGGTCGCTGGCCGGATTTGGTTGTTATTTAGGACATTGTTTTAAAGACGAGAATTTGAGAAATGGTCGCTAAACAGGTATGGCTGTTTAAGAAGGGTTGAAGCGAGAAGATATTCACTGTATCAGTAAATATGCCGTTATAAACAGACTCAATAATCCAACGAAGTGTTATCGGCATTACTAGTGGCATCATTGAGAGCACGTATTTCCTCTAGAGATGCTATAATGTAAACTTTTTAAATCTATAAAATTGAAGGCCACCTCTCTCCCGTCAAAATAGACGCTAAACTAAAGGCCATCTATTGACCGTCTCCGAACTAAAGTCGGTGACAAAGCCACAACACCAGTTTTGAAAAACTGAGAAAGGTCCACCTAGAGACCATGGTTTCGGGCTAATAGCCTTCGTCAGTCCAGTGCGGACTTTATTCCATGTTATCCACAAGGGATAAAATGAATTCTCACAATTTTCCAAAGAAGTGTTTAGCTGGTAGAGTGAGTAGGTTAAATCTATTGCTAAAATGTAGATAGAAATTTTTCTTGTAGAAGATTTATCCATTAAAGTAAAGGTCGACTCTTCCGGCGCATAGTTTTAGAGTCTATTTTGACGGGAGAAGTGACCTGTATATATACTTATATAGATTAATTTCCTCCTGGAAAAATATTTCCATCTCTTTTTTTAAGTCACCAAGAAAACAAAGGTATCATATTTGGAAAACTGTTAATCATTGTTTTTATAGCATGTCAGAGCCTTCTTGGATCAATCCTATCCAGTAGTAGGGTGGGTTGTGTGTGAGAGCCTCCGATGGAAATCTCCCCAGAGATTCTCACATGAGACAGTTTCCACTACATCTAGCTGCTGTAATAACAGTAAGCGATTCTTGGAAACAGGTTTTCTTTAAAGTCATAAACTCAGATTTAAGTTGTTGTTTCTTATCCCTTGTGTGAAGATTACACTAAAGATTGAGGTTAGTACACTGTATTCTCTTACCAACTAAAATGATCAATTCTTAAAACATTGACAGCTATTTTAAAAACATATCTTAGGTTCTGAATGTTTTGAAAAGAAGCTTAGAAACAGCAAGTGATCATTTCCCCTAAAAACGTCCACCTAGGGATGTATGGGTATCCATGACAGAAAAGTTGGCTCACCGAGGCCATGTGATGTTGCAGGCTGACACCCGTCCATTCCATGGTTATCGTCTGTATCTTCATCCCCCGTGTGTTCTCCAATGGCCCGGCGTGGAACGAACACGTGCAGCCCATCGCTGAGAAATGTAAAAACACGTGGTGGGCCAACCTCATCTACATCAATAATTTCATCGATACCAGCGAGCGTGTAAGTTGGAATACCTTTCTGACGACATCTGCAGTCAACCAATATATATCTACGTACCATCTAATGAGTGTTCCTGCAAACTCCAAAATGCATAGATCATTGCTAAACAACAAAGTTAAATATATAATAGAGTTTCACAATTCAGATATACTCGAATTTATCTCCTGAAAAAAGCTATGTTCTAATTTTGAGGACTAGTAGAGGTCCTCAATGAAAATAATGCCTGATCTCAACGTCCTTCGGTCACTATGGTTCGAGAGGATAGACATCTTATCCTCATGGCCGTCAACACGTACCATGGATTAGTAACTTAGGACGTTTCCACGACGAGAAGGACAATTAAGGAATGGGTTGAAAACACACATAAAAACAGAAAATATAATTTTTCTCTAAAATTAAGGTATTATCCATGGTATTGTATTGTATTCATGCGTAACAACATATGCGTACTATAGATATGACGTACATTTTACTGTATGTTACCTGCCAATGACAATATTCCTTATACACCATTTCAAAAATAGCAGATTTATAAAATTTGTAATAGTTTCTGTGTGTGAGTTATTTGTATAATCCGAGTTGGGGGAAGCATATTACTATTATAATAACCATTACACTTTGTTTATAATCATCATTATCGTTGACTTAACTAATTATAACCTATATTCACTCATCTTTTATTCCAATCGAAACATTGGCTATTGGCCTTCGTCAGTTTAACACAAGCGACTAAGAGGACTGTTCTCTTTTATTCCCATAGTTACATCTCCCAGTAATTTGTCAAAAAGGTTTGTAGTTCCACGACAATCTGTGTGCGCAGTGTCTGAGCCACACGTGGTACCTGTCCGTAGACACCCAGCTCTACATGCTGTCTCTTGTCATCCTCGTCATCTTTTTCAAGTAGATATTTCCTTCCTTCTTTGACATGAGGTAATAGCGAGACATCTTTGATCAAGAGCTGATATTCTAACACTGCTGTGCAATAATTCCTCTAAATTACCAGCTATATAAGCAGATCAACCAAATAGACTTGTAGAGAGATCTGCTAGACTGGTGAAACTGCCGGGAGGGATCAGCACTGATAAGTCACCCAGTAGTTTTCGTACCTTAGTAGGGTCAGTAGGAAATAATTTTTATCAATAAAAATAGCAAAGCTTCAAATGATTTATATCGTTGATTTCTAACAATGAGTGGTTTTAATTATAGTTTCTAAAAAGATTATATATATTCTATCCATTCAACAAATATATAACTGGATATATACAATGATGTTTAATCAAGGTCTTTTCTTTGAATTATATAAATTCAACAAAGCAGCAGTAACCGTTCGAGGATATTAGTGGATTCGCTGAATGCCGTGGTTCATTTGGATGATTAAAGCAAAGACTAAAACGCGGCTGATTCCACACTCGCCTTTTCTTTGATACGCTAACCGTGACTATGCACGGTAAAATCTGTTTCAATTGGACATGCACCAAGAAAGGTCACCAGTTCAGTACCAAGAAAAGGCCACCAGTTCAGTGCCAAGAAGCCGCCACCAGTTCAGTGCCAAGAAGCGGCCACCAGTTCAGTGCCAAGAAAAGGCCACCAGTTCAGTGCCAAGAAAAGGCCACCAGTTCAGTGCCAAGAAGCGGCCACTAGTTCAGTGCCAAGAAAAGGCCATAAGTTCAGTTCCAAGAAAAGGCCACCAGTTCAGTACCAAGAAGCGGCCACTAGTTCAGTACCAAGAAGCGGCCACCAGTTCAGTGCCAAGAAAAGGCCACTGGTTCAGTACCAAGAAGCGGCCACTAGTTCAGTGCCAAGAAAAGGCCACTGGTTCAGTGCCAAGAAGCGGCCACTAATTCAGTACCAAGAAGCGGCCACTAGTTCAGTACCAAGAAAAGGCCACTGGTTCAGTGCCAAGAAGCGGCCACCAGTTCAGTACCAAGAAAAGGCCACTGGTTCAGTGCCAAGAAGCGGCCACTAGTTCAGTACCAAGAAGCGGCCACTAGTTCAGTACCAAGAAAAGGCCACTGGTTCAGTGCCAAGAAGCGGCCACCAGTTCAGTACCAAGAAAAGGCCACTGGTTCAGTGCCAAGAAAAGGCCACTAATTCAGTACCAAGAAGCGGCCACTAGTTCAGTGCCAAGAAAAGGCCACTGGTTCAGTACCAAGAAGCGGCCACTAATTCAGTACCAAGAAGCGGCCACTAGTTCAGTACCAAGAAAAGGCCACTGGTTCAGTGCCAAGAAGCGGCCACCAGTTCAGTACCAAGAAAAGGCCACTGGTTCAGTGCCAAGAAGCGGCCACTAGTTCAGTACCAAGAAGCGGCCACTAGTTCAGTACCAAGAAAAGGCCACTGGTTCAGTGCCAAGAAAAGGCCACTGGTTCAGTGCCAAGAAGCGGCCACTAGTTCAGTACCAATAAAAGGCCACCAGTTCAGTACCAAGAAGTGGCCACCAGTTCAGTGCCAAGAAGCGGCCATCAGTTCAGTACCAAGAAGCGGCCACCAGTTCAGTGCCAAGAAGCGGCCACCAGTTCAGTACCAAGAAGCGGCCACCAGTTCAGTATCAAGAAGCGGCCACCAGTTCAGTACCAAGAAGCGGCCACTGGTTTAGTACCAATAAAAGGCCACTGGTTCAGTGCCAAGAAGCGGCCACCAGTTCAGTACCAAAGAGCGGCCACCAGTTCAGTACTAATGAACGGCCACCATGAGACCAAGAAAAGAGAAGATATAAATACCGAAAAAGAACCAAACGTCGACCAAGTAACAGATATCAGTGCCGGACCAAGATTGGACATTGGCAATCCGGCCAAGTAAAGTACACCAATAGTCAACCAAGAAACGAACGCCTAATTCGACCAAAGAAAATTGCCGGACAAATGAACTGTTTCAGACTAAGAATGTGACTTTAGTGAAGGAGAAATGAACGTTGGCGGACCTAGGAACAGACACTTGTTAGGTTCCGATCAGACATCATGCTCTACTATGGAAAATCTTTGCTGATTTCATGCTTTAAGGAGTCACTTTGTAGTCGTAATAGAGTGTTTGTGTTGTGTAGATCTAAGAAGGTTGGACTAATGGTGGTCTACGGTATCATCCTGGCTTCTGTTGTGTCTACCGCCTATGCCACCTATGCTTTGGAACTACCGCCAACTCTCCTGGTTGTACACCCAGATCCTGAGTAGGTTCCCTGTATATACGTCCTTTTTGTATTTGTCTTTCTCTGAAAAATTTGCGTACAAAAATATTTTCATAGTGAAAAATGTATGAAAATTTTAATTTTCACAATATGACTTTATCACATATCTTTATTTGGCATATTTTGCTCTAATTTCAATCAATTTTATGCGATCGCTACTGCAATGAAAAATGGAAGGAATCTGTAGATAGTGAACTCTTCCGGCGGTTACGCAAGTTTAATCTACCAGCCAGCAACAGCTGTTGTATTGGCTTGAAGATAGAGAAGCACCTTTTTGTATACAATAAAATTATATAGAAAACAATTTCTAAACACACACTACACAGTCACTTTTGTAAGTGACTCTGACTTGGTGAGGGTACTTGGTCCACTCACTACTTCAATCTCCAGCCATATTGGGAGATGGTTTTAGGAACATCTAACTAAGATTTGGTTGTTATTGTGTTAATCTTGGATATTTGCAGGTCTCGGCTGAAGATCATGACAGAACTCTATGTCCTTCCCCACCCACATGCTGGAGCTTATTTCGTGGGATTCTTGCTGGGATATTACTTCGTCACACATCCCACCATCAAGATACCTAAGGTACTGATTGCTACATGTGAATACTACATATATCCTTATATATATATAAATGAAATGCGAAATCGATGTTTGTTATCGCTTCACGCAAAATCTACCGACTCAATCATTATGGAATTTCGCATGTAGGTAGCTGAAGATTCCGTTTAACATATAGGCTATTCAAAAAACTAAAAAAGTAAATGTGCTTTTTTTAAAAAATAAAAAAAAACAAAAAGCGTTAGTTCCAGTCTTTTACCGCTTGGGCGCAGCACTGGTCGCGACGATAAATGAATTTGATTGGTTAATAATTAACACGTGGTTTGTTTACACAATGAATGTTAGTTTGTTCACACGATGAATGTTTTTTAAAGGTAAGATTATCCAATCGCCGTGAAACTTTAGGAAGTTATTTACTATACTACTGGGAAGATTTCTGGTTTGAATTTGATTTGAAATAAATATTCTTTGCAATTTTATTTGCAAATTTTCTACTTTCACTCGCAAGCAGCGCCTCTAGCGGCGTCTGGTGAAATTATATTTATAAATTGTAACAATGCTTAAAATGTTTTCCAAGTATAATAAATTTAATTTGAGAATTCAGTAATATAATATTCCAATGACGTAAAAAATACTTGGCATTTCAATATTAATATATATTTAAAGAAAAAATTGTAACGATTTTGTGTTAAATGTTAAAATGTAATGTTAAAATATATTTTTTATTTTTAATTTAATTTGTTTTTGTTTTATAAAAATGATGATGCAACTTTAATTTTAGTTGTGAAAATATCTTTATTTACGGAGCTGCTAACCATAATAAATGATTTTTGAGCCCCTAATTGTTGTTATTATTGTTTGTTTATATAAAAAAATTACATTGTATGTGATGATGATAACAAAAATGAAATTTTAAATTAATATATATAATTCATTGAAAAAAAGAAATGATTAATTATCAAATTCACAAAAGTGACAATATCTTATTTAAAATATAATAAATGTTTTCAAAAAATTATGTGTTTCAAAATATATATTTAAACGCATATAACCATATTTATATTTATACTAGCCGAATGACCCGGGCAACGCCCGTGTTTTACCCGATTGAATGTTTTTATTCAAATACGATTTGTTACAATTATAAATTGGAGCCGTGGATGTCACTCTTGTGAAACGTCCCGCTCCAAACTTTACATGTACATTAGGTCAGCTGGTATTACCCCTCATTTTCACCGCTAGAGGCGCGAGCGAATTGACCTTTTGTAAATATACATAATTATAAAGATAGAAGCTTCTATAGAAGATATTGATCATAATGATGATGCGCGCGCATCCGTGACAGCGATGAGGAATTGAGGAAAGACGGTCGTGACTATATATGTTGATAATAAAATAATAATAATAATATAATAATAATAATTATTATTATTATCATTAGATAATGATAATGATCATAATGATGATGCGCGCGCATCCGTGACAGCGATGAGGAAAGACGGTTGTGACTATATATGTTGATACGTTTATAAATCAATATATAGGTGGATTGGATGTTTTCTAGAATCGTTTTAACAAATGTTCGTTAGGCAAACTTTTACTCGGATAAAAACTGTGCGAAGCCGGGTACATTCGCTAAATACAGTTATTTACAAATCTTCGTTTGTGGCAAGATACTATTCCTTCAACTTCAAATTACCGAGTGGACCAATTAATACTGATTTTTTTTCAACTTATCGAGTATTTTTCAAGGGACCGGGAAAAAATTATCGAGAAGGTAGACAAGTATAGATTCAGTAGGGATTGGATGTTTGCTAGAATCGTTTTAACAAATGTTTGTTAAGCAAACTTTTACTTGGGGCGAAGTCGGGAACATATATATATATATATGTTTGTCGGCTATGCACGCCCTCAATATGTAACTAATCTCGCTGAAATTTGAAGAGGACAGAGAGTTAAATCTGTAAGAGTTTTTTTGTCGCACTTTAACCAATAAAAATTATATTTAACCAAGTACTGAGCAACAATATTTTTTTAGTCAGAAATGATTATGACAATATTGCCGTATCATGCTTGATTGCATTAAAAAATTATTTTGGGGAATATTCACTAAAGCAGACCACAGGTAAAGCCAGATAATGATTAATAGTAGGCAGGAACAAAATTCTACCAGCGAAACATTCACTCGAGCAGAAGACACACGAAGCCAGGTCATCTCTATATATAAAATATCGTTTATCGGCTTTTTGGCTATGATCACGTAGTATATCTCGAGATATTTTTATTTATGTATATCTTTTTAAAAATCTATTCAGTAGAGAGTGGATATGTTTGCTCGAAAAATAAATTTCATATATTTTATAAATATATGACATAATGAATTATATTATCATAATATTCTGTGTGTTCCCGAATATTATTATCAATAATATTCGTTAGGCAAACTTTCACTCGGATAAAACCCGGGCGAAGCCGGGTACACATCCGCTAGTATATATATATGTTTGTGTGTCTGTGCGTGTTGTGTGTCAAAAGAATGCGACGGAAGAAGTCGAGAATATCTAAACAGCAATATTTATTCTTAAAGTTTTCATTTAATTTTTTACACACATTATAAAAAAAAACTCAATTAAAAAATCCTTTTTTTTTTTTTAAGAAAAAGGGCTTCTTCTGATCGTGCAATTAAAAGTTGCTGATGGCTTGCGCCATCTCTGTAAGAATAAATATCAACTATTCTCGTTGATTTTTAATTATTCCAGAATTGGCCAAATACCCATTCTTGATTAATCAAGAAAAGCTAACTAAGTATAGATGGCGCAAGTCATTAAAAACTTTTGGTTGCACGATTAGGAAATTAATTTTTCTTAATTTATTCACCTGATCTCTCTCTCAGTAAAATTTCATTTTTGTACTATTTTCACGTAAAAAAAAAGTATTGATAAAATGGTCAAAAAGCGCTACCTTGTGTGTATGTAATAACGAACGAAGTAGTCAAATACCCCAGTGAATGGTTACCGTGCCAAGACCCTGGGATACACGGTGGTACCAATATCGAGGCGATACTTGCGCGCGCGCCAAGGTTATTCTAATTTATTCAAAGGTCACACCTAGCGCTGCGGCGATTTTACGATGGAACAAAAATTGAAGCAGAGGATTTGCATAGGATTTTGTGTGAAACTTCAAATATCAGCTACCGAAACTTTTTAAATGCTTAATAAAGCATTCCCCAATGACGCCCCAAAGAGAACAACTGTTTTTGAATGGCATTCTAGATTTAAAGCTGGCAGAATTTCCATTGAAGATGATCCTCGTCAAGGACGCCCAAAATTTCAAAGGACTGATGGAAATGTGCAAAAAATTACCGATTTGATAAAAGAAAATCCTCGAACCACTTTGCTGGAGCTAGAGCAAGACACAGGCATCTCTAAAACAACGATTGGAAGGATCGTAACCGAAGATTTGAAGCTCAAAAAGACTACTGGAAAATTCATCCCAAGATCCCTCACCAATGAGCAAAAACTGTGTCGGCTTGCAACCTGTGAGGACATGATGGAAATGACAAGAACGGATCCAGAATGGAAAGACAAGATAATCACAGGCGACGAGACATGGGTCTATGGCTATGACCCTGAAACCAAACCTCAATCTGCCGAGTGGAGAGGTTAGGGTGAGCCTAGACCCAAAAAAAATCCAGAAACAAGGTGTTGCTGGTCGCTTTTTTCGGATAACAAAGGCATTGTTCATCACGAGTATCTTCCTGCAGGCCAAACAGTTATTAAGGAAATGTATTTGGGCATTCTTCGCCGTCTAAGGGAAGCGATTCGAAAAAAAAAGGCCAGAAAAAATGGACTAATGGTGGCTGGATCCTACACCATGACAATGCTCGCCCTCACACAGCGCACTTGATGACTAGCTTTTTGGCGAAAAACGGGACACAAATCCTACTTCAACCACCCTATTTCCCAGACATCGCACCAAATGACTTTTTCCTGTTCCCCAAACTTAAAGCAGTTCTAAAAGGAAGACATTTTGACACCAGGGATGACATAATAGAAAAATCGCCGTTAGCATTGAAGAGCATTCCAAAAGAGGCTTATAAAAACTGTTTCGACAATTGGGAGAAACGATGGCGCTGGTGCGTTGAAGCAAGGGGGGATTACTTTGAAAAGTTTTAATAAAAAAAAAATTAAAAAATCTTACCTTTTTTTTAATGGACCCAGTCCGGGAACTTATGGGACATACCTTGTATTTTGTCAGGAGATGTATATGGCACAACAGATATAGCGAGTTGATATGGTTACAAACTCACATAGAATATTCACCTAGAATTACACTAAGGGACAAAACTTACAGAGGTAGAGAGTATTTCATGTAGACGGTTCTGTTTTTTTTTTTTTTAAGAAAGAGACAAATTTTCACATTTTTTTTTAATCTCGTGTGTCTTCAATAAAAGTCTATTTGTATCAAATATCTTTCAGAGTTATTGTCTGAATACTGATATACACGCTAAAAGGTACAACTTCCTCAAGTTTTGTCTATGAGTGTATATGAGTATAACCTAGAAATACTTCTTCGTGGTGGTATCAGAACTAGAATTAACTATAATAAAACACACTACAAACCGTTGCCGATAATCTATTCTAAAAGTATCTTTCGTGATTCTGAAACAAGTAAGTAAAGTGTGTTCAACGTTTCAGCAATAAATCATCTGACGCTTGACAACTCGGATCTGATGAAATGATAGCAAGAAATAATAGCACACTTAGTTGTCATCAATTTTACATATCTTCACAATAGGCGCGTCCCCGGGCTGTGGATAGGGGAACGGCCATCAGATATGATGGTTAGCTGCGAATAAGATCAGACAACTGGTCAAATAAGCAGTCGCGAACAAGCAGCGTCAGTGTTACCAGGGCGTGGTGGGGTATCAGGTGGCACTGGTACCTCTACAAAAAGCCACAAAAGCCCAATGACGACACTGAGTCAAATGGCGAGTCCAGCCCGCCATGTAATCAACCAAAGGCTGTAGCCAACAACAACTACTCCAGCGTCTGCATCCATGTTAGGAACGGCTGATGAAGCGTCTGTCCTCCATGTTAGGAGCGGCTTCTTCCGAGGAAGGTGATGGCCGGCATGCGCCCTCGGGCTAGATCTTTTGATCGACAGATATCACCAACTGATGACCAAATATCCTTTGGGATATCCTGGTCTTTACAGCACTAAACCACCATATCCTAAGGGACTGTCCTCGAAGATTCTTCCAGGGAACACTTGGGGATATCCACCGGTGCACAGAGGAGGCCCTGGAGTGGATTCGTCACCTCGACATTCCACTCTAGAGAAACTAGCCAACATTGTTGTATTGTGCTGTAAAAAACAATATCATACGCAATATATATATATATATATCTTCACAATAATGGTATAGTCAAATCTCTTGTAAAATAACTTCGCGGTATGGTAAATTCTGCGAACCTTGAATGAATGGTAACGTTTGGTTCTCAAGATAATGTGTTTCTGTGATGTCAACAGCTTCTTGTAGCTGCGGGTTGGGCGGCTTCAACAGCGTCTGCTTGTGCTGTGCTCTTCGGCGTCCAACCCTGGAATGCCGGCAAAGACCCGGAATTCTGGGAGACGATGGCGTACTCCGGACTTCACAGGACTGCCTGGGCTCTGTCTATCTCCTGGATCATTCTGGCATGCCGCTCTGGCTATGGAGGTATTCTATTCCTGTGATGGTCTTTAAAAGATTAAACCTAAACCTCTTGGGGGAGATTTCTCAGGATAATCAAGTTTCTTTAAAAAATAGTACAAATGTGATATTGTACTGGGATAAGGTGCATAAATTAAGAAAAAGGGCATCTCCTTATCGTGAAACTGAAAGTTGCTGATGGCTTGCGCCATCTATCGGAATAAATATCAACTATTCTCGTTGATTTTTAATTATTCCAGAACTGGTCAAATACCCATTCTTGATTAATCAAGAAAAGCTAACCATGTACGCGTTTCGGGCTGTTGGCCCTTCAGTTGCACGATAAGAAGATGCCTTTTTCATAAAATCAAGTTTCTGTTATAAAAGAGGCTGTTATAACAAGGTTCCACTCTTTACTTTATAGAAATCCATTCTATATGATTGAAAAAAGATTGCTCTAAATAATGCGTGCCTCAACAACAGCAGACTATATAATGAAAAGGGAAAGAGCCTATTAATATAAAGATGTACAATAAAATTGGGATGAAAATTAAAGAACAAACTCAGGGCCATATAATTGTGCATAGCATTTGATTTGATGGACGGATGCAATGATACTAATGAAGGATGATCTTACCAAGTTTACTTCTTTGTGTTGGATAAATATTTGAATAAATAGGTAGGCAGGCACTCTCAGTGAATATCATAACACCCTCTATTAACTAACTCCCACCTGTTTCAGGCAGGTATTACATAGACATTGAATAAGAAAACATTAAAGCGCACGAATGTTTATTTTATACATAAAACAAACTTCTACTGTCCTTACTGCGATGAAAATAATATTGGGAGGGTTTTGCTCATAAGAGGGCTTGAATGCTTTCAGTTCCTTTATATAGAGATGGCGCGTTATTGCTTCATATTGTTGAGCTGTTGGTTGACAAAGAATAACTTCCGTGGGTACATATAATAAATAAGAGATTATGTTGCACGTCTTTGCGGAGCCAGTGGCCTGATGAAGAGTAACCGCCTTAAAAGCTTGCTTACCAATTTATGATTGAAGAAACTCTGCAAATATTTTTATATTTATTTAAAATATGATTGCTAATGTATACACAGGGAGGTATTCTGTGGAGTATCGCCATACATCAGGACAGAATGTCAGTTTTGGTGATCTAGATGGTCATTGAACTGGCTCTATTGAGAGTCAGAATCTGTATAATCAGCCATTAGATAGAATGGTGGTGTAGTAACCTTACAAGCGTTTCTTTAAAAAATATAGACACTTTGGCGAGTTAAAGTTTTATTTTCCTCAACATTTCAACAAAAATCTTTTGTCTTCGTCAGGAGAATGCTTTGCCAAATGTTTTATTTTTATTTCTCCTGACGAAGACAAAAGACTTTTGTTGAAACGTTGAGAAAATAAAACATTAATTTGCCGAAGTGACCGCCCAGGCAACCTCTATCTATCGTCCTTGTCCTCCCTGTTCAGGTACGTTGTCCAGTAGATAAGGTTGAAGACGGCGAACATGAGCGGGAAGAAGATGCGCGACACGACGTCGATGCGCTTGGACCTCGACGGCACCTTGAGTAGCCAGCACTGGCAGAGTGTGAGTTTCTCCACTGGTATGTGGACCTCACACCTGGTGGACTGTGTTGGACTCTTGAACTGGCTGTTGAGGTGGTGCACCAGCGGCCTTTGTCACCGCACATATATTGTGGCAATAAAATTCGAACAATAAGCACATTAAAGCCCCTATCTTCAAGATTAACAAGCGTTGTGAGGATTATCTTACAACTTCTGTTATATGTAGGGAATAGAGGTGTCACATGTGTGATGTCCAGGTTGGATCGACAGACTGCTCTGCTGGAAGGGAATCTACAGTCTGAGCAGATTGACCTTCCTGGCTTATCTCATGCACCCCGTCATCCAGCAGACTCTTCACGGCAACCTGCGATCTCCTCTACAGGCCAACCATCACATTGCCGTAAGTCACATAGCCGGGTGTACTTCTCATACCATACACACACACACACACACACAAAGCTTTATTAAGACCAGCGATCTTATACAGATTCACCACAGGAAGAAATAATAGATGGAGCTCCTATACTCCAGGCAGCGCAGTATCCAATACTTCTCATACCGTATTTATAGGTATTGTAGTACAGTAGAACCTCCCTTTAGCAGACAACCTACTAGAAGACACCTCTCCACAAAGGACAGTTTTCATTTACAAAATTACCATTTTTACTATTTAGTAACTCTCCGGTAAGAGGACACCTCTCCCTAAAGGATACTTTGGCTCTGAAATTAGGTGTTGTCCTTTACAGGGAGGTTCTACTGTATTATCTTCTTTGAAAATTATGTTTTTCACCTTCACCCTACTGTAATATGAAAGTGCGGGCTTATCGACCGAAAGGTCTGTTATGCGAATTTGTTCCTAGGATGTAATGGAAAAGTCCCTTTTTAGCAATAATTGTTTTAATTGCATATTATGTATTTTAAAATAATTTTATTCGGCTTGTGTGTGTGTGAAATAAGAGATGGTATTGAAACATAAGTGAATTGGGTTTTCCCTAAATTTTCTATTTATCAAGTAAATAATAATAAAAAAAACAATTTCGAGAGAAGTATATGTTATGTTGTGAACTTTTTTTCCCATTTATTCAACGATAAAAACATTTTATTGAACGATAACAACCAATCCAAACAATGAGGTTATCAATAAATATTTATAGAATTATCTTACCGTAAATAGTTGTATTTTAGATCGATAGATGGAGCCACTGACTCCTTTCTTCTAAAATTAATTATTTGAATTTTATTTTGACGAATTAAAAAAAAATTGTGAATAATGTTTTTTAATATTATTATTATTTAGTATATAATATAATGTATATTTTAATTTTCAATTTAAAAAATTCGACTATAACTTAATTCTTTGAGACATTTTTTTTTAATAAGAAGGCATTTTATATCAGTGAAATTACCCCAAGATACTTTCTATTGATGTCTAAACAACTATGAGAAATATTGACAAACAGATATAAACTTATATATTTATATAATAAATAACTACAAAAATACATGAAGTCTCTTCATATTTTAATTTCAAATCCTTTTTTTTTTTTTTCAGATATTTATATTTTGAAAATAGAGCAATCCATAGATAAATCTTTAATTAAAAAGGCATATATTGGATCAAAAAATAATTTATTTTACCAATATTTCAGCTTTTACCAATATAACACCTTGATAAAGATTGGCGTTCAGCCAGCTGAAATATTGGTAAAATAAATTATTTTTTGATCCAATATATGCCTTTTTAATTAAAGATATTTATATATATTAATTTAATATCATAGAATAGTTAATAGGAAAGCTATTTTTTATATATTTACTATAATGTACTATATTTCAATCAAACATAAAAACATTTTAAAGCACACAACATATACCTTTCATATCATATAAGATGGCCTCGACACCAAAAATAATACACTGTATATTTTAATACAATATATTCTGTATTTTATATCAATTAAAAAAACTAACTATACTTTAATTCTTATTTTTACTCCTGTAGAAGGGCATAATCACTCGACAAAGCTCCTATAAATAAATAAAAACCCTTACAAGAAACTCTTTGCCTCACAATTTTGTTCTTCTGATAATTTTCTTCTCCAGATGATTGTTCAATTTATAATATGGAAACTACATATTTAGTAGTATATAGTTTTATCATATGATAGATATTCTTGGTCAGGATATGCCTTCATTATTTTTAATATATATATATATATATATATATATATATATATATATATAAAGTCCTTTATATAATACTTTTTTTTATAAAAATAAGTAAAATTTAGTCATCTTTTGATAATTTAATACTTTATATAGAGAGTTATTCAAATCCCCATTTGATTATTTTCAGTCAATGATATTTCAATTTAAATTGACCATTTATAAGCTTTTCTTCAGTAATGAGTATAGGAATTCTGATATTTATTACCAAAAGAAATTCATTATAAATAAGTTTATATTTCTATATTAGAAAATAGCGTTGTATCTTTATATGTGTGTTTATGTGTGCACACACACCTTTATAAATTATTAACATTTTAACTATATTTGTTTTGTTTTTTAAAAAATAATTCTGGGTCATCTTCTGATGCAGATTTATGCCTTCTTCGGCCACATCATCACAACCTACCTCTTCGCTTACGTCATGAGTTTGGCCTTCGAATCTCCATTCCTTGCGATGGAGAAGATTTTCCTGGGTAAGGTCAAGGGGGAAAAACCTCCTCCCAAAGAGAAAAATCTTGTTCCTAATGGCATCTCTAATGGAAAAAACGAATCTGTATTCACTGTACTCTAACATCGTATGCCATTTTTATTACGTTCTTTTGTTTTATTTTTCTTCAGGATATCTTTTAAAATGCCTGTTTTTTTAAAAGGAATTTGAAGAAATATCTATAGCCATCATTATTATTTTTTTAATTTTTATATTCATTGAAAAAAATATATATATATATATAGTAGGGAAAATAATCGTTTTTCATGATTTTTTTTTTTTATTTTAAACTTTCAAAAGAATTTTTCTCGTTGAAATATAGTTATTTACATGTATATATAAATATATATTCATTCTAATTCCAAAATTTGTGTGTAATCACGAGTTAGATTGAAAGATTGATTTACGCTTTCGAAAATATATTTATATTGTTTGTTAAGAAAATAGAGCAATCCATATTTGAATCTTTGGGTTATAAGAATGTATATATTGGATTGAATAAAAAGATTTATTTGCCCTCGAAAGACGAAGTCTTTCTATTGTTCTTACTAGGCGAAGAAAGTCAGAATCAAAACTGACTAAAATTGTTTTGAAAAAATAGAGAAATTCAAATATATATTTTTATTCAATCCAAAAGCCTTTTTGTTACCTAAAATATTTTTCTAAGTTTATAAAGTTCTTGCTTATATAGTTTTTTTTTTTTGCTCCAATATCAAAAATAGGTATATATATCCATCTTTTAAAATTATTTATTATAAATTTCTATATTGATGTTAATATTCTATGTTTTAATCTTATTGATATTAATAAGATGTCTGTTGGGTTTTATCTGATCAAATACATTTTAAATCCATATCACATTATTTTATTATATACTCATTTGAAAATATTTTAATGCTTTTTCAAAATATGTGTTTTACATTATCTCAGGTTTACAATGTTGAATATTTTTTAAATATATATATCACCAATTATTTATATATATACAATTTTGAGTTTATTGAGGCCATTTTAATTTCAATAACGCCATTGTTATGATTTTAATAACGAAATTTTGAGGTGTGTTCATTTATATAAGTTTGACACTTTTAAGACTTTTTAAGAAAAGTTAAATAACAAGATTTTCGATTTTTTTTTTCTTTGAGTTTTCATTTTGAAAGATTTAAACTTTAAATCCTTTTAAATTCATTTTAAAATCCACATAAACTCTTCAACATTCAAAACATTTTTTAAACTGATGAAGCGTTAATTTGGATACGATATATTATATTTATAAAATTTAAAATATAATATATATATATATAAATTAGATTCTCTATCTCTTTTGCACATGATGCCTCAAAAGGAGCATTTATACTCTACATATTACACTGTAAAACAATGTATATATAATTTTAGTCTAAATAAAGTTGCAATCAATTTGTTTAATGGGTAAACGATGTTTTTTTTTATGGATTTTGAAATTGATTTATAAATTTGTAGAATGTAGCTCTCTCTCTAAATGAAAAATGTCATCAAAAATCGAAAATAATGTTAGTAAATTTAAAAGTTTTGCCCTAAAATTTCAAACCTTTTTAAATACCCCAAAATATCTTTATTAACGAAAAATGTCCTCGTTGAATTCAAAAATGTTCTTAAAAAATCAAAAATGTGTATATAGATTTTTATTCTTCAAGAGATTTTATTTTTAATGTTTTTAGGCATAAAAAGGATATTTTCCTAATAGAAAATTATGAATAGTTTTATGTCAATAATAAAAATAGCAAGTTTTATTTTTATATTTTGATATTCAATAGATTTAACTGTTTTCATGGATACAATGTACAATTTTAAATTCATTTTTAAAACTAAAAATGAAAACGAGGGTATTTTACCATTAATTTCAACCCCACATCGTTTTTACAGAATTACATTTATACCGTTTCAATTAAATTTCGCATAACACTTGAGGTTATCAAAATATAGTTCCTATATATTGTGTTTAAAAAAATAAATTTGTATAATTAGTCTAGCAATGAAAATTTTCAATGCAAAATTATAGGTGGAATTGCAAAAAAAATCATAAATAAAATCAAAAGTATTTGCTAAAAGTGCTTCAATAATCATAATTACTGTTTCAGTGAATAATATTAAAGCTAGTTTTTTAAATTTTTGAAATAGTCCATAATCAATTCTCAAATAAAAAGTTGCTCTCTTAACTTCGGCAAAAACTGGCCTTCTGCTGGTCAAATATTGGTAAAAAAATATTTATATCTAATAAAGAATGAGATAGGCCTTTTTACTACTCAATAACTACATTTACGGATAGCTTTATCTTCAAATAGATGAAAATATATAGTTAATTTATATTTTATGCTTCTCTCTCTCTCCAAACTATTTTATTTATATTAATATTATTTATTTATATTAATATTAAAATTATATTATAATTAAAGGTAGATATAAATTTGCTCTTTTTAAACTATATTAAAATTGAAAACTTAAAAATTATAAAATTATTAGTTCTAAAAAGGTTGTTTAAATAGAAATCTCGCCTTATTTACTTATTTATATTGCTCTCCATAAACAAATTAAAAATATATATCTCCTCATAATAGTTTTTTTTTTATATTGTATATATTTTTTATTCTTTTCTCTTAAGTTTCACAAAAAATATATATAATATTTGTTTTATATATATTGGAGTTATATATATGTAGGTTTGCCTGGCCCCGGTATAAATCCATATTTCTTTTGAAAAAGGGTACTTTAAGCAGAAAAGTTTTTCATCAACCGTTTCGATAAAAATCCTTTGTCATCTCTTCTAAGAATAAAATATTGTGTGGAGTGGTTGATAAAAAATCTATATATATATTCTTGCTAATAAAAAAGATAAGATATCTGTTTTTTTATGTAAAATATAATATATATATATTAAGAATTTCATTTATATTTTTAATCAAAACGCGTTATTTTAGAATAGTAATAAAGATGTCTTAAAATATTTAAGAAATATCTTTTATATGTTAAAATAAAATGCTATATATAAAAATATATATTTTTTATTTTTGAAATATCCTCAAATGAAATGAATATATAAACGTGTCAGAGAACAAATTTATATTTGTAACTTTTAATAACCTTTTTAAAAAAAATTCTTTAAAGTTTAAAAACGCAATTTAGGTTAGAAATCGTTTAGATACAAATAATTCTTCAAATTTGAAATGAATCATTTTTAAATGTGTATTTTTTTTTTGTAATATTTTGAAAATACTAAAAATGAAAAATAAAAGAAATTTTAAAAATACTATATGAAACAGCATTTTTAAATTTTTAGTATCATTTGGCATTTTAATACCATTATTATATGTTAAACAATGGCATAAATATTTTAATTCTAAATTGAAAACTAAAAAATATTTCCGTATAAGATTATGTTCATGGCCTATTTTATCCATCAAAGTGTTCAGAATAAAATCTATAAATAAATGTTTAACATTTTTTCTAGCTAGTTATTTACCTCATTTTTACATTTCTTTATTTACCTGCGATATAGCATTAGCAAACAATAAGTTTACCTACCTATATATTACAATAGTTTGTAAATAGTGTATATATATTTTATTATTAATCTATTTTATATGCGAATTTTGCTATGAAAATTTAACTTATATTTATGATATCGTATACTATTATATTGGTATTAAATTAATAAAATATTATAAATTGGTGTCTTTTTGGTTCGTATGAAAGAAATTACATTCAATACATCTTTTTTGAATATATTTATATCTTTGGATGGGGGGTTAAAATCGACAATTTCAAGGAATGGTCAGAGGCTGCAAAGTTGTAGAAAATTGTTCGAAGCAGAGTGAAATGGTGGTCCATGGTAGTTGACCTATTGACACTTCTTAATTAGAGGAACAGATAGATTAAAAAAGAAACTATATATGGTAACACCGATAGTATATATATATATATATATATAATCTAAAAACTCAAATATTTCTATATTTTATTTTTATTCATTGATAATTCTACTTTTTCGTTATCATCGTTTTTAAAATCACTTTCAATTTTGTTGTAAATATGCGTAGTTAACATATCTATCTTTTTGAATCACTAATATAGGATTAACTTTATAAATTCTATATATTGTGAAAATAACTAATGTGTAATATTTCCTCAAGTAATTGAATGTAAAAGCTGCTTGATGGTAAATTAGCTTTTTTTTTAAATCACGACTGCACCTTCAACCCTTTATCTTATCGATCCTTTGTCTTACCAACCCTTTATCTAACAACAAACAAATTATTCATAACATATATATATATATATAAGATTATTTTACCAAATAGAAGAGGCTTATCTACAACCACTGTGTTTGTTAATATAAAAAATCAAGTTATTTTCGAATTATTTAGCTTACAATATGTGCGATCTTTGTATTATCAAAAACAAATACTATAATACAGATAGTTACAAATAATTGTCTACTACAATATATATAGGATTTACCAAAGATGAACTATATAAAGATGTATCTTCTGTTCTACAAATAAATAAACATTGTAGATATATGCTAGATCAGGGGTCGGCAAACTGCAACTCTCGAGTCACATGCGGCTCTTTGGATGTGAAGCTGCGGCTCTTTTTATAGTTCCATATGTAAATATTATGCGAGTAATATTTATTGTTTGCAAGAAAAAATGTGTGGCTCTTTAAAAACTTTTAAAATTTGTAAATTGTAATTTTTGACTCTTCCTACTCAATATTTTGCCGACACCTGTACTAGACCAATATATGTAAATAGAAAGATGTGGCCATTGTCTACAATATGGAGAGAATTTGTTACGGAATATAGAATTAATAGAACGACCGTGATGCCAATACACAAGGTATAGAACAATTTTTACTACCACGGAATACAGATATAAGAGTTCTAAGTACTCATGTATACAGATAGCCAAGGAAGGTAATATAAGTATAACTGTAGATGAGCTAGCTGAAGTACCTAGAAACTCATTGTGTCTAAAACGGCTTAATGTATACTCAATTAGAATTACTTCTATGGCAATCAGAAAACATAATCTACTTGTAGTATGGATTTTAAAAAACCTTTCTTTAATGTCTAATGCAATGATAAAATATAGGAGTGACTGTTCATTATTTGATTGATCTTGATACAGTATTTTTCTTATTTCCCATCATTTCCTAAAAAAAAATAATACAAATAGAGTCAATGATATTTATTTATAAAATAACATTCAAATATTTAATTTACATGTATTAATTTTCAGATAATAAAAAGGAATATATTGGTTTTAATAAAATATTTATTTTGCTAATATTTCGGCTGGCTGAACGCCAACCTTTATCGAGGCATTACATTTTTGTATGCACAAACTCAGCGCCGCATAGTGTTATCTATGAATAACACTATGCGGCGCTGAGTTTGTGTATGCAAAAATGTAATGCCTCGATAAAGGTTGGCGTTCAGCCAGCCAAAATATTGGCAGAATAAATCTTTTATTAAAATCAATATATGCCTTTTTATTATCTAATGAATTAAATATGGATTGCTCTATTTTCAAAATGTATTAATCTTTAAACCAGATTTCTAACTAATTGTACGAGTCCACACACTACACTACTAAGTCTTATATCTAACACTATAATGTGTTAGGAACGATGTTTCAGGAACGATGCCTAGAGGATAAGATTATTGTTCCGAAGATCATTTTTTGGTTGGAAGTTGACACAGAAAAAGTATAGCCATATCAACCAATGATTTATTTAACTCCTTACATTTCATCCCCTTGAGTATGGAACGCTTCACGATTTTGCGTGTCATCCTTGCGCAGGGGCCATGCTAATCTTCTCTGTATCGTTCCAATTTTAGTATATGTACTGAGTAGAGTGACAGCAGGTTACTGAAATATCGGGAGTTAAAAAATTCATTGATTGACGTGGCTATATATTTTCTGTTCATCATTGGTGACCTATAACAGAGGGGTCGTCACTTTAAAGATTCGAAAGGTCAAATACAATAATAAAGCGGTATGACATATTGCAGTGATGCAGGGAGGATAATAATTATTTTTTTTAAACAGCGCTGAATTGTTTATTTTGATCAATATATAGCTATATACCTATAGAATGTTCCATGTAGACTGTCATCATTGAATGCATCAAATTGAATCAAGAGCAGTGATAGATTCCCTTGTATTCTACCAATGTCGACAATGATAGACAGCCTTAAAATAACCTCTATAAAGTTACGAATTTCTGTGTCAATTTGACACATCCCTTCTTTTAAATCTCTGCTATTGGTTAAATTCGGGGGAAAAGGATTAAATAACTAACTCTAAGAAGGGTTTAGTAAGTAGATAGACAAGACGACACAATGTACCGGTAGATGTTACACATATAATTAGTTATTACATACAATGATAATAAGCATGCCAGAGAGAATGTGTGCCGAGTTATATTTGAGTCGTTAAAATTAAGTCGAGCTCTTTTTCTGTATCATATTCTGTATTAAAATCAACATATTCCCATAGGTTGTGGTGGTGTATTGTCCAGTTTCATGGGAAAGGAAGGCTGCCATTGCCCCGTTAGTCAGCCACATAGGTTGTATAAGAGGTATTTAGTAATATCAAAAATCCTTATTCCATCAATTGATTCTTTATGTATCAGTAGAGAGAGAGAGAGAGTAGATATAGGGACGGGAGGACCGAGTTTATTGCAGGATGTAATAAATAGGAAGGAAGGGGGTTATTTGGTGGTGTCCCTCGCGACGTGACAGACACAGCAGGAGGGGACAAAGAAATTCTCGGTCGTTAGTCCTTGGCCGTCCGAATTCAACGCTAGCAGTTTCTTCTTAATAAACTTCTGTTTGCAGGAGGCGGAGTAACCAAGTCCGACCTGGATGTGGTTGGAACAGGCACTGGACCTGGACAATATCCATCAGTTAGTTCACATGTTCACACAGAATATCTTGGTTTGATGGTTTCAAGGCCATTGCTTCAAGTGGTACCGGCCAATAAAAGAAGAGAGAAGATGTTCAACATTTATATTCATTTAAAAAAAAAAAGACATATCCTGACCGCATACATGAACATTTTAAATGGCAGAGCGCCATCTAATGGAACAAAAATAAACTAAACGTTGATTTAACTTGTTCCGTGATATTTGACCAACCCATTTTCTTGATATGTCAAGAAAAGCCAACCACGTACGCATTTCTGGCTGTTGGCTCTCGTCAGCGTGGTGCATGCTGTACCAGAGATATGTACCAAAAAAGGCACCATAAATATATAAGCAAAGGAACCACGAGCACATGTGCTTTTCAAATGACAGAGCGCCATCTAGTGTAACAGAAATCAACTACGTTGATTTAGCCTGTTCCCTGATATTTGGTCAACCCATTGGCCATCCACGAACGCGTTTCGGGCATCAGCGTGGAGCAGGCTGTACCACTGTGACCAAAAATATTTTTGTCCCAGAGGCTTCCTGAGAAACCAAAAAAATGCCTATATATTATGAATAATGTGGCATGCAGCTACTGAAAAATCACATCTAGGTACTAGTTTGTTTTAGGCACTGTAAGTGTATACATAAAGGCCATGATATTCGTGGTGGATAGAGGCATGGAACTATTGATACCTAATACTGCAAAAATCAAACCGCACTTCGGAAACAAGAGCATTAAAGCCTTAAAATAACCTTTATAAAGTTGCGAATTTCTGTGTCAATGTGACACATCTCTTCTTTTAAATCTCAACGATTGGTTAAATTCGGGGGAAAGGGATTGAATAACTAATTCTAAGAAGGGTTTAGTAGAGGTCAAAGGATGAGAAACTAACTAATCCTAGGGGTTGAATTAGGTCAAGGTTATTCAAGGACATTCGGAGAGACAAATTGTTCCTAGAGGTCGTTCAAGGACATTGTGAAATACACGGAAACCCCTAAGGGATTTGCAACTCAGTTTCACCATAAAAAATTCGTGTATATATAAATGTATGTATAAATTAGACAAATGGCTTTCTACTATGATTACCACAGCCTGATTTTGCATATGTAGTCATGTAGTGTGCCTAAAGCACAATTAGTCTCAACCTTTAACCTCCGAGTATTGGTACTACATATGTAGACATGTGGTGTACCTCCAGTACAAGTATTCACAACTTATATACCCCCGTTACTACATGTGTAGACATGTGGTGTACCTCCAGTACAAGTATTCACAACTTATATACCCCCGTTACTACATGTATAGACATGTGGCCTAGATACAGTACACGTATTCATAACCCTCCATGGCCTAGTATTCTACATGTGGCGTACAATAAACCCTGTCTTCAGCGTATTGTTGTTAAGTTGCCGCCTAACACGTTCTAGGTAAGCCATACAGCATCTAGGGGAGACCCGAGTCGGCTTAAGACAAATTTTAGTTCTTAAAATTTAAGATACTTCGGCCAGTAAATCTTTTTATTATTTCGACGTTTCGACAAAAATTTTGTACTCGTCAGGTGCAAATAAAAATTAAAACACTTGGCAAGGCGTTAAAAATTATTCTAAGGTCGCAAGGGCGTTATCACGCGATATTTCAAATTTTGTACAACATCTAAAGCACGAGTCAAAAAACTATGAATGCCGGCCAGGCAACCTCTATCTTTAATGACAAACTTTAGTGGAGTTTAGTTTCAAACAGCGGCAATTCTAAAATAATTTAGACATAGTTTCGATTGATGTCTAAACCATTTTAGTTTTGTAAAGTTAGTAATCTGATAGAGAGTAATCCTCTCTTGAGATGTCATTTGTGATGAATGATCCCTTGACACCTGACCGCTATTTACAGGTTTCACTGCCGAATGTATTCTAAACAGCTTTCGCAAGAGAGATATAGCTATAGAAAAGATACTAACAGACATTGAAGAAGGCTAAAATAAGGAGATATTGTAGTAAATCACCTAATCCATTTCAAATATTAACCTATCTAGAGTATCAATAACTAAGATAATAGAAGAAAATGTAATTTTAAAACTCTCAGAAAGAAGATCAATATAACCCAGTATTGTGATGAGAACATTGTATACCATACAATATACAATAAAACCTGCCAAAGCGGTCATTTACCACCTGCCATCAACTTTTAACATTTGACAATTAAAATAATTTTATTGACATCTTGTCAATACATGCAAAAGTGCACACTCTGTACTATTTCAAACATTTAATGTGACATAGTTTGCCAAAACACCATTTCCCACGCGGCCATCTCTACAATGCAGAAGTCGACGTGGTTAAAAGAATCAACTCTCCATCTACCATATATGAGGTGCATGGCGGCCATAGTAGAATTACAGTGAAATCTCTCTATAATGAACTCATTCAGAAAGTTAAAACCTCAAAATTAAGATATAGCGTTTAAATTTAGTAAATATCATTTAGTTTTCACATCATAACCAGAACTCTCTCTATAACGAACATATATCCTTCGGCATAGAGAGTCTTCGCTATATGTTTTAATGTGAAAATCTATAACATATAGGCCCCTTTTAAAACAATACATTTTGAACTTTTACCATTTGATGTACAATACACAATTCTGAATTATTTTTTTTCAAAATTTGTCCTCAACATTTATTAACATTTTAAAACAACATTTTACTTTTCCATTTGATACACAAATTTGGATAAGAAATTTCAAACATTGGTCAAAATGAAATAAAACCTCTCCCGAGATATCACCTGTGCAAACACTCTCTCTTGACCTGATTGCTGTTAACAAGTTTATGCTCTTGGATGAAATTTTACTAAAATCAACAATACATTTGAAGACCAACGAAAGTTCTTTGAAGAAACCAGCTATGTACCTATGGAATTCTATGTGAAGAGGAAGGTTTCTTGAAGGCCAACTTACATTTAAATAGGTAAATATTGGCCTCAACAAGTGGCGTAAACAACTTGTATGTAGGCGGTTGCTTAAATGGTTCCTTCCCATTGGTCAATTCCTTGAAGACATTCCTAGTTGCTGATGATACCATTTGGACCCAAATGAGAAACCTCAACAAGATGATCACCATTGTTATCAATCCTTGTACGATGTTAACAATCCATTTGGATATCTGGATTTGTTTGTCTTTTTATACTCTTTTGTCATAACATAATTTTGTAGCACACTTTTTAAATCTAAACTATGAAAACTTTCAACTATTTCTGACGCGTATGATTCTTTTAAAAATAAATCAATTTTCTAATGCCCTTACTGCAATGATGAATTATTTTATCATTACAGTAAGTGCAGTAAAAATTGATTTATTTTTAAAAGAACCATACGCGTCAAAAATAGTTCAAAGTTTTCATAACAGATGGCGCGAATTCATCATATTAATATTTGATTTTAAATCTAAACTATATTGAATCGTTGGAAAAATTATAAATTTGATACAATTAATACTAGAGGTTCACGTATTGGATTATAGACATGACACACACTTTACAATATTTGGACGGTCCTCTTTGGCAAAACACGATTATACGATACGACAACAATCTTGTTAGAATATAATGATATTTGGACAAAGTATCCAACAATCATGCTATAATACAATCGTGTTTTTGACAATTTCGACCATATTGCATGTCAAAATATCGTTAGGTATAAAGAATACAGACATTATATTGTAGAAAATATAGTAAAAATGTGATATTGTACTAGGATAAGGTACATAAATTATGAAAAAGAAAAAGGCATCTCCTTATCGTGCAACTTAAAAGTTGCTGATGGCTTGCGACATCTATCAGAATAATATTTACTATTCGTTGATTTTAATGATTCTGGAATAATTCAGCATCAACATCAGCATTGCACCTTGTTTGATTAACTTCACAAAGAAAAGAGGAATATGCCTTCTAAACAATTCTAAACGAGCACGTATGGTATAAACATAATGGTTAAATAAATATTACTTTAACAATTAAAAATCATTTCTTTATTATATTTAGGAACTTTCGAATCATGTAGTGTTTCAACACAATATGATAACAATAATAATAAGAGTAGAAATGGTTCAAACCGCTCTACCGCGATGGAAACAATAATTTACATAACAAAGGCAAGAAGGATGATAATTACTCTTGTGCGCAGAGCTCAATACGGATAACTTGCTGGTACTGGGTGTTCTGGATGTTTACGATGAACTTCCACTGGGATTTGTCGTTCAGAGCTGTTCGCGGGGACAGGTAACTTGTTCTGGAGGCGCAGGCAGACTCTGTATCTCTGGTGTTCCTGCACAAGAACACGTGGTTACTTCAGGTTATGTAGTAACAACAAATAGGTTTGTTTGTTTTATAAACAGGTAACTGTGTATTGTTTCAATAGCTTTCACTATTGACAATACGACGCCGAAGCCGCTCTTTACGCCGCAAGAGCAAAGATGCGAAGCTACTAGGAACAAAGTTTCAAGACTAAGAGAATACTTGGCAGAAGCACATCAGATTCATGTCAGTATCTACAATATTTGTAAGCTGTGGGTCACAGCTCCCATAGGGAAGGAGCTTTGTAGAAAAGTATTTATTATATGTACAGATTATTAATTTTCTGATATTTATATTATTTATATTTTGCTACTCTCTGAAAACTTCTCTTATTGCTTAACTTGTATCTTATAAATGTTGAATTTGTGCTTGTGTCTTAAATAAATTGGTGTGTCAGCCTGAAGTTTGTTTTTCTAATTTTCTACATTACAATATAAAATCCTTCAAAATGTCACACACAGAAACGAAGCTTAGATCGCAACATGGTATAGGCACGAGGATCGAACACCATTCTAGAAATGGATGCTTGCTTGTGTGCCATTGCAGAACATCATTTAAGGTTTCAGTATGGAAGACATGAAACTAATTGAAATGCGCAGAGTCCAGTATGTTGCTGTTTTAATCCAATCAGTGCGAGCTAAGGCATCAGCATTACTTCTGTGGCAGATTCTCTTTAGCCAGTTTCAACTAAAGAACTATCAACAACTTTCCAAAAATTCTAACATAGAAATTTCGGTTCTATAGAATTGAATTCTCTCGGAGGAAATAGCCGTCAGTATCAGTTCTGGATCAATTCTCCAATATGTCTGAGTATGTACTAAGATATTTGTTGCCAAAACGTTTACGGTGATCTAAGGTTGAAGTAGAGAGTTTTTTATGAAAGATCGTTTTGGAAGATAAAACATGGGTTCCTTCAAACAAACAGTGGTTGAACAAGCGTCAAGGATGATCTAATATCGATTGGAATGCCAAAATAAAGGAGAATGCAAATAAAGTTTTGAGAAGCCTGAGAGAGAATTTTGAGAGGAGTTTTGATATATACATATTTTAAAAATAATGAAAGCATATCCTGACCAGGAGCACATGTGCTTTTTAGATGGCAGAGCGCCATCTAGTGAAACAGAAATCAACTAAACATTGATTTAACCTGTTTCCTGATATTTAGCCAACCCAACCCAGCCACTTTGCCAGCTAAACGCTTTTTGGCAGATTGTCAAGATTCCATTAGATCCCGTGTGGATCTCATGGAATAGTCCGTCCTAGACTGACGAAAGGCATTAGCCCGAAACCATGGTCTCTAGGTGGACGCTTCTCAGTTTGCCAAAGCTGGTGTTGTGGCTTTGTTACCGACCCGAGGCTACTAGTTTGCGGCAAGGGTCAATAGACGGCGTCTGGTTTTAGACGTCTATTTTGACGGGAGAGGCGACCCTTGTCTTTTTAGATCAATTTCTCCCGGCAAAATTTCCATCTATATATATATATTAATTTCTTCAAACACCCTATATATTTAAATGTAATTGTGAAAATGCTACTTTATATCCAAAGGGTTCTTGAATATTACAGGGTCATTTCTTTAAAGCATATTTAATATCAAAATCAATGATATTTTAAAAAGTAGAAGTTATTATGAACTAAATTTCAGAGGTTTCCAAACTTTTAAAATGTTGGGGAATTTGTTGCGTAGGGTTTTCCAAAGTGAAATAAACAAGTAAATAACTATATCCAACATGAACTGAATGTGTGAAATTGGGAAATCCCCAAGTGTTAACATCGAATTTGTCCATCATCTTCAGTTATAACTGATGTTCAATCAAAGTCATCATTTTCTGTAGAAAATAGTACTAAAGTATAGTACTTATATCGTCCATTTACTCAAGTACTTCCATCTATTTACTCTTTTGCCGAGGTGAAGGACAACGGAATAGCTCATGGTCAGAATTGGCTTAAATATATAGCGAAAATATTGGGATTTAGAAGACAACCATCATACTCATATCCTTAGGTAGACTCATAGACAAACCTTAAGAAAGTTGTATCTTTTAGCATGTATATCGTGACAATAACTCTGAAGATTATCAAGTGTGAACAAAATAGCCTCTGTTGTACCTTTGTTGTTGTACCTTTCAGAATATATATAGGGATTTATATAATAGCTCAGAAAGATATTTGATACACAGTGACCTTTAATGAAGACACGGGATAACCAAGTGTGGACAAAATTGCCTCTGTTGTACCTTTGTTGTTGTACCTTTCAGCATATACGACCTTTAATGAAGACACGAGATAACCAAGTGTGAACAAAATTGCCTCTATTGTACCTTTGTTGTTGTACCTTTCAGCATATACGACCTTTAATGAAGACACGAGATAACCAAGTGTGAACAAAATTGCCTCTATTGTACCTTTGTTGTTGTACCTTTCAGCATATACGACCTTTAATGAAGACACGAGATAACCAAGTGTGAACAAAATTGCCTCTATTGTACCTTTGTTGTTGTACCTTTCAGCATATAGACCTTTAATGAAGACACGAGATAACCAAGTGTGAACAAAATTGCCTCTATTGTACCTTTGTTGTTGTACCTTTCAGCATATACGACCTTTAATGAAGACACGAGATAACCAAGTGTGAACAAAATTGCCTCTATTGTACCTTTGTTGTTGTACCTTTCAGCATATACGACCTTTAATGAAGACACGAGATAACCAAGTGTGAACAAAATTGCCTCTATTGTACCTTTGTTGTTGTACCTTTCAGCATATACGACCTTTAATGAAGACACGAGATAACCAAGTGTGAACAAAATTGCCTCTATTGTACCTTTGTTGTTGTACCTTTCAGCATATACGACCTTTAATGAAGACACGAGATAACCAAGTGTGAACAAAATTGCCTCTATTGTACCTTTGTTGTTGTACCTTTCAGCATATACGACTTTTAATGAAGACACGAGATAACCAAGTGTGAACAAAATTGCCTCTATTGTGCCTTTGTTGTTGTACCTTTCAGCATATACGACCTTTAATGAAGACACGAGATAACCAAGTGTGAACAAAATTGCCTCTGTCTCCCTAAAAAAAAGAGTCATATATGCTTAAAATATGAAACTTCCTTAAGTTTTGTCCATGGGTGTATATCGCACCTGACTGTATTCTATCTGTCAACAGCCATTTACACTAACTTTTAACTAACATTTACACTAACGCAAAAATTATCCTGGTGTGTAACTAACACCTACCCACATATTTTCATGACCAGCAATGGCCGCAGCCTTACAGAAACTTGACATGGACCCAGAACAGCAGCTTTACACTCCCAAGATAGAGGACATTGCGACTGCTGTGATAGAGATGTATGGAGACATCTGAAGCTCTTCATTGTGTGTACACGACAACAATAACAACAACTAATCAATTCTTCTCCTCAACCAAACGTCTCTACTGGATGTCCAGTCTATCTATTGGTCTACCACAGCTGAGATTGCTTGCTGTAGATGTGGACAGATCGACGTGTCCAGTTAGGACGGAGGTACAACAGGCCCTGCTGGGATATAAGAAAGAGAGGTGAGTCATGTCTGAAGTTAGGAAATAACATTCCAAGGTTGCCGGTTAATTCTCTATAAATAGAGAGAGCCAGGAATGTCAAATTGAATAGACAGAACTGACCTCAACCTCTTGATTTGTTCCTGCGTGGGTGAACGGCTTGGGATTTAAAAAAATCTGAGCGAAAGCTCTCTATAGTGAATATTAGAAAGATAAAGTCAAAAATGGCGACCTATTGATAAAAATAACTACTTTTAAAAAGAGCACACACATGGTGATATCTATAAAAATTTATAAGAGGAATTAAAGATATTTCTGAAGAGGTTTCTTTATTAAAATGTGTTGAATAACTTATTGTTGTTGTTGTTGTTTCTTATCCCCTTGTGTAAAGATTAAACGAATTCCATGAGTTCATGATCTCATGGAATGGGGTATAAGGGTGCAGCTTTCGTTGATCATGGCACCATGATCCAGGCACACTTTGGTGAAAGGCTGACTTTGCCTGTAATTTGAGGCCGTTCCTAACATGGAAGCCTTTGCTGCCGACTCTAATATGAGTACAGACGCAACTCCTCCGTATCCCTGGAGTACCGGGTCAGTTGAACTCTGAACTCTATAACTTATTGTGATTAATTAGAATGCGGCACCCTCGGCATGCTACGAGAAAGTTTCTCTTTTGAATAGTCAAAATAAACCTAATCTCTCTCTCTTCTCTCTGCGAGGTAGAAATCAGAATATGAAGGATCCACCTGGCTACTTCTGGTCATTGGCAGTAGGTAGGGTCTTGTCATTTTTATTATTATTATTTTTTTTTTTTGCAAAGGTGATCGCTCAACCGATGGCTCTATCATGAGGAATTATAAAATATAAAAAAATTAATCTAGAATATCTTTCTGAAATACGCCAAAATTATTCACAAATTTCCTACTTGAAATGAGTATATACTCTACGAAGAGAAGCTGTTCAGACTTTCTAGATCCCTTAGAGATTTGGATGCCTCTACATCTCTGTGGTGCTATTGGTTCCTGTGAGTTAGGGAAAATAAAAGTATTTCAGATCATTTTATAATACGGATCTAAACTAGAAAATTGACCCTGAACAAAAAGTCATACAAACACTAAGTCCTTGAATTAAAGTGATTTAAAAAGAAAACCTGTCAAATATTGAAAAGAAATGATAAAGCAAGAACAATAATCCATCTATCATAGAATAATATTTCACAAACTTATCCCAAAACAACACCAATGAAGGCCATCTATATAGACAAAGGTCACTTCTCCCGTCAAAATAGACGTCAAAACTAGACGCCATCTATTGACCGTCGCCGCAAACTAGCGGCCTCAGGTCGGTAATAAAGCCACAAAACTATCTTTGGAAAACTGAGAAGCGTCCACCTAGAGACCATGGTTTCAGGCTAATGGCCCTCGTCAGTTTAGGGCGGAATTTATTCAATTAGATCCACAAGGGATTCAATGGAATCCTCACAATCTGCCAAAGAGGTGGTTAGCTGGCAAAGTGGCTGGGCCAAATCTATGGCCAAAATAGATGGCGTCTAGTTTAGACGTGAGATGTGACTTTTGTCTCTATAGATCAATATGCTCCCGGCAAAATTTTCAATGAAGTTAAAAGAATAAACAGACCTAGACAGAGAAGATGTTCTAAATTTCGTTGCTTCAGACTGAAGGGCAGGGGATGGTACAAAGTGGGTCACCAGAGTGAAACCTTGGATCCCATTCTCTGACAGCTGACTCGGCCTATAAGAGCCGTGAAGGCTTTGATTCATTATATACACTCATGGACAAAACTTAAGAATTGTTGTTCCTTTTAGTATGTATATTGGGATTCAGAGCTCTGAAAGATAATTGATACACAGTGACCTTTATTGAAGACACACCAGATAACCAAGTATTGAACAATATTGCTTCTGTCTCCTAAAAAAAAAAAAAGACAACCGGCGACATTAAATATGAAAATGTCTTAAGTTTTGTCCATTAGAGTGTAAGTATAACTGTGAAAAGGTAACTTAAGTGTCGGAATATCATTATAAATATGCTCTCGCGTCGTGTTTGTGTACACGCATATGTAACATTTCTAGGATGTTTAACCTAATCTTGTTTGAAGAATCGTTTTAAAACTAAAAAATAGGGTTGTGTGTATTAAATACAAATATATAAATAAATTGACCTAGCGTATACCACAACTTGGCAGCCAACGTCGATCTCCAGAGACAACTATAAAGGAATGAATTTTTACGAGCTTAGTCTCTATCTTTCTATCCAAACCTATGTCACGTGTCCGGCACTACCTAATAACTTTGTAGAAAGACGTTTGAAATAGAAGTTAAAATAGATAGAAGGACAATTGTTAAACCATAGTGTTAAGACACTTCTCACTATAAAGTGTTGAAGTGCGAATATTGCTTCATAGTTCATCGTACTAAGATAAGCTATTGGCAGTTACTTTTATCTTTTTGAGAAAATAGTACAAAAGTGAAATTGTACTGGGATCAGGTAGATAAATTTATAAATATGTATTTCCTAATCGTGCAACTAAAAGTTGCTGATGGTTTTCGCCATCTATCGGAATAAATATTAATTAATCGTGGATTTTTAATTATTCCAGAATTGGTTAAATACTCATTCAGTGGAGTTAGCTTTTCTATATTAATCAAAAATAGGTATTTGACTAATTCTGGAATAATTAAAAATGTTAAATGTTAAAAATGGATGAGTCAATACAGTCAATGATGTGGTTTGGGGTTGCAGGTTGAGAATTGCACTTAGTTAATATTGGGAAAACCTTGTAACCATTCTGTAAAGTCATGAAAATCACTTGATGTCTATGGTTGAGAGTTCTGGTCTAAGTTATTAGAGAACAGCTTCGTGAGGAGTGTAGGTACATTAAACTAATCGGTAAAAATCGAACGAATTGATTAAAAAGGTTTACGCAGGCTGAACTGAGCTTGTTGGGTTGTAGATAGGGAGACATTCCGTGGATCCCAAGAAACTATCAAACTGGCGAAACAACATCACGTGAGGTGTGGACCGGAGAAAGATGCCGGCGAAAGCTGACCTGGTAACCTGACATTAAGGGGGCAATTTTTTTTCATCCGACGATTAGGTGGATAAGGAAAGGTCGTAAGTTCGATTCCCCGCCTCTCTAGCGTCAAATTTTCCTGGGTCTTCTTCTTTTTTTATATATTTAGCTCTCTCTCCATTACTTAGTTGCTTCCCATAACTGTATGGATTGTTTTTTTTTCCACAGATAGATATATGACTACCTGGTGTGTGATAGCTAATTATTCAAGATTAAAACAACTTTGTGTTGCGCCTATTTTGACGATTTTCTAGCTAAGATATTTAAAAATAGAATCGAATTATAATTCAATTCTATTTTAGAATATCTTAGCTAGAAATTTTATAAATCAGCACACACACAAAGTTGTTTTAATCGTGAACAATTATTCGCGTTTTGTGTGTTGAAATAAATACATAAATACTGATGGTATACCAGGATCACATGAGCCTTTTTTTAGATGGCAGAGCGCCATCTAGTGGAGCAAAACTAAACGTTTATTTAACTTGTTTAGATGGCGCTCTGCCATCTAGAAAAACTAATGTGAGCCTGGTCAGTATATGCCTCCTTTGTTTTTAATATCAACACCTGGCCTATTTTTTATTGTCTTTTTTTTTTACATATATGTATATGAAAAAAGCAATATACATATAAAATGAAATATAAAATACAGCTTGCACCACGCTGATGAGGGCCAACAGCCCTAAACGCGTCCGTGTTTAGCTTTTCTTGATTAATCATGAATGGGTATATGGCCAATTCTGGAATAATTAGAAATCAAAGAGAATAGTTGATATTTATTCCGATTGATGGCGCAAGCCATCAACAACTCTCAGTTGCTCGATAAGGATATGCCTTTTCACATATATGTATATGTTGAATAAAAATGTTTATATTACATTTGAATTATATTTTATAGTACAAACTCTACTATGTAAGTGGACCACATGATGTCGCGGCTCTCCCTATATAAATTGTTGTTGTTTTTTTTCCTTTGACCGCCATCCGAAATTCATACACTTTGGTTAGTAGCTCGTAAAGGCATATTCTCTCTTCGACCGCCTCAAATATTTTTGTATATATGTAAATTGGGTTGGCCAAATATCACGGAGCAAGCTAAATAAACGTTTAGTTTATTTTTGCTCCACTAGATGGCGCTCTGCCATCTAAAAAGCACATGTGCTCGTGGTCAGGAGATGCCTTCTTTATTTTTAATATCAACACCTGACCCACTTATCTTTTATATGTAAATATGTAATCAATAATTTTATGTTTTCCTTCTTCACGCCTTAAGTCAGGCATTTCATCCTAAATTATTTTATTAGATCAATTAAAACAAATAGGGATATAAAAATGTTTTAATTAGAGTTTCTTTAAAAAGGTCACGTCTGAATGCCATTGCATACTCTTGTATTCAAAGCAAGCGAATAATATCTCAAAATTTATCATACTATATCATATAACATTTATATATGGGGTAATATCATCTCGCAATGTTCAGTGTCATCATTTCACCTCCCTGATTCTCTCATAGTTTTCCCACTTGTTCCTACGCTGAACTAATTTTGTTCACTCACCAACAAATCCCCCGTTGGTCGCGCTGCCATTATTATTTTATTTCAATTTAAAGCGCTATGTCCCCCTAGGGACACTTACGCTGTCATACATGTATACCCTTACAATTGTCTATACACATATATACAATAATTTTAGGCCGTGAATAGAATAGTCATATGATATTAACAATGAGAAAAAACGAGAAAAAAGAACTGTGTACAAAGAAAAAAGTGTCTGACAATATGTACAATCAACATAATATAAATTATCAGTTTCTTAAAAGATATTCGTTGCTATATAATTTAAAATATATCTACAAAAGGTATTGAATTTAATATGAATTTCTTTACTGGAAATAAAAATACTTGGAGATCTGTTACTATTAAATTATTTTCGATTCTATATTGTTTTGAAAAACAGGACAATCTAGTAAAAGATGTATTGAGAAAACCTAGATAACTCGATGGTGGGGGGGGGGGGGGGGGGATCCTCTTCATATATAAATGTTTTATCAATATTCGAAACTATTTAATAAAATAAACCCTTATATCAATATTGAGTAAAAATATCAGGTCTCCAGGGAATGGTATATTTTCAAAACATTTTTAATCTCTAACTTTCAGGTACGAACGCTCTTCTACAGGAGAAAACATTTGGAAACGATACTTTCCCCTTGAGGCCTGATATTTTTACTCAATTTGTAACTATATTGTAGCAAATTATTTATTAATTTTATTAACAGAGTGGTCATTTTTATGTTTATATTTTGCTACTCTGTAAATTTCCCTCGTGGCTTATCTTTTGTTTACCATTCATAGTTTGTCTTTGCCTGAAATAAATTGTTGTCTCATCCTGAAGTTTGTCTTCCCCAATTTTCCACGTGGCGCAATATATTCAAATGTAGTGATATTTATTCCGATAGTTGGCGCATGCCATCTGTAAACTCTCAATTGAATTATCAGGAGATGTTTTTACGATGTTACTTTCAGCTTTCTATGGTTAGCTGATGGGAGCACATAGCCTTCGTGGTAAAGTAACAAAGTTTTGACGATGTTGTTGTTGCTTATTCCTCATGTCGTTTAAACGATCTCCATTAGGTCCCTTGTCTCAGATTTTCTATTATAGTCCTGGGGTTTTCCCAGAGGTCTTTTTTGGAGGATTTGATATAATTTAATAGATGTTCAGGACTGGCTGGTTGGGAATCGAATGAGTTATGATGATACAATATCAAAATGAATCAAATGCTTTATTTAGCCTGTTGAATATTATTACAATAATAATATTTCCTTCTCTCTGGGAAATCCCCTTTTATCAAACAACAAAACAATCCTAGCAACAGCCCATCTGATATCGTGTTTGTTATTTGGTTTGTGTTAACGAGGAAAGTTTAGAAAATTTATTTCGTCAATGTGTTGATTGGGGAAAAACTAAGCATATGACCTATATATCCATGCAGCAATAGGAAACTTTCTAATCTCTTTTGTTTGATAAACATCCCGGAGGGGGGAGCTATGTCTACAGGATAAGCAAAATGCTACAGATACCTATTAGCACATCTACAACCAAATTGTGCGATTTCTAAAAATAGGTCATCAAAAAAAAAAAAAATCTCAATTTTTTTTTTTTTACGTCATGAAAAAGGAGAGAGGGGTCAATTTATCTTTTTAACAGTCCGGGGGGGAGGGGGAAGATTTTAAAGACAAGGAAGTAGGGGGTCGCCGCACGTGTTAAGGGAACACAAGAATTAAATAACATCCGGGTATGGGAGGGGAAAAGAAGTTTTACTGATGGTGGCAGTGATAGGTACTGTCGAACATTCTTCTCATTCCTTATTTCACAGCGATGTTGTACACCGTCATTTGTAGATGAAACTTTGGGGCACATTATTTAAACTTCAGCTATTGACTTCTCTGCTCACCGCGTTAGTTGATTTAGGTCAGTGGGCCTCAAAGCGGAAAAATGGGGGATCAAGATTTTCCTAGTTATTTTTCTCTCAATTTGAAAATACACTCCTCAGTGAAAATCTTTCATGAATCACCACTTTAGAAAATTAAAACTTGACTCGTGCTTTAGATGTTGTACAAAATTTGAAATACCGCGTGTGAACGCCCTTGCACAACCTTAGAATAATTTCTAACACTTTGCCAAATGTTTTAATTTTTGTTCACTCCTGACGAGGACAAAAGATTTTTGTCGAAACGTCAAGACAATAAAAAGATTTACTGGCCGAAGTGTCTTTTATTTGAAGAAAAAGAACTCTGTTGATTTATAATCCAATCTCCAATACATGACCAACTCTGTAAGAAACTAGGATAATAATGTTTATCCTATGAAGGTTTTACTGTATTTTTGGAGAATAAACCAAATTTCTATCATAGAAAAACTTACATTAAATGTTCAAACATAGTTTAGAAAGTCCACGTAAAAAGTAAACTACGCTAAAAAATTCCTATTTTATATAAAATAATCAAAATATTATTAGCAATAAGTTTATTTGATTTAAATCTACTGGATATTAATCAAACAAATGCCACAGGTTTCAGGAGATGAGTTTCTTTATCTTTTTTAAACCTAATTTCGAGCTTTCGGACATCTCTGCCCTCTTACAGGAGTACATAGAAACATAACAATACAAACAACGCCGTTAAGATGTATTCATGTAGAAGAACAGAGTTCCCCGAAAACTCGAGATTACGTTTAATAAGGATAAAGAAACTCATCACCAGAAACCTGTATCATTTGTTTAAATAAGTTTATTTATTATGATAAACGTTTTTCATACTAAAAAACTTATTAGGAATGTTTTTTTGATCATTTTATAATAGTGTGTGCATCGCATTTTTCTTATATTCAGAGACCTTTTCTACCAAGACACTTATAATAGTGAAACCTACTCATTGTGTGGTAACGTTTACCTTAGTTTGATTGTTTTCCTTCTTGGACTCTGAATGAGACTATGTAGGATGCTACATAGTCTCATTCAGAGTCCAAGAAGGAAAACAATCAAACTAAGGTAAACGTTACCACACAATGAGTAGGTTTCACTATTCGAACATAATCACGCTTTAATATTTATAATTAAGAACTTAAAGTACACTTGCAATGGCGAATTTAGCCAAGACTTTCCACACTACACCACTTTGCGCAGAGGCGATATCGTAGCCTATGAGGATCTTCCGAGGCGCGATTATTGCTAGTTAAAAACTTTACACGTTTTATTGTCCAGCACTGGAGCAGGAGAAAGAAATTCTCCGTCAAAAGATTGGTTATGAAAACAATTCTCCATATGTTATATTGGCAAGAGTAGTAAAAAGTAAGCCTGATGCATTATCTTTTCACAAATTCTGGAAAACAGCACAGACAATAGGCGTAACACAGATGATGGATCAAACTTGAAGAAAGGTCGATCTTGATCTCCACTTTCTGTGGATAACTGCTATGTTTACTTCTTTCTACCCATCTGGGAGAATCTTGTATGGGAGACGAGTGTCCTTAATAAAGGCTTTTTGTTGTTCTATTAATGAGTAGGTAGGTGTGTAATCAGCTACACATTTTAATTTTTAAACATTATTCTAATATTCTCTGATTGATCGTTTTTGCTGTGTTAAAAAAAATATATAAAGAAATAATATTTGAAACATATTAGATCAGTAATATTTGTTTTTTGTTTTTGTTTCTGCCCAAATTCTCAAGGGGTTTCAAGATAGGAAGTTGGAATTTATCATTTGTTCCTCCTTTGAAGTCCAGAACAATCAATACAAAAATGTTTTAATTGTTGACTCCCAATTAGATTCCAATCCTAAACTCGTGAGTTACCAATAGACAAACATGCTATTTGGTTAAATGAACCAAAGCATATGCTTAAAACAAATAAGAGGTCGCTTTTTAAACTTTTAATAAAATTTTAGCTCTTGTTTTCAGAAAAAAAAAGTGTATTCTTTTTTTTCCCCCTCCAATTTACTATTCACTTCTTAAATTACTTTCATATAATCGAAAAGTAGAAAGTTAAAAATATGATTTCGAGAAAATGCGATCATGGGCTTATATTCTATGTATAAAATTGAATTGACAGATGTAGAACTATATACAAGGTGGGATCAATAAATAAGGTGAATTATAATTTATTTAAAAAAATAAGAACGATATTAAAAATTAGGACTTGATTTATTCAAAATAATCACCATGGCTTTCTATACATCGTCTCCATCGTTCTGGCAACTTGTAAATACCCTCTTTATAGGCACTCTTAGGAAGCGTGTGAAAAATATTTTGCACCACTTTCTGGACATCTTCATCCGAGTCAAATCGCTTTCCCTTTAACTTCTTCTTTAGTAGTCCAAAAAGGAAATAGTCAGAGGGGGCTAGGTCTGGACTATATGCAGGATGTTCTAAAACTTCAAAACCTAATTTAATGATTGTAGATACAGTTTTACATGATGTATGCGGCCTTGCATTATCATGAAGGAAGAGAACACCTTTACTAAGCTTCCCTCTTCTTTTGTTTCTTATACCGGGCTTTAGCTTATTTACAAGAATGTCACAATAAAGGTCGCTGTTCATACATTGCCTTGAGGATAAAAAATCAAGACAGATTGGTTCATTAACATCCCAAAAATTGTTAACAAAACTTTACCGGCCGAACGTTGAGACCTGATTTTTTTTTGTCTTGGAGAGTCGCCTCGTTTCCATTCCATGCATGCACGTTTTGTCGAAGGATCATAATGATAACACTAACTCTCATCTCCAGTTACAATTTGGTCAAGGTAATGATCACCTTCCTCTTCATACCGCTTTAACAGAGCCTTTGAAACCCGACTACGGTTAAGTTTTTGGTCCAAATTAAGGAAATGTGGAATCCATCTGCAGCATATTTTTCTAAATTGCAATTGTTCTTTAATAATGGTGTGCACAGTTCCATAGCTTATATTCAAATTGTCGGCTATGGTAAAAATGGATATTTTTCTATCCTCCAAAATTAAGTTTTCAACCGCATTTATCGTGCTTGGCGTCGCTGTAACACTTGGTCGTCCAGATCGCTCAATATCGGTACATGTAATTCGTCCATTTTTGAACTCGTTAACCCATTTATAAATGATTTTTTGAGACAAACAAGACTCACCATAGATATTTTTCATTCTTTGGCATATTTGAGATGTTTGAATACCTTCTGCATTCAAGAAACGTATAACTGCAAGTTGTTCAAGCGTGGTGCAATCCTTCAAGGGAGCTTTCATTTTAGTTTATTTATAAGTCTCGCGCCGCACGTGGGAAAAAAGAACAGAACACCTTAAATAGTCTCTCGATGTTATATTTTAATATTTTGTGGTTTAAAATATTTTTGCTTTTTTAATTTTTAAGAAAAAAGTAATTCACCTAATTTATTGATCCCCCCTTGTACATTGTGTCATATAGCTACGTGATAAATGATATATAATTTATGTATGTGTGTGTGTGGATCAGAGCTCATTTTAAAACTCAAAATGGTGTTTTGAAAATTTCCAATATACATATTGGAAATATACAAATTTCCAATATATAATATTTATAAAGATAATACATATGTAAAGATATATTTGATACATATATTAATAAATTAGAAAAAGATAATTTAAATTTCTTGAATTTTAGAAGTTTTTGGTTCGTAATTTCAAGCAGGTTCGAGAGATAGACATCTGCATTTTTAGATTTTTTCCTTCTTTTAGGTAATGAAAAAATCGCTGATAATGACAAGTTTAAACTCCCAGCAGTTTCTCTGAGTTGAAATCGTACATCGCACATGAAAATACCTCATTTTTATAATAAATAATAGTATTCTATAAAGCAATAACATCTATATAGCAAATGGAAGCATTAAGACGCGAATGGTTCTTTTACACATCAAATTCAACTATCCTTACTGCGATGGATAAATATTGAGAGGGCTAGGCTCATACCAGTGTAACATATAAAAACAGAATGATCCAATACAGTATTAGATTTCTAAAGAAGCGGTCTGGTAGATAAAAAAAAAAAAAAAACTGGCGAAATCTCTGGGAGGGTTCACCATTGATGAGCCAATTCCTCTCAATATTTTTTGATCGCAGTAAGGACAGTAGAATTTATGTGGGAAAGAAACATTCGCGTCTTACTGTTTCCATTTTCTATAGTAGTATCCTATATTATATGTAGGTATGTAAAGTTATCAATTTGAACATTTCAACGAACCACCAAGTTGGTCTTTTCGATTGAGAAAAGATTGTTGGCTATTGTGTGGCATATGACAAACGAGAATAACACAGTGAACAGAAATAGTAGTTATAATGCACTATTATATATTCATATTTATAATTGTATGTAATTCTGCAGTCCTCAAAGCTTATGTCCATAGTTATTCTAAAATACCTATTCCAAGAGTCCTAGCATCAGTATCACTATAATAGGAAGATCGAAAAATGCAATATAACAGTGGTATGGGAACCTCTGGAAGGGTTCACCACTGATTATTTAGGCCCTCCCATTAATTTTTCCATTGCAGTAAGAGCAGTAGATTTTTTTTTTTATTTTTAAAAAGAATCATACGCGTTTATAATATTTTTGAATTTTTAGCAATAGTAGTACATCTATATAAAGTAGAATGTACGTAGAGTAGTTACCTCTTGATGCGTGCATGGAAGTAGTTGGGGTAGTGCATAGTTTGATATACGACGTATCCATTCTGACGGTCTGGTACAATCTGGGACCTGTCCGGCTCTGCATCTCCTTCCCTTTCATCTACGAACAGGTCGGTCCTGTTGAAACGTTTGGCAGCTTGAAGGATTGTCTTCCTGCAACACACACATATCTTAGATACTGTACACAGCTCATAAATAGGAAGTTAAATGAAGACATCTCAATAGGTATTCTTATGTTCAACTTTACAAGCGAGTCCATGTAATGGTATAGAATCTTACGGTGAAAATATCAAGCTTAGGTACTGTATAAATAGGGAGGCTAATGAAGACCTCTCAATAGGTATGTGTTCTTATGTTCAACTTTACAGACGAGTCCACGTAATGGTATAGAATCTTAAAGTGAAAATATAAGGCCTCCAGGGATAAGTTTCTTAACCCTGGAAGCCAAATACTTGTGAAAATATAAACAATTGTTCTCTCTTGAGAGCAATTGTTAGTGATTTTTTTTACTATTTCCTATTCGTTATTTAAAATACCTACAAAACTCCAAAAATAGCAACCCAAAATACCATTTTGTGAAAAGGCTATCAAACCTGTTTATAGCACCCCCTCTAAATAGCGCCTCTCTCTCTCTATAGCGCCCGATTTTAAATACGTAGTAAGATGCGATTTACATTAAAAGTGACCTGTCTATAGCACCCCCTCTCTATAGCATCCTATTTTGGTGAGTCTCAAAAGGGGGTGCTATAGACAGGTCACTTTTAATGTAAAAGTTTACATTTTAATGTTTAAAATCGGGCATTATAGAGAGGAAGGGCGCTATTTAGAGGGGGCTCTATTAGGGCCTCCAATCCCGGGATCCCGTTTCCCGGGATCCCGAAGCCAAATAATGATCCCGAAATCCCGGGATTCTGCTCGAAAAATCCCGGGATTACTGGTTTATACAGCTGCATTTCGGGTCTTTTTTTTTTTCTGAGAGATTTGAAATTATTTTCATGCACTAATAACGAAGGGTTATTCTGCAAGATATTTCCAAAATGGCAGCCTCTAGAATGAGAGTATGCAGCAGTATACATGGAGGGGGCCCCAGTTTTTGTTGACATGCAAATCGTGGCTTCTTAGATAGTAGCGGCATCCCTTTATTTTTGTGGCGGACCTGCGTGTAACATGGACCCGCCACTAACCTCTTATCTGGGCTCCAAATTGTTATATATATATATATAAATATTTTTTTTTATCTATGTTTATACTCTCCATCCTGTACTCTGTATGCATGGGTCATCATGAACGCACTGCTGTGCTGTTCATTTTGTGAAACCCTCGCTAGCTTTTTTGTCATTTAATTTGAATTAAATTTATTTAATGTCATTTCATTAAATGCTTCGTCACTATCAAGCATCAGCCTAAAGTAGTTTTCAACTTATACGAACATAAAACAAAGTCTCTAAAACAATATTATCGGACCTTGTTATTTCTCAATAGAAAACGCGTCGGACATTTTTGGTAAGCTTATCACTTCTTGATTGTGATGGCGAAGTTTATTCCTATTAAATCAGAAGAAATCTGGTGCTATTACCTAAGATTTATCCACAATCTCCAGTATTTTGAAAGAAAAATATAAATGAAGTGACGAAAAAAGCTCGTGTGGTTGTGAAATTGTTCAAACGATCGCCGCTGAAGAACGAGATCTTACTGAACTACATGCGGCAAGATAATCGCATTTCCACCAGTATGTGTCTCATTCTCGACTGCAGAACGCGCTGGGATAGTTTAGTGAACATGTTGGAGAGACTTCTCAGTGTGAAGTCAGCGATTCAGAAGGCGCAAATAGATGTGAATGCAAATGTCCGTCTAACTGATGAAGATTTTGATATCATGACGCAAGTAATTTCCGCACTGAAACCATTTCGGGCAGCTGTGGCGGCTATCTGGAGACGCGACGCTACGCTTTTGACTGCAGAAGCAACAGTAAAGTTTCTTCTAGAGGAGCTGCAAGCACAATCTCATTCTCTCAGCAAAGATTTGCAAAAATCTTTTCAAAAGAGAAATTTAGAAGAGCGATGCAATTAAACATCTTTAGTCCTCCAATATCTGCACAATCCGCAAGCACAGTTAGAAAAAAAGAAGATGGTCAAAGACTTTAGCGTGAAATTGCTTTTGCGTCTTAAACCGTTACAGGAACAAATGGTCGACGTAAGAAAATTCAGGCTGATAATTCGCAATTTCCTCGGAGTTTACAAGAACGCCATGAGCCATCACAATCGAATGACCATCTTACAATTGAGCGCCGATTGCAAGAAGCTATTGAGGCTGCCTCTTCAACTTCAATTGCAATACCTACACCAGACTCCGCATCCTACTCAACTATGATTAACCACGAACTTAATATTGCTGCTCAGTCAGGCAAACGAGGACCCCATTTAGAGAGTGTGTATCAATACTTGCTGACAATTCCTCCAACGTCTGTGGAATCGGAAAGAGTCTTCTCCTCCTCTGGACCCCTATGCAATAAGATACGTTCTAGTTTGCATGATGACACTCTTGACAAATTATCTTTCCTACGCTCAAATCTTTCTCGAAATTGAATTTTTATCCTTAAAATAAAGTAATTTATGGTTTTTGAAACGGTGCTGTCTTCTTTCTAAACATAAATACATAGTTGGGCAAAATGCAATAATGATTACATTTTCTATAATCACAATTGCAAATAATCATGATTATATATGCTATAATTACAATTACAAGTAATTTTAATCACAATTGCTATCATTATATATAGAATTACGAGTTATTATGTTTACATTCTAATGCAATTAATTTTTTTGCAAAGTAATGCATTGCAAAGTAATCGTAATTACAAAGTAATGTATTACTTTGAATGGATTACTGCCCAACACTGCATTAAGAGATGTGGCCTAAGGGTTCCAAGAACAGTAATTTTTTTCCAGATGTGTGTACAGTAATTGACAGATAATTTCAAACTGTAACCCAAAAGCAATGATTTAGTTCATAAGCAGGCGCAAAATATATGGCTTTCAGGTTGTTTTCATCGAAGTAAGTGCCACGTCATTGGCACTATATAAAAGAAAAAATTAAAAATATAACGAACGAAACGATATACCTCTTGGCGTAGAAAGACGAAAATGTTTTTTAATCCCGGGATTGAGAAAAAAGCAATCCCGAATCCCGGGATTGAAAATATGTACCGGGATTGGAAGCCCTAGGCTCTATAGACAGGTTTAACTCGACTTCGATTTTTTTTAAATATGTGAATAGATCTAGAGAACTACTGAGTCAATCATAAAGATGAATTATAAAGTAATGTGAAAATTATTGGCCTCTCATAATTTGAGATTTAATTGATATAAACACGGCGCAGAAACTGATCATCAAGTTATTATTAATCACATAAATTTTTTTACCCCATCACTCAATATACACTTGTATATTGGCTGCTGCTTGATGCTTCCTTCCTCTACCTTTTTTTATTGACATAAATACCTATTCCATTGAAAGCATTTCATTTTATAAATTTTATGACTTCAGCTTTTAGTTCCACTCAAGACTAAATTTCTCATTCATTATTAATACTTTTAGGTCATTTTAAAGAATGCTTCATTTGCTTATATAGGTGTTTAAAATTGTATGTGAATTAGAGAGTTCAAAATGTAATAAATTTTAATATAATTTAATATATCAATATATAATATATCCATATAAAAACAGGTAAAATAAAACACACACGGTGTTATTTTAAACTGGATAATATATTTTTTAAAGATAAATTAAATTGCCACCTATCGATACAATTTGGACAATTATATTTTCTGGCAAATTGATATTTACTTGGTATTTCAACAGTAATTTTTTCTTAAAATTGAAGTTGCTTGAAATTTTTGGATCTATTTCTAATTTGGGTTCATGAACAATCGCTGAATATATAAAATCTAAACTCCAAGCAACTTCTGAGACAAGAAACATACATAGACATCGTCTTTATATAGATGTGGATTATAGTTGCCATGTTTATATATACAGTTAAACCTGTCTAGCGCCCCCTTTTGGAACGCACCAAAACAGGGTGCTATAGAGAGGGGATGCTATAGACAGGTCACTTTTGATATAAATTGCATCGTACTACTTATTTAAAATCGGGCGTATAGAGAGGAAGGCGCTATTTAGAGGGGGCGCTATGGACAGGTTTAACAGTATATGCATAATCATATTTGATTCAGATTTCTGTGAATTATAACAGGAAATTAATATTCATCTAGATTTTTTTTTCCTTTTTTTTTGTCTTGTAATAAAGAAGGTTTGTGATAGAAATCTGAAATTTTGAATTTCCTCTCTCCTTTCTATATATATAAAAATGAATGTATGTGTGTCTGTTTGTTTGTTTGTTTGTCCTTTATGCCTGACCAAACCACTCATTGGATCGCCATGAAACTTTGGGGAGTTATTTAGTATAGTACTGGGAAGGTTTCTAGCAAATAAAATTTTTGAAATAACTTTTCGCCTAGAAATAATCAAGATAAATATTCTAATTTATCTATTATAATTCAACAATCTGCTCTAAATATTATCATGATGATACGATGGTTTTGTAATGTAGAAAATTAGGAAAGACAAAATTCAGGATGACACGGCAATTTATTTGAGACAAGAATAATGATACAATTCAAAGGCAAGATACTATTCCTTTAACTTCCAATTACCGAGGGAACCAATTAATATTGATTTTATTCAACTTATCGAGTATTTTTCAAGGGACCGGGAAAAAATGTTCACTTTATCGAGAGATTTGTTAAACAAACCTTTACTCGGGTAAAACCCGGGCGAAGCCGGGTACATCCATACAAGAATAATGATACAATTCCAAGGCAAGATACTATTCCTTTAACTTCCAATTACCGAGGGAACCAATTAATATTGATTTTATTCAACTTATCGAGTATTTTTCAAGGGACCGGGAAAAAAATGTTCACTTTATCGAGAGATTCATTAGACAAACTTTTACTCGGGTAAAACCCGGGCGAAGCCGGGTACGTCCGCTAGTAAGTCATAAAAAAAAAAAAACGCTAAAAAATTCAAGTCTCAACTCCTAGCAGTTCCCGAGCTGAAATTTCACATTATTGACAGACAGATTTATATAGATGATTTATATTTAATCAGAAATTAGGAATTCAAGTATAGGGGGTTCGTTAAGAAAAGGGCATCTCCTGATTGTGAAACGAAAAGTTGATAATGGCCTTCCCCATCTTTCGGATTAAATATCAAATAATCGTTGATTTTTAATTATTTTAGAATTGGGCAAATACTATTTTTTGATTAATCAAGAAAAGCTAACCACGTACGCATTTCAGGCTGTTGGCCCTCATTAACGTTTCTTAATCAATCAAAAAATGGTATTTAGCCAATTATGGAATTATAAAAAAAACAACGATTAGTTGATATTTATTCTGACAGATGGCGTAAGCCATCAGCAACTTTTAGTTGCACGATCAGGAAATGCCTTTTTCTTAATTTATTCATCTTATCCCCCAGTAGAATTTCACTTTTGACTATTTTATCACAAAGTCGGTTCAGGTAGCTAAGCTACAGAAAGTGATAGCAGAGTTCACCATTGATGAGTCAGTCATTTCCCTAAACCTATCACATATCGGATATTCTTGAAAACGTATAAACACTCCTTACATATGTAACACGTCTTACACCCCGATTTACATAATACACCACAGACAAATATACAATTTTTATAATCGTTTTCAGTCTTTATAAAAAGACGTCAAAATATTTGAGTCACCCGGAATGTACGACATTCTTCTTTAAAAGGACAATGTTGATTTTTCTAGCGTCAGCCAACAAAAATCAGAAGCAAGGTCAGATTGAGAATGCGCCGGAGTTACGTAGGGACAAATCTACACAATAAAAACCAATATCATTTATTCTTTTTAAAATATTCTAACAGCATATTTATTGAATACATTGCATACATTTTTATGACGCTACTTTTTATTTTCATAGGTATCACCAAAAGGTACGCAGGCCTTACTGAAATGTTTTACTAATTTTGTTAGAGGGTTTGGTTAATGAAGGGTGTATCCTTCCAGATGGGCAAATAATGTCAATAGCAGGTGATATTTCAACAATTGGTGCCTATAAATAGATAGTGAATATCGATAATGGATTAAATTTCTTACTAAAAAAGTGTTGGGAAAATAAACATTAGGATGACAGGTTAATTTGATTCAAACAATCCAACAACATAGATCACCTAGTTGTTAGATACACACATTCCAGGAGTCTGAATGTTGGATACAAACACTCAAGAAGCCCTGGATATTGGATACACACTCCTCACACACACAGGAGCTTGGATAGATTAAGATCCATTGCAAAAACTTTTTAAGTTTGGAATAGATCATTCCACAAAATTCAATTAAAATGAAGAATCATTACGATATTTATATAAGATTGTTATTTTCAACTTCCTGTAGAAAATTCCATGAACAACTACCTCACTTAACGACCACGTTTTATAAAACCAAACTTGACTGATCCAATCCGAGCTGCTCCATTGAAAGACCAACTCATGCAGCAGAGATCAGGAGTCGCCATTTTATGGACGATCTCTAACAGGACATCGTTCTGTGTTAGCTTTAAGACTGAAAGAATGGATCAGCTTCTACTGAGTCACTTAAGGAAGTATGAAATAGATAAGAGAGAGAGAGAAGCTCCTACTCAACTTTCTTCTACGAAATATTGATTGGAGCAACGCAAGATTGTTGCGTACAACTCAGGAGAGAGATAAGGCCTCCCTTTCATCTAAGATTTCTCTATGAAAAATCTAAGTGGTTAAATCGCATTATAATCTCGCTTATTTAATTTCTAGAAAGCTTTTCAATTCGCTTGTTATCTGGATGAAGGAGGAGGAAAACCTTTTGTTAAGATATGTACTGGGCGAATGTGATATCACAATTTATCCTTTTCGTTTCTTGGGGGGAAAAAAGACATCATTTATAAGGTTGTCCCTCTGCCCAGAAGTCCAACCACTCCTCTGAGTGGCGGGCGGGAGAAGCAGCACAAGTAAGTAAGGGACTGCCCTGTAGGGTGAAGCACGGTGGGGAATTCGTGAGCACCGAGCTGCTACGGTGACCGTGAAGGCCTACAGGGAACTCTGAAATGTGGCTGACTAACGGGGCAATGGCACCTTCCATTCCAATAGAGCAACAAAACCACCACCCATAAGGTTGTCCCAAAAGTTCGTAAACATATTATGATTTATATTTTGCAATTATTTACGAACTTTTGGGACAACCTTGTAATTCTTAAACTTTCCCCACCTACTGATTGGCCACCCTTAATATAGAACATCAGAGATTAAATCATTCTTCTATAAGAGTTCTGTAATAATTTTACCAAGGTTACCAATATTACAAGGTTATCCTAAAAGTTCGTAAATACTTGCAAAATATAAATCACAATATGTTTACGAACTTTTGGAACAAACATATACTTGGTAAAAGTGTAATCAAAGAATATGTTTTAAACCCGATTGTATTTATATGGAGGAGGAAAGGAAAACAATTTTGTAGGTCATTAATCAGATATATGTTGAACGAGTTCAACTGATTAAAATCCCATCAGAAAAGAAAAACAGCTATAGAACTATATATACACACACAAAGCTTTATTAAGACCACCGGTCTTATACATATTCACCACAGGAAGAAATAATAGATAGAGCTCCTATACTCCAGGCAGCGCAGCACCCAACAACAGCTTCCTGGCCCGACGCAAGTCCAATGTCCACACGTTCCTTCGTGCATACGTCATGGTTAGCGAATCACTGAACAGACTAGTGTGAAATCAGCCGCGTTCTAGTCTTCACTTTCCTCATCCAAATGAACCACGACATTCGGCGATTCTATTAGAACTATATAACTATAATAAAGCGGTCTTGGGAAAAATAGCCTCACAAAATAAAAGTCAAAACATGTATATATAAATTAACTCTATTCTCATACACTTAATTATGGAACTATTTGGTTTCATTTTTTTCCTTTTTCTTCTTTGTATGGAGAATCATTACAAGGTGGAATGCCTTAATGAAGCTTTTGTTGTTGTTGCATAAGTTTTAAATGATTGAGGCGTTGTTATGATAAAACAATGAATAGATCTTTTTAGAGAAATGGGGTAGGGTTTATGATGAAACCACTCACGATTTATTTAGAAATGACTTCATGTCATCGATGTTACGCCATCTTTCAATAATGATAGGAAATAATCTCAGCGAGCCATGTGAATTTGAATATGAAGGCAGAGACACTACCAATAAAGCAACGCCTATTTCGAATATTTAGACAGAGACAAAAATCTTGCCGACTATGTATATGAAGCTATAGACCCCATATGGTCATACTTGTTTGTATATTAGATCTCTAGACTTAACGGCTTCTACTTTGGAAATAAAAGACTGAGGTATCTATCCAACAAGCCACATCTACTCTGGCTATAAAAAGCTGGAACATCTATCCAATAAACCAAGTCTACCCTAGATATAAAAGGCTAGTGTATCTATCCAAAAAACCACGTCTACCCTAGATATAAAAGGCTAGGGTATCTATCCAATAAACCACGTCTACCCTAGATATAAAAGGCTAGGGTATCTATCCAATAAACCACGTCTACCCTAGATATAAAAGGCTAGGGTATCTATCCAATAAACCACGTCTACCCTAGATATAAAAGGCTAGGGTATCTATCCAACAAACCACGTCTACCCTAGATATAAAAGGCTAGGGTATCTATCCAATAAACCACGTCTACCCTAGATATAAAAGGCTAGGGTATCTATCCAATAAACCACGTCTACCCTAGATATAAAAGGCTAGGGTATCTATCCAATAAACCACGTCTACCCTAGATATAAAAGGCTAGGGTATCTATCCAATAAACCACGTCTACCCTAGATATAAAAGGCTAGGGTATCTATCCAATAAACCACGTCTACCCTAGATATAAAAGGCTAGGGTATCTATCCAATAAACCACGTCTACCCTAGATATAAAAGGCTAGGGTATCTATCCAATAAACCAAGTCTACCCTAGATATAAAAGGCTAGGGTATCTATCCAACAAACCACGTCTACCATAGATATAAAAGGCTAGGGTATCTATCCAACAAACCAAGTCTACCCTAGATATAAAAGGCTAGGGTATCTATCCAATAAACCAAGTCTACCCTAGATATAAAAGGCTAGGGCATCTATCCAATAAACCAAGTCTACCCTAGATATAAAAGGCTAGGGTATCTATCCAACAAACCACGTCTACCATAGATATAAAAGGCTAGGGTATCTATCCAACAAACCACGTCTACCATGGATATAAAAGGCTAGGGTATCTATCCAATAAACCACGTCTACCCTAGATATAAAAGGCTAGGGTATCTATCCAACAAACCACGTCTACCCTAGATATAAAAGGCTAGGGTATCTATCCAACAAACCACGTCTACCCTAGATATAAAAGGCTAGGGTATCTATCCAACAAACCACGTCTACCCTAGATATAAAAGGCTAGGGTATCTATCCAACAAACCACGTCTACCCTAGATATAAAAGGCTAGGGTATCTATCCAACAAACCACGTCTACCCTAGATATAAAAGGCTAGGGTATCTATCCAACAAACCACGTCTACCATAGATATAAAAGGCTAGGGTATCTATCCAACAAACCACGTCTACCCTAGATATAAAAGGCTAGGGTATCTATCCAACAAACCACGTCTACCATAGATATAAAAGGCTAGGGTATCTATCCAACAAACCACGTCTACCATAGATATAAAAGGCTAGGGTATCTATCCAACAAACCACGTCTACCATAGATATAAAAGGCTAGGGTATCTATCCAACAAACCACGTCTACCATAGATATAAAAGGCTAGGGCATCTATCCAACGCCTACTCTCGATATATAGACATACGCTCTCTCCAAGCCACGCCTAGGATAGAATGGTATAAACTTCAAACAAACTAGGCAACTAATTGTAGAAATGGATATAGAATTCGAACTAAACAAGATTCCAGAATGAATCACCCAAAAGCCACGATCTAGTATACTACTCACAAACATATCGAGTGAATAACGAAAAGTATAAATACGGATTCCAGCAAGTCCCAAATATACCTAGAGCAAGAAGCCAAAAATAATATTCACGTATTTAGGATCAAAGTTAGGGATACACTGTTCATACTTAAGCCTAGTAAAGCATCCAAAGAATTTATCGAAATGAATCACATACACCATATTGGAAGGGCACAAAGTTTTAGAAAATAAATTCAAATAAAAAGAGAAGAGAGAGCGTGTGTTGTTAGAATAAAATAAAATTAAAACGGTTAATTTTCCACCTAAGGAACCACACCTACCTTAGATATTAGGGGTCACTTTAATCAAGCCATGTTTCCTAATATGGGAGAATTCGAATAAATCATTCTATTGAATCTATCAAATTCTATTCAACCTATTGATGATTTATGGCATCTCCTGGTGTGGAACTAACACCTACCTACATATTCTCAGGTCTAGCAATGGCCGCAGCCTTGCAGAATATTGACATGGACCGAGAGCAGCAGCTTTACACACCCAAGATTGTGGACATTGCAACTACTGTGATAGAGATGCATGGGGACATCTGAGGCTCTTCATTGGACACGACAACAGCAACATTGCATCTCCCGTAGAAGGGCTTTCTCATGCCCAAAGCTCGAAAGCTTAATTAATTTTTTAAACAAACTTATCCCTGGAAGCCTCATGATTTCACCTTAATATTGATACAAGGAATTTTTTTATTGAATTTATATTGAAGCTATAGAGGTTGCCTGGCCAGCGCATATTCATAGTTCTTTATAATAAAATATACTTCGGCCACAGAAAATTGTTTTTATTTTAAAGAACTAATTTATTGAATTTATTTTCTTTCATATATTTATAAAAATTATGTAAAATACTATCTGATTATACTGTAAACTCGTGTCCTATTGGTGATGTATTGTATCATGTTTTCTCTACCGTAGAAAAGCTTTCATACCTAAAAAAAATCTAGAGATCTGAATTAAAAATTTGAAAATATTATCCTTGGAAGCCTGGTGATTTCACCTTGAAAAAGAATCAATTATGCCTATTTAAACAGTAGGACAAGACTCATCAAGCAGACTATATCAGAGGTCGGCAAACTGCGGCTGATTATATGGAATCTAGAATTATAGGTTATGAGTTGAATAATTTATCAACAGAAGATAAACAATTTTATGATTTGTATATTCCAGGTATACTCAAAGATTTCATTATATCAAGGATTAATTTACTGAAAAAGAATACTAATCAAACATTTCAAAGTTTCTTTCCTTATGCAATTCCGAAATATTTTCGACCAAACTATTATAATTCACAATTTATAACGAACCATGGAAATTTTAAGGGATTTTTATCAAAAATTGGCGCGAGTGAAGACTCTAGCTGTCATTGTGGCAACGAATTCCAGGACTCGAGACACCTACTGCTGGAATGTCCACTCTTCTTCACCGCTAGACAACAGACAATAAATAATGTTGTAGATCTATATCAATTTGTAAATAGCAGAGAGAATTATCATAAGTTTAATTATTTTTGTAAATATATTCATGATTTTCTTTCAAACCTGAAAGGTTCAGGTTCCTAATATATATATATATTTTTTCTCTTTTTATTTCGATTACTTTTTTTTTGTAAAAATTTTATAACTGTTTATGTTTAAAAAATGTAAATCGACGCAATTATCCCTAGCCGGGATATCGCGTTTGTGTGTTGAAATAAATAAACTGCGGCTCTTTGGATGTGAAGTTGCGGCTCTTTATATAGTTCCATACGTAAATATCATTTATGTGAGTACTATTTATTGTTGGCAAGAAAACATTTTGTGACTCTTTAAGAACTTTGATATTTTGTAAATTGTAATTTTTGATTCTTCCGACTCAAAAGGTTGACGACACCTGGAGTAAACCCTTTCAAAGAAGTATCAGGCTGAGAACAATAGAATGAAGGCATTAAAGAAACCTACCTAGGATAATAAGGGACGGATTCTGAACAGACCGTCCCTCCGGTCTGCGGACAGAACTGCGGACTTGGCAAGAAGGTCGCAGGCCGATGGACTCTCCCGTATACATAGTCCGAGTAGTAGAAGGTGGACTGTTGGAGCAGTACTCTGGACTCCGCGCTCCATGTCCATAGAGCCGCTAGCCACAGCTGTACACACACACAGCTTGTAGATATACAATGTTTAGAAACATCATTATATTTTTGTGACCAATATATTTTTAATAACTCTTATACACAGTTTCTACATCAATTGATTCAAATCTCCTGGACATAAATTAAATAATTAAATAGGTTTCTGGAGATGAATTTCTTTTTCATTAAAGCAGCCTCAAGATTTCGGACATCTCTGCCCTTTTACAGGAGAACATAAATAAACGAATAAAACGCCGCCCAATTCCAAAACAGTTTAGGCACCAGGCGGTGTTTTATTCGTTTTTTTTATGTTCTCCTGTAGAAGGGTAGATATGCCCGAAAACTTGAGACTGCTTTAATAAAAAATGAATTCATCGCAATAAACCTTTCTATATATGACAGATAAAATATTGGGGGACCATTGTATTATATTGTAATATACAAAACTTCCAGCTCTATTAATTATATAAGGCAATGCTCTCATCAGTGTGTTTCAAGGCTTCCTAAGCAAAATATGGGAAACTTTAGTGAGAATATTAATAAAATATAATACGAACTTTATTCTAATTATGGAATGCTACAAATAATACACGCTCTCAAGTATGATACCATTCAAGATTTCAACCCACTAGTTCCATTATGTGGCACCAGTAAAACTCTCCATTTTGTGTTCCCACACAACGTGAATTAACACTGATTATCTGAAGGAAGAGATACTAATGTGGAACTCGAATTATTTTGACTAAATATTTTGAACGTTGCTTTCATTATACAGAACCGATTAGGTAAATCTAGAAAATTGGACATATTTGTTAAAACTCTTATAAACACAAACAAAAATGATTTATTTTGTGCACAACTTTGTACAATTATAGAAAATATGCGATCAAAATAAATGATTCTATATAGCCGCCCTTATAACTGCCACCACTTGCTCAAGCCGTGACCGACCGCATGTGTGTTTCACTTCCTTCCTGCCCATGTTGGTCATCACCTGTTGAGCAGCAAGCACATCGGTAGCATCCTTGATCCTTTAATTCAATATCTTGAATGACTGGAAAACAACAGTCTTTGATTTACAGACTTAAGTCTAGTCATCTACGGACAATGACTTTCCAGAATGGTTGCAATGCTTTCCCACTATGTACTAAGTACAATTCTCAACCTGCAACCCCAAAACACATTATTAACTGTATTGACTCATCCATTGATATGCTCTACTCTTCCCCGGCAGACACCATCAAAAGTCTCAAGTTTTACAAGCTTGATACCTTATAATGATTGAGTGAAGATAAGAAAGAAGAAGAATATCTTGAATTTAATTCTTGAAATTTCGTCCAAACACTTAACTGAGAAGTATTTACAAATATAATCAGAACAATCATATAGTAGCCGCGGTAGGTAGTCTGAACTGGGTAAATCTACGTATTGGAAAGGTTCAGCACACATGAGCTTTGAATAGTTTCCTCTCTCCTTGGTGCAGAGAGAAAGACATAGAATTAATATTAAAATAACACAGTAGAATTAATATTAAAGTAACACAGAATTTACAACTATAGTAGAATCTCTGATAAGAGACCAATCCTGATTTTCTGCCAAAATAGGATGGTTAAGGGAGATTATAGTAATGTGAGAGAATTTAGCTTGAATTCAACATTTTGGCAGGCGTATAAGAGAACGAGTCGTACTTAATAGTAAAGTATCACACAATCTTTGTTTAAAGTTGTGAACAAACATTTAAGTAAAAAATGAAGTATTTAATGAAAAAATGAAGTAATTTAAGTAAAAATTGGCTTGCAAACTTTCGGAACCTAACAAGTTAGGACTCTCTTATTCATCCAAGGCATTCAATCTCCAACGGAATGTTTAAGGAAAGGTCAAACTAAATGAAGAAACCAATATGTCACCCCTACACTGTGAAAAAGATTAAGACGCAAGTGTTTCTTTCACAAATAAATCAAACTTCTACTGTCCTTACTGCGATGAAAAAATATATTGGGAGGGCTTGGCTGGTGAACCCTCCCAGCGGTTTCGCAAGTTTTTTTTTTTAATCCACCAGACCGCTTCTTTAGAAATCTAATACTGTATTGGATCGTTCTACTTATACACTGCGTGACATTGAAAACGGAACACCAAGAAATAGTGGCCAGAAAATTATGCAAATTTCAGGGTAGACGCGCCTAACCGAGTTATGCAAATGATGTAAAATGCGCAGCTCTCGTGCGCACATGGAGTAAGATATAAGGGAAGGAACTTGCAGAAAGGACAGTATTCGTGTCGTTATTTCTTCAAGGAAAATCATTGTAGAAATTTTGTTCTTGTGTCAAAAGACACGTGTAATAACAGAGAATGCCAGGTCATCGTAAACGGAGGCAGTTAAAGCAGACAGACGCTTTTACGAGGGGCATGGAGATTGGACTGAAAAGGGCAAGTTGGTCAATACGTCAAATCGCAGCTGATACACACCTTGGTGCGTCCACGGTGCACCGACTGTGGAGAAGATGGTTGGAACAAGGAAATGTGGCAATTTATAGGAATGTCGGTGCAACCAGAGTGACGTCAGCACGTGTAGATCGGCGTATCCTTCGACAAGCAGTGGCGGCCCCACAAGCCACTTGTACCGCCATCCTGCAATTGGTGCAAGACACCCTAGATCATTCCATCTCGACCAGAACCATTTCCAGTCGATTGGTTGCTAATGGCTTGCACTCATGCCGTCCGCTAAGAAGACTGCCATTGACCCCACCGAATAGGCGCCAACGTTTGGAATGGTGCCGGGCTAGATCGACGTGGATGACGAAATGGCACAGGGTCGTGTTCTCAGATGAGTCGCGTTTCTGCTTGTCCAGTGATAGTCGCCGTGTACGCGTGTGGCGTCGACGTGGAGAAAGGTCCAATCCGGCAGCAATTGTGGAACGCCCCACCGTGCGACAACGTGGAATCATGGTTTGGGGCGCAATCGCGAATAATTCCAGGTCACCTTTACTTCGTATTCAGGGCACTATGACGGCCCAACGATACGTTGATGATGTGCTGCGACCGGTGACACTCCCCTACCATCAGGGGGTACCCAATGCCCTTTATCAGCAGGATAAGGCCCGACCGCACACTGCTCGCATTAGCCAACAAGCTCTGCAAGATGTACAGATGCTTCCCTGGCCACCGTACTCTCCTGATCTCTCACCAATCGAGCACGTCTGGGACATCATTGGACGCCGTTTGCATGCCTTGCCACAGCCGCGTTCAGAAGACGAACTGTGGCAAATGGTTGAGAGGGAATGGAGAGCCATCCCTCAGGACGCCATCCGTACTCTGATTGACTCTCTACCTAGACGTGTTGCTGCGTGCATTCGCCGTCCGCGGTGGTCCTACTTGCTACTAAGCCGACGCCGTTCTCGCTCTGTATTATGACTATCATTTTGAAATAAAGATCACTTATTGTTCGTCCCTGTCTCTCTCTGTCTGCCGAGTTTCATCACTTTCTGGCCACTATTTCTTGGTGTTCCATTTTCAATGTCACGCAGTGTATATGCTACACTGAAGGGTGGAATCTTAGAAATGGAATTTAAGCAAACTATGGATATAAGATTTTAGGACAGTAGAATGGGCTGGGCAGGTTCACCACTGATAAGCTAAGCCCTCCCAATATATTTTTTCATCGCAGTAAGGACAGTAGAAAAGTTTGATTTATTTGTGAAAAAAACATGCGCGTTTTATTTTTTCATTTGTTATATATAGATGGCGCCTTATTGCTTTGTATCAACTATGAAGAAAGATTTAAATAATCGTAAACAAACAAAACAGTGGGTTGCTTAGAAGAAATTGGTGATAAGAAAAAAAAAAATAGACGTTTTAAGAATGTTTGTGGTTGAAGGTTTTACTTATTATAAAATAATTCAACACACATACAAACCTTTTTTAAAATTAAAAATACATATATTGTATCAAAATATTATTTATTTTACCTATATATGCCTTTTTAATTAAAGATTCATTTATGGATTGCTCTATTTTCCAAACATAGAAAAATGCATTTGAAAATAGAGCAATCCATAAATAAATCTTCAAATAAAAAGGCATATATAGGTAAAATAAATATAATTTATTTGACCAATATTTCAGTTGGCTGAACTATTGAATTTAAGCAAAATATTTTAAAAACTTAATCCTGTTGACGTTATGTGGCGCTTGGTTTGTTGTTGACACACATTAATATGTTATAATACCTTGATAAAGGTTGGCGCTCAACCAACTGAAATATTGGTAAAATAAATGATATTTTGATCCAATATATGCCTTTTTATTTATAAAAAATGTGAGATATTTATCCAAATCAGGCCATAAAGACGGCTGCAAAGCTACCAGACGACTAATAAGTCCAGTGATGTAATACTTGTGGGCCATTGACCAGGTCATTTTCTAACCAAACGAGCCCTAGACACGCACGGAAGTAGACAATCTCCTCTAAAAAGAGAAGTTTAATTACTATAACTTATCTTTTGGTTTAATTTCTTCCGTAATTCGTCGTCTGGTTCTATTTATTTGATCGTTTGATATTATTGTTCTCTTTTGTTATCTCTTGTTTCCTTATTGTTCTTTCACTCTTTATCTATTTAGGCTTAGAAATAATCGTCTGACTTATTATTATTTGTTTCATTTAAACTATTATGTTTGTGTATTAAGTTTGACATTTTAATACTTCTTATGAATTAATAGGTTATTTTTTGTGATGTTGTGTAGAGAATCGATGAAAATTTGGCACTAATTCTTTCGTCACGAAATATCATGTAGAAATTAATTCAAGTTAAGACTTCATCAACCTTTTTATAAACGTTTAATGGACAAAAAACGTCATAAAAAAAGGTTGATAAAGTCTTGAATTAATCAAAATCCAATTTACAATTATGGTGTTCTTTATAATCATATGTGTGTGTTAAACAATTGTGTATATATTTGTAAAAATCTATATTTTAACTAAAAGACAATTCGCTGAGGGAAGAGTTTCTCTATATGTTGGAGCTTGGATCCTAACAATGTTAGCTCGGACTTCCGTCTACCTCCTTCTAGCCTTTTGTCTGGTCTTAGTTGTTGAGGATATCTGGCAGATCTTGTTGTTGACTGTGCTTTATGACCAGACCTGCGGATTGACTACTGAGAATCTTTCTTTCTCTAGATGCGATGTAGCAGCAAGCTTTTTGAATAAAGGAAGGACCAAACAGCCTCACTGGTTTTAGCTGACTGTCTTAACTTTAATATATATTTCACTCTTTTTTATATACATATATATAAATATTTACATAAATGAGAAAAAATAAAAATGTACATAATTATAGAACCATGCAACCTGGCAAGTTATTCTGCATAGCTAGCCGCAAACACTATAACAGCCTTTCGACAGGTAGAACTACGCTACGTTGAAGAGCTGTTACACCCGAAAAAGCTTGTTTTGCCCTTATATATATAAAAGAAACTCTTCCCTCAGCGAATTTATTTATAATTTTACTAAAGGGATTATAATATTAAAATGTTATATCTTATATATCAAGTTAAATGTATATTCTAAGGTGCGAGGTTAAATGTATTTAATAATGTTATAAGAAATTGAAAACTTTAGCACGTGATTGTTTTCCTCAAATAGAACACACAAACTTCTACTGATTTTACCGCAGTAGTAGGAGTGTCTGGACCACCAGTGGTAAACTCAGCGGTTTCATCAGTTTAAGAGATCAGACCTCTCTAATATTGTATTTGCCTAGATAAGTTTTATCTCAACATTGAACTGAGAGATCCTGTCCTTGTCTGGAGGAGTACTCTCAAGGTGGAGGAGCCTCCTTTCCTGAGTGCAAATGTTTATATTCTATTCCAACAAATGTATATGTAACAAATGTATATTCTAAGGTGCGAGGTTAAATGTATTCAATAATGTTGTAAGAAAGTGAAAACTTTAGCACGTGATTGTTTTCCTCAAATAGAACAAACTTCTACTGATTTCATCACAGTAGCAGGAGTGTCTGGACCACCAGTGGTGAACTTAACAGTTTCATCAGTTTCAGACCTCTCTAATATTGTATTTGCCTAGATAAGTATTATCTCAACATTGAACTGAGAGATCCTGTCCTTGTCTGGAGGAGGACAAGATGGAGAAGCCTCCCTCTCTGAGAACAAATGTAAATATTCCATTCCAACATATATATAATATAGATTCTTCCCTTCTTTTATACTTTGATTTAATCAATAAGGAATCAAGGGTTTCTTTTCTTATATTTTTTATTTCTCGAGATTTCGGGCCAACATGGCCTTCTTCTCTCCACGCCAACTTCTCTTCTAATGAAAGTATGGATATAAACATTGAGGAGAGAGCGAGAGACTGATATCGGCAAATAATTTTATACTTTTATTTTCAGCCACATTGATGGCTCTTTATTCAAAATGTTCTTTTTCTGAGTGTAAATCTGCCATTAGTCATGTGTGAGGTATATTCAGAGCCCAATAACAAAATTTGAGTATTAGAAAATGATGAGCAAAATTCTGTATTGAGTGAAAATTATCTTTTCAAATTATATAATTGACTTTGAATATCAGATTCTTCATTATTTTTTTGTGAAATGGAATTTCTTTTGATCTGTTGTTAGTTTATCTATTCGAATTCTTCTCGCTTGGGGATTTTGCCAAAATTGGGTTTGGAGATGGTAGGTTTATGACATATTTGACATGCTCGCTCTCTCTTTGAAAAATTTATTATTTTAATCGTTCATATAAGATTATATAGGGTTAGATCTTTAATTAAAAAGGCATATATTGGATCAAAATAGCATTTATTTTACCAATATTTCAGTTGGCTGAACGTCAACCTTTATCAAGGTATAATAACATTTTAAAGTGTGAAAAAATAGTACAAATGTGATATTGTACTGGGATAAGGTGCATAAATTAAGAAAAAGGCATTTTCTTATCGTGCAACTGCAATCCTGCAAGCCATCAGCAACTTTCAGTTGCACGATAAGGAAATGCCTTTTTTTTTTATTTTAAAGTGTGTCAACAACAGACTCAGCACTAAATAACGTCAATAGAATTAAGTTTTAAAATATTTTTGCTTATATTATTCAATGGGGAGAAAAAATTGATATATAAATTTATATTATGGACAAAATAAATTTTGTAAAATAAGGGTGTGAATATTTTGAATATTAACAATAACGCCTATTTTTTTATCTAAAATAGGGTTAAATATAAAATAATTGAATAAACAAGAGAGAGTAGAAATTTATTCAAATCAAATGTTTCGAGCATTGCTCTTCCTTAAACAGGTTTTAATTACAGTAAGGAAAGTAGGAAGTGTTGTTTGATTAGAAAAAGAAATAGCGCTCTAAATTATTTATATTCTTACATCCAGATGGCATGCAAAGTTCTGCAAAGTCAAATCTTTATTTAGGTTCTGAACATCTCAATTTAAATTCACATAAGGATGTGTCTTAAAAGTTGAAATGTTATATATAAATATTTATATTTACATATATACATAAATTCTAAGGTAATTTTGAAAGCCATAAGATGGCGGCCTTGGTTTTGATGATGTTTCCCATTTTAAATTCAAAGTGTCAACCCGGAAGTCTAAAGCTTTTAAATTTGCCATAAATTCTGTTTTCTGTAAAGTGTCTAGCTAAGTATATATATAGCATTAATTGAAAATTACTTTTATATCAATAAAATAATTTATTATGAAGTAATTATTTTCATTACAAGAGAAGAAATAGCCAGACATCATCTTGAAGAAGGAATCAAAGTTTTCGGCGACGTGTTTCTTTTATTTATGCTGTATAATTGGTAAGCTTTCGGACTTTGACGTCCTTCGACAGGCTACTATACAAGAAACTAGAAGATAATATTTATGTATATACACTAGAGGATAATATATATATATTTATCAAATTTGTTGACTCACTCTAGGTGTGAACAAACCCTAAGTATTTGAGTCGTTTTGTCGCTGAAACATTCACTATGTTGGTTAAATGGAATAAAACACTATCGTTAAATATATATTGAATTGATTTGCAACAATTTTTGAATCCATCACAGAGTAGTGATAGGCTATATGCTACTGAGAACAACACACAATAATACAATACACATCAGCACAATATACAATAACAAAACACACAATGACCAAACACACATTAAAGCAACACGCAATAACATAACACACACTAACCAAGCACTCATAAACACAGTACACAACACACATCAACAAAACGCATAATTACCAAACACACAAAACACACAAAATAACCAAACACTCTTCAACACAACACACAATTACCAAACACACAATATAAAACACACATCAACCCCTACACACAATAATACAACAGACAATAACACAAATGAACAAACGATAACACAACACACATTCTCAAATATAAGCAGGGTAATAGCAGGAAAAGAAGAACAAACAACGTTGCTGTTTTCCAACATGAGACGGCCTCACACGGCCACCTTATAGAATGAGGGTTTGAGGCACATCCTTCCTGCAGCCCCGAGCTCACACCTTCAGATTATGTTTTACTTGAGCAGCCAGAAAGAAGGTTACAGGGTCAAAGATCTGAGAACGATGACGGGGTGATTGACATGAAGCAAAAATTTCGCCGCTTTCCGAATAAGGTCTAGAAGGAAGGTATTTCAGGCTTTGAGAGGATTGTGTTAGATAAATATTTATATTATTTTCTTTCAAAGCAATTCTTTACCGGAAATTTCGCCTCATTGTTGATCCACTTTTAAATTTCATCGAGAAATTTAATTATATTTCCTTAATTTTTCGACCCAGTTTAATATTTGCTGATAATATCCTAATACCATGATGTAATATACAACACACACCACAGGAACTTATGTTAACCATATGTGCTACAGATATACTATTGATTATTTTCAAAAATAGGTTTAGATAACATTAAAATCATGCTAATATTTAAAATATTATAGTAATAGTTTTATATCTTTGAAATATACATAATTTATCGACTTCTAACACTGCAATTTACTTGAACAATATTTTCTGTAAATTCCTAAAATACTATTTCTCTCTTTATATTTCTAATGAATGACTGTTCTCAAAGCAAATATCGGAACAATCATAAACCTCTGTTCATAGATTAACAAAAGAGATATGATTAACTTTTTTTCACTTGCAGAGACTCTGGTGTAAATCCAGGTATAAAAGATTTATTTCCCTCCAATTTACCTACCCCAGGAGTCGGTAAACTGCGGCTCTTTGGATGTGAAGCTCTTTATATAGTTCCATACGTAAATATTATTTATGTGAGTACTATTTATTGTTGGCAAGAAATTTTTCTGTGGCTATTTAAAAACTTTGAAGTTTTGTAAATTGCCATTTTTGGCTCTTCCGAATCAAATGTTTACCGACCCCTGATTAATCTATTTATTAACTTTATTGTCTTAATTAAGTTTTACTGTATATAAATTTCATATTAACATTATATGTGATTTTCTTTGAAAAAATTATAATAATAACAATGCTTTTATTATTGGTATTATTACTATTTTTCTCCTGGATGTACCCTACATTTCTGATCGAAGAATCTGTATAGGACTAAAATGTCTTAATAAAGATTGTTGTTGTTGTTGATTAACTAAAGAGGTATACAATGGGCAAGTTGACAATAGTAGATGACAAGGGAATTATATGAAATTTCTATTTTTTTATTCAAATCGTATTCAGAGATATGTACACTCAGTAGTACTCAAGTACAGTTCAACATGGTCTATGAAGCTCTGTACTCATCATGGATGGGACATCGAGGATAAATACGACCCAATAAGTTGTAGAATTTAAAGTACCAATACCAGTCTTTTAGATAACAGAGGAAAACTTGCCAACGATCATTTCTCAATCCTTAAACATTTTTTTATTATTCTATCGATTTAGAATACAAATACTACAAGTATACTACTACTATTTTCGATCTTGAAATATAAAAACAAAATCCAATTCATGACCGTTTGCTTTAAAATCGAAGTTGAAATTTTATATTCAATACGAAATCAATTCGTGGAATCAAACCTTCCAAAAGATACGAAAAAGATACTACTTGTATATTTAAACGCAACAGACATAAGATTTCTGAATAAAACCTGATAATATATTAGAATAAAAAGGCAAATTTATTCATATTTTTGGTTTAGAATATTTAGTTTGCCTCATTTTTTTAAAGTGAGAGATAAAAAAGACCAATTCTGTGATGTAGTTGATGAAGGTCGGCCAGAAGCTCAAACGCAGTAAAGAAGCAAGGTCGAGACAACAGTCAAGGCTATTTATTCTATGGCCGCTTTGGAACACTCCTACCTGGTTGGCTAAAACCTCTTTTTTAACAACGCTATTAAATATTTATATTATTGGTTAAAACATACTTTAACGAACAATATTAAATGTGAAACACCACTAGCAGTATTACTCCTCTAAATTCTATGATTATCATAACAATGTAAATATGTAAAACGATATTTGAAAACTATCCCGCATGAGTTTCTTTTCAACGAAAAATCGAAATTTATTTAAAGGAGAAATAACAATTATTTCTAACCTTAGGGATGAGATATGAAAGGATGAATTGTGAAGTGTAATGATAAACGGAAAAATAAAAGTGTCCAGGGATGGGAATCGAACCCACAGTATTCCCCTTACCGGGCAGATGCCATGTCCACTAGGCTTTCCATCCCTGGATACTTTTATTTTTCCGTTTATCATTACTCTTCACAATTCATTCTTTCATATCTCATCCCTAAGGTTAGAAATAATCCTTATTTCTCTTTAAAATAAATTTTGATTTTTCTTTGAAAAGAAACTCATGCGGGATAGTTTTCAAATGTCGTTTTACAATCACAAGCCGCATTATATTATAATGTAAATATGTGTAGATAAGTGGTAAATATTTAGTGAAAGTAGTCAAACTACTTTACCAACAACACACGGTTCTAATGGTTTGGAACTAGATGTGTAACACATGTAGTTTACTTACAGTACAAGTATATATCACCATATGATTATCATAACAATATAAACATGTGTAGACAAGTGGTGTATATAAAGTACAATAGTCAAAACTCTCTACCCACAACGGCTATAACGGTTTGGTACTAGATGTGTAGACATGTGGCTTACTTACAGTACAAGTATATATCACCATGATAATCATAACAATATAAACATGTGTAGACAAGTGGTCTATATATAGCGTAAGTAGTCAAAACCCTCTACCCACAACGGCTATAACGGTTTGGTACTAGATGTGTCGACATGTGGCTTACTTACAGTACAAGTATATATCACCATGATAATCATAACAATATAAACATGTGTAGACAAGTGGTCTATATATAGCGTAAGTAGTCAAAACCCTCTACCCACAACGGCTATAACGGTTTGGTACTAGATGTATAGACATGTGGCTTACTCACAGTACAAGTATATATCACCATATATATGATAATCATGCTATAACCGACCAGGTTCCAAGCTGTAGGAGAACAACGAAGCCACACGAGAAAAACAACCAGGAAACAATTTGAATTTGAAATGAACTAAAAAGAATAAAACAAGATCACGCATTCAAACCAAGGTCTCGACATATCTGCGGCCATCTTGTACACTGCCAGGAAACTTCTTATGGCTCTCTTGCCACCCATTGGATCTCTTCTACCTTCTTCCCTATTAATTCCCTGGAATATCTTCTAATTTCTTCCTCACTAAAGTCCCTCTAATTTTCACTTAGGCATTATCTGATACGAAAAAAATCATACAAATGTGACATTGTACTAGGATAAGGTGGATAAATTAAGAAAAAGACATCTCCTTAACGTGAAACTGAAAGTTGCTGATGTCTTGCTCCAATTATATTTATTCCGATATATGGTGCAAGCCATCGGCAACTTTCAGTTGTACAATAAGGAAATGCCTTTTTCTTAATTATCTGATACATTTCCTTCGTTTAAAATATCTTTTTTAATATTACCATAGGAATATGCTACCCATTTTCACCTTTCAAATCAAATGTGTATATTTTTTCTTGGTTCCTATTGACAATATTTTGTTCAAGATATATATATTCCAAAATTTTCACATAGTAACATTTTCTTCTTCATAGTTATATAAGCCTCAGGTATCTTTCTGAGGTTCTTTTCATAGGCTTCATGTACTGTAAATGCTTGCTCTGTAGTTACAGGTAACCTAGAGTATGTGGTTTCTTTACTTTCTTGTAATTTTAAATTAGTTTTACCTATACCCTTCAATATGTGATATGTTTCCAATACCGTATATGTATTAAATAAATGATATTGAAACATATTTTTCTCTATTGAATGTTTTCTTTTACTTATAATTTATCTTTCTCTTAGAGATACTCATAGGATTTGTGTGTATATACACAAAAAACTTTAAACAATATTAAAATATATATACCCGCTTATGGCAAAATTTTAACTAGGTAGAAGGTTTTTAATATCGCCAGTTGTCTGTTTTTTCGGAGTAAACAGAGGTAATTTGCTTACACTTGGTTATCTCGTGTGTCTTCAATAAAGATCACTGTGTATCGAATATCTTTCAGAGATATTGTCACGATATACATGCTAGAAGGTAAAACTTTCATGAGTGTATATTAAGCATTTCTTCAATAACAACGACAAATTTCTGAAATCACTGAGCAATATTCGAGAATAAATAGAAGGTCCTGACTCATCGGTGACGAACCACACTCTCAGCAATTCAATCTACAAGATAGTTTAAAATATTGGGTTCTTAGTACAGTCACATAAAAGCAAATGTTTATTCATGGTAATTATATCATGTATTAAAGCTATTTGTGTGATTATAGGAATTTCTAAGCTTCGAATATATACAATATAGGATGTCCAGAAATGTTGATTGGTCGGTGTATGGAACACTAGGAGTGGAAGTCCCACTTTGTTCCCATCAACCTACCACCAATCTACTGGCTGTAGCTACCGATACACTACTTCATTCAACATCTCCCTATCGTAAAGGTGCTGATGGCTTGAGCCATCTATCGGAATAAATATCAACTAATTGTTTTCATATGTTGAATAATCACCCGAAAAACAGTATATTATCAAAGTTACAAAATCGTGAAGCAACGATTTTATTTACCCGAGCTTTAAAGCATTTCTGTCCTACAGGAATAAAAGAATTATTTTCATTTACTTTATCAACGTTCCTTTACTATGAGAAGCTACGAGATTTAAAAAAATATTTCTTAATAAAAACACCAGGCACGCGCAATATTGTGGTATTTGAGCCTATTACAGAAGAAACAAACAAAACAACAAACAAATAACAACTTAAAATTTAAAATATTCACAAATTTACATGTATTAATCGACAAAGTTCATAAATGTATATAAACAAAGTTTATGATGTAAGAGAGTTAAATCATTTAGATCAGGGAACAATCGATGTCTCATTTCTGTAAAGTTCGGACATTCAAAGATAAGGTGAAGAAGCTACGAGATTGCAGAGACGGTTACAGAATGACACGTATATTTTTGTGTTAGAAGGATGATAATTTCAGATAATGCTGACTATATTTATTGATTTGAAGCCATTATAACCACCCCATAGATTATAGAGCTTGCTATGACAAACTTGGACAAAACTAGGAAAGTTCCACGAATCACTCTGTAGTTTGACTCGGGCGTTAAACCAATTGGTATAAGAAGGAGACAGTTCAACCCGTCCTAACTAAACATGTGATGTCTATAACCACCCCATAGATCATAGAGCTTGTGTGTGTGTGTGTGCTATGACAAACTCAGACAAAACTAGGAATGGTCCACGAATCACTCTGTAGTTTGACTCGGGCGTTAAACCAATTGGTATAAGAAGTAGCAGTTCAACCCGCTCTAACTAAACATGTGATGTCTATAACCACCCCATAGATTATAGAGTTTGCTATGACAAACTCAGACAAAACTAGGAATGTTCCACGAATCACTCTGTAGTTTGACTCGGGCGTTAAACCAATTGGTATAAGAAGGAAGCAGTTCAACCCGTCCTAACTAAACATGTGATGTCTATAACCACCCCATAGATTATAGAGCTTGCTATGACAAACTTGGACAAAACTAGGAATGGTCTACGAATCACTCTGTAGTTTGACTCGGGCGTTAAACCAATTGGTATAAGAAGGAAACAGTTCAACCCTCCCTAACTAAACATGTGATGTCTATAACCACCCCATAGATTATAGAGCTTGCTATGACAAACTTGGACAAAACTAGGAATGGTCTACGAATCACTCTGTAGTTTGACTCGGGCGTTAAACCAATTGGTATAAGAAGAAAACAGTACAACCCGCCCTAACTAAACATGTGATGTCTATTAATCTCCACTTCCAGCCATTAGGGGAATTTCTTCCATTGTCCATGAGATTAATGATGAGAGACCACCAAAATATAATTAATTCCGTGGTAATTTAACACCGCTACCACCTACCTTGGCAGCATTCCAACCTCAACCTCTTGAATAATACATCTTCTCATTGTTGGAAATATCTTCTTTATTAATTTACACTTGATGTGTCATTTGTAATTATAGGTATATAAGAATTCAAAAATATTATAGACGCGTATCTGTTCTTTAAAAATTAAAAAATTTTCTACTGCCATTACTGCAATGAAAAATTAATGGAAAGGCCTGGCTCATCAGTGATGAACCCTCCCAGCGGTTTCGCCAGTTTAATCTATCGAATTCCCATAACAGATGGGGCGATAATTTATCATACTATAATCATAGGTATAGACATATTTATGCGAAAAAATAATTTTAAAAATATAAAAATTGCCAGGCGTTGATGTTAAGAACAAAAAAAGGCATATCCTGACCACGTTCACGTGATCTTTTTAGATGGCAGAGCGCCATCTACTGGAAGAAAAATCAACTAAACGTTAATTTAACCTGTTCCTTGAAAAATGTATTGGCCAAATATCAAGGAACAGGTTAAATCAACGTTTAGTTGATTTCTGTTCCACTAGATGTCGCTCTGCAATCTAAATACATATTTCATGTGGACGTGGTCAAGATATGTCTTTTTTTTTGTTTTTCGACATATATACTCGTATGTTATTATAGGTCAATAACGCTCCATTTATATATAAGAAAGGAATGCATTTAAGCACGCAAGTTTCTTTTAAACATTGCTCAGACTTCTACTATCCTTACTGCAATGAAAAATACATTGGGAGGGCTTGGCAAGCAAGTAGTGAACTCTCATAGCGGTTTCGCCAATTTTGTCACAAACATTTAAGCACGCAAGTTTCTTTTAAACATTGCTCAGACTTCTACTATCCTTACTGCAATGAAAAATACATTGGGAGGGCTTGGCAAGCAAGTAGTGAACTCTCATAGCGGTTTCGCCAATTTTGTCACAAACATTTAAGCACGCAAGTTTCTTTTAAACATTGCTCAGACTTCTACTATCCTTACTGCAATGAAAAATACATTGGGAGGGCTTGGCAAGCAAGTAGTGAACTCTCATAGCGGTTTCGCCAATTTTGTCACAAACATTTAAGCACGCAAGTTTCTTTTAAACATTGCTCAGACTTCTACTATCCTTACTGCAATGAAAAATACATTGGGAGGGCTTGGCAAGCAAGTAGTGAACTCTCATAGCGGTTTCGCCAATTTTGTCACAAACATTTAAGCACGCAAGTTTCTTTTAAACATTGCTCAGACTTCTACTATCCTTACTGCAATGAAAAATACATTGGGAGGGCTTGGCAAGCAAGTAGTGAACTCTCATAGCGGTTTCGCCAATTTTGTCACAAACATTTAAGCACGCAAGTTTCTTTTAAACATTGCTCAGACTTCTACTATCCTTACTGCAATGAAAAATATATTGGGAGGGCTTGGCAAACAAGTAGTGAACTCTCATAGCAGTTTCGCCAATTTTGTCACAAACATTTAAGCACGCAAGTTTCTTTTAAACATTGCTCAGACTTCTACTATCCTTACTGCAATGAAAAATATATTGGGAGGGCTTGGCAAACAAGTAGTGAACTCTCATAGCAGTTTCGCCAATTTTGTCACAAACATTTAAGCACGCAAGTTTCTTTTAAACATTGCTCAGACTTCTACTATCCTTACTGCGTTGAAAAATATTTTGGGACCAGTAGTGAACTCTCCCAGCGGTTTCGCCAATTTTGTCACAACTCTCATGTCATTATTTTAACTCGAGACTACATGTCCATTTTGTACTAAGCAAGAATACGGTATAAAGCCAATAGACCCAGTTTTATCTCGAATACCACCTAACAGCCGTTATTACAACTCTGCTTTTCACCTAATGATCGCAGATTGCAAACAAGAGAGCTAAGTGGCTGATAACATCACCATTTCGATCAACGTATTTCATTTTTTAAAAGATAAATTCTTTAGAGCAACCTCCTGTTATCTATGAATTCCTCTAAAAGAATGATAAAACACCTGAATAAACCTTGAGAAAAAACATTAAAAAGATATTTGGTGGAATTAAGATATTACACATGTCCTTCTCCTCTCCTTGATCGACCGTTTTTTTTCAAATTTGATGGCTTTTTACAGATCTAAATATCTTCTAAGTATCTTCTAAAAAGTCAACTTTTAAGATAATAAATAATTTATATAATATATATGGAGAGATATATTTGGTATATCTTAAGTATCTTTTTGACTTCTTAGTATTTAACTGAATGATTGATAAGAAAGAGAGAAGTTTTTGGGTCGTACTCTTGGTATTGTACTATGTCTAGCTGGCCAGTTAGTCCGGTTGTGCCTCTATGTATGTTGGAAATATATTGGTGTAGAGCAACATTTTCATATTTCTGTGAAAAATAGACACACAGGCCGAAGTGTCTATTTTTTCACAGAAATGCCGGCCAGACAACCTCTATCTTCAGGATGACAATTTCAATGTTCAGTAGTTATATGGATGAACAAAATTGATGAAAACATTGTTTTGTTTGGTTGTTTGAAACTTTATTGTACTTTTTATAAAATAGACATACATTCCTTATTCATTTATACATTAATTTTTACATGAAAAATTGAATGTGTGGATTTGATTAGGTTTTTGTGTTGAGCGCATACGCTTCTCTAACTTCGAATACATTGGAATCAGGGAAATGACAACTATCGTTAGATCAATAGATATCTTAATGCATAAGCTACTTATAGCATTATTATAAATAAGAAAGTGATTTCATTTTTAGGTTGTTTATTCAGTAGTTATACCTCTTCCAAGTACTGCAGCTGAATACAAATATTACTTTTATATTTTTATTCTCTAAGAACACAATTTTGATTCAATACTATGAAAGATGTTCTCGAAAAAAAAAACCAATTAGCATACTCGTCCAAATATATCTAAGTTCTTCTAGAACTGAGGTCGACAAACTTTTAAGTTAGAAGAGCCAAAAATTATAATTTACATAATATAAAGTTCTTAAAGAGCTACAAATGTTTTTTCTTGTCAACAATGAATAGTATTCGCATAAATTTTATATTTATGTGAGTACTACACGCAACTTCACATCCAAAGAGCCGCATGTGGCTTGCGAGACGTAGGTTAACGACCCCTGTTATAAAATAAAAAAAAACAAGCGAATTATCAAAATCCATGAGAAAAATAGATCAATCAACATGTTAAATCAAAACATTGTATTTAATCCTAGCTGTCAAACACAATCAGACTTGCGGAAAGAAGTCAGATTTCCTATTTTTCAGGTTAATGGTTCTCTATCTGGGATACACATTGTCTTCTTTGCTTATCCCTAGTACACGTGATACAGGCCATGATAATGGTGGGTAGAAGAAGGCGACTGCTTTTACTGTAAGTGCATCACACGTCTACAAATGTGAAAAGCAGTTCGAATTTGCACTTACAAATGTGCCAGAACCCCGTTTTATTACTTGCACTTGCTGGTGGGGTTGAACTTTTGCAAGAATCGGGGGCCATTGGAGCATTTTTTTTAAATCAGAAAAAGTGCCCAATTCGGGAATCGAACCCGGGTCGTAGCGGTCGAAAACCAACGGTTTAGACCATCCTTCCACCGACCCCCGATACACATTGTAATCATAAGAAATACAAGTCAGGCAGAAGAAATTATTTATATAAGAGTCGATCTCACAAGCCATCGGTGTACAATCCTCCTCTTTTTTTTTTTTTTTTTGCTTATCCCTAGTACACGTGGTACAGGCTACGAAAATCATGGTGGGTAGAAGTTAGCGACTGCTTTTACTGTAAGTGCACCACATGTCTACACATGTGAAAAGCAGTTCGACTTTGCACTTACAAATATGCCAGAACCCCGTTTGATTACTTGCACTCGCTGGTGGGGTTGGACACAACCGTCCACCTTATATAAAGAAGGTATTCTCCCTGACCTGTGTTTCTTCTTCTCTAGCGAAAAAAGATATTATTGTTGTTCTAACACATTGTAAGTGTTTCGTGCAGATATCGGTGTGGGCGGTTATACAATAGAAGGAACTCGGATGTTCTTTAGAAGACTTTCAAATTGTAATTTCTTTAAATATATGCAAAGTTGTGCAGGGACTTTGGCCTCCCTTTTTGCCTGTCCTACTTTTAGAAGACTTTCGATGTATTGCATATCTAAAGTTCTCTTTTTTGATTTATCCGCTATTCGAGATGTTTGATTGGATCTTATATATTGTACGTTGAGGTTTAAGATTAACGAAATATTGAGAGGCAAATATTTTAGTTTAAATTTAAAAATTTTTAACAAGAAGTTAATGGGAGCAGAGAGACACGGGTCTGAGGACAAGCAGACATTGGTTGTATAGTATTAGCATTCATTGTAACACAGCGAGATGTAGGTTTTAATTATTTTCTCTATATATTTATATACGGAGTTTTAAACATTGGAGAGACTCGGCTCTCATAGTTTTGAATCCTTACATTATTTCTGTCCGTTTCATCTACTAGGTCGTTACAACTATTGCATTGTTCATTTGGCTTTTTAAACAGCATTTTAAAGTTGATTCTTGGAGTCTAGTAAATATGTCGAAATTGTCGGGTTGTAGTGTGATGATAGAGGTGGTGAATTGTTGCTGATTTTAGGGATCTGGGGGTAACCCTCCCCCAATGGAGAGAAAGTAGAAAATATTAAAACTATAAACTTGCTCTCATGGTTGTTACCATAGTTTTTCATATAATCCTAATTCCACCACTGAGTAAAAGTAAATAGATACAACTGTAGTAACGAGTGAAAAGTCGAACTACTCTCTATACGTGGGTTTCATAGTAAGAATTGTCAGAACCCTTACCCAGCATGTCCTAGTTCTACATGTGTGGACATGTTACAGTATAAGTTGTCACAGCCTTTTCCCAGCATGCCCTGGTGCTACATGTAGACATGTTACAGCATAAGTTTCCACAACGCACTAACTACTCACCATGTCCTGGTGCTCTCTTCATGTATAAACATGTAGAAGTTGTCACAACGCACTAACTACTCACCATGTCCTGGTGCTCTCTTCATGTATAGACATGTAGAAGTTGTCACAACGCACTAACTACTCACCATGTCCTGGTGCTCTCTTCATGTATAGACATGTAGAAGTTGTCACAACGCACTAACTACTCACCATGTCCTGGTGCTCTCTTCATGTATAGACATGTAGAAGTTGTCACAACGCACTAACTACTCACCATGTCCTGGTGCTCTCTTCATGTATAGACATGTAGAAGTTGTCACAACGCACTAACTACTCACCATGTCCTGGTGCTCTCTTCATGTATAGACATGTAGAAGTTGTCACAACGCACTAACTACTCACCATGTCCTGGTGCTCTCTTCATGTATAGACATGTAGAAGTTGTCACAACGCACTAACTACCCATCATATATTTGGTGCTACATGTGTAGACATGTTACGATATAAGTTGTCACAGCCTTTTCTCAACATGTCCTGGTGCTACATGTAGACATGTTACAGTATAAGTTGTCACAACGCACTAACTACCCACCATGTCCTGGTGATCTCTACATGTGTAGACATGTATATGCTGTAACAACGCACTAACTACTCATCATATTCTGGTGCTACATGTGTATACATGTTACATTATAAGTTGTCACTGCCTTTTCCCAACATATCCTGGTGCTACATGTAGACATGTTACAGCATAGGTTGCCACTAACTACTCACCATGTCCTGGTGCTCTCTACATGTATAGACATGTAGAAGTTGTCACAACGCACTAACTACCCATCATATTTTGGTGCTACATGTGTAGACATGTTACAGCATAGGTTGTCACTAACTACTCACCATGTCCTGGTGCTCTCTACATGTATAAGTTGTCGCAACGCACTAACTACCCATCATATTTTGGTGCTACATGAGTAGACATGTTACAGCATAGGTTGTCACTAACTACTCACCATGTCCTGGTGCTCTCTACATGTATAAGTTGTCGCAACGCACTAACTACCCATCATATTTTGGTGCTACATGAGTAGACATGTTACAGCATAGGTTGTCACTAACTACTCACCATGTCCTGGTGCTCTCTACATGTAGAAGTTGTCACAACGCACTAACTACCCATCATATATTTGGTGCTACATGTGTAGACATGTTACAATATAAGTTGTCACAGCCTTTTCTCAACATGTCCTGGTGTTACATCTAGACATGTATAAGTTGCCACAACGCACTATCTACCCAGTGGATTACCAAACATATGCCCCCATTACTATATTGGAGAGAAAATATAGACATACAGTAAATTATATAATAACCCAATCTAACTAGCCCCGCTATCTATTACAGCCAATCTATAGGACACATTATTCACACAGATAACTAAGATGTGTTTAAGAATTATCGAGGAAAGTTAACTAGCTCGTAGCTTTTATCCAACAACACACCTCCGTTTTAAAACTGTGCATTGTATGTTCTCTTCTAACCTAGCTCCATAGAACAACAACAATGATCTATATGAAACATTCTAAGTTCATTGTTACCCAAACATATTTCTAAAAACCTCATGTTGACTATTTAGGCTAGTTTTGACCACATCTATTACAGGTGATGATTCCACTCATCCAGTTTTCAGCTAGTTTTCTGAATAGCCTCCCCCTCTCTTAATATTCCAATATATAAGAAATAAAAGCATTAAATCACGACTGTTTAATTTACACTTAAAACAAACTTCTACTGTCCTTACTGCAATTAAAAATATTGGTAGGAGTTGGCTCATCAGTGGTGAACCCTCCCAGAGGTTTCGCCAATTTAATCTACCAGACCGCTTTTCAGAGCTCTAATACTGTATTAGACGATTCTACTCATATATGCTGCACTAGAGAGTGTAATTTTAGAAATGGTTTTAAAGAAAACTATATACATAAGTTTATAGGACTGTTGGATTACATAAAATATTTGCATCGAGCAATGCTCTTTGGCAAACAAGAAAAAGCCAGTTAGGCATAAATTAATTTTAAGACAATATACCGCGCCATCTATATATAACAAATGAAAGCTAATGTTTCTTCTACCCATAAAAGACTCCAATATATCTGAATATAGAGAATATGTTTCTATATGGAGAGTGTTTGGCTATATAGTGGGTGAAAAACTGAAAATATATTCCAGAATTGTATTTAGTTCAAGGAAGTTAGAGTGTTGTATGGTAATTTCAATTCTACATAAAAGCAGCTTTAAAAATGTGAAAATTATTCAAATACAAAGAGAGGTTTAAACTAACTAATTTAAAAATGTGAAAAGTTTTTTGCCTTTACTAGTAACATAAAGGTAACCCAGGCTCCTGGAGCGTATACTTAGATCGGCCTTTACTTTAAGCCATTACTTTTTAAAAAAACAAACAAATACTTGGTCAAAACATAACATATTGGTTTCACAGATTTGTTTACCAATATCAACATAGAGTTTAAAGAGAATTTTCACAGTATATTTACATATTTACGGTAGTGAGGTATCATAAAACAGATTTTTAATTTAAAATATAGTTTCCTTTTATAATGGTTGTGATATGACGCTGTTTCCCATTATATTCTATATATATTGGATATTTTATTTTAAAAATGAAAATTCTAAACACTCTTGAAAGCAAACACTTGAATGAATAAAGATATTTATAAATTCAATTGCCATTATCGATAAAATTTGTAACAAATAAATTTACTGGCAATATATTTCTTTTCAATAATATCATCAAATATGCTTATAGGGATCTAGGGGTAACCCTCCCCCAATGGAGAGAAAATAGAACATTTTAAAACTATAGCTTGCTCTCTTATGGTTGTCGCCAGTCTTTCATATAATCCCAATTCCACCCCTAGTAAAAGTAAATATATAAAACTCTTATACGAGTGAAAAGTCGAACTACTATAGAGAGATACGTAGGTTAAAAAGTAATATAATGATATGCAGATATTCTGTAGAGATAATATTTGATGGTATGATTGAAAATAAACACATTGCCAGTAAATTTATTGGTTAGAAATAAAGAATAAAAAGTCTTATTATAAATTGTGTGGTTCTAATTAATTACACAATAAACAATACATTTATTCAATAAAGAATTAAAGAAATGATACTTTTATAAAATAATCGGCTGGTTCTAAAAAAAACCATGGGACGGTACAGAATATCAACAACAAGTTGGAGCGGATATGACACGTTTCTGGAATCTGATGTCATTTCCTGTTAGTAAACTGACATTATCAGTTTAAGCATCATCCTAGAATGGTATTCCTGACCCTATACATCACACATAAGTAATGGGAATATAGGTCGAATAGGTTTTATTTATTCAGGAAAGTATCTGATGTAATTCACATACCATGACCTCGTTTACTAACCTATGTATTGATAACAAAAAAATTCTGAGAGTGCAATCTAAAAAGGGATTTGAAGTATTGAAAAGTATATTTTAAAGCAGAGAGAGAGAGTTGAAATAATATAAATTAAAAGAGGTAAAAATGAGGTGTTTTTATATAAGTGAACACACAGACAAAGAAAGTGACAAATTGTTCAATGGAAGATTTTGGGAACAATCGAGAGACTGTTTGCTCAATCCTGAAAGAAGTGAAGAATGTACAAAATAACATTGAATATAGAAGTTCACTAATTAACGGGATACTTGCTGTTTGTGTGTAAGTATAGAAGAAGAATTGTAGTATTGTTTGACTTGAATTGAAAGCGGATAACTATAAATGTTGAGTTTAAGTAGAGAAAATGACAATTTACATTTTGAAGCTAAGGTAAAGACAATGGTATAAGGCATGAGTAGGTTGACTTACCAGTAGGTTTTTCATATCTACTGGAGGGGGGTATGCCCTTGGCACATTTAGTGCCGGGCCAGGCACTGGAGGCAGAGTGCGATAGGCCGCCAGGATGGGTTAGGCTTAGGTAATGATGGAGGGAAGGTAGGGGGCAGCTCATCAAGGACGCTGCGCCGACGCCACTACCTGCTGGGCCGCTGGTGGCTGACTGATCTACATGGAGGAAGGTTTCCTGGTTCGTTTCTGTGTCGGTAGACCCGTCTGGACGTTGTTGGTTCCTTGTTTGACGTCTTTGATTTGTGCTTGTTGGTTCCTAATTGGTCTTGGTGTCATTTGGCCCGCCTTTGTTTTGTGCTTGTTGGTTCCTAGGTGGGCTCAGTATGTCTGGCCCATCTTTGATTTGTTCTTGTTGAGGAGTTGGTTCCTAGTTGGGCTCAGTATGTCTGACCCATCTTTGATTTGTTCTTGTTGAGGAGTTGGTTCCTAGTTGGGCTCAGTATGTCTGGCCCATCTTTGATTTGTTCTTGTTGAGGAGTTGGTTCCTAGTTGGTCTCAGTATGTTTGGTCCATCTTTGATTTGTTCTTGTTGAGGAGTTGGTTCCTAGCTGGTCTCAGTATGTCTGGCCCATCTTTGATTTGTGCTTGTTGGTTCCTAGTTGGGATCAGTATGTTTGGCCCATCTTTGATTTGTGCTTGTTGGTTCCTAGTTGGTCTGAGTGTCCTTTGACCCATCTTTGATTTGTGCTTGTTGGTTCCTAGTTGGTCTTAGTGTCATTTGGCCCATCTTTGATTTGTGCTTGTTGGTTCCTAGTTGGTCTTAGTGTCATTTGGCCCATCTTTGATTTGTGCTTGTTGTTCCTAGTTGGGATCAGTATGTTTGGCCCATCTTTGATTTGTGCTTGTTGGTTCCTAGTTGTTCGCAGTGTCATTTGGCCCAACTTTGATTTGTGCTTGTTGGTTCCTAGTTGGGATCAGTATGTTTGGCCCATCTTTGATTTGTGCTTGTTGGTTCCTAGTTGGGATAAGTATGTCTGGCCCATCTTTGATTTGTTCTTGTTGAGGAGTTGGTTTCTAGTTGGCCTCAGTATGTTTGGCCCATCTTTGATTTGTTCTTGTTTAGGAGTTGGTTCCTAGTTGGGCTCAGTATGTTTGGCCCATCTTTGATTTGTTCTTGTTGAGGAGTTGGTTCCTAGTTGGCTTCAGTATGTCTGGCCCATCTTTGATTTGTTCTTGTTGAGGAGTTGGTTCCTAGTTGGCTTCAGTATGTCTGGCCCATCTTTGATTTGTTCTTGTTGAGGAGTTGGTTCCTAGTTGGCTTCAGTATGTCTGGCCCATCTTTGATTTGTTCTTGCTGAGGAGTTGGTTCCTAGTTGGCTTCAGTATGTTTGGCCCATCTTTGATTTGTTCTTGTTGAGGAGTTGGTTCCTAGTTGGCTTCAGTATGTCTGGCCCATCTTTGATTTGTTCTTGTTGAGGAGTTGGTTCCTAGTTGGGCTCAGTATGTTTGGCCCATCTTTGATTTGTTCTTGTTGAGGAGTTGGTTCCTAGTTGGCCTCAATATGTTTGGCCCATCTTTGATTTGTTCTTGTTGAGGAGTTGGTTCCTAGTTGGCCTCAGTATGTTTGGCCCATCTTTAATTTGTTCTTGTTGAGGAGTTGGTTCCTAGTTGGCCTCAGTATGTCTGGCCCATCTTTGATTTGTTCTTGTTGAGGAGTTGGTTCCTAGTTGGCCTCAGTATGTCTGGCCCATCTTTGATTTGTTCTTGTTGAGGAGTTGGTTCCTAGTTGGCCTCAGTATGTTTGGCCCATTTTTGATTTGTTCTTGTTGAGGAGTTGGTTCTTAGTTGGGCTCAGTATGTTTGGCCCATCTTTGATTTGTTCTTGTTGAGGAGTTGGTTCCTAGTTGGGCTCAGTATGTTTGGCCCATCTTTGATTTGTTGTTATTGGTTCCTAGTTGTTCGCAGTGTCATTTGGCCCAACTTTGATTTGTGCTTGTTGGTTCCTAGTTGGCCTCAGTATGTTTGGCCCATCTTTGATTTGTTATTGTTGAGGAGTTGGTTCCTAGTTGGTCTCAGTATGTTTGGCCCATCTTTGATTTGTTGTTATTGGTTCCTAGTTGTTCGCAGTGTCATTTGGCCCAACTTTGATTTGTGCTTGTTGGTTCCTAGTTGGTCTTAGTGTCATTTGGCAATCTTTGATTTGTGCTTGTTGGTTCCTAGTTGGGATAAGTATGTCTGGCCCATCTTTGATTTGTGCTTGTTGGTTCTTAGTTGGGCTCAGTATGTCTGGCCCATCTTTGATTTGTGCTTGATTAGTGTATTATGACAATATCCATAGTAAATACCAAAGACCTTTAATAGAATCTATGATAGCCAATCGACAAAAAAAGCATAAAGGGATGCATAGAAATATCAGAAACATACGAAGCAATATTTACAAATACTACCCCATAGATGTAGGCAGTCTTCTATATATACCACAATAGTTCACGAATTTATTGGGTTTAACTTGAGATCTTGAGATATCATTCGACCAGCCCGTATCCTCCACCATGCACGTATATATTTTCAAAAATTGTTTATATAACACAAAGAATGTAATATATATTTTCTCCCCCTTTCAATATCATTAATATTTAAATTTGTAAAAATTAATTTGTGTCTATAAAAATAGTATATATCATCAATTTATTATCTCCAAATTAACTCAGAAGCTTAATTTTCAGAAGCTTTTTCTTATTTGGAATTCCAAGATTTTTCCGTCCAAAATTTTATAATATCTAATTCATTACAGATCATGGCAATTTTGGGAAATTTTTGGCAACTATCGGCGCGGTGAAGGAACCAGGATGCTTCTGCGGAGGTGACATTCAAGATGCGAGACATCTACTTCTGGAGTGCCCAATTTTCCGGGATTTTAGGGAAAATAGATTTGGTCGTATTGGACAGCTTGATGAATTTGTAGACAAAAAAGAAAAGTATAAAAATTTTGATCAATTTTGTAAATACATATACAACTTTCTCTTGAATTGGAAAAAAGAGAAGGAATCTTAGAAAAAAAAAAGAACTGCGATGCTTGCTCTGTGTGTTTTGCTTTGTTGTTTGTTTTTCTCTTTGGACAATTTTCTTTAGTTGATTTATGTAAAATAATGAATTGAACAGGATTGTATATAGCCGAATTGCTGTGATGCAATGAAAGGTATTGACGCAAATATCCCTGAGTGTGGGATATCGCGTTTCATGATGTTAATAAAGTTAATTTAATCAATTTATTATCGTGATACTCCTGTTGAAAGACTGACAAGTCCGAAAGCTTGAAAATAAAAATTTGAACAAGAAACTTAACCCTGGAAGCTTGATTTATTGTATAATATTATAAATCAGGGGAAACGTTTATTTATAAGTAAAATTTGTTTCATAAGGAAATATAGATCATAATTGCTCGAGATAATACCCAAAAGACCCAATACATCGAGCTCTGTAATGTTCTGGTATAGGAACATGTTTTTTAAGGCCGCATTGTTTTTTATGTTCTTCTTATTATGTTGTATTTAAGATTTTAAAAAAGTATCCGAGGATTGATTCGTCAGGAGCGAACAAAAATTAAAACATTTGGCAAAGCGTTTTCGAAGAAACGTCGAGATAATAAAAAGATTTACTGGCCGAAGTATCTTTAATTTGAAGAACTATGAATTCCGGCCAGGCAGCCTCTATCTTTACGAAGATTGATTGTATTTATATTTTATTTTTATAGTCATATGCTCTCTTTCCTAATTAATTGATGTATCGATGTTTCATTTAAATTCTGGAGAAATAAGATTCTTAAAATAAGAAAATTTCTGTAAAAGGGTCTCTCGTCACAGAAAAAAAAAGCCTTAGTGAACCATAGTGTAAATTCGTAGGAGATAATACAATCTGTTGTGACATTGGCCATAGTGAGTTCAATACGTAGGTGACATCTACATGAAATGTTCTCAAAGGTTCCCTGAATGCAAGTCCACGCTAAGTGATTCTGGAATCAAAGCACGCGAGCTATGCCCTCAACCACGCCAGAGGCCAGCAAGCTGGAACTCCAGAAACTCTGGCAGCTCTCCAAGGGCATCGTGGACGACTTCATTTAAGATGCGGTGAAATGAGAAACACCAACTGACAGTACGGTGTACCTGGTTATCTGTCAAAGCTCTAACTGCACCAGTTCTGCAAATCTTATAAACTCATAGAATATATAATGCAACCCCTCACACAAGACTATGGGAGTTCTGACATAGTAAAAGTATATTTAATATTCTAAGTAATTGATGTATTTATGTAAGATATATCGATTTTTTTCAAACTCGTGTTTTCAGAATCCATTGGTTAGTCCCAAGTTCGGGACAAGAACCGGGAGTTAGACCACTTTAAAAAAATATCTCTAATACACGTGGTACAGGCCATGATAATCATGATGGGTAGTTAGCGACTGGTTTTACTGTAAGTGCACATATCTACACATGTGAGAAGCAGTTCAACTTTTGCACTTACAAATATGTCAAAGCCCCGTTTGGTTACTTGAACTCGCTGGTGGGGTTGGACTTTTTAAAGAATTGATGGCCATTGAAACATTTTTTTTTTTTTAATATAAAAAAGTGCCCAATGCGGGATTTGATTCCGAGTTGTAGCGGTTGAAAACCAATGGTTTAGGCCATCCTTCCACCGACTCCCTAAAGATGCGACGGCCGGGAATCGAACCCGAGTCAACTGCATGAAGGGCAGCTATGCTAACCATTTCACTACTTCAGTATATCAAACTTATAAAGAGAGAAAGGAGGAGCGAAGGAGAAGCTAATATGGAGTAGTTGAGGAAATGAGAAGAGTTAGTGATATAAAAACCGACAAGTTTTTCAAGTAATTACAGGAATTAGGAGAATGATTGGAGCAATTTCCTCGATAATTTCTTTTGTCCTGGTGTGGTTGCGAGAGTAACGATGTATAGGCGCTGTGTTCATCCCTGTCTTGGAGAACCATGCGGTACTTACCACTTTGTTCGAATTTGTTGAATGTTTCAATTAGAGAACAAACAAACTTCTGGCATTTTGTGCGCTTAAAGTTTAGACTATTTCGACATATCCCGACATGGGGTTTATACTTACAGTACAATGTTAACAGGCAATTAGGCAAAGTCGTATTCCTACCTTTGTATGCCTCAGATGTTCCCAACAACAGGAACACATTCAATTACTGCGACTATGAAGAAAAGCGCTACCATCACAAAGAGCAATAACCTTCGACCCACTATATAATGTGGGAGTTGGTAGAGGACACGGGATCCATTACCACATTAGACGCTATTTTTTTATTTCTAAAGAAAAATCTCTTCAATGGCCGCAGATTCTTGCCAAATTTCAATGCCATCAAAGAGTACAAGTAAACTTCTTTCTACATGTGTAGACACGTGGTGCCACTTACAGTTAAAAAGAATTCGCTAAATTTAACCCACTTTGTAGACTTGGGAAAAGTAAAAAGAGACATGTGGTTGGTACATTTAAAGTACAAGCAGTCGCAACAAATAGCCCTTCAATTATTATTTTTGATCATCAAATGGCGCCATTTTCTTAAAAATACCTCCAAAATACATCAAGGCTCAAACCATCACAAAATATCTAAGCTTCAATATAATTCAATACAAAATAAGGATATAACCAGTAGCAATGCGTTTCTTTATTCGTGCAAAGTACAAGCTTTCGGATATTTATAATCCTTCTACAGGATATATCCTCATTCTCTCAACTTACAGCTCTATGCCTGTGGAAGGATTATAAAGATCCGAAAGCTTGTACTTTTAACCAAATAAAGAAACCCATTAATACGGATATATTCTTATTTTATACTTTATAGCAATTTTCTAAAATTTCAACACAATAAAAATAAAATGAGTGCATCAGGATCCAATATAAATGTTGATAATGTTGCTACCTTATCCTCCAGGGGTGGGGGGGTTGGCTAGTCAGATCGAGCTAATCTACAAAAGGATGTCGGGACCCGGAAACACCCAAGGCCTCTTACCTATGTTTACGTCATCAGGCCTCAAATATAGGTCACGTGGGTTGCATCATAATTCTATATTCTCCCTCTCTGTATTCCTCCAACCTAGAAATTGTTTCACACTCGCCTCAAGATTACAATTTTAAACATCATTTTTTATTTTTAGGATTTTGGCATTTTTCATTTAGTTGCAAACAATTTCAAAAACAATTCGACAATTCCTATTAGAATGTGATTAGGAGGCTCCTCAGTGGTGGAAAACCTTGAAAGAGTTTCGTCAATAACTGTATCAGGTTGGATAATCAATTTGAAGGAATTCTGGTTGAATCATGGCTGCAGCAGCTCTCCGATCCAATGTAACATCATAGAGCGGTATGTTTCTTTATTCGAGTTCCGAGACCAACTCTCGAGTGAAGAAGTTCCTCTCCAGGCCGAAGCTACTTCCTTGTAGACGTAGGTTTTGACTCGAAAACGTGCCTCGTGAATATAAAAATTAAATTACCACCTTTTAATGTTACTTTGGAGCTTTAATTCTAAATTTGTGATTTATTTTGATAATGAAGGTTTGTGTGGGAATCCATAGAAATGTGGACATATGTTGACAGGTAGCGGATGTAGTTAGCGCTCTATGCTCCAGGAACATGGATTATAGTTATTTATCTCTGTATATATTCAAAATAAAAAAGACATATCCTGACCAAAATGTTTTCTCATTTGTTAAGCGTATTTACGCAAGTTTGGCCTTAAATACCCATTTCTGGTTTTTCAAGAAGCCTCTGGGACCAAAACTATTTTTGGTCTCAGTAGTACAGCCTGCTCCACGCTGACGAGCGCCAACAGCGCGAAACCCGTTCGTGGATGGCTTTCCTTGATTTATCAAGAAATTGTGTTGGCCAAATATCACGGAGCAAGTTAAATAAACGTTTAGTTTATTTTTGCTCCACTAGATTGCGCTCTGCCATCTAAAAAGCACAAGTGCTTTTGATCAGGATATGCCTTCATTATTTTTAATATCAGCACCTGACCTTTTTATTTTTTTCTATCATTTTCTTATATATATATTCGTATATGGACATTTTGATAAATTATTTTCAATCTCGATCTCTCTCCCTCTCTCTCTGTCTTAGCTCGGCAGCCCAACTGAGCTTCCGAGTTGCGACTTTGAACACGCGCGGAATTGCTACTCTTCGCCGTAGAACCCAGCTCTGCTGTTTTCTTAAGGAGTGGGAGATCGACATCTGATTCATGCAGGAGACCAACGTCATGTCCCTGGACAACGTAGGCGACCTCTGCCACGGCTACCACGCTATCGTTGCACCCGCAACGACCATCGTGGGATCAGGCCACGCCTGTGTCTTCGCGCCTGGAGTTGTTGTTCACCGGCAGCAGATTCTATGGCCTGGCAAGGTTGCTGTCATCGGCCTCACCGTCCGGGGCTACTTCATGAGGTGTGTCAACGGCCACGTCTCTCATGCTCCTGAAGAGCGATGCCATCAGCTCCAGACCTTCGCAGCTCTGGAGTATGAAGAAGGTGCTTGGATCCTCGGTGACCTGAACATCTCCGAGGAGTCGGCGAAGGACCTGGCATCAGGTTCAGCAGAAGCCCTCGCGGAGATCCTGGACCAAGCCGACCTCGTCGACGTCGCCACCTTCTTCGATGCTGCACTGGAGCACACCAGCGTTGCCGCTATTGGAAGCCGGGTCGACGCTCGTCGTCTGGACAAAATCCTACTTCCATCAGGCTTCTGCGACCGCGTCACCCAAAACCAAACCATCAACTACGCCTACTCGGACCACCGTGCCGTCCTTATCCAAGTGGGAGAACCAGCTCCTGCAAGACTTCCCTGCATCGGCAAGCTGCTACGGTCAGACCTGTTTGTTGATCGAATGAAAACGTTCATCGATGAAATGTTGAATGACCTGGTAAAAGTTTTCACCTCCGGTATTATGGGAACAATCGACCAGAATCAAGGCCCCTCGGGCCGAATCCGGCGGTGGATGCATCGAGAGAGCAAGCCACTTTCTGAGGCGAAGACTAGAGGACGACACTGCCCGCTCTGATATCCTTCCTTGTCGGACCTCGGGCGTTCCCTCCGAGCCAGACGTCGCCCTCCTTCCGCCTTCACTGGCGACAACGGCATCTCCATCTCCGGGGGGCAGCTTTGGCGTTTCCTTCTGGAGCACTTAGCTCGGCAGAATCCATCGTCGACTTCCTCGCTGAAGTAACCCCCTTGGAGTTCGACGAGTGGGACCAGCTCTTTCTCGCCGACATCTCCCGCGCCCAGTCTATGGCATTTTTCATACCATATTCCATGGAAATGACTGCTGGAGTAGTCTATCCTCTAACCACACGATGTAAAAGCGCATGAAGAGCTGATTGATCTTTGGCCTTCATAAAAATGACGAAAGCGCTTTCTGTCCATGATAGTATAGTCCCCATGGAGATGCATGCGGAGACAATGGACATCATTTGACTGTATGGTCGCAAAGGCCAAGTCGCTATCTTGACAGGTTGCTGATGATCGTATCCTCAGCCCTTTTTCGATACGGGAAGGCTTTGAAGAGCGTTTCCTCGTCAATTAGGCGCTCCGCGAAGGTGGTGGTTGACAGGCCGACGAGAACGTTTGCCAGCTGTTGGACGGCCTTTTAAACCCCAACCAGCTCTTCGAGGAATTTCAGCTAGAAGGAATCCTGGCAAATAGACGCAGCTATCGAGGAGAGATGGTGCGCGCTGAGGCTCAACAATTAATAACAAACCTCACCCTAGCAATCAACTTGGTAGAATTTTCCTTTGAGAAAATGGGCCACAACTTCCTCACCAGATTCTGCTATACATCATCTCTCCACTAATATAGATTAACGTTTTCCCCCATTAGAAAATTATTTCCACCGAACTTACAGCTTTCCTAATATCCTATATTACATATTTTCACCAACTTCCCTATAGAAACCTCTAGACTAAGGATATATATAATATTTTGAAAATAGAGCAATCCATAAATAAATGTTATAACATATTAAAGTGTTATAACACCTTGATAAAGGTTGGCGTTCAGCCAACTGAAATATTAGTAAAATAAATGATATTTTGATCCAATATATGCCTTTTTAATTAAATATATAATACTATATATGTTATATTGAAATATTTTATTTAAAAATGTTATATAAAAATATTATTTTATTTTAAAATTATATTATTAGATTCAAATACTCTGTTTAAATCGACCGCCAGAGGTCACGCTTTTCTCTATAAATACTCATTGTTGTTCTTCCCCGTTGGTCGGCTCAAACATGTTTGTAATTATTTTAATAATATTTTGTTTTAATTATTCTTACGCCTTAAGCCAGGCAGTACTTGTACAAAATTATGTTTTTCATATGAATTCATTCCTCAGCTCAATAAAGAAATCTATGATCAAGACTTTATATTTTTATCAAGATTATATTATTCGACCACGACTGCACCACCATAGCATAATCATCAATATGATCCAAAACAACAGAAATCTTCTTATCTTTTTTTTTAAATATAATATATATATATCTTAATAACTTATATTATTTAATATTTATTTCACTTTAGTTATAAATTTTTTCAAAGATATATTATTCAATAAGAACATTCCCTTTAAAATTCAAGCAAGACTTTATGTTCCATTTAGCGGCCGATCCTGCTTCTACATAGATTCGTACAGACAAAAATGCCTGTTTTGACATCCATGGCGGCTTCGATTCAACATAAGGTCCAACGAAGAACTCGTGAAATCTTTATAATTGGCTAAAGAGGTGTTTTGCCGTAAAATTGGTTTGTCAATTTAAAGGTTAAAGTATTGAAGTAAATTTTTATAGAGCAAAAAAAGGTAATGTTTATTAAAATTAATATGAAATTTCCGTCAAACACCGAATCTAGCATTTCATCTTGTCACGATGAACATTCAACATAAAAAATCATAATTAGTCAAAGAAAACAAAAATGTATTTTCTATCAATCGAACTTATTGAAGTGAAAGTATCAGGTTTCCGGAGATTAAGTTTTTTAATGTAAAAGAAGCAACCCAAACATTCGTGCTTCGTGGTTTTATATTTCACATATAGATGGAGCGGGTAGCGACGTTTATCATTCCCTGATATAAAGGTTGAAGGCGATTTGTGGACTCGATTTTTTTTAATATGTTCAATTTTTATTTGAAATCTGATTTTTTTTTTCAAATTTCAAACTTTTACTTTGTATATCTTTCTAAAAGTAATCAAAATTTGCGTAAAGCATAGATGATTCTGTATTTTCTCTATCAAAAAAAAAAACTTGAAAAAACAATTTTTTGATGAAATTGTACCCGTGTTTTACTTACCTTGTTGGGGAATACGCCAAGATAAGCGTGTTCTATGATTTGTAAGCATAACGTGAATAAAAGCTAAGTCCGTTAGTGGATGTTTGAGCTTGGCTGCAATAAAATTTACAACTTTTGGTGAAATTGTACTCTTGTTTTACTTACCTTGTTGGGGGATACGCCAAGAGAAGCGTGTTCTATGATTTGTAAACACAACGTGAATGAAATCTAAATCCGTTAGTGGATGTTTGAGCTTGGCTGCAATAAAATTTACAACTTTTGGTGAAATTGTACTCTTGTTTTACTTACCTTGTTGGGGGATACGCCAAGATAAGCGTGTTATATGATTTGTAAGCATAACGTGAATAAAAGCTAAGTCCGTTAGTGGATGTTTGAGCTTGGCTGCAATAAAATTTACAACTATTGATGGAATTGTACTCGTATTTTACTTACCTTGTTGGGGATACGCCAAGATAAGCGTGTTCTATGATTTATAAGCATAACGTTAATAAAAGCTAATTCCATTAGTGGATGTTTGAGCTTTGGTTGCAATAAGTTCTACAACTATTGATGGAATTGTACTCTTGTTTTACTTACCTTGTTGGAAGATACGCCAAGATAAGCGTGTTCTATGATTTGTAAACACAACGTGAATAAAATCTAAATCCGTTAGTGGATGTTTGAGCTTGGCTGCAATAAAATTTACAACTATTGATGGAATTGTACTCGTATTTTACTTACCTTGTTGGGGGATACGCCAAGAGAAGCGTGTTCTATGATTTGTAAACATAACGTTAATAAAAGCTAATTCCATTAGTGGATGTTTGAGCTTGGTTGCAATAAGTTCTACAACTATTGATGGAATTGTACTCTCGTTTTACTTACCTTGTTGGAAGATACGCCAAGATAAGCGTGTTCTATGATTTGTACGCATAACGTGAATAAAAGCTAATTCCATTAGTGGATGTTTGAGCTTGGTTGCAATAAATTCTACAGCTTTTGATGAAATGAGAACAGGGGAGGGAGAACAAATAAATAGAAGGGATTTGTTGTCTCATCCTGTAACAACCGGCCAATACGAGAAAGTGCGCAATTTTATCATATCGGAGTAGTTCCCGTTTTTACAAGCTTATGTAAACAAATACTGTCTAATCCCCGATTTCAACGACACTGACGCTTAGTTAGGAGCTCAACAGCCAACAGCTGCAAGGTCTGGGGGACCACCTCTACTCCACCAACTCACCCTATGTAAATAGCCAGGACAATATGACTCGAATGTAACACCTGTAAATAGAGACGAAATCAAGGGAAAAATACTGTCCAAATTGAAAAGATAGTCATAAGTTGAATTGTAGAGCGTTATAAGTGTGAAGTTTTGATATACATGTATATAATACATATATATAATATCACTAAGCGGCGCTGAGTTTGTGTATATAAATATGTATTGCCTTGATAAAGGTTGGCGTTCAGCCAACCGAAATATTGGCAAATAAATCTTTATATCCAATATATGTCTTTTTACTGTCTAATATAAATGTACGTAGCTACAATTTTATAGGTAGACCGTTGTTACCGAGAATGAAGCTCGTTTGAAGTTGCCTCTCCTGGTGACTATTTTCAACTCGACAATATAGTTTGGGACCAGGACTTGAAAGAAAATATCTGAATTCCGATATACATGCTAAAAGGTACAACTTCCTTAAGTTTTGTCAATGAGTGTATTTCAACCCTTCTGTTTCAAAGAATTTTACCACTAAATCTATTGTTATTAGTACATTTATTCTTCATAAGTGTTCCTTCCAACTCTTCAGTTCTTTTCCAATGATCTTCAAAAGATATCAGTCCTCTCTCACTCAACCTTCACAAGACTTCTTAATTGCCCTGTCAACTCATCTTATTCTGTTCATTCTCCACTTGAAATAAGCATTTTCTTTAGGAGAATTATTTATTAGTGATTTAAAAAATAAATATACTCTATTCACAAATTAATACAGTATAACTTGGATAATTCAAAGTCTTTAATTCGAATATTTATCTTGGTTCCTAGAATTTCTTATAATTTCCGTTTTTAATTCTAATTTTTGTATAATTCGATTTTTTTGTTGGTCCCTTGGGCTTCGAATTATCTAAATTCTACTGTTATGGAAAATGAGAGGTTTAGAATATCTTAGCTAAACATTGCACTGAAGGATAGAGGTGATAAATAAGTGGGAAAGAACCGTAAGGACAGGAAAGGTAAAAAATGTAACCACACCCTCGTGCCTAGGTACATTTTTCCACGTAGCCTCCCTCTAGCCTTGAACCCCGCCCCATCTTGATACCCCATGTTTATGATCCTTAGTTTAGTTCAACTACCTTAGAATCCTTTAGAGATCATTATCTATGTCATAGGGAGGACTGTGATGTTTGTCGTGACCAGTGGTAGGCTTAAATTATACTGCAAACATACACAAACACACTTAAAATGGCATAACCTTAGCTTTAGCATATTCCTTTATATCGGAAGCTGTGAGTTTCTACTCAGAAAAGATGAACAAAATACATTGTTTGTTTTTTTCTGTGAAAAAAAATAGACACTTCAGCCAGTTATAGTTTTTTTTTTCTCAACGTTTCAACAAAAATCTTTTGCATTCATCAGGAGAAATTAATGAAAATAAAACATTTGGCAAGGCGTTAAAAATTGTTCTGAGGTTGCAAGGGCGTTCTCACGCAAAAAACTCTAACTGGCGAAGTGTCTATTTTTACAGAAATATGAATGCTGGCCAGGCAGCCTCTATCTTAAGGGAAAATACATTGTATAATGAATGAAGACATGAAAAATACACTGTATAATGAATGAAGACATTAAGACACGAATGTTTCTTTTCACAAATAAATCAAACTTCTACTGTCCTTACTGCGATGAAAAAAATATTAGGAGGGCTTGGCCCCTTCAATGTAGCATATATAAGCAGAATGACCCAATACAGTATTAGAGCTCTAAAGAAGCGGTCTGGTATATTAAATTGACGAAAATGCTGGGAGGGTTCATTACTGATGGGCCAAGTCCTCCCAATATGTTTTCATCGTAGTAAGGACAGTAGAAAAGTTTGATTTATTTTTGAAAAGAAACATTCGCGTCTTTCATTTGTTATATATAGATGGCGCGTTATTGATTTTTATTAAAATACATTGTTTTTATGCGTTTATAAACGGTGAAGTCGCCTTTTTGTTCATCAATATCTTCCTCTTCCCTATAATTATAAAATACTTTATTCTGATATATAATTTATATAATCTTTATTTTTTCATTCTATAAATAAAGATTCATAACTGGTTGGGATATATTGAAAGATTAAACTGCTTGCTTTACATCCGGGCATTTGGCGTTTTTTACGCTCCAGGGACCTGGGTTATCCTTATTAGTCTCTCTGCTTGCTTACATGACGTTTTAGAAAGTTTCGTTTCTGTAAAAAAATATTTATAAAAAGGGAAGATGAGAATTCATATAGTCGCATTTGCCCCCTCCGGTTCTTCGCGACTACGCCGATTCCTCCGTCGTGGATCACCTAACCGGGCTCCGTTGCTCTCCCTCTGCAGCTCTACCCTGCAGACCATCCAAAGTCCCTCCGAGAAACACCACTCAGGTGGATCTCCTTTCCTCTGGCAGTATCTCTCGGCCTTACCACTGGTGGGGGGACACGAGAGACTTACCAGAAGAGTAGCGACTGTGGTGTTGGCGAGAGAGTCACAACGGCAACCGGCATCAAGACTTCTAAAACACTCCTTCTTTTAAAATATTATTTGCATCAATATTTCAATTATAGACTCATTATAGAATCTTTAATCTCCAAAGACAGCATAAACAGAAGATCTACCCCAACAGTTCCAGCATATTCAACGTAGATAATCCCACCTCAATTGAAACTGTCCTCCTAACCCTCTACAACTGGAACGATTTTTATATTGATTTTTTGAAAATACATTTCTGTGAATATTTATTGTATGTGTGTTGTACGCCTTTGCGGAGCCAGTGGTCTGATGAAGCGTGACCGCGCAAAAGCTTGGCTCCCGATATCTAATTAAAGAAACTCTTGAAATATTTTAAAATTTATTTGAATCAATTATAATATTATTTGCATCAATATTTCAAGTATCTACCTTTATTGTTATTTTAAATATACATTAAATAAGATCTCGAATATCATTTAATGATTATTTACAGTTATTTACATCCTAACGCCAATAACAACGGATATTTACAAACATTTGCCCCAGGAAACAGGACCACAGCAGTCGGCGATTCCCACAGTAGTTCCAGACGGGAAATAGACGAAAGCGCCATCTATTGGCGGAGGTTGAAGGTGTACTATACGCGACAATATAGTTGACCTGCCTACAAATAGTCTTCTGTATTCTCAAATAAAACATAGGCAACAATCCGAACAGAGTGAGAAACTTAAATTAAAATAAGAACATTAGACCTCCATGGAAAAGTTCCATCGTCGGGCGAACTGCCCGATGAATCCCGCCAGGACCACCAACATCTGCCGGCCACACCCCGCACCCCATCCTGATGCGTCGCCCACTGCGCATCGGCAGCCGACCCGCCCAACACCGAAGACCACGGCTTCTCCACCAAAACTGGCCAGCAAGCGCCCTGCGCTACAATCATCAGCTCCTGGCACCTCTGCCGCCCTGCCTGCCAGAACCCCATCGGACGCCTTGGCTCCTCCTTCTGAGCCCATGGAGTTAGCGGCCGAAGTCCTGGCGCCGCCCACCTCCAACAGCGCCCTACAGGCAATGGAACCTATGGAGGCACCTGAGGCTTCAGCGGTCCCTCGCCCTCCGGCCTCTCAGCCTGCCGGAGCAGTGCCTCAGGCCCAGCCGGCCTCCGTTGCCCCTCCTGGTCCTCTGTTTGCACAGGGGACCATATCAGCCGCAGTGACTCCAACACCCCCACTGCCTGCGCCTCGGCCTGCTGAGCCGACACCGCCCGCTCCCCACGGGGAAGAGACGACACCGACTGTGACGACACCTCCGCCTCCACTGCCATGCCAGCTGGCCCGAGTAGCTGAGACAAACGACTTACTCGAAGAACTGAACTGGCAACAGGCCTTAAAGCCCCTAATCAAGGAAGGGTTATACAATCCCGACACCCCATATGGCCCAAAAACAGGGAGGATCTCTTCGAGTTTCTCTCGTCTAGACCTGGACATAGGGTCATTCTTGCCGAGTTTCTCGGCACAGCCGCCGAGCGTGCTCGCGACTACCATCCAACGATTCAAAGAGGAATATCCGAGCTCAGGCTGGCACTCGGCTCCTGACGGAATCCAGATGTAAATATTCCATTACTGACTCTTGACTGAGTGTAATTGTTGACTAAATAGTCAATAAAGTTTATTTTCATTGTCATTGTCTCCATGGAAAAGTTTCTTTTTTAAATATTTTTATTTACAAATATCTCAAGATTTTAGGCAAGAAAGTCCTTCTACAGGAGAAAATATTTTACATAAAATCGCCATTAAAATAATATATGAAATCAAATAAAATACTTCGGGTGCTTACAGTTGTTTGAATACAGAATCAACGCGGGCCTCTATTGCCCGTGCTTATCGAGTTTGCTGTTCAGAGGCGATATTGGAGGTAATGGGGTGGGTTCAGGGAAAAGTATATTGTAACAAAGTATTTATTAATTTTATTATTTTTATTAACAGAGTGGTCAATTTCATGTTTATATTTGGCTACTCTGTTAATTTCTCTCGTGGCTTATCTTTTGTTTACCATTCATAGTTTGTCCTTGCCTGAAATAAATTTTGTTTCCTCCTGAAGTTTTTGTCTTCCCTAATTTCCCACTTGGCATTTTGGTGGAGATGCTGGGTAAGTTAGGGAAGACAAACTGAAGACCGCCGAGAAGACCTTGAAGCCATGGGTACTGTGATCTACATTTTCGGAGACTGACTCCAGGATTCCACCGCCGTGCTAAAGCCAAGACTTCCCTCGAAGATGACGATGTCCCTATAGACGATACGACGACAAAGCCGCTCTTCACGCCGCAAGAAAAAGGACGCAAAGGTACTAGGGACAAAGTTCCAAGACTTCAATGGAATCCTTGGCAGAAGCACGTCAGATCCATGTCAGTATTTACAATAATTGCTAGCTGTGGGTCACAGCTCCCAAAGGGAAGAAGCTATGTAACAAATTATTTATTATTTTTATTAACAGAGTGGTCATTTTTTATTCTTATATTTGGCTACTCTGTAAATTTCCCTCGTGGCTTATCTTTTGTTTACCATTCATAGTTTGTCCTTGCCTGAAATAAATTGTTGTTTCCTCCAGAAGTTTTTTCTTCCCTAATTTCCACGTGGCAATATTATAAGTTTCCCTGGAGGCCGTATGTTCTTATTTTGATATTGATTCAAGGGAGTATTTGATCGAAGAAAGAGATACTTTAGCCATATTCACCTGTTTTCTACGAAACATAAGAAAAGACGACAATATTTCCGATTTTATTTATCGAATTTTGGATAATCTAACAAGTAGATCAAATTCCAAGCTTATAGAAACAAAACAACACACAAAATAGAGAACAAGAGCGAAGAAAATCAAGGCCAACTTTTTGTACAAGAGCCACGCCTTGATTCCTAGACCCGCTGATTCAACCAAGGCAATCAAAACAAGGTCAAAGTACTCGGAACAAATTACATCCCCCGAAATAACCTTGAACAAATATTGACGTCTATTTTTTACCATAAGTCCATTAATCAAGAAACAACAAGATCAGATTGGTACTTAGTGGCATGTGTTGATAGCTATCGTATTACCTTGTTTACCGCTAAATGGATGCTCTGATATATTTTTCACCAAATATTGTAGTCGTAAAGATTGACGTGAGAACGCCCTTGCAACCTCAGAACAATTTTTAACGCCAAATTCTTTATTTTTATTTACTTCTCTTGACGAAGACAAAAGATTTTTGTCGAAACGTTGAGAAAATAAAAAAAAAACTATAACTCTACGAAGTGTCTATTTTTCAGAGAAATATTGTAGTGTTATTTATAGTCATGCCAGATTATAAGTCGAATTCCATGGCGTCATAACTTTCTCTATTGAACACAAAGCCTAAAAGCGAAATTTCTCGACCCTTGTAACAAAGGAAATCCGTGAGAATCCCTCTGAGTGTGTGGGAAATGTGTAAATATTGCTACTATTATTGGGAGATTTCTCGTCTGCACGTAAATTTCAACATGTATTGTTTAATAGGGTTTTTTATTTGCAAAATCTCATTGTTGTTCTGCTGTTATTTTATATATTGGTTGCACACTATATTTGTAAACATGTGATGCATTTACAGAACAGTTTGTCACAAATCTCTGCTCACTATGATTATCAATGGCCTGGTACACTACATATGTGGGCATGGAGTATACTTATGATACATGTAATCACAATTCTCTAACCATCATGTGGGCATGGAGTATACTTATAATACATGTAATCACAATTCTCTAACCATCATGTGGGCATGGAGTATACTTATAATACATGTAATCACAATTCTCTAACCATCATGTGGGTATGGAGTATACTTATGATACATGTAATCACAATTCTCTAACCATCATGTGGGCATGGAGTATACTTATAATACATGTAATCACAATTCTCTAACCATCATGTGGGCATGGAATATACTTATAATACATGTAATCACAATTCTCTAACCATCATGTGGGCATGGAGTATACTTATAATACATGTAATCACAATTCTCTAACCATCATGTGGGCATGGAGTATACTTATAATACATGTAATCACAATTCTCTAATCATCATGTGGGCATGGAGTATACTTATAATACATGTAATCACAATTCTCTAACCATCATGTGGGCATGGAGTATACTTATAATACATGTAATCACAATTCTCTAACCATCATGTGGGCATGGAGTATACTTATAATACATGTAATCACAATTCTCTAACCATCATGTGGGCATGGAGTATACTTATAATACATGTAATCACAATTCTCTAACCATCATGTGGGCATGGAGTATACTTATAATACATGTAATCACAATTCTCTAACCATCATGTGGGCATGGAGTATACTTATAATACATGTAATCATAATTCTCTAACCATCATGTGGGCATGGAGTATACTTATAATACATGTAATCATAATTCTCTAACCATCATGATTTCAGTGGCTTGGTACTACATTTAAACATTAGTAAAAAGTAAATAATTAAATTTTGTAACCAAAGGTTTTCTTACTTCATTGTTGAATAACGTATACATACAAATTGTGATCAATAATTTACCGGAGTTACGGAATTAATTACTTAAGTAAGTAAGTAACGAAAGTAAGAATTAATTAATAAATATCTAAGTACAATATTAATTGAATAATAAATACCGATATTTAATTGTCACACGTACAATATAATGTATTTATATTTTCCTGCCAACTAAACAAATAGGAAAGCGATTTTTTTTTCAAAGAATCTCCGAACCCTCAGCGAGTTTCTTTTAGTTCTGTGTGACAATCCTCTTAATCATTTCAAATTGAGTGAATGAAAATGATATTCGGGGATAAATCTTGAAATGAAATGTGAGGGAGCTAGGTACGATAATAACACAACAAATCAATTGACTTGTGTGTTAGCTTAATCATTTCGTTTAGTAAGTAACTGCAACAGAAGAGTGCTGTGATTGATTGTAATTTAATAATGGATGATTTCATGGCGTCCTCTATTGTCAAATAATGGTCTTAGTCTGAACATTTTGGCCGTTTTGCTCTTATTTAATCAATAAACGATGTCTTTCCTTGTTCAAACCTCTTGAACCCTTCAAAGGCTGTTGTTATTTTAATCGTAATTTCACTGAACGCATTTTGGAGTAATAAACAAATGTACACATATCTGTGGTTTTACTAATTTTAAACAAAATTTCGAATATAGAAATTATCTCATTGAAGTGGTTCAAATAAAAATAATAATTATCGAGCGTGTCGATTTATGTTACGCAGACTTTGACTTTATCATCATCGGTGCTGACGTCACTGACTTCTACTTCTACGCTTCATGACCTTTCTGTTTTGATTCTTTGCTCGCTTGTTTACAACAATTCTATTGGAACAAGTCGTTCCTTAAATAAATATATATTTGTTTATATCAAAAGAGATGTCCTCGTAACTACAAAATAAGTGAGTACAAAACAACTTGAAATCCTTAAAAGAAACATCGTATTTTTGCTAAGCCTATCAATTTAAAATATATTTCTACAAATAATAGGCGGTGTACGTGATTGTTTGTAACTTCTGATGATAGAGGTTGTCTGGCCAGCATTCATATTACTATGAAAAATAGACACTTTAGCCAGTTAGAATTCTTTTATTTTCTCAACGTTTCAACAAAAATCTTTTGTCTTCGTCAGGAGAAAAAAATAAAAATAAAGCATTTGACAAGATGTTAAAAATTGTTCTGAGGTTGCAAGGGCGTTCTCACGCCATTTTTATTTATTTCTCCTGACGAAGACAAAATATTTTTGTTGAAACGTTGAGAAAATAAAAAAAACTCTAACTGGCCGAAGTGTTTATTTTTCACAGAAATATGTTTTAACTTGTTGTTGTGGAGATGTGTTTATATATTTTATATTAATAATTAAATGTATTGAAACAAGTTTCAAGATCACATATACATATTGTAACAAAGTATTTATTAATTTTATTAACAGAGTGGTCATTTTTATGTTTATATTTTGCTACTCTGTAAATTTCCCTCGTGGCTTATCTTTTGTTTACCATTCTTAGTTTGTCCTTGCCTGAAATAAATTGCTGTCTCATTCCGAAGTTGGTCTTCCTAATTTTCCACGTGACAATATTCTTTCTTCCACATTGTCTCCAAAGGCTTGATCTTTGCTTACATGAGAACTTTCGCCTTCCTCTCCTTTAACAGCTTTTCTACAAAAATCTTTGAAAACAGATTCCAGATGCTGTATAATATACTTCTAGACTCTTCTTCCTGAAAATGGCGGACAGTGTAAGCTTTACCAATTTAACTTAGTAAAATCTGTTCACATTTGGTTATAGATCCTCTTGATTCGATGGCATTTTAGTCCCCAAAGGATTTGAATAATTTGTTGAAATTTTATCATATAAGATTCTTTTAGCGGCACTTTCATGTGACATAAGTCAAATATATCACAGATATTTTAGATATCAAAGATCTACTTATCGTTAAAAATTAGAAATAATATTTAACGCACAACTCTTCTCTTTTTTTAATAATTAATATAATAAAAAACTATTTCTACACAAAAACTTTATAATTTTTTTTAAATAGACACTTCGACCAGTTAAAGTTTTATTTTCACAATGTTTCAACAAAGATCTTTTGTCTTCATCAGGAAAATAAAAATGAAGCATTTGGCAAGGCTTTAGAAATTATTCTCGCCTTGCCAAATTCTTCATTTTTATTTTCCTGACGAAGACAAAAGAATTTTGTTCAAATGTTGAGAAAATTAACTGGCCGAAGTGTCTATTTTTTAAGAAATATGAATGCCGGCCATGGAAACCTCTCATCTTCAAAACTTTATACTTCAATGAATAAAAATAGAAAGAGGGAGTGAATGACTCATCAATGGTGAACCATCCCAGATGTTCGCTTGGTTCAATTTTTACTCATTACAGCATTAGAACTGTAGAAATAACTTTTAAATATATACATATTTAAATAAAATAGAGTTGAAACTATTTCTAATTTGCATATATCAATTTTTTTTTTAAATAGAGCAATCCATAAATAAATATTTAAATAAAAGACATATATTGTGAATCAAAATATCAATCATTTTACCAATATTTCAGTTGGCTGAACGCCAACCTTTATCAAGGTGTTATAACATTTTAAAGTGTGTCAAGTGAGTTGGCACACATTAAAATGTTATAATACCTTGATAAAGTTTGGCGTTCAGCCAACTGAAATATCGGTAAAATGATTGATATTTTGATCCAATATATGTCTTTTTATTTAAAGATATATCAAATTATTAACCAACACAAATTCGTAATCCACATTTTTACCTGAAAAATCTGTACCTCAAACACCAAGATTGCATCACGCTGATAAATTCCAACAGGCTGAAACACGCGTACATCATTATCTTTTATTGATTAATCAATAAAGGATATTTTTGGTCTTTTTACCTATATCCATTAATAGATGACAATATATGATAAACTATTTCAAAGAGGCTTGTAGGTCTCAAAATTAAAACATCAATATATCAGAAAAAAGAGAGGAAGCTTCATCATTATTAAAAATAGCAATTCATCATAAAGGGCAGATTTCTGATTGACTCATCTATCAAATTTGGGATTTTTCACCAGTAGCTTTCTCAATATCCTTCTTCTTTTTTAAACTTTGCAATAGATTAGATAGTTGGAGATTATCTGTCAAGGACATACTTTATAAGCTAATCTTAAATAATATTATTTTTTAACCTTTCTTTGTGTGAAATACTGAAGATATAACTTTAGGTTGGAGAAGTAATATCATTGATGTTTTGTGAAGTGTGAAACATGTTGAAAGAATTTTTGGGTGGGAAATAGTTCAAATTCTTTTCTATTTCAACGTCAAATGTAACTGGCATTTCAAAGTTATTTGAGATTTATTTTGTACTTTTTTCGCTTTTCTCCTGAACTGTCAATTTAGAATGGTTATATATAAATTACATTTTAATAGTTTTTCTTTATAATTATAAAAGAAGTGACGTTTAATATATCTTTTGATTATTTATATACTAGCGGATTTGTACCCGGCTTCGCCCGGGTTTTATCCGAGTGAAAGTTTACCTAGCGAATATTATAGATAATAATATTCCGGAACACGCAGAATATTATGATAATAATGATAATAATATTCATTACATTATATATTTATACTAGCGGACGTACCCGGCTTCGCCCGAGGTTTTACCCGAGTAAAGGTTTGTCTAGCGAACATTTGTTAAAACAATTCTCTAAAAACTTATTGAAAAAAGATATATTTTGATAATTTGAAACTCGTAAATTTGAATATCTCGATAAAGTGAACATTTTTCCCGGTCCCTGTGTGCCGTGTCATCCTGAATTTTGTCTTTCCTAATTTTCTACATTAGAAAATCATAGTTTTATCTAGTGAACATTTTTTCCCGGTCCCTTGAAAAATACTCGATAAGTTGAATAAAATCAATATTAATTGGTTCCCTCGGTAATTGGAAGTTAAAGGAATAGTATCTTCGCCTTGGAATTGTATCATTATTCTTGTCTCAAATAAATTGCCGTGTGATCCTGAGATAATCTTACTTTTGATAAATAATATTTAAGATAACAAACTTAGTGATAAGAAAACTTGTTATCATCGTCACAATGGGGGCGCTGCTTGCGAGTTAAATCTACAAATCTGCAAATAACTCTAAGGATATTCAAGATATTCATGAAATTATTTTTCAAAAACCTTCCCGGTGATATACCTAATAATATCCCAAAATTTCACGGCGATTGGATGTATGGTTTTTGAATCTATAGAGACAGACAGACATTCAATTTTATATATATAGATAATACTAGACGAATGACCCGGGCAACGCCCGGGTTTACCCGATTAAATGTTTTATTCAAACACTATGCGTTATAATTATAAATTTGGCGCCGTTGATGTCACTCTTGTGAAACGTCCCGTCCAAACTTTACATGTACATTAGGTCAGCTGATATTACCTCCCATCTTCACCGCTAGAGGCGCTTCTCGCGAGCAAAAGGGCAAACTCGACGAATATTCGGGAAAGAGACCTGAAAATTTCACTATAAGTTTTTTCCAGATTCTACTCTATATACTGTTAAAATTTCAGTCAGATTAGTTACGATATAAATCTTCAAATCGAGCGAGCGTCTATAAATATTTCGATTTAGATCAACTATTCCAAATATTAAGCGAACTATTATTAAGAAAATTTTTAGAAGATTTCAATTTTAAACGTATTTATAACCTTGATAGAGGGCGCTGTTCGTGAGCTAAGTAGAATAATTTGAATATACAGTTTTAATATTTAATTTATATATAATTTAAAATAGCCTATCCTTTTCCTCGTATTTTTTTAACCTATGTATGGAAATTTAGGTACTGTAAAAAAAACTTTGCTTCAATAATATATATATAAAAAAAAAAACACCCAGGCTAAGTTTCGAACCAAGGTTGTGGAAATACGAAGCCGTACACCTAACCATTAAGCTACGCTTGGCATCAAAAATATTCGCATGTAAAGCTATTTCAGGCCTTACATATTCCTAACGACCTTTTTGAAATAGGTTTTTGAAACATGGAAATTATAATACTTCAAATAAATAGAAATAGAGTGAACACAAATAAAACATACCAAATATTTCGAATTAGAGCAGGTATTTTAAACGGCGAATTAGATAAGAGTTATATCTAAAAATGAAATTACAGTAGAACTTGGATAATTCGAACTTCTTTAATTCGAAAACCTCTTTAATTCGAATATTTATCTTGGTCCCTAGAATTTCCTATATAAATAATGATATATATAAAAAATACATATTTTTTAATATGTATATAGTATATACATACAATTATTGCACATAATCTAAATATACGGTAAAAATGTAAATTTACAGCAACTAATGTTATTCTTAATAAAGGAATTGATCGAAATTGTGAGATTTTTATTGTTTTAAGCCTTTTTATTCAAAACATCTTTAATTCGAATTTTTGGATAATTCGAATTTTTTTATGGTCCCTTGGGGTTCGAATTATCCAAGTTCGACTGTATATAAATACACTGCGTGACATTGAAAATGGAACACCAAGAAATAGTGGCCAGAAAATTATGCAAGTTTCAGGGTAGACGCGCCTAACCGAGTTATGCAAATGATGTAAAATGCGCAGGACTCGTGCGCACATGGAGTAAGATATAAGGGAAGGAACTTGCAGAAAGGACAGAATTCGTGTCGTTATTTCTTCAAGGAAAATCATTGTAGAAATTTTGTTCTTGTGTCAAAAGACACGTGTAATAACAGAGAATGCCAGGTCATCGTAAACGGAGGCAGTTCAAGCAGACAGACGCTTTTACGAGGGGCATGGTGATCGGACTGAAAAGGGCAGGTTGGTCGATACGTCAAATCGCAGCTGATACACACCTTGGTGCGTCCACGGTGCACCGACTGTGGAGAAGATGGTTGGAACAAAGAAATGTGGCAATTTATAGGAATGCCGGTGCAACCAGAGTGACGTCAGCACGTGTGGATCGGCGTATCCTTCGACAAGCATGGCGGCCCCACAAGCCACTTGTACCGCCATCCTGCAACATGTGCAAGACACCCTAGATCATTCCATCTCGACCAGAACCATTTCCCGTCGATTGGTTGCTAATGGCTTGCACTCATGCCGTCCGCTAAGAAGACTGCCATTGACCCCACCGAATAGGCGCCAACGTTTGGAATGGTGCCGGGCTAGATCGACGTGGATGACGGAATGGCACAGGGTCGTGTTCTCAGATGAGTCGCGTTTCTGCTTGTCCAGTGATAGTCGTCGTGTACGCGAGTGGCGTCGACGTGGAGAAAGGTCCAATCCGGCAGCAATTGTGGAACGCCCCACCGTGCGACAACGTGGAATCATGGTTTGGGGCGCAATCGCGTATGATTCCAGGTCACATTTACTTCGTATTCAGGGCACTATGACGGCCCAACGATACGTTGATGATGTGCTGCGACCGGTGACATTCCCCTACCTTCAGGGGGTACCCAATGCCCTTTATCAGCAGGATAACGCCCGACCGCACACTGTTCGCATTAGCCAACAAGCTCTGCAAGATGTACAGATGCTTCCCTGGCCACCGTACTCTCCTGATCTCTCACCAATCGAGCACGTCTGGGACATCATTGGACGCCGTTTGCATGCCTTGCCACAGCCGCGTTCAGAAGACGAACTGTGGCAAATGGTTGAGAGGGAATGGAGAGCCATCCCTCAGGACGCCATCCCTACTCTGATTGACTCTCTACCTAGACGTGTTGCTGCGTGCATCGCCGTCCGCGGTGGTCCTACTTGCTACTAAGCCGACGCCGTTCTCGCTCTGTATTATGACTATCATTTTGAAATAAAGATCACTTATTGTTCGTCCCTGTCTTTCTCTGTCTGCCGAGTTTCATCACTTTCTGGCCACTATTTCTTGGTGTTCCATTTTCAATGTCACGCAGTGTATTTTACAGCAATTTTCTCTTTTAATAACCGGGTAGTTGGCGTTCTGCGCTCCAGGAACCTGGGTTATAAATATCTCTCTCTCTTTTAATAATATTATTTTTTATTATTATTCTTATATTTTTAATATATATTTTTATTATATATTATATTTTTATAAACATTCATATTTTAAGTTTTAGATATTTTGAATTTTACAGCAGTTTTATAGGATCGTGAAGTGATGAAGCGAGCATCTCAAAACAATCTTGTTCCCCGAAGAAGTTTGCCGTGTTGCCACACGAAATATTGGAAAATAAAATATATTTGATCAAATATAAGCATTCTTTAAAATAAATCTTTATATATTATATACAATTTTAAAAGTTTACTTTGTAGTTTATTATGATAATTATAATAGTGTTAAAATTTGAGACAATATAAATGATTGATGTCACGTTGGTTTCTAGAATCTTTACACCAGAAGAACCTGCTGGTTGATAATATGCTTAGTATCCACCTCCCTGTTAAGTAAGCATCATTAAACTGGTTCTACTAATTGTTTAAGTTTAATTTGAATGTTTACAGGGATGTTTTATAGCTTCATTAGGGTATGCTAACCTAAAGTTGAATTAATTTAGTCAAAACTAAGGCTAAAATTGTTGATGTACTACTGCCAACAATTAACAATGAAGGGAGATATGTTTTACCACCAAAGCCTTAGTGAAGACATTTTCAAATCATTCCAAATTTTATTTTAGAAAGGTGGGAGACACTTGTAGGCTCCATTTTAAAACTTGCATAATTGTATTCAACAATTCTCCTTTACTAAATTCACTTGAAAATTCATATGAAATATTGTACTTAAGCCTTGTACGTTTTGTAGGTATTAAGTATTGTACGTTGGTTTCTAGAGATTTATATCACATTGGTTAATGTTTCATTCATGGTGAGTCCTAAAATCCCCGGAATCGTTAAATAAAAAAACAAAATTAGAATGAAAATTAAACCGTTCAGGGTTCCCTGAATGGTGCATTTTAATTAGATACGGGAGATTAATTTGTTGAATTGTGAACTAAAGTTAAATAAATAACTTATTACAGAAAATGAAATCATTAAGATGTGAATGTTTATTCGACACATCAATCAAACTTCTACTGTTTTTACTGCGATGAAAAAATATTGGGAGGGCTTGGCTCATCAGTGGTGAACCCTCCCAGCGGTTTGTCCAATTTAATCTACCAGACTGCTTCTTTAGAGCTTTAATACTGTATTGGATCATTTTGCTTATATATTCTACACTGAAGGGTGGAATCTTAAAAATTGTATTAAAGAAAACTATGTACATAAACGTTTAGGACATTAGATTTATATATAAATATTGCTTTGTATTAAAGAACTTATAGCCGAATGAAATAAACTTTTCCTAAAAAAACTAAATATTTTGGTGGTAGAGAGAAAATAAATTATTCTTACCAATAGATGGACCAATAATGTCACCAAAGCAGGTTTGTAGGTTCGTCCTTTGAGTCGGAGAGTTGTGTTCACAAAGCTATAGATAAGCTGTACATGGTCCTGGTGAAATAACATACCGCAGACTATACTATTCCATCCAGTAGTTAGACAAAACGCATAGAGAGTTCACCACTGATGAGTCAGACCCTCTCAGTATGTTCATATACCATTTAGCACACAGTTATATATATACTTGTCCTTCAAAAATTAAACAAAATATGACAGTTTACACTGATAACGAGGATAACTTGTCTCAATCCGATAGTCAGCAAATATATAACTGGATGAATACAATGATGTTTGATCAAGGTCTTCTCTTTGGTTTATATAAATTCTATAAGACCGCAGTCACCGTTCGGAGGATATTAATATAATCGCTGAATGTCGTGGTCCATTTGGATGAGGAAAACGAAGACTAAAACGCGGCTGATTCTACACTCGTCTTTTCAGTGATACGCTAGCCTTGACGTGTGCACGAAGGAACGTGTGGCCATTGGACATGCGACGGACCTGGAGGCTGTTGTTGGGTTCTGCGATGCCTGGAGTATAGGGGCTCCATCTATGCTTCCTTTCTTCCTGTGGTGAATCTGTATAAGACCGGTGGTCTTAATAAAACTGTATATGTGTGTGATAACGAGGATAATTTCACAATAAAACATGGTAGACAAATATATTTTAAGGCTATTTAGAATTTGAAGAATAGAACAACATCGTTGAAAGCTGGGGAGGAGCAAGTTGCTGAACTAAAGGGTACCAGTTTCGGCCGTAATAGTTTAAAAAAGAATAATGACTGACAGACGTCCGATTTTTGTCATTGTAGTTAAACATTTACCCATTAATGTTTCCCTAAATTTAGATATTATTTGTAATGTTGTAATGTTTTGTAAACTTGAACTGTCACGTCAAAGTGTGCCTCAAATCTATTTCTAAGGCCCTGTCATATATCTGAGTTCTGGAGGGTTTGCATCCTACAACAAAGATCATTTGTGAGGTTGACACTTCAAAAAACCTAAATTTTTCTACTGGTTTTTGTCAGATACGAAGTTAATTTTTTTTTAAATAACCTTATTAGCACTCAAAACATACAAATTCCAAAAAAAAAAAAACTGGTATCTAAAAAGTTTAAAAACATTTCCTAAAAATAGATTTGCCAATATATATACCAGAAAAGAGTCATTAAAACACCCTTTTACTGATCATTAAGACGTTTTATGAGCGAAGACCCCGAGGGTATAGTCAACCTTGACTCAGCAAATAAAAGAAATAAACCCCAAATCTTGTGAAGCAAGAACAGGAAGGTGGTAAGAAGATTTCCCTCTTGAAAAATCCCATTTTCCTGTCCTAAGCATTATTTCGGCTGAAAGTTTGTCCCATTAGTGGCCACGATGGACCACCATCTGCTCGATACCGCTTCTTAGAACTTGGCTTTCACCATTCTTTAATGATGCCATTCTCAGAACGAATTCAAATCTTTTCTGTGGAATTGGGAAATTATATGGAAAAATTGGTTTATGATTAATGTGGGAATTCTCACTAACGTTTACCGAAAAGTGTGAGTAATTGTTCAAATTTAATGGTTGTGAGTGTGTGAAGTAATATTGCGCACAAAGCAATAACGTGTCTTCTTTATATAACAAATGAAAACAATAATAATCTTTTTCATCGCAGTAAGGACAGTAGAAAAACTTGATTTTTTGTGAAAGGAGACATTCGCGTCTAAATGTTTTTATTCGTTATATAATATTGCGTGATTTTGTATAAACATTGTGTGAAAGATTTTATTATTAATGTGTAAGAAATTCTATTTTTATAGAGAGAAAGTTAAAATAAATAGATTACTTAAAATGGCTATAAAATCTATATATATTTTTCAAGATGATTTGTTTATGCGTATTTTTGGGTATGCCTATATTTAAAGTAATGAGTAAATAGGGAGGGAAATGTGAAATAAGTTGAAATATTTAATCAAAAAAGCATATATTGGAATAAAAATAATTTATTTCAGCAAGATTTCAGTTAGCTGAACGTTTGACATTTTCAAGGGTTTACAACATATATTTAATATATACGTGTATTTTAAAAATAAAATAACAATGTGTGTGTGCTGTAATACATTGAAAAATGTTGGCGTTCAGCCAAATGAATTATTGGTAAAATAAATTATTTTTTTATCTAATATATGCCTTTTTAATTAAAGATCTATTTATGGGATTGTTATATTTTAAAAAGTTTAAATATATTTAAGCGTTTTTACTATTCATCCGTATAATGCAACGAAACCTAGAAAATTCTGCAGTGGTGAGGGAAATAGCCAGGTGGATTCTGTTCGAATTAACCCAAGTTGGTGCTAAAGCTCATTCATCTATCTAAAATTGAACGTTTCGACCATAGAATAATATTTTAATAAATAGAGGCTATGGCAAATGGGTTTCTTGTGTAGGAATGATGGGAAATATTTCACAAAAAGTTTTTAAAATTGTCTAGGGTTCGAGAGATGTGCTTGTAATACAAGGTTGTCCCAAAAGTTCGTAAACACTTGCAAAAAATTGAAATACCAATATTATTCGCCGTTATGCATAATGTCTTTGTATTATGTATAAAGTTTTTTTTTTTTTTTTGCTTATCCCTAGTACACGTGGTACAGGCCATGATAATCATGGTGGGTAGAAGTAGGCGACTGCTTTTACTGTAAGTGCATCACATGTCTACATATGTGAAAAGCAGTTCGACTTTGCACTTGCTGGTGGGGTTGGACTTTTGCAAGAATCGGGGGGCATTGGAACATTTTTTTTTTTTTTATCAGAAAAAAGTGTCCAATACGGGAATCGAACCCGTGTCGATGCGGTCGAAAACCAACGGTTTAGACCATTCTTCCACCGACCCCCGTATAGAAAATATTAGTATTATTATAAATATAATAATGTTTGTATATATCATGCAACATAATGCCATATTTTTGGATCGAATTTGAAACACTTTCAGAATTATATGTACACTGGTTTCCAAAATGAGTGAACAAGCTATTTTTTTAATAGAACTTTTTTTTAAAGATAAAAAGACAGAATTTGGAAAACTAATGCAACACTAACTGTATAATCTGTAACAATAATATATTTTATTGAACTTTGAAATATGCTATTTTAAAATCATTTTCCATATAAGCATTCCGTGATAGAATTGCATTACTGCAATTAATTTAAAATCCTACACATTTGGAAGGAAATCTTACATAATAATTGTACATATTTTTGTTTATCCGATGTTTTATAATTGATAGTTATTGGGAGGAGTAAAACAGGCTGATCCCAGACTGAAGTCGCCAAATTTCTCATTGTCAACAGAAATGTGATCGACCAGGAAGGACTGAAAAATCCACTACGACACAAGAAGACTTTAAATTTCAAGAGCTATAGGAGTATGACAGCTACTCAGTTCTCCAATGAGTTTTCATGTACATCTGTAACGACAGTTTTTAAGCCAAACCTTCTGTCGAAGGCTTCAGGAATTTTAAATTTTATTTCAACAAACAAACTCGATATCCCGGCTAGGGATAATTGCGTCTATTTATATTTTTGAACAGAAGCAGTTATAAACATATTATACAATAAAATATTTTTTTAAAAAAGGAAGATGGTCTTCTTGCAGAACGACCAATAGTATTGTAACGACGCTTTTCAGCTATCATTGTTTACGTACAAGGTTTCTAGGAGAACATTATGGGTTATCTGTGGATATAGCGTTTAGTTCGATTAATTTTAAAACAAGGATCTCAAAGGGAATTAATAATTATGTACATTAGAGAGACTTACCTTTTTGTCCGCCACAAGAAGGATTATCCTATTCCTCCTTGGCACAGTCTTCCTGGTTAATCCAAACAGCCACACGCCCAGAGAAAACTCGCCGCGTCTTCTCTGTCCGCAGATGTCACCAAAATTGTCTGTTCTCCCCCACACTGGAATACCGTTTTAGGCGCATGTTCTCCTCCCACGTGGACCATCCCCTCTGCAGATTGAGTCCATCTATCTTTCCCCAATTTCACTCTGCGATCTTAGCCTCTTGGTTAGCTTGTCATGATGAAAGAGAAAAGGGGATTATCCATTTTACAGTATGTATCCCTTTCACCCCATCCAATATGTGAACCCGCTTGGCTAGGTGCCATTAACATCAGTCCTGAACCCTGTTTCGACATTGATTCTTGACGAGTCCTCATCTGGAGAGAATCTGGGACCTGTTCATACTTCAATAACATCGGAGAAAGAGTTCGGTTTGGGGGAGGAATTTCCATAGTCTAGGCTGACTTCATTTTCAACTCCTCTCCACGTTTTTGAAGGAGGGATACATTGACTGCTCAGAACGACAGGAACGGGATTGTTGATTCTGTGAGATCTTTCAAGGCCCCACAGTTATTTTAAAGGATTTCAAGAGCAAGTCGAGTCAAGGATTTCCCCGAGAGTCTTCTTCTTTCTTATCTCCACTCAATCATATTAGGGTGTCAAGTTGTGACCCTTGATGATGTCTGTTTAACAACCATCGTGACTGTGTGAAGTAGAATGCGTCTGCCTTTGTCATTAAGACTGGGAGCACTACTCAGTGGCAGGCCGACTTAGCTCCCAAAAAATGGCCGCCTCTGACATGAGGAACAGACGCCATGTGCAGCTGCTCCTAACATAGAGTACAAACGCTGCTAATCCTGTATCCCTGTATTAGGAGCCCTTACAGGGTACTATCAGCCGGGCCAGCTGAACCCAGGTTTTTTAGTGAGCTTGTTACTGCTCCCCCTCCTCCTTTTTCATCCGGGCTTGGGACCGGCAAAGGCGGAGTTGAAGGATAGAGAGTCAATAGAGAGTCAATTTGTCAATTTCATGATAAAATTGAATCCAGTGCTTGGAGGTCATTCGTATTGGTAGTTAGAAATTTTTTGGGTAACTACAGAGCTGGAACTATCGAGAGATAGTGAACAATTAGCTTACAAACTTCGAAAATCTTGTTTGCAAAATAAGTATAGAATTGCATTACTTGCATAGCTACCTGCACTTATTTCCTGACAGTTTGGATGATATAAGTAAGGAGCAAGGTGAAAGATTTCACCAAGACATCAAAACTATGGAAGATCGGTACTAGGGAAGATGGAACACCACATGATGGTAGATTACTGTGTGCTGGAATCTGCAAAGAGCCTGTGAGGAAAATTTTCGCGCTCGGAAATCCTATAAGCGAGCTTCCAAGGCCCCGAATGACCCGACTTTCAACGATCCTTTGTGTATGTGAATATACATAATCATAAATAGAGTATTCATAATATTTACAATTAGTTAACGTTTTATTTACAATACAACTTTAACAAAAAACTCGATTTTCAAAATCACGATCATTATTTTTATTCCACATTAAATCAAATAATTCTTCAAATAAAAGACACTTTTCGGCCAATAATTCTTTTTATTGTCTCAAAGTTTCGACAAAAATCTCCCGAGGACAAAAGATTTTTGTCGAAACTTCGAGGTAATAAAAAGATTTACTGGCCGAAGTGTCTTTTATTTGAAGAACTATGTATGCCGGCCTATCTTTACGATAAATCACATAAGTTCAAATTGCTTAAAAATCATTCCCAGGCGCTTTTTTGTCATTGTTTAATAGTGATAACTGAAATAGAAATATTCTCTCCTTGTTAGGGTATTTTTTATAAAAACTATTTTTTTTATCGTAATAGATAACCACTCATTTTAGAAAGCTCATCCATGTTAGGAAGAGGATATATCTCTAAAGCGAGAGCTGATAGAGCAAAACGAAAATTTCTGTATTCAGCACATCAAAATTACAGAGAAACACGTCTCAAATCTTCGGCAGAAATATATGTGTTGGCCATTTTATTTGTTTTAAAAACTACAAATTTTGTTTGCTCACTTGAATTTGGACACCAACGTACATACAGACGACCTAGAAGCCTAAAAGTATGAGCATTTGCTCAATCCAGATGACAATGCAAATTTACAAAATTTCTGAGATCTAGGCAATCAGGAAGCTAGAGTTACTTCATTAATTTTTTAAGATTGTAGATATTTTGTTTGTTTGTTGTTAGTTCATATTGATTAGTTGAATAAAAAATGTATCTTATTGCGTTTTTTTTTTCATAATTGATATAAAATTTTTATCCTAAAATATTTAAAATATATCTACAACCTTTTTATTTATTGACTAAAATGGGCTGAAAACACGAGAAATTTTCTATTTATTGTGAAATACCTGAGTAAAAACCTCTGTAAAAGGAAATATTATAAACCTGAGAAAATATAATAATTAAAATATATTATTTATAAACACAAAAATGTATCAATGGCCAAAGTTTTTTGAAAACTGAAACACAACCGATCAAGGCAATATGGTACAATACCAAATTGACTATTTGATCCAGAATATAGCTTCCCACATCTTTCTCCTAGCTTCCGAAGTACTGCAAGAAAAACGATCGGAAATTCCCAGAAAGAAATTGTTAAAAATCAATTTGAGAGCAACTTTTTTAACCTCACGTTTTTCTCTATCAGGGCAGGTGTTCTATTAACATGATACAATTAAGGCATTCATTAGAAAGAACCTCCCGATCTGACTGACCTTAATCTGAACGGAATTTCCTTCCTTTCATCTGCTATTTCCTTAATTAGAACTTTTTAACCTTTCACTCCCTTTCTCAGATTTTTACCCCGCCTGTTTGTATAGCCTTCAGGTTCTCCCATTGGTTGGTCGTAGAGCTAAACAGTTTTGTAATTAACTCTTCAATTATCTCGACAAGGATATTTGTCTTCTCTTTTTATATTTATTCCTAAGGGGCGTAGCCTTCCTTTGTAGACCTTGTCACATTTTATGGTGTTACGTAGTTTCACAGCTATAAATATGTGCAAAAACATACAACGCTATCTGTATATCAAATTTTGAAACTATTTAACGCGGATTTTCTTTACAAAATAAAAAAAAAAAAATCTACTAGCTTTTCTGCGATGATAATGTTATTAGGAGAGCCTAGATTATATCAGTGATGAACCCTACCAATAATTCTTCCATTGCAGAAAGGACAGTATAGATCATTGTTTTATTTTGTAAAAAGAAATTTTTATCTCTAGATAGTTTTAAAAATTGTGTTAGTGATTTATATTTTGATTGATCTGAACATGATTTTTGTTATGCAAATGTAAAATATATGGAAAACAAATCGTGGCCTACCATATATATATATATATATATATATATATATATATATATATATATATATATATATACATATGTCATAATATATGCTCTTTCAGCATTAATTAAACAAATCTACAGTCGACCAGAGAGAGAGAGAGAGAGAGAACGCAGCTAAGGCCGGTCACTTGATATAGCAGTCACATTCCAAGGGGGCGACCGCAGGGCCTTTTCTTGGAACCTCAGTTCTATGTTTACTCAGTCGGGGGGGTGGTGGACACACAAGACGTGCATTTCCGCGGTGGCAGCCGCTAGCGCTCCCTCTCTCCCTCGGTTTGCTGGGTTCCATCTTCCAAACTTGTTGTTTCCTTATTTCTCCCTCACCACATTATTATCACTATAGTGCCACATTAAAAGTCGACAGGATAAGACCTGGCCGGGAAGCGAATCCCTCATATACCGGAGTATGAAGAAACAAGAAGCCAAGCCACGATGATCGACCAAACCCAACTCAACTGTAACCACTCCTCTTCGAGCCCTCAACCCCTTCCTCGCCAACCTTTGAACCGTGATCCCGAAGAAATATTCACCTACGACGGAGATGGAGCTGCCACGCACTTCTTCCAGCACTAGATCTACTCAAGAGCGATCGCCGTGCCGGAGCAGGACACCTCCCGCCATCATGGACAAGACTCCGCCATCTCCCTACCGCTACTGTGATGTACAACACTGGTACGCACAGTGTCACAGACAGAACTCTCCCGAAGCTCAATGAACTTACCTGCGCTCTAAACCAACATAACTCGTGAGTGTAATTGTCTTAACTCCTACCATTCATTCTTTAAATAAGTCATTCCTTGTAGATTGTCCCAATATTTCCATAATTAGCTCAATATGTGTGAATATGTAAAAATATTTAATATTTCCATTTATCTCTCCACCCCTATTAACAGTGATCTTATTATCCATATTATATCTAGCTATGTGAAACCCATTTAATTAGTTACCTTACCAGTAGATGTAACAATCGTCATTTTAATTAAATAATTTCCATTTTAACGTAACTCTTTAAAAAAAAATCATAAAAAAAAGGAATTCTACCTATTAACGCTTTACGATTTTTACTATTAACAATAGATTTTTCATAATCAAATTATTTATAAAAATATGCCTCCAGCACCTAAACTTTTGTATAGACCTCTCCTACTTGTAAGCACGGCTCACGAAAAATAATTTCTTTCCCTAATCGATTCAAAATTCACCCTGTAATTCAGGCGTCGAAGAATTCCAACCACCACGTGAGCCTTGCTTACAACCAACCCTTGGTGACTCTTATCTATCTTCCCCTTAATGCCCCTCTCATTCTTACAACTTTGTTAACTTTATACCAGCTCAGGACCTTTATAGAGAATTATTGATTAATCAATTATCGAACTTCTATATTGTCATTTCAACATCCTAACCTTCGCCCTTCATTTATGATAATTTATTTCGTAGTTCATCTCTAGCCTATCCACCGACCCACACCATCTAGCCAATGACGTGTTCGTCACAGGGTGCAGATTGACTAACTGCTAGATATTTATCAATCCCTTTTTGTTCGCACTTGAACAATCTGCATCGAGCGACACAGTTCGCCTCTTCTCCTCGCGCCACACGTTCGCCACACGGACCCTGTCTTCAAATCTATGTTTGTCCATTGTCCAAACCAGCACGATATAGCCTACCTCCGATATTTCCCACGGAGGTACGTTAAACATCGTCGCTGATTTTGTCCGGTCCGTCATCATTTCGCGTAGACATGGGTCTTACTTTCAACCCACCGCGAAATCATCGCCTTGCACAAGCTCCCACGACGGTTCAAACACCTCGTGTCCGAGCAGCTTGTCACTTGTAACGAACAACGCAGTCCTCGTCCCAATTTTTGGCACTGTGCGCGCATACTTTCCGCAAATTAAATATAAGTCCGTTCGACATCCTCACCTACACACGGGACTTTTCCCCTCGGACTCGCTACACAAGTAACTGCATAGATAAGTTAGATTGGCCCAGGGCAAGTTTCCCCTCGCTCTGTTCGCCGAGGTTCTAACATTGTATGTAGTTTTATATTCACCTCAGTCCTGAGCTCACACAATTGCCAACCTCAATCTCATTTCTCGTACTCTACACTTATAGCATAGAAAGCCCATGACAAGTTTCCCCTTGCCATGTCCGCCTGAAAAATATCTTAAAGTGTAGAGTTCTCCAGTCTTAATGATCTTCAGAATTTCACCATATGCATGTGACTCTTCTTCCCCTTGTTCACACTCCTCAATAACATTTCCCTTATAGTACATTAGATTTTGTTGTATATAGCCTTTTATAACCTGGATATTTTCAAAGATTTCCTTAAATGTCAAACTCCCCGGTGTTGTAAAACTACTTGTAAATAATATTTACTTGTGTACTATACAATATTTTATTTACATAAAACTATGTCACCATTACCTTAACTAATTTTAACTGTAAAATTATTTTCTCTATTCCTGGCTTCTCCAGCTTTAAATATACTTAAACCATGTTCAGCCTTCTTCAACGGGGGCCATATGTCATAATATATGCTCTTCCAGCATTAATAAAACAAATCTACAGTCCAAGGGGGCGACCGCAGGGCCTTTTCTTGGAACCTCAGTTCTATGTTTACTCAGTCGGGGGGGGGGATGGACACACAAGACGTGCATTTCCGCGGTGGCAGCCGCTAGCGCTCCCTCTCTCCCTCGGTTTGCTGGGTTCCATCTTCCAAACTTGTTGTTTCCTTATTTCTCACTCACCACATTATTATCACTATAGTGCCACATATATATATATATATTTCCAGTCTTCCAATACCAAAGCTATCAGTCAATTCTTAGAATTCTCTCAAGCAATCGTACATAAAATAAATCTTCTCCGTCCAGTTCCATCAAACAACTTGAACCGTCATTGCAAATAAAAATAGGTCTTAAGGACAACGCGAATAGTTAGAAAATCGGATGATTTCTTTTAAAATATTCAATATAGAGTATCTGGATAGTTTTGGAATTTTTAATCATCGTTTTTTTTAATCCTTGTTGTGTTGTTTTTGGAGTTGTCGTTACAACAATTGAAAAAAAAAAGTTGTTTTTTTTTATTGTAATAAAAACAAATATAATACTTTTTGTTTCAAAAAATGTTTTTAGTTGTGCGCTTTTGAAGTGATAAAACTACAAGAATAAATTTAGAGGTCTCTGTATCTTTATTATCTTTTAGCCTAGTACCTTTCGTAATATTTTATAATGCTTTTTCTTCAAGATGTATTATTCCTACTTCTAAAAATTTACAAACATGTTTAATAAGTTCTAAGTGTTGTTTTATATTTTAGGTAGTATTTTACTAATAAAACAATTTTGTGTTAGATATTTATAAATTAAAGAACAACTAAATTTCAGTATGACCTATCTACTTTAACTTGGCAAGCAGTGAACAATGATTCCTACTCCTTTTCTCTTCTCTTCGCAGATTCAAACGAATGAACATAAAACAATTCGTTTACAATTGCGACAGGCTGTGTCCAAACAAACCTGTTTCAACGTAATTACTACTGCTATATAAAATATAGCAGAGTCGCTACAATGTTTTAAAACAAATCCACTCAGAAAACGATGTTTTATTCCTTCAGCCAAATATGGCCAGTTTTCCAGCTCTTCAACATACAATACCTCGTTATAGCGTTAAAGCAACTATCAGGCCTTGTCTGCATAAAAATAGTCATTTCGTTTATCAACTGAGTTATTTGTATCAACTTTTCAATTATAGATGGAAATTGTGCCGGGAGGATATTGATCTAAAGAGACAATGGTCGCCTCTCCCGTCAAAATAGACGTCAAAACTAGACGACATCTATTGAACGTCTCGGGTCGGTGACAAAGCCACAACACCAGCTTTGGCAAACTGAAAAGCGTCCACCTAGAGACCATGGTTTCGGACTAATGGCCCTCGTCAGTCTAGGGCGGACTTTATTCCATGAGATCCACACGGGATCTAATGGAATCTTGACAATCTGCCAAAGAGGTGTTTTTCATTAGATCCCGTGTGGATCTCATGGAATAAAGTCCGCCCTAGACTGACGAAGGCCATTAGTCCGAAACCATGGTCTCTAGGTGGACGCTTTTCAGTTTGCCAAAGCTGGTGTTGTGGCTTTGTCACTGACCCGAGACCGCTAATTTGCGGTGACGGTCAATAGATGGCGTCTATTTTGACGGGAGAGGCGACCTTTGTCTCTTTAGAACTTTTTAATTATTATTTCAATTATCTCATATAAAAAGTCGTCTCTCCTGTTAAAATAGACGCTAAAACTAAGCATCATCTATTGATCGTCTCCGCAAACTAGCGGATTCAGATCGGTGACAAACTCACAACACCAGCTTTGGCAATCTGAGAAGTATCCACCTGTAAACCATGGTTTCAAGCTAATGGCCTTCGACAGTCCAGAAAAGAGTATATTCCATGAGATCCTCAAGGGATCAAATGAAATCTTCACAATCTGCTCAAAGACATATTTTTCTGGTAGAATCACTAGGCCAAACCTATGGTCAAAACATAGATGGAAATTTTGCTGGAAGGCAATTGATCTATAAATGTTAAGGTCGCCTATCTCCCATCAAAATAGGCGTGAAAGCGCCATCTATAGATCAATTTCCTACAGGCAAAATTTCCATCTTATTTAATTTTTCACTATTAAAATTGCCTCAATATAAACACGATGATTACCATTTAACTATTTATCCCAACTTTCGTCATCCAATCTGATACTGGTCTACCTCTGCCACCGCCAGAATTACCGGAATAGGAGATGGTCTAGATAATCCCAGGAGTATAAACTCTCGGATAACGACAACTATACTTTGTTGCTCCTCTTAATTACCAGGAATTTAACATACTTTTCATCATATTCATAGGTACTTACCTCCTGTACCAGAACTTAGAACACCCTCGAATCTAACGCGACACTAAACAACCATTCAGACCTCGTTTAACGTAAACTGGGAAAGGGAAAATGACCCATGAAGCAGTTACTGCTTGACTTACAAATCTAATCTTTATTGATGATAATAATATCATTTTAAACCCTTATTAATTTTTCATATATACCTTTCTTACATTTCTAAAAATAAATTTACATAAAAAGTAAAAGGAAACAAAATATTTACAAATTCAAAAACTTAGGTTTTGCCATATGTTGCTGCCAATGGACAACGTCCAGTTTGAGTCCAGCGTTATATATTTAAACATATTTCAACCATCAAAAGGTTTCTACACATGATACACAGAACAATATCGCACGTATACGTGACCCACGTTTTCCATTGTGTTCATTTTATTACTTTGCTCCTTGCTCTGATACAAGATCAACCCACAACTTAGGTCTCCTCTCTATTTACATATTTTCATATTTTTGTAAGCCTTTATATACCTTTATTTGATCCCAATTTTTAAACTAAAATAAAAATTCATGTCAAACAAAGCTTTTATATTTAAAATTGTTTTTTTCCCTGGAAATGGATGTCTATTTTAAGTTATTTTATTTCGACTTAGAGCGTTATGCCTCTAGAGACACTTTGCACTTTAAAGGTAAACAAAATATTGAAAGAAAAGAAAGATGTTTGAAATATGTATAAGAATTAGTATGCAAATAAGTTAGATGAAAAGAGAAAAAATATCAACAAAATTAAATACATATATAATTGAATATACGTATTTCGTTTTGTTTTATATATAATTCTCAATTTTCACATAAATCATACTATCTCTATTTAAACTTATAAATTCAGTTATTTCTTTTTGAACGACACCAAAATCTCCGAAGTACTTAGAACTCAATTCCAATATTCAAATAGCTTTATATACACTAAAGAAATCAGAAGTTACCTGATCAGCCAAGAAAAGTAACAACACTTTGTCACGATAAAATTAGCGAAAATATCCTTTTCCATGACTATCACACTAATAGAACTTAATGAAGAATTAAAATCAATAAATATCTTAACAGCTTTCCAGGGGTTAACCTAAACCATGGTAACTTTCTAACAAACCTCAGCCCAAAAGGTAAATACAAGTTTCTCGATATTTTCAACATATCCTGGAAAAGAGGTAAACTTCCAGATGAATGGAAGTCAACTACAGAAATCCCACTTTTAAAACCAAACAAAAACATAAAATCTCTTTCAAGCTATAAACAAATCTCTCTCAGTAGCATCGCGTGAAAAGTCTTTGAAAAAATACTACTTTGATGAAACTTTAGACAATTGACAATTGAAACAAATTTTATTGGCTTCTTGTCAATAATTTACAATAAAAATGGAAATAATGAATGAACTAATATACAGATGATCATGCGGGGGATGTGCCCTGGCGAGTCAGCCCTCTTTCCCAGGCGATGAGCGGGTCCTCCGGTCAGCCCAACCTGTACGAAGTACCGGTAGATGATGGATTTGGCCGACGCCAGGATGGCCAGGTCGTCATCTTCGAGGCCAGACCCGAAAATCCAGGCCCGGAAGTCAGGGGGTCGCCCGAGGACACTGAAGGCTTCGATGATGAACATTTGTGTAAAATGGACATCAGAAAATGTTGATCAAATTCTACGTACTTGAAAAACGAAGCAAAAATGGTTTTAAAAACGAATATGTTATGCAATGAATCAGTTCGAATCCGTGTGACCTTCACCAAATTGTCACCATTGTGAGCTTAAATTAGTTCTTTTAAACACCAATGACGAATTTCCGGCTTTTTGGTGTCACGGAATGGTATAAGAATTTCCTAGAGAGATAATTGGGGATGTGTTTTTGTCCCTGTCTCTCGACCATGACTATCTCTGTTCGACCATTTCGACATCTTAAATGTTGTTTTCACATCTTTTCAAGGCCACTTGGTGTATATATATATATATTAAGAAAAAAGAAAGGGGGCATCTCCTTATCGTGCAACTGAAAGTTGATGACTTGCGCCATCTATCGGAATCTATCAACTATTCGTTGATTTTTAATTATTCTAGAATTTTCCAAATACTGGAAATATTAAAAATAAACGAATAGTTGATATTTATTCTGATAATGGCTCTAGCCATTAGCAACTTTCAGCTGCACGAAAAGGAGATGCCCCCTTTCTTTTTTCATAATTTTTATACCTTATCCCAGTACAACATTTTTACCATTCTTTCATATATATATGGTAATTTAAACCAACAACCCCATATTGTATATAACTTATAATAAGATTTTCATGTTGTATAATAGAAACACATCTGTAAATGATTATACGCATGATTGACATGTGTCATTACATCACCATATGTAATGTACTTTGTACAAACTGAGGATAAATAAATAAAACTCTGTAATAGATTAAGAGTTGAGCTGAAGCAAGAGATAGAAGTCAGAAACGTCTAAAATCGAGATAGATGGAAGTCACAAAATAACATCTAAAGATAGATTGGAAACTGTCAGGACGGCGCCAGTTTAGAATTTCACCAGACGATCCACGCCCCTGTCGCATAAGGCCCCCGTTTTAACCTATAAATACAGTTAGTTCACCATTTGCGTGAGCCCTCGTCGGTTGTACCCCAGGTCCACCTCATCCACCATGTAGACCAGTAAGAACTCTTCTATCTCTCCATCTTTCGCTCCTAGCTCAACTTTTATCTGTTCACGGACTTTCCTAGTACAACTGTGTCTTCGTTTTTGTGTATGGACATTCCCAAGCTTTCCACTCTGCCTCGACCACGACTGCCTGTACTTTGTGAGAACTTTTAAAGGTCTTCCAAGGTGCAGAGAGGTACTGGAAAACTCCTTATCCTGACTGTTCCTCTCGGTCAACACAGTATAGCGAGAGTTACAGGGACTCACACCATAGTTTAAGTCGACTGGATACCTCACCACATTTTTAGTCGACAAGATTCTACAAGAGGCTACCAGACCTCATCTCATCACATATATATATAGCCACATAGTTGTAAATATTTTTATATCGTCGCTTGAAGGCATCGCGTTATCAATCAAAAACAGTTTGAAAACAAGAAAGGCTCCAACGAATTTAGGCCTATAGCCTATTGAAATATTGGCATTTTTTATAAATAAAATGTTTTATTTTATTTTAAATCTAAAATACGCCTTTCAATTAATATATCGTCTAGAACACGCCTATATTGATTATCGATGCTAAAATGTGTTTTGATAATAGCTCAATTATTTGAATTTTGGAAAATGTTTCCGTTTTTATAATTTTTTTTTTTCGAAATAAAGTTCAACAATCAACGGCGAAAATGGAAATATTTAGAAGTCCTATCTATTTAGTGAAATCCTTTTTGAAACAGTTTTGTCATTAAATCTCACATACCGTAAAGAACTGTTTACTAGGTATTAGCTTGCTATGTTTATGCAATATATAGTCTGTGTTATTAGGTATATTATTGGGTTTTGTGGCCACTATGGGGATAGTGATTGTAGATATTTGTTCTTAATAATAAAATAAACTTTTTTTTTTTTTTGACCAGAAATTATTTTTATTTTCTCAACGTTTCGTCAAAATTATTTTGTTATCGTAAGGTAAAAAATAATAATTAAAGCACTTGGCAAGGTGTTAAAAATGTAAAAACGCCTTGCTTTTTTTCTGACGAGAGGACAAAATATTTTTGTCGAATCGTCGAAAAATAAAACAATTTTTGGCCGAAGTGTCTTTTATTTTTAATAAATATGAAGGCCGGCCAGGTAACCTATTTTTTGTAGATATTTGGTATATTCTTGGTTTTTTATACCACTATGATGATAGTGATTTCAAACAATTTTACAATTTAAAACATATTTATTAACTCTTAGTTAAAATTTTTATGAATTTAAAAAAGGATATTTGTATATGGTAAGTTGTAGATTGTACAGTGATTGTAGATATTTGGTATGGTGTATTTATTTTTGAGGCCACTATGGGGATAGTGATTACAAACAATTTTACAATTTAAAACATCTTTATTAACACCTAGTCAATAATTATAAGAATTAAAAAAAATTATATATATACAGTAATTTGTAGATTGTACAGTGATTATAGATATTAGGTATGTTCTCTTGAAGAAAGTCTTTGATTTTGAGGCCACTATGGGCATAGTGATTGTAGATAGTTGATACATTCTTGAAGATATTCTCTGTAACCACTATGGGGAGAGTAATTGTAGATATGTGACACATCCTTCCGTTTCGAGCACAACTCTATAACTTAATGCCAATATAAGATCTACAAATGATGAAACAAATTCTCCCATTATTTTGATCATTGCATTAAGGCTAGTAAGAATTGTTTTATTTTAAAAGAAAAACATACGCGCTGTAAATAATTACATTTTTGTAAATAACATATAGCCCGCTGATGTATCAGATTTATCATAAAACAGCAAGGTTTGTGCATCTTTGGTTTATTTGAAACTATTCTTCATCTCAGGTTACCCTTAGGTATACATAAATCTGGAACTTTTGGATATATGTAAATATTTAGGTTTTTGTGTATAAATTTCATTATCAATATTGATAATATTTTTATTATCTTCATTTGCAGAGAATCCATGGTAAATCCATGTATAATAAATTTATTTTCCTCCAATTTACCCAGACTAATCTATTTATTAGCTTGATTGTCTTAATTAATATTCCCTGTATATAAATATCATATTACCATTAAGGTATTATTACTGTTTTACCTGCATGTAGCCTACATTTCTGCTTGGAGAATATGTATAAGACTCAAAAATCTTAATAAAGCTTTGTTGTTGGTGTATCTGTAAATTTTATAAGAATCCAGTTAATTAAGTAAACTGAGAGCGGTGAATAATATTTGTATACTGGGAATTTTAGCAAAAAATAACATAAGAGTGAAATTGTACTGAATTCGGTGGGTGAATTAAAAAAAAAGACATCACCTTATATCGTTCAACTAAAAGTTGCTAATGGATTGCACCATATGTCGGAATAAATGTCAATTCAAGCCAATAGCTCGAAACGTGTACGTAGTTATTTTTTCTTGATTAATCAAAAAACGGGCATCTGAATAATTCTGGTATAATTAAAAAATAAATGATTAGTTGATATTTATTCCGACAGATAGCGCAAGCTATCAGCAACTTTTACTTGCACAATCAGGAAATGCCTTTTTTCTTGATTCTAGCATGGTTTCTACCAGATGTGACAAATGTCACTTAATGAAACTTAATCAAAAATATATTTTCCTTCTATCAGTAATGTGTGTGAACTAGAGCGGTTTAATCTACCAGAGCTATTGGCTAGTTTATTCCGCTTTAAACGGGCAAGTTTGTTTTATAGATAGTAATTGAAGGCTTTTCCTTGGTGATGGCGTGTTGTTAACTTTTCTTAGACTTTTTCAATGAAACTGTGTGTTAATCCCCCATAAGATAAATTAAACATTAAATTTTATTAATTTACAAAAAATAATAATAATAACAGAAAAAATAACCTATTGCAACAGTAGACAAAGACTTATTTCTTATCTTCTTTCGGTTAGCGCCTATATGGTTGCATAAATCTATATTCCTCTTTAGAGCTGAGTCACATGTAATGAAGGATGCTGAACTCTCGCCTCTTAACTATTTCAAGACTATTGAAGAGATCTGCGAAGAAAACGGACGAAGTTTAAACTTAGGAACAACTGGGAGAGTAACAGAGGCAATGCAATATTTCGGTTCAAAATAAACTCGACCCCATATGCAAAGATTTAAAATAATATTATATGGAGATTTTATTGACAAAATTTATTAATTTTCTGATTATTGCCTTTAAAAACCTATATGTGTAAAAAAAGAATAATTTTAAAATTATTTCGAAAAAAAAAAGTATTTTTGAGCAGAAGAATAGTCTAACAGAAGATCGTTAAAAGTGACAAGAAGAAAATAGCAGAAGCCAACTTCAATAAACAACCTTGATCTAAAAAAAGTCTTCCTTTTAGTACAAAAAAGCAGGTTAAAAGGGAAGGTTAATAACTCTAATTGCCTTTAATTTGTGAGAGTTTGAAAGAACACGGTCCAAGGGAGGATGTTGATATTTAAATTTGACAAAGTCCTTTTTAAACGTCAGAAGTAGGCGTGGAGGTTGAACTTGTCGGTTGGGAATATTGTATTCACTGTGAGTTCTTTTGTCTCTCGACCAGATTGTCTTGTGTTCTTGCAGAAATTCACTCATGGACAGAACTTAAGGAAGTTGTACCTTTTAGCATATACAAGGTATATATACAAGATATTTAAATTTGACAAAGTCCTTTTTAAACGTCAGAAGAAGGCGTAGAGGTTGAACTTGTCGGTTGGGAATATTGCATTCAATGTGAGTTCTTTTGTTCCTCGACTAGACTGTCTTGTGTTCCTGCAGAAATACATTTTTGGACAAAACTTAAGAAAATTCTACCTTTTAGAGTGTATATCGGGATTCAGACATTAACTCTGAAAGATATTACAGTGACCTTTATTGAATACACACGAGATAACCGAGTGTGAACAAAATTGCTCGTGTCATCCTTAAAAAAAAAGACTGGCGACATCAAACTTCCCACTTTCTTAAGTTTTTGCCATGAATGTAGATTGAAGTGTAATTAATAATTTGAGGCAATATGGATTATGAAAAGAATGAAAAAGTTGAAAATGCAGAAAATTGAGAGAGAATGAAAGTGAAGTATTAATAAAATATGCGGTAAACAAGAGATAACGGGCTAGGACATTCTATAAAAAGGTACTGCTTGCTACTTGATGTTATTGGAGTGCTCAGAATATTGTAGTAAAATATTTATTTTGTTAACAAATTATATCAATTTTGGTATTTATATTTTTCTATTCCCTCATTACTTCTCTTAGATTTTTAAAAATTTTAACTTGTTTTTGTGCTTCAATTAAATTTCTGTGTCATCCTGTAGTTTTACTTTCCTAATTCACTACGTGACATTCTGGTGGAGATGCTGGGTAGGTAGATTAGGGAAGACAAACTGAGGATCGTCGAGCAGACCTTTAGGCAATGGGACTGTGATATACATTTTCAGAGACTGGCCCCAGGATTCCACCGCCGTGTCAAAGCCAAGAATTCCCTCCAAGATGACTATGTTCCTATAAGACGATACGACGACAAAGCCGGTTTTCATGCCGCAAGAGAAAGGACGCAAAGGTACTAGGGGAAAAGTGGTGAGATTCTAAGGGAATCCTTGGCAGAAACATGTCAGATCCATGTCAGTATCTACAATATTTGCAAGCTGTGGGTCACAGCTCCCATAAGGAAAGAGCTATGTAGCAGAATATTTATCTTATTAACAGATTATAACTTTTGATATTTATATTTTGCTATTCTGTAACCTTCCATCATTGCATCTCTTGTATTTGATAAAAGTTAATTAGTTCTTGTACCTCTCAAATAAATTGCCGTATCATCCTGAAGTTTGTCTTTCCTGATTTTCTATATTACAACATGGACACGTGCTTCACATGGCTTGAAACCATGCTCTTTACATAGGCTCCAGTATTTTTCAAAACTATGATCCGCAAGTTTCTTAGTCCCAGTGTAATTGTTTGTTCCTGAAGGTGGCTAAAATATGTTTTAAATCCCACTTCGGCCTTTTAATATGAAAACACCTTTTTATTATTACGACCACTCTCTCTATCTATTCATTTTTTATAAAAAATAGTTGCGGCATCTTATACCTTTTTGTAATTTATCGAAATCCAAAAAACAGTGATAATGAATATAAACGCTAACGGCGCTTTTGATTATTTATTTTATTTCGTTCAGTTGGAGAGAGCATCCCTCAGTCTGGCCAGAGGACGCTCAAGTTCAAACAGAGATGCAAATCCGCTGAGTTCATCTCCCCAGTCTAATAAAAAATAATTGCGGCGTCCTTTTGTACTCGATCTATATCGAATGTACCGGCCAGACTAAAGCAGGCTAAGGCCACTAAAGCACCAGTACAGGTTCCTTTCACCGATCGAGGACGTTCCCACTGTAAGAACTGGGTCAAGTTCTTTGTTTTGTTTTTTTAGTGTCGAAGGGATGGATTGTTTGCAAATGTAGGCATGGCCTTCGCTGGCGGGCGTCATATCTGCCACTCGATCTATATACCCCACCTACTATCTACAAACATACCTTTGTACTGATGTTTGGTTTTATTACTTTCGGGCAATGTTTTGTTAAATTCTCATTTACACTCATGGAAAACACTTAAAGATGTGGGAAAATTGTTGATGTCGCTGGTCGTTTTTTTTAAGGATACAGAGGCAATTTTGTTCACACTTGGTTATCTCATGTGTCTTCAATAAAGATCACTGTAATATCTTTCAGAGTTATTGTCTTAATCCCGATATACATGCTAAAGGGTAAAACTTCCTTAAGTTTTGTCTATAAGTGTATCTTTCAGAGTTATTGTCTGAATCCCGATATACATGCTAAAAGGTAAAACTTCCTTAAGTTTTGTCTATAAGTGTATCTTTCAGAGTTATTGTCTGAATCCCGATATACATGCTAAAAGGTAAAACTTCCTTAAGTTTTGTCTATAAGGTTATCTTTCAGAGTTATTGTCTGAATCCCGATATACATGCTAAAAGGCACAACTTCCTTTTTTAAGTTTTGTCTATAAGTTTATATTTCAGAGTTATTGTCTGTATCCCGATATACCTGCTAAAAGGTACAACTTCCTTAAGTCTTGTCTATGAGAGTATATATCGACATGCTAACTTTTATTATTTATTTGTTACAAGTGTTTTAAGAATCTTCTTCATCAAATAAAATAATAAACTTGTAAATCAGATGACAATTGACAATTAAAAATAGTTTATTGACATCTAGTCAACAGTCAAAAGAGAGTTTAAAGAGTTTAAAATAGTAGAGAAAATATATACACCAGACGAGGCCTTCTACAAAGGGACGTCTGGATCCTATCAGGAGCTTAGAATTGTCTTGAGTTCAGTCAGGCCCTTGCGAGTTATGGAATTGTAAATCAGATGAGTTATTGTGAATTGGATGATATTTTTATCATTCACTCTCTGACTCTATATAATTTAAAGTTGGGGGAGAATGGTATTCATGTGCCAAAAGTGACACCTCTCCCTTTGAAATGTATTGGAATAATGCATCTTTAAAGAGAGGGATGTCACTTTTAGTACATGTATACCATTTTGGCAAATTCTCCACCAATCTTATTACCCTTCTCGTAGAAAATTTGACAATTTAAATAATATTGTAACAAAGTATTTATTATTTTATTAGCAGACTATTATTTTTTATGTTTATATTTTGCTACTCTGTACACTTCCCTCTTTTGCTTATCTTTTGTTTATCACTCATCGTTTGTTCTTGCCTGAAATAAATTGTTGTCTCATCCCGAAGTTGGTCTTCCCTAATTTTCCACTTGACAATATTATTGATTCTTCTAATCAATTTTTACAAAGGTGGAAAAATATATAATAAAATAGTAAATAAAGGGTATATAAAATGTAGGGGAATATATATAGTTGTGTATGTGTACACATTTCTTCAGCAAGGAAGGCTTCCCCACCTTGAGAGAGCTCTCCTCCAGACAAGGTCTTCTTGAACACTCCTCAGTTCCACGCCGAGGAAGTAGAACCCCCTCTCATAGGATGTTATGAAATCGAAGCCGTCCCTGTATTGATGAGGACCATAGCCTGAAACCATGGTATACAGGTTAGCTTTTGTCTGGAATATTCATAACAGATATTGTGGCTAATTCTTTATCATCACCATTACGTTTTTTTTTTTACTGGAAAAATAAATTGATATGCTCTATTTTAATGATTTTTTTAAAGAGAGAGGTGTTACTTTTTGTACAAATATAATACAAAATTAGGCTATTTGTATATTTGTTCTTTGCTTCTATGAATGTCAACAGTTGGCTCTTAAAATTTTATTAAATTATTTTCAGAAATATCCAAAGTTCCTTTTTCCCCACATATTTTTATTTCAATACCTAGATGATAATTAAACTAGAACTTATGATGCATTAGCGCGCCATCTGTTATGAAAATTCGAAACTATTATAGACGTGTATGATTCTTTTAAAAATTATATTGCAGTAAGGGCAGTAGAAATTGTTTAATTTTTAAAAGAACCATACGCGTCTATAATAGTTTTAAATTTCATTCTAGAACTTGTTTAAAACAACAGCTTGGTTGTGATTGTTAGAAATAAAATTGAGGTTAGTTTTAAACAATTATTGGAATATTGTGTGTTTGAATGGTAGCAAACGACTCCCGCCCTCTATGAATGAAAATCTAAACTAATTTATTTTTCCGTGAAAAAAAAAAAAATCGTTTATAATATATATAAATTGAAAATGTTATATATATAATTCTACATTTTTTTTCAAGTTGACAAGTAATATATATTTTACTTGGAAACTTTTTAAAAATTGGAGAATTTAAAATATAAAATGTGCAATATATAAAATTTGTAACAATACATTTTTGGTAATGTGTTTCTTTTCACATATATCATTCAATTATTATTACAAATTTGATAGATGGCAATTAAATTTTTAAATGTAATTTTTGCAATATATATTTTTGAAAACCTCAATCGCTTAAATATGAGGCTTCAATTAAAAATGTTCATAATATATTTATATAAAAATGAATGTATGTCTGTCCTTTATTACTCATCTGATCGCCATGAAGTTGTTTGCTATACTAGCGGGAAGGTTTCCGGTTTGAATTTGATTAGAAATAAATATCCGTTGCAATTTTATTTACTAATTTGCCAATTTCACTCGCAAGCAGTGCCTTTCGCAGCATCTGGTGGAAATACATTTGTAAACTGTGCAAATGTTAAATGTTTTAAATATAAAATAAATTTAGTATTCAATATTTAATAGGATATATATTTTTTGTGAGTGTGTGTGTATTAAGATTCAGCAATACAATTTTCGAATGTAGTTTTAAAATTTGACATTTTTATTATTATATATTAAGAGCTCCTTAAAATTCCTAGGACAGATATGATAACGAATAATCAAGTCCTCGATCGAATGGGTACAGAACGCCAGGTGATAAAGTTCATAGAACAACGAAAATTGACGTTTGCTGGGCATGTGATGTGTGGATCAGCAGGAGAGACATTGCTGACAGTTTTGGAAAGAAAGCTCCGGGGGAAGAGATCGAGGGAAAGGAGCCGACAGGGATACACAGACGATCTAAAACAATGGACTGGACGACACGAGGAGATGAAGAGGATGGCGGAGGAAATATGGAGAGACCATCTGGCCCACCCTCAGTAGAGGAAGGCATTGAAGGAGGGAGATATGGAGAGACCATGACCCTCAGTAAAGGAAGGCTTCGAAGGAGGAAGTATGGAGAGACCATGACCCTCAGTAGAGGAAAGCATTCAAGGAGGGAGATATGGAGAGACCATCTGGCCCACCCTCAGTAGAGGAAGGCATTGAAGGAGGGGGTATGGAGAGACCATGACCCTCAGTAAAGGAAGGCACTGAAGGAGGGAGATATGGAGAGACCATGTGGCCCACCCTCATTAGAGGAAGGCATTGAAGGAGGAAGTATGGAGAGACCGTGTGGCCCACCCTCAGTAGAGGAAGGCTTCGAAGGAGGAAGTATGGAGAGACCATGACCCTCAGTAGAGGAAGGCATTAAAGGAGGAAGTATGGAGAGAGCATGACCCTCAGTAGAGGAAAGCATTGAAGGAGGAAGTATGGAGAAACAATGACCCTCAGTAGAGGAAGGTATTGAAGGAGGAAGTATGGAGAGACCATGACCCTCAGTAGAGGAAGGCATTGAAGGAGGAAGTATGGAGAGACAATGACCCTCAGTAGAGGAAGGTATTGAAGGAGGAAGTATGGAGAGACCATGTGGCTCACCCTCAGTAGAGGAAGGCATTGAAGGAGGAAGTATGGAGAGACCATTTGGCCCACCCTCAGTAGAGGAAGGCATTGAAGGAGTAAGTATGGAGAGACCATGACCCTCAGTAGAAGAAGGCATTGAAGGAGGAAGTATGGAGAGACCATGTGGCCCACCCTCAGTAGAGGAAGGCATTGAAGGAGGAAGTATGAAGAGACCATGACCCTGAGTAGAGGAAGGCATTGAAGGAGGTTGTTTGGAGAGACCATGACCCTCAGTAGAGGAAGGCATTGAAGAAGGAAGTATGGAGAGACCATGCCCCTCAGTAGAGGAAGGCATTGAAGGAGGAAGTTTGGAGAGACCATGACCCTCAGTAGAGGAAGACATTGAAGGAGGGAGATATGGAGAGACCATGACCCTCAGTAGAGGAAGGCACTGAAGGAGGGAGATATGGAGAGACCATGTGGCCCACCCTCAATAGAGCAAGGCATTGAAGGAGGGAGATATAGAGACCATGACTCTCAGTAGAGGAAGGCATTGAAGGAGGAAGTAAGGAGAGACCATGTCCCTCAGTAGAGGAAGGCATTGAAGGAGGAAGTTTGGAGAGACCATGACCCTCAGTAGAGGAAGGCATTGAAGGAGGGAGATAGGGAGAAACCATGTGGCGCACCCTCAGTAGAGGAAGGCATTGAAGGAGGGAGATATGGAGACCATGACCCTCAGTAGAGGAGGTCATTGAAGGAGGGAGATATGGAGAGACCATGACCCTCAGTAGAGGAAGGCATTGAAGGAGGGAGATATGAAGAGACCATGACCCTCAGTAGAGGAAGGCATTGAAGTAGGGAAATTGGAGAGACCATGTGGTCCACTCTCAGTAGAGGAAGGCATTGAAGGAGGAAGTATGGAGAGACCATGACCCTCAGTAGAAGAAGGCATTGAAGGAGGGAGATATGGAGAGACCATGACCCTCAGTAGAGGAAGGCACTGAAGGAGGGAGATATGGCGAGATCATGTAGCCCACTCTCAGTAGAGGAAGGCTTTGAAGGAGGGAGATATGGAGAGATCATGACTCTCAGTAGAGGAAGGCACTGAAGGAGGGAGATATGGAGAGAGCATGACCCTCAGTAGAGGAAAGCATTGAAGGAGGAAGTATGGAGAGACAATGACTCTCAGTAGAGGAAGGTATTGAAGGAGGAAGTATGGAGAGACCATGACCCTCAGTAGAGGAAGGCATTGAAGGAGGAAGTATGGAGAGACAATGACCCTCAGTAGAGGAAGGTATTGAAGGAGGAAGTATGGAGAGACCATGTGGCTCACCCTCAGTAGAGGAAGGCATTGAAGGAGGAAGTATGGAGAGACCATGACCCTCAGTAGAGGAAGGCATTGTAGTAGGGAAATTGGAGAGACCATGTGGTCCACTCTCAGTAGAGGAAGGCATTGAAGGAGGAAGTATGGAGAGACCATGACCCTCAGTAGAGGAAGGCATTGTAGTAGGGAAATTGGAGAGACCATGTGGTCCACTCTCAGTAGAGGAAGGCATTGAAGGAGGAAGTATGGAGAGACCATGACCCTCAGTAGAGGAAGGCACTGAAGGAGGGAGATATGGCGAGATCATGTAGCCCACTCTCAGTAGAGGAAGGCTTTGAAGGAGGGAGATATGGAGAGATCATGACCCTCAGTAGAGGAAGGCACTGAAGGAGGGAGATATGGCGAGATCATGTAGCCCACTCTCAGTAGAGGAAGGCTTTGAAGGAGGGAGATATGGAGAGATCATGACTCTCAGTAGAGGAAGGCACTGAAGGAGGGAGATATGGATATGGAAAGACCATGACCCTCAGTAGAGGAAGGCACTGAAGGAGGGAGATATGGAGAGAGCATGACCCTCAGTAGAGGAAAGCATTGAAGGAGGAAGTATGGAGAAACAATGACCCTTAGTAGAGGAAGGTATTGAAGGAGGAAGTATGGAGAGACCATGACCCTCAGTAGAGGAAGGCATTGAAGGAGGAAGTATGGAGAGACAATGACCCTCAGTAGAGGAAGGTATTGAAGGAGGAAGTATGGAGAGACCATGTGGCTCACCCTCAGTAGAGGAAGGCATTGAAGGAGGAAGTATGGAGAGACCATTTGGCCCACCCTCAGTAGAGGAAGGCATTGAAGGAAGAAGTATGGAGAGACCATGACCCTCAGTAGAAGAAGGCATTGAAGGAGGAAGTATGGAGAGACCATGTGGCCCACCCTCAGTAGAGGAAGGCATTGAAGGAGAAAGTATGAAGAGACCATGACCCTGAGTAGAGGAAGGCATTGAAGGAGGTTGTTTGGAGAGACCATGACCCTCAGTAGAGGAAGGCATTGAAGAAGGAAGTATGGAGAGACCATGTCCCTCAGTAGAGGAAGGCATTGAAGGAGGAAGTTTGGAGAGACCATGACCCTCAGTAGAGGAAGGCATTGAAGGAGGGAGATATGGAGAGACCATGACCCTCAGTAGAGGAAGGCACTGAAGGAGGGAGATATGGAGAGACCATGTGGCCCACCCTCAATAGAGCAAGGCATTGAAGGAGGGAGATATTGAGAGACCATGACTCTCAGTAGAGGAAGGCATTGAAGGAGGAAGTAAGGAGAGACCATGTCCCTCAGTAGAGGAAGGCATTGAAGGAGGAAGTTTGGAGAGACCATGACCCTCAGTAGAGGAAGGCATTGAAGGAGGGAGATAGGGAGAAACCATGTGGCGCACCCTCAGTAGAGGAAGGCATTGAAGGAAGGAGATATGGAGAGACCATGACCCTCAGTAGAAGAAGGCATTGAAGGAGGGAGATATGAAGAGACCATGACCCTCAGTAAAGGAAGGCATTGAAGTAGGGAAATTGGAGAGACCATGTGGTCCACTCTCAGTAGAGGAAGGCATTGAAGGAGGAAGTAAGGAGAGACCATGACCCTCAGTAGAGGAGGGCATTGAAGGAGGGAGATATGGAGAGACCATGACCCTCAGTAGAAGAAGGCATTGAAGGAGGGAGATATGAAGAGACCATGACCCTCAGTAAAGGAAGGCATTGAAGTAGGGAAATTGGAGAGACCATGTGGTCCACTCTCAGTAGAGGAAGGCATTGAAGGAGGAAGTATGGAGAGACCATGACCCTCAGTAGAAGAAGGCATTGAAGGAGGGAGATATGGAGAGACCATTGCCCTCAGTAGAGGAAGGCACTGAAGGAGGGAGATATGGCGAGATCATGTAGCCCACTCTCAGTAGAGGAAGGCTTTGAAGGAGGGAGATATGGAGAGATCATGACTCTCAGTAGAGGAAGGCACTGAAGGAGGGAGATATGGATATGGAAAGACCATGACCCTCAGTAGAGGAAGGCACTGAAGGAGGGAGATATGGAGAGATCATGTGGCCCACTCTCAGTAGAGGAAGGCACTGAAGGAGGGAGATATGGAGAGATCATGACTCTCAGTAGAGGAAGGCACTGAAGGAGGGAGATATGGATATGGAAAGACCATGACCCTCAGTAGAGGAAGGCACTGAAGGAGGGAGATATGGAGAGATCATGTGGCCCACTCTCAGTAGAGGAAGGCATTGAAGGAGGGAGATATGGAGAGACCATGACCCTGAGTGGAGGAAGGCATTGAAGGAGGGAGATATGGATATGGAAAGACCCTGGCCCTCAGTAGAGGAAGGCACTGAAGGAGGGAGATATGGAGAGATCATGTGGCCCACTCTCAGTAGAGGAAGGCATTGAAGGAGAGAGATATGGAGAGACCATGACCCTCAGTAGAGGAAGGCACTGAAGGAGGGAGATATGGAGAGATCATGTGACCCACTCTCAGTAGAGGAAGGCATTGAAGGAGGAGGAAGATATAACATCTCTTATAGTTATTTAACATTTAATAAATGTTTTTAGATATAATAAATGTGTTCCAAAAATATATATTTAAATATTACTATGTAAAATTAATTATGTATGTATTAATAATAGCTATACTTGCTGCAGAGACAACGATGTCAGTATTCAAAATTGGATTCTAGGTGAAGAGAACACATCAATTGATACAGTTTTAAATGAAGATGAAGCGGTGAACTATCCGTCTAAACTCTCTAGACTTCCCAGGAATGCCACACCTCATTTTTTACAATTGAAAACTAGACTGCTAATTATTTTACTGCGAAACATCAACCTACCGGAACTTTGTAGCAGAGCTAGGCTCTCCGTAAAACGATGACGAATAATATAATCGAAGCAACCATATTGAATGGGAAATTCAAAGATGTACTGTTTCCCTTTATCCTAACTGATATTCTATCTAAATTCAAGATTTGCTGTTTCCGGTGCAAACAGCTTTTTCAATGATTATCAACAAATCACAAGGACAATCCTTGAAAGTATGTGGACATATAATTTGAAGGTTCCATGTTTCTCACATTGGTAGCTCTATATTGCTAGTTCCCGTGTAGGAAACCCTTTAAACCTACATACATACATATACACCTAAGTAAACGGGTAAAATTTTGAACGTTGTATACTTAAAATCATTAGATTTACAGTTTAAGTGTAAATATAGTGTAAATTATGTAGTACCATGGAACAATGTTAAATAACAGAGTTTTTTTCAATATCCTTTCTTCTGAAATCGAACCTAAATAGTCTAATTATACTTTACCCCAGAGATAAAGGCAACGCTCGATGGACGAAGCCAAGTCCTTCCGAGATTCACTATATAATAATTATCATAATTTTATTACTCCAAAATATGCAAATTCGGTCATTATTTTTCTAATTTTTTATGTCTTTGAATTGCTTATATGTTCATCTTTATATTCAGATACTTACATGTAAAAATTTACGTTTATTCTGTGGTTTTGGTGGAAAAAAAATTATACAATGGCCACCGATTCTTACAAAAGTCCAACTCCACCAGCGAATGCAAGTAACCAAACGGGGCTGTCACACTTTTAAATGAAAAAGTTAAACTGGTTTACACATTGGTAAACATATAGTGCACTTAGAGTTAAAGCAGTGCCAACTTTTACTCACCAAGATTATCATGGCCTGTACCACGTTTTTATTATAGGGATAATAATTTTAAAAAAACATTAATTTTCTTGTTTACCTTTTCGGACTCTGGAACAAGTCGATGTAAGACGAAATTTCATGGCTAAAAGATTTTGTTATTGTATAGGTATCAAATAATAAAAAGCTTGCAAGGATTTTATTGTGTTAAACCATGGACATTTATTGAAAGAAGAAGCGTATTTGTTATTGTGGTAATGGAAGTCAATGCGCTCTAAATATTTGTCAAAATAATAAACCTTGACCATTCTGGATACATTTAGGGGTTGATTCAGTAGTCTTGTCGTCAAATAAGAGTAGTATTACAGTGTGATACACGAGAGCCAGGCCTTATCACAGCTTCACGATAGGTTTACAGAATAAGGAGAACCAAGCGTCTATTGCCACAGTGGACAGAGAGAGAGAGAGGCAGTGACTATAAAAAGAACGGTTACCTCTCCCATCAAAATAAACGTCAAAACTAAGTGCCATCTATTGGCCGTCGTCGCAAGCTAGCGGACTCAAGTCGGTGACAAATCCACAACACCAGCTTTGTCAAACTAAGAAGCAGCCACCTGGTGATCATGATGTCAGACTAATGATCCTCCTCAGTCCAGGACAAGCTTTGTTTTCATGAGAGAGAGAGAGAGAGATACCCACAAGGGATCAAATAGAATCTTCACAATCTTCTAAAGAAGTTTTACCTGGCAAAGTGGCTAGGCCAAACCTATGGCCAAAATATAGAAATTTTACTGGAATAATATTGATCTAAAAAAATAAAGATCACCTCTTCCTTCGAAGTCAAAACTTTCCAACTTTCCAGTTAGTCTCGAGGACCACGCCATCACCATCTCCTCAGTGGTGAAGTACGCGATCTACCTATTCTTCGTAGATCGCGAAATACGTGGTGTCGCTGGAGGCTCGCAGGTGATTCACCACCAAACTCTGCAGCGGTGGCAGAGACGCCATATTCATTGTACATAGTGTATATAATATATATTATCTTTTTCATGCAGACGGTGCACTTTGAATATATTGACAAGATGTCAATAAAATTATTTTAATTGACAAAGTCAAAACTAGAAAGCCATCTATTTTTAATAAATCAATTTCCTTCAGGAAAAATTTACATCCATTATTCTGATCCATATGTTCATTTTTACAACATACGTGAGAATGCGTACTTAGATTAATATTTTAAAAAACAATTGGTTTAAAAAATACTCATCATTTCCTTACAGCCAGTATTTTTTATGTAAAAAAAGTATAAATGTGAAATTGTACTGGGATAAAGTGGATAAATTAAGAAAAAGGCATCTCCTTATTGTGTAACTGAAAGGTTCCGATGGCTTGGGCCATCTGTCGGAATAAATATCAACTATTCTGTTGATTTTTAATTAATATTTCTTAATTAATCAATAATGGGTATTTAGCCAATTCTGGAATAATTAAAAATCAACGAATAGTTGATATTTATTCCGATTGATGGCGCAAGCCATCAGCAACTTTCAGTTGCACGATAAGGAGATGTCTTTTTCTTAAAGTATTTCTAAGTATAAAAGAGGTATATATGCAAAGGTATAATCCCAAATTTATTTGCGAAGTGATATTCTTTACATCTACACACAGGCATAGATAGCAAGATACAGGAGATATATGTATTCTCTAACTATTGAAATATCGCGTGAGAACGCCCTTGGAACCATAGAATAATGTTTAACGCCTTGCCAAATGTTTTAATTTTTGTTTGCTCCTGACGAGGACAAAAATATTTTGTCGAAACGTCGAGGTAATAAAAAGATTTACTGGCCGAATTATCTTTATTTTCAAGAACTATATTCTCTTAAATACATATATTAATTGTATGTGGTAATCATATAAACATTCTATTGTCCTTATGCGTGTTTATTGCTAAATAAAAATGGTACAAAAGTGTTTATTTTTTGTGTAAAATGTGGAATTTATTCTTCCTGTGATGACGTGTACATTACAGAACTTAAGTTTTCTTCGATTTATAATAAAACGATAAACAAAGTGATTTTATTGACAAAATATACTTTCCGGTCAAAAATATAATTTGAAAGTTTCACATATCAATGGTTGGTTTCTTATCATTTTTAACTCTCCGTTCGACGCTGCCAGGGTTTCTGCACAGTTTCACTTGACGAGGGAGAGAATTGCCTAGACATAAACTATTGTAAAAACAAAATCTTGGTCACTCACATAAACAGAGCGTCATCTAGTGGAACAAAAATCAACTAAACGTCAATTTAACCTTTTCCGTGAAATTTAATCAACTTATTTTCTTGAAAAATCAAGAAAAGCTAACCTCGTACGCGTTTTGGGCTGTTGCCCCTCGTCAGAGTGGTGCAGACTTTTCTTGATTTATCAAGAAAATGTGTTGGCCAAATATCACAGAACAAGTTAAAATAAACCTTTTGTTGAGTTTTCTTCTACTAGATGACACTCTGCTATCTAAAAATTCTCTGTGAGCGGAAGGGATATGCTTTTTTTTTTTTAATATCAACATCTTTACCATCTTTCTATTTTAAAGTTTTTTTCATATAAACTATTGTTCAACTAAATCCCAAGATGCCTGGGTGCTACTACAAGTTCATTTTATAAATTTTCGAATATTTTCAAGAAGTGTGAACATGTGATATTTCCACCATATATAACCACTATACCAACCTACACATATATATTGGGAAACACAATAGTTTTACACGCATATTATTCACATGAATTTATTCAAAATGTAAGTTTAAAGAATAAACCGTACAAAAGAACGATATAAGCATAATTTTAATTTGTACAACGTCCAAAGCTTCTATATGTGTAAAAACGACATACACACGAGTTGACATAGCGTATCTACACTCCACCATAGTCTGTAACAAGGGATTTAACCAAGAGAAATATATACAAGGGGAAGTTGCCAAGGCTATCTGATATACAAAGCTCGATGTGATCATAAAGAATTATCCCCGTTTCTCCGCCTTGAGCCGCACGGCCCGTCCAGGGATCCTGAAGATGAGTTTCTCCAGAGCCAGAAATGGAGACTCGAAGGCCACGGTGCAGACAAACGAGAAGGCATACGTGAGCACCAGGTGGCCGATGAAACAGTAGATCTGTCGCATACAACTGTCCCTGTCGGCCATATTGGATGATGCTTTGTGGCTGAGAATAACTAGTTCATAGGGAACGTACGTTGATATATATGTAGTAACGTAGTTTGTGCTATAGAATGTCTGTAGTGTGGCATGTTAGTTGCAGTCGTGGTGGCCACAATTTTTAGAGTGGGTTCTGGCGTGATTGGGATTGCACAAAAGGACAGACATGTTGGATGTCACCACAGAGATGGCGAGAGAGTGATGCCGACACCGGTCAAGGCAGGTCTGTTTAGGGGGGCATGTCAATCATCGTGTCTCCAGAGCGACTAATCTGTTTGAGCAAGAAGGGGGCACACCTGGTACCCCGACATGTTTTTCGGTCCTTTTCCTGTCCTGGCGCCGGCTGTCACTCAATCGAATTTTATTTTGTCGTGCATTACATGAGGGCCGAACTGGTGATTTAAATTGTTTTTACAGTTTTAGTTATTATAATATAGCTGTATTACATATGATATATAAGTATATATTAGAATATATTACAACATATACGTATATATATATATGTAATATGATCCTGTCGACTTTCAATGTGATATGATCCTGTCGACTCTTCTGTGATATGATCCTGTCGACTTTCAATGTGACAATATAGTGATAATAATGTGGTGGGGAAAGAGAAATAATCACACGACGAGTTGGTAGAGGAATAACCCAGGTAACCAGCGAGAGAGAGGTAGCGCGAGGGGCTGTCACTGCGGAACGACCGTTTGTGTCGCCAATCACCCCCCAACTGTCCAAAAATAGACCTGGGGTTCCAAGAAAAGGCCCTGCGGTCGCCCCCTGGAATGTGGTCGTTGGTGTCCCAAATGACCGTACTTTAGCTGCGTTCTCTCTCTCTCTGGTCGACTGTAGATTTACTTTATTATTCCTGGAAGGGTAATATTATGACATATATATATTATATAATCTAAAAACTAATATTTTTCCTATATTTTAAAAAATATATATTTTATTTCATTCATTGATAATTTTACTTTTGTTATCATCGTTTTTAGAAAGACTTTCAGTTTTTGTTGTATAGTTTTGTTGTAAATATGCGTAGTTAACATATCTATCCTTTTAAATCACTAATATAGGATTAACTTTATAAATTCTATATAATGTGAAAATAACTAATGTGTAATATTTCCTCAAGTAATTGAAAATAAAAGCTACTTGACGGTAAATAATTATATTTTTTTTATCACGACTGCACCAACTCTTTATCTTATCGATCCTTTGTCTTATCAACCCTTTATCTAACAACAACAAAAAATATTCATAACATATATTTATATACAACGCAAAATTATCAATAATGGTATATTATTTATTTTATCCACTTTTCCTTATTTAAAGTATTTGTATGAGAGAGAAATAATTTGTTCAAAAGAATTGTTCGCTATATAAACTGAACTAAATTATAATTTGCTATCATTGAGGTAGATCAATGATCGTTCAGTGTAACAACATTCTTCCATGTTTAACCGTCTGGTATTTTTCATTAAGTGCTCTGCTGTATAGCTTGCTTTCCTTGATATGGAGTGCAACTTGAGAACTAAAATATTTAAGCCGATTTTTCCTTGATAAAACGGTTAACGGTATATAGTGGTGTTCTTGTTATAGTCGAAATTTGATTAGTCATTTCCTTTATATTTCTTTCGGTTGAGTTTATAATGGGTTATTCAGACAAATTTTTATAGGAATTTTTTCACTTAATTTCATAGATATCATAATATGCTTTATTATTCGATGCATTGTGCACATACTGTAAGAGCGATTTATTTTTTATTTCGTGATGTTAATAATTTGTGTAAACAGATGTATCAGAGGTATTTATACTTAATAAAAGTCTAAAAAAATACCTAATATATTTTACAAAATCAATAATATTTTTAGGCCTTTCGAATATATAAAAAAAGGTTTTTGAAACAAAATATGAATATTAATGTTTGTTCTTTCGTTTAAATAAAAATGTAAAAATATATAATAATTTAAAACTCACCTTTCTTTAGAGATCTTCAGCGTTACAAAGGCATTATTATGGAACACCCTCTATATTTACATATATAAGCACTATATTTAGTGCAGTATAGAGAGTAAATAAAACCAGTAACCACGAAAATTTATTTTATAAATAATACAAACTTTTATACATGTCTAACCAGCCTTGTCTTTATTGTTTGCGGAAGAAAATTGTTCGATGCAAATATTTGTTATTCAACTGTCCTAAAAGCTTCTGTCCATTGATTTCTAAAATACCATACATAAGATTCTATCCTCATTATCGTTTATATAAGCTGAATGGTCCAATACAGTATTAAAGCTCTAAAGAAGCGGTCTGGTAGATTAAATTGGCGAAACCGCTGGGAGGGTTCACCAGTGATAAGCCAAGCCCTCTTACTATTTTTCATCGCAGTAAGGATAGTAGAAATTTGTATTAATTGTGAAAGAAACTTTCGCGCTTAGTGGTTTTATGCATAGATGGCTTGTTATTGCCTTTAAAAACATATAGAGTAGTCTCACCATGAAGTAATGACTGTAGTGTAGGCGTTCGTGGGTCTGGCCAGCGAAGAACCACTGTAGATGGGGATGGATGAGGTAGGCCATGAAGGTCAGTCTACTGAGAGGGGCAAACGGTCTCCAACTCAGAAATGACGTCACAAATCCTAGACAACATTTGATCACATCTTAAGTTGTTTACATTCTTTTAGTCATGTTGAGTTGAGCGACTAAATTATTCATCATGTTAAAAACTAGGAAATTCTGTTATCTGGTATTCCAAAGAATTGATGGTTCAATGTGATTTTCCTCGTGTACTAAGGTTAGCAGGGAATTTCTATGTGTTTGTAGGTGAGGGCTGTTACTCTATATGTAGGAAGAACTTATAGGAAAGGCTTATAGAAGAGCTAGTAATATGCAAGCAAAACATGCAGTGTATAACGGTACAAGTATTAAGGGAGAAAAATCAGGCCTCCAAGGATAGGTTTCTTTCAAATTTTTTCTTCGAAAATAAACCTATATCTGGAATTTTGATATTATCATCTTAATATTGAGTCTAGGGATTATTTTATCGAACAGTACAAGTAGTCACAACCCACCACGAGGATGCAGGAAACAGTCCCACACCACCCAGGCCATCCCCAGGGCCCAGATAGTCCGGTGAAGTCCAGCGTACAAAGCCGCTGTCAACAGACTCGGCAAGTCCCCTAGATTCCAGCGGTACACGCCGAAGAGCACAAGTCCACACATGGACAGACTGCATGTCCACCCGACAATTCTCGTACTCTGGAACACAGAGATATAAATATTAATTCAGTCAAATATGGAAAAATATATAGGTTTGTGTATAAACACTCATTTGAGAGGACCAAGAGCTTTCACTAAGAGGTCCCGCGCATACACTGCGCTAATTGACTACCACCGATGTGATGGGGAAGCAATGATCAAACACCGACCACCCCATAAATATCAACCTGCATACGAGTGCATATCGTATAATCGAGATTAAATCAATGTAATCACACACAATAATGTGTTGTTTCAAAAATAGAGCAATCCATAAATATATCTTTAATTAAGAAGACGTATATTAGATCAAAAATATATATATTTTATTTACCAATATTTCAGTTGGCTTAACGCCAACCTTTTTCAAGGTACAACAAGATAGTTTTAAAAACTTAATTCTATTGACGTTATTTATGGCTGAGTTCGTTGTTTACGTGAATAAAAAACGTAAGGTTGGCGTTCGACAAACTGAAATATTGCTAAAAAAAATATTTTTGATGCAATATATGTTATGAAAAAACAATAGAAAAAAATAAAAGATAAGTGGGTCAGGTGTTGATATTAAAAATAAAGAAGGCATCTCCTGACCACGAGCACATGTGCTTTTTAGATGGCAGAGCGCCATCTAGTGGAGCAAAAATAAACTAAACGTTTATTTAGCTTGCTCCGTGATATGATATGTTATATAAATTGAACAATCGTGTGTATTACGATAAATGGTATATTTACATTATGTAGAAGGAAATTCAGTGAGGATGTCAACCTACCTGTGAGAGCTTGACAGGCCGACGCTCAGAAGCTAGGAGACATCCCAGAGCAAGACCAACACAGAAGGCCCCAGCATGGGGATAGGGCTTGTAGTAGATGTCCGATTTCATCGTCATTCGGTCACTAACACACAGAACTCTCGTCACAACAGAAAACTTGGAGTTTAGAGATGTTGTTGACAGGGAGTGTGTGGAATTACGCATTATCGCCAAAATTAAAGTTAGCACCCATTGTACAAGCTATATGCATAATAACTTCGTTAAATGAAGCACAGCCTTCTAAAACCTGAGAAGAACATTGTGATAATATATAAGATATATTTTGATGATAAGAAATTACCATTGTTATAGAGATATCATAAATTACCACATTGCGACTTCGCAAGGTAGATATATAGATGGAACACTTTAAATGTAGAGATATTTATGTAGGATAGAAAGAAATATAATTCTATATACAGTTACGAGCGTCATGCGTCATCTCTGTACCGTTTGCTTTTTTTGGAATGGCGCTCTCCTATTGGTTGGCTACGATCACGCCACCACTACGCGAGACACTTTGTTTTTGACTTTGCCCCCCTCCCCCCCCACTCGCTTTTTGGTTTTTGTAACTATTGTGTTGGAGCGGGTCGCTCCTTAAATAAATGCATATATTAGTTAATAACTAAATGGAATCCTTTCTTTTTCCCAGTAAGAGACGCCTACGGAAGCCAACAGTACATAGACAGATAAAGCACATAGGCTATAGTTATTAACTAATATATGCATTTATTTAAGGCGCCAATTTATAATTGTAGCAAATAGTATTTGAATAAAAACATTCAATCGGGTAAAACACGGGCGTTGCCCGGGTCATTCGGCTAGTATGGAAATAAAAGAGAGTAACTTCATAAAAATAAATATAGAATTCTTGCCCCATCTATTTTTAACATTATTGTCAATTCTTGTTCCATGAAACACTTTGTCAAATTGTGGATACCAGATTTCCATATATATATAGAAGAAATGAAAAAAAAAAACATATTCAAAACTTATAAAAATACAAAACACCCGATAATCTTACATATAAACAGCCTATCACTCAAGTTTTACACTGAATTGTGCGGAAAAGAGAGTATTGGAGCAACAATATTGATATTAACCATGTTTCTAGATGCCTGTCCACATATTGGTGGAATTTATACAGAACAAAAACACTGAAAATATAGAAAAGGTCTAAAAAGACAAAGATCGCCACTCCCGTCAAAATAGACGTCAAAGCTAGACGCCATCTATTGACCGTCGCCTAGCTGTCTTGGGTCGGTGACATAGCCACAACACCAGCTTTGGCAAGCTGAGAAGTGTCCACCTAGAAACCATGGTTTCAGGCTAATGGCCCTCGTCACAGCCCAGGACGGACTTTATTTCCATGAGATCCACACGGGATCTAATGGAATCTTGACAATCTGCCAAAGAGGGGCTCAGCTGGCAAAGTGGCTGGGCCAAATCTATGGCTATAATATAGGAAAGGGTTTAGTGTGTCGAAAGAAAACAAGAAAAATGTTCTAATTTCTTATAGCAGATGCGCGCTGATGCACCATTAAAATAAGATTATAAAAGAAAAACTTTTAATAATAAAAAATATATTGCACCGTTTATTATCATTTTTATGGTTAAATATTAATACAACAACAAAGAAATAGAGCGCCATCTATATATAACAAATGAAGACATTAATACGCTAATGTTTCTTTTTACAAATAAATCAAACTTCAACTATCCTTATTGCGATGAAAAAATATTAGGAGGGCTTGGCTCATCAGGGTTCACCACTGGTAAGGTTCAACACTGATAAGCCAAGCCCTCCCAATATTTTTTTCATCGCAGTAAGGATAGTATAAGTTTGATTTATTTGTAAAAAGAAACATTAGCGTATTAATGTCTTCATTTGTTATATATAGAGTATTATCTTAGCAACCTTGGTAACTGAAAACCTTTGATGATTTTAGAAGATTTCGAAGACTGGGTGTTTCCCTAGTCATTGAGAATAGATCGGAAGGAGTAAGCCATGTAGACAAATGTAGTGTACAGACGTACTCAGGATCCGGGTGGACGTAGAGCTCAGTAGGCGGGTACTGGTTTCTCCAGGTGACCACCGCGGTGAACAGACTGCTGAGGAAAGTTATGACGAAGCCGTTGACAGCTCCAAGCATCCTGCGGCCTCTACAGTCATAATCTACCGTTAGATACACACTACACTGCTCGCAATGAATTGTCTTCTTATTAATAACCAATTTTTAAATTGGATATAAGCATCATGTTACGTAACGTAAAAAGATTACGTCACCTTAGTAGCGGGACAACCACAAAGAAGGTAGAGCACAACAATTGTAAAAAGATTGTCACCTTAGTAGCGGGACAATCACAAAGAAGAAAGGGTACAACAATTGTAAAAATATTGTCACCTTAGTAGCGGGACAACCACAAAGAAGAAAGGGTACAACAATTGTAAAAAGATATTGTCACCTTAGTAGCGGGACAACCACAAAGAAGAAAGGGTACAACAATTGTAAAAATATTGTCACCTTAGTAGCGGGACAACCACAAAGAAGGAAGGGTACAACAATTGTAAAAAGATATTGTCACCTTAGTAGCGGGACAACCACAAAGAAGGTAGAGCACAACAATTGTAAAAAGATATTGTCACCTTAGTAGCGGGACAATCACAAAGAAGAAAGGGTACAACAATTGTAAAAATATTGTCACCTTAGTAGCGGGACAACCACAAAGAAGGAAGGGTACAACAATTGTAAAAAGATTGTCACCTTAGTAGCGGGACAACCACAAAGAAGGTAGAGCACAACAATTGTAAAAAGATTGTCACCTTAGTAGCGGGACAACCACAAAGAAGGAAGGGTACAACAATTGTAAAAAGATTGTCACCTTAGTAGCGGGACAACCACAAAGAAGGAAGGGTACAACAATTGTAAAAAGATTACGTCACCTTAGTAGCGGGACAACCACAAAGAAAGAATGTAGAGCACAACAATTGTAAAAAGATTGTCACCTTAGTAGCGGGACAACCACAAAGAAGAAAGGGTACAACAATAGTAAAAGATTGTCACCTTAGTAGCGGGACAACCACAAAGAAGAAAGGGTACAACAATAGTAAAAGATTGTCACCTTAGTAGCGGGACAACCACAAAGAAGGTAGAGCACAACAATAGTAAAATATTGTCACCTCAGTAGCGGGACAACCTCAAAGAAGGTAGAGCACAACAATTGTAAAAAGATTGTCACCTTAGTAGCGGGACAACCACAAAGAAGAAAGGGTACAACAATAGTAAAAGATTGTCACCTTAGTAGCGGGACAACCACAAAGAAGGTAGAGCACAACAATAGTAAAATATTGTCACCTTAGTAGCGGGACAACCTCAAAGAAGGTAGAGCACAACAATAGTAAAATATTGTCACCTTAGTAGCGGGACAACCTCAAAGAAGGTAGAGCACAACAATAGTAAAATATTGTCACCTTAGTAGCGGGACAACCTCAAAGAAGGTAGAGCACAACAATAGTAAAATATTGTCACCTTAGTAGCGGGACAACCTCAAAGAAGGTAGAGCACAACAATAGTAAAATATTATCACCTTAGTAGCGGGACAACCTCAAAGAAGGTAGAGCACAACAATAGTAAAATATTGTCACCTCAGTAGCGGGACAACCTCAAAGAAGGTAGAGCACAACAATAGTAAAATATTGTCACCTCAGTAGCGGGACAACCTCAAAGAAGGTAGAGCACAACAATAGTAAAATATTGTCACCTCAGTAGCGGGACAACCTCAAAGAAGGTAGAGCACAACAATAGTAAAATATTGTCACCTCAGTAGCGGGACAACCACAAAGAAGGTAGAGCACAACAATAGTAAAATATTGTCACCTCAGTAGCGGGACAACCTCAAAGAAGGTAGAGCACAACAATAGTAAAATATTGTCACCTCAGTAGCGGGACAACCTCAAAGAAGGTAGAGCACAACAATAGTAAAATATTGTCACCTCAGTAGCGGGACAACCACAAAGAAGGTAGAGCACAACAATAGTAAAATATTGTCACCTCAGTAGCGGGACAACCTCAAAGAAGGTAGAGCACAACAATAGTAAAATATTGTCACCTCAGTAGCGGGACAACCACAAAGAAGGTAGAGCACAACAATAGTAAAATATTGTCACCTTAGTAGCGGCACAACCACAAAGAAGAAAGGGTACAACAATAGTAAAATATTATCACCTCAGTAGCGGGACAACCTCAAAGAAGGTAGAGCACAACAATAGTAAAATATTGTCACCTCAGTAGCGGGACAACCTCAAAGAAGGTAGAGCACAACAATAGTAAAATATTGTCACCTCAGTAGCGGGACAACCACAAAGAAGGTAGAGCACAACAATAGTAAAATATTGTCACCTTAGTAGCGGCACAACCACAAAGAGCGATAGCAGATGCAGCTGGAAGTCCACAGAGAGATACCAGCAGTGTTGAAGACACTGAAAACATCCTCGAGGTTAGAACATCAGGTTTATCCCAAATACAAGCTATGCCTTTCCTGTCGAAATCATCATTAAATACGATACAACATTTAACAATTTTTGTTTTGTGATTCAACGAAAAATGGTCAAATATTCTCTATTACAATAAATTTTCTCTTTCTATAGATCCAAGAAGTGTCTTGTAGCAGTATCTCACAAACAACATAGACTGATGAGGGCCATAGACCAAGGTTGTCTTCAAGTGGATTTTTAAGGTTTACCAAAACTGATGTGGTTGAAAATTGATTGAACACAATCACTCATACACAATTGCTAGACGATGCATAGTTTCATAAAAGATATATTTAACAAAGGATAAAATAGAACTGAGAATACTCAAAGCATAAATCGTCCAACCAGATCGAGCAAGCTACCTGGGATTCTGGTGCGATGTAGTTGCTAAGATAGGCGACGTTGGTCCACCACTTGGTATAGCAGGGCTCGACCAGGTGGTCCGTGGCTTCATGCCACAGCGGTCCTGATCCCAGCAGGGGCACGAGGAACGTCAAAAGAATCACTATCAAGTACCCCGGAGTCAACCTGTACAGTCCAATAGCTCTTCTGGTTAATGTACTTCGAAAACAATATAATAAATGTCTCAATTGTAGTTTCACTTTCATCAAAAGAAATAAATTAAAGAATGTTCTGGGTATATTGATAGAAGAAAATATGTATTAGACGCATTATGGAGAACAGAAAATAGTTGTAAATAAAGGGAAACCCCTAAGATGAGTAGATGAAATCAGAAACATATAAAAGAAAAAGCAGTCAAAAAGATTAGCAATAAATATCACAGGATTTGGACTTGGAGGAAGAAAATAAACGTTTATGCATACTTTACATATGGTTACTTTGGATTCAATAATGACTCTATTGGATTAATTTATTTTTCACTTGTTCAATCCTATATACGCAGGTAAATAAAAAAATAATTCGTCTAAAACTAACTCTAGACAATACAATTGAATTAGCTCTAGATAAAGAGATTTTTCATAGCTCAAGCTAAATATTGGAGATACACTTGCGTAAACACACTGTATAAGCAATTTTATTATTTATCTTATTTTACTTATTCTCGATTTTTTTTACCTAAAGAAAGAGGTTCTACCCCTGGAAGCTCGTTTGGGTCTGCTAAAGAAAATGACTTGGGGATAGCACTTTTTATTTTGTTGTTATTAGTCGAAAAGATCAGGAATGTTTAGAAACGTAGACCTTCATCCCTCTTTCTTCCTTCTGTATTTCAATTTCTCAATTTCCGCCTTTATTGATTCCTTTTATTCGTCTTCTTTTCAATATACAACAAATATTCATTTAATTTTTCGCCTAAATTTTAAAATAATATTCTTGTAAAATATGTCTACTTATACAAAAATTACTACATATATTCTATTCTTTCTACTCTAGTTTCTTGTATTCGTATTTATTCAGCCTGTTGAAGGACGTTATTATCCGAAAGCTCGCCAAGCTCTACCTTCTCAATAAAGAAACTCGCATCGCCGTCATCTTTTATCTCTTCTCAGAATTCTAGAGTTAGATAAGACCATGCCAAAGACTGTCTTGGGTAGCGACCTTTATAACGAACAGATATACCGTATCAAACTGAGTATTGATTCAAGTCAACACCCTAAACTTACTTTAATTTGACACATCTGTATATTTAGAATTAAAATTAAATATTTTCACGGACAAATTATTGGAGCATAAGTGGAGATAATCCTATATGAACGTTAGCATATGTGTACACATACAACCAGCTCCAGTTTAAAGAGAGGAAGGGACGTAAAAAAAGAACTCACCTCCAATACCTGTGTAGGATAATGACAGGAATCTTGAGTTGAAGCTTGTATCTCAGAGCTATACCTAGAGTGGCGTAGGTGGTGAGAAGACCGCTGCGCAACATATTGATTTACATAGCCCCCACATATACATATCCTACATTCATAGTTACATATTCTACATAGAATATAGCATTAGCTTGTCGAATAAACGATGGAGAATGGCGAGGATGTCTTAAACGGAATTCTAAATTTATTTGAGGCTTACACTTACCACAGATATGTGTATTTGAAATAGAATTTTCAAATATAAAGGTCGCTAAGAGAATGACAGGAGCGACCACGCGATGTCCAACATGAGATGGTCCGACATATCGGACCTCGAATCCGCCTATATGTTGGTAGCTGTAGCTGGGAAACGAAAGTTGGCCATCGAGGGAATATCGAAGCCATGATAATACAAACATTAATTATGAATCAATAACGTAATATTTATAATAAACGAAGTTTTGAATGAAGAATTGAACTCTACACGTATAGATTTTGTGATATAATGAAGGTAGATATATGTTTTCAAAATTCAAAAAAGTAATCCTTTGTATCAATTTAGAAAGAGGGAATTATATATCGCCTCAACTCTTTTTATTAACGCGATTAAGGAAGCTTTCGGGCAAGCCCTTCTTCAGCTAACTATAGTGTACAAACAAGGAGAGATTATAGTTAGCTGAAGAAGGGCTTGCCCGAAAGCTTCCTTAATCGCGTTAATAAAAAGAGTTGCGGCGATATATGATTCCCTCTTTGTATCAATATTAAGATGAAATTAATCAGGCTTTAAGATAATAAAAAGATTTACTGGCCAAAGTATCTATAATTTGAAGAACTATGAATACCGACCAGGCAGCCTCTATCTTTACGATAATTCAAGGTATAAGTGTGTGCTTCTTTTTAAACTATAATTCACATATCTGAATACATTTTTTAAAAAAGAAACTTATCTCTTATAATATGAAAAAAAAAAGTACAAAAGTGAGAAATTGTACTGAGTCAGGTGGATAAATTAAGAAAAAGACAAATCTCTCGATCGTGCAACTAGAACTTGCTGATGTATTGCGCTATCTGTTGGAATAAATATCAACTATTCGTTGATCTTTAATTATTCCAGAATTGTCAATATACGCTTAATTTATTAAACAAAAATGGGGATTCGGCCAATTCTGGAATAATTAAACATCAACGAATAGTTGATATTTATTCCAACATATGGCTCAAGCCATCAGCAAATTTTAGTTGTACGATCAGAAGATGTCTTTTTCTTAATTTATCTTTTAGAAGCCTAGTGATATTTGACTATAAGGTAGATATGCATTTATGTTACCTGATAAAGAAGAAAGTATCCACAGCCACAGAAGCGTTAGAAATAGCCTGGAAGATGAGACTTGAAGAATCTTCCTTCATGGAGAGTAGATTACCTGAGCAGCAGACAACTCCAAATAAACAGACGATAAATAGAAGTATACAACATATAGATTCCAGAGGATGATATTCAGGTACCAAAAGAGGCATTTCTCCCTTTACTATGCATCAGAACGATGGCACTGTACATCACCCTAGTAAAATAACTTTACTAGTGATGATAAAAACATGAGCCACAACATCTGTTTTAGGTAAATTCGGACAAAAGCCAACCTTTATGGTTTTGGACTTTGGTCCTCATCAGTACAGGGGCGGCTTCGATTTCAAAATATTCTGTACTGATGAATAAACCATGGTATACAGGTCGGCTTTTGTATGAATTTACCAAACCTGGTGTTTTGTCTCATTCTTTACCATCACTAGTAAAGTGAACTCCGCCTTTGCCGGTCCCAAGCCCGGATGAAAAAGGAGGAGGCGGAGCAGTAACAAGCTCACTAAAAAACCTTGGCTCAGCTGGCCCAGCTGATAGTACCCTGTAAGGGCTCCTGATCCAGGGATACAGGATGAGCAGCGTTTGTACTCTATGTTAGGAGCGGCTGCACATGGCGTCTGTTCCTCATGTCAGAGGCGGCCATTTCTTTTGGGGCTAAGTCGGCCTGCCACTGAGTAGTGCTTCCAGTCTTGATGACAAAGGCAGACGCATTTTACTTTACCCAATCATTATGGTTGTCAAAGTCTCAAACTTTACAAGCTTGATACCTTAGTGTGATTGAGTGGAGATAAGAAAGAAGAAGAAGAAGGACTAGTAAAGTGTTTTACTGGGGTGATGCACAGTGCCATTATTTGGTTGCACAATTAATGGGATAGGTGCCTTTTTGGTACATACAAGTAAGTACATATAAGTATTAAAATCAAAAGAAGGCATATCCTGACCACAAGTACATGAGCTTTTTAGATGGCAGTGCGCCATCTAGTGGAACATAAATCAACTAAACGTTGATTTAGCCTGTTCCCTGATATTTGGCCAACCAATTTTCGTGATAAATCAAGAAAAGCTAACCACGAACGCGTTTCGGGCTGTTGGCCCTCGACAGCATGGTGCAGGTTGTACCTCTGCGACCAAATATCAGAGAACAGGTTAAATCAACGTATAGTTAATTTCTGTTCCACTAGATGGCGCTCTGCCACCTAAAAACGCCCATGTTAGTGGTCAGGATATGCCCAATTTGTTTTTAATATCAACACCTGACCTTTATTATTTATTTTCTACATATATAAAAGTATATTGTATAATAAATAAGTATCTGTTTCAATATATAAATTTCTCATGAGAGATTAGTGAACCATCAAAGAGTAACATAATAGTCGGTGGACGAGTGGGTAACACCCTCGATTCCTGACAGTCATGAACCGGGATCGAATCCCGCGTTAACATTTTTTTTAATATGTGAATAACCTTCGAATATTAGTCATTGTTGCAAATATCATAACTAGGTTGCTTTTGTTGAGCGGTACCTAATAAAGTGATTTTGGAACAACAAAAAAAAATATCACGGAAGAATGTGATCTTTCAGTAGCAGTTTTTTTACCAACCATCAGACCAGAATCCCAGTCTCTGATTAGCTTTCTAGATGATACCACTGCTGTTACAGAAAACTCACACATTTCTTATTTACTTGAACCAATTGTAGTCTTGTTATCTACTTTAGTTGCCAAAGTATTCAAGTTAGTATCATTTGGATGACGATAGGAAGGAATAGTAACAGGTGGTGTCTTGTCCATGGAGCAGATCAGATCGGCCCATGCACCCTGATCACAATACCGGCCAACTGAGGTGGTGGTGGTGTCTAGTCCATGGAGCAGATCAGATCGGTCCATGCACCCTGATCACAATACCGGCCAACTGAGGTGGTGGTGGTGTCTAGTCCATGGAGCAGATCAGATCGGTCCATGCACCCTGATCACAATACCGGCCAACTGAGGTGGTGGTGGTGTCTAGTCCATGGAGCAGATCAGATCGGCCCATGCACCCTGATCACAATACCGGCCAACTGAGGTGGTGGTGGTGGTGTCTAGTCCATGGAGCAGATCAGATCGGTCCATGCACCCTGATCACAATACCGGCCAAATGAGGTGGTGGTGGTGGTGTCTAGTCCATGGAGCAGATCAGATCGGTCCATGCATCCTGATCACAATACCGGCCAACTGAGGTGGTGGTGGTGGTGTCTAGTCCATGGAGCAGATCAGATCGGTCCATGCACCCTGATCACAATACCGGCCAAATGAGGTGGTGGTGGTGGTGTCTAGTCCATGGAGCAGATCAGATCGGTCCATGCATCCTGATCACAATACCGGCCAACTGAGGTGGTGGTGGTGGTGTCTAGTCCATGGAGCAGATCAGATCGGTCCATGTACCCTGATCACAATACCGGCCAACTGAGGTGGTGGTGGTGGTGTCTAGTCCATGGAGCAGATCAGATCGGTCCATGCACCCTGATCACAATACCGGCCAACTGAGGTGGTGGTGGTGTCTTGTCCATGGAGCAGATCAGATCGGTCCATACACCCTGATCACGATACTAGCCAACCGAGGTGCCTTGTCCTTATGGATGTCCTCTTCTGGAGTGAGATCTGCCATATAGAGGGCTGCAAGGATGGCCGGGCAACTGTATATATGTTCCTGAATGAGTTGAGTGTAGTGACAGTTATTGCAGTTCCTGTATGTTCTAGTCATGACTATTAGCAACAGGTTACAGTGCTAATATGTAAATGTGTGCAATGATTGATAACAAACCATCAGCAGACAAGATTTTTAGACCGGAATTCAACATAGCATCATTGCAATTCTATTTTATATATATCATGCATAATTTATACACATCTGAATTTATAATTATTGATACCAAACCCAGAAAATATAAATGCTCTATATATTGATAACAGAGTGGCTGCCACCAGCTAAAATGTCGGTGTAGGAATTACGTATGATGGTGGAATTAATGGTGTTACACCAGTCACACACCAAAGTATCCTCTACCATCACCAAATCTGATCATACTGCTACTCAAACCTCATAAATACATAACTTAGATATTTGAAATTTTCTTTTTATCAAAACAAAATTCACAAAAAGACAATTTTTTAAGCAAAATAAATTGAAGATAACGTTTGTAAAATATACATAAATTAGTAGAGATAAATATTATTTCATATAAACTGAAAATTTTATTTTTCTCACTTACATTTGTATGTAATTTTTGAAATGAAAATAATTATATCGAATATGGGCTTCGAGGGTTTATCTTCATTTTATAGCCTTCCATGTGTTTTGTACGATAACACCAAAAACATGCTCTTCTCTCTCCTCCGGTTATTACTATTTCTTTAAATAGCGTTTGTAAACCAATTTACATAAAGTTTGTATAACAAAACTCCCTTCAATGTGGGATGGAAGTATCAATTTCTATCTAAACATCCAATACATCACCGTGTTAGGTAGAAGCTGGGACTTACCGAACATGTGGTAGTCCACAAAGAGGTAGGAATGACCAAGGATCACCCAGAGGATTGTCAGGACTCGGATGCCATGGAGGAATGACAGAATTTCTCCAGTGGGCTGAGAATCCAGAAGTTTCGATACGTTGGTGTAGGCTGAGAAGGTTAACAAGACTTTGGTGCTGGTTCCTGGAACATTGCAACCCATAGTGTAGTGATACACAGGTCAGGTCAAGGAAACCTCTTATAGAACGTAATTACTCTGATCAGAGTCTATCTCATATTTAGGAAAACTCTAATTTACAAGTGCATGAAAGCTTTATAATTCACTTTTTGCATCGAATTCAACACATGAAAACAAAATTTGCGAAAACGTAAAGTTTCAAATATTTTAGACTCTGGAAAATTTACATTCTTTTCATAGTTATGAGAATGGTCGTTGTGTGTGTGCGGAAAGTAGAAGTCGCCTGAAAGGTGAGAAGCCAATTGTAATAGTTACAGACCGTGATGACAAGTGGTCGCTTGGGGGATTCAAGCTGATCTATGCACTGAATTCATAAGTTTGCTCTTGTATATTTTGTTTCAAACCTATTGGAATTTCGAGGCAGAATGATATTTGTGTGTTAAAGAAGCATCTCACAATTTTGTAATACAAAATTAATTTGTTATATAGATTCGAGCAATTTGCATAGACATTTTTATAAATAGTGCAATTTTTTAATTATAAAAGACAAATGCTTTTTCCGCACAAGTATTTTGATAGTGTTTGTAAAAATAATCATACTTTCAAAATATTGCACATATTCGTATGCCATTAACGTATAAACGTCTTATGTCTTACGTGTAGGACAGATGAGAGTCCCGAAGTACGGGATCTTCTCCTCTCTGAGCCGAAAGAGCACGTCGACGATGGTCCCGGCCAGCAGGAGTCCAGCGAGCACAGATAGCACAACCCTGGCGGCAGCTGTCAGTACAAGTCCCGAGGACACCGCGGGGCACTCACAGCGTCAGGACCTGTGGCGGTCTCAGGGTCCAGGGTGTCCCGGCCTCACATCTTGTCACCAGGGCGGTGTGGTCGCCCAGGTTGCCGACCGCTGCAGCCATGCCAACAGTGTGTAGCTGAAATTCTAGCTATTTGTATAACAAGAATCCCTACTCTCTTTCTACCGCGAAATGGCAAACTAACAATTTGTCCAAATCTCAATTGTATTGGATCGATCGAACAAGAAATTATATAGATGACATACAAACTGGAATTCCCTCTCAAATACATTCAATTCCAACCTATAAAGGACAGTTTTAATTTGCAAAATTTCCATTTTTACTATTTAGCAACTCTCTGGTAAGAAGACACCTCTCCCTAAAGGACAGTTTGGCTCTGCAATTAGGTGTCCGTTACAAGGAGGTTCTACTGTATATAAAATTTGAACATTTTTTACGTGGTTGGAATAGAATTCTGATAATATTGCATTAATCAAATATATGTCATTGCTAATATATGCCACTACTGTTCCTTATATAGACAACATGGGGCTCTGTGGAAATCCTGAACCTGGGATTGAATTCCACATCGGGTGCTTTATTTCTATAGGAAAAATTGCTCCAATGGCCGGCTTTTCTAGCCAAGTCCAATCCCGCCCTTTGACGCAAATAACCAAATAAGGATCTGACCTTAAAAGTCAAAGGGATAACTTATTTCTACAAGTGTAGACATGTTTTACACCTACAGTAAGAGCAGTTCCTACCTACAAAGAATACCAAAGCCATGTGCCATGTGTACCTGAAGCTAAATGGAACCCCCCAGCACCTATAGAGTTCTCTCAAAGAACACCTTCAGCATCTGTGATGTTAATGATGGTTGAATTGTTTTTGTTCTCAGATCACATATGGAAGCGCAGAGAAGAAAACCGCGTTTTTAAAAACGCAAAATATTATTTTTATATGATGGAAGAGAGAGAGATAAGGTATATATTGGCAAATAAATCTTATTCAATACAAATATATGCCTATTTATCACCTATTTAAGTATTGATAGCTCTATTTTCAAAACAAATTATTATAACATTAATTTTTGGGAAGGTTGAAGGAGGCCTCTTTAGAAAGAAACAATTTAACTTATCTAAACAAATATCCACCAAGAGATGTACAAGAAAACCTACTCAATGTAACTAAACACTATAAATAAAGAGAAAGGAAAGCGGAAGGGATGAAAGAAAGATTCTGGGGTAAGAAAACACAAGATGGTGGTTGGTATAAGAAGTATGTTATGTCAGCATGGCCGTCTTGTATGGCATCCACTAGAATAGACAGTTCCTCTTAACTCCAGGAAGTTTCACTCTTTCTTTTATAATGTTGTTGTTCTTAAGTCATTCTTGTTTTTGGCCGCCTTTTATATTTATTTTGTCAACTTTCTTAAATGTGTTTCTTGCATATTATTCTAATTTAGGTAGGTTTTCAATATTTTGCCATGTTTAGGAAAGACTTTTATAGATATTTTTCGCGTCTAAGTATGAAAAACTGATGGCATAACTTCATTTCTTGTAAATATGTAAATGTATGTCGTGAATAGGTTAGTGAGTAATGTTGAGTCGTTCTTGTTAGAGTAGAATGAGTTGAATCGGTATATTTCTTTGTAATTGTTTAGATAGACTAAGTTGAGTGAAAATTAAGAACAAAGCGGTATTCTCTCCCAATTAACAGGAAGATCAAAGCTTGTTCTGAACAAATATAAATGTGGATGATTAAATTCCTTACTGAATGGTTAGAAATGATAATTATCATTTCTAACCATTCAGTATGGAATTTAATCATCCACATTTATATTTGTTCAGAACAAGCTTTGATACGTTTATTATAATAAACGTATCAAAATCTCGTGTTTTATATCGAATATCTTACAAGCTATTGCTTTGATACTTGGCAGCAAAATGTCGAATAGGTGCAGAGTTTTCTTTACTCAGGAAAAATCAATGCTATTACAGAAGTCAAATACAATCGCGAGTGGCAATAGCAATATCATTTTTTGGAATAAACAGATGTTACAGACTTAAAACGCCCTAGATATACAGCTGCGCCAATGTCATATGAAGACCTTTAGGTGGAGAATATTACGAGAACAAAACATGGACGCGTCCCCCGTTGACGTCAGGTTTCTGTACGTGTGTTGTCTGTCAAAACTGTGCCATGGACCGCATATGTCATGGATGACGAGGTGTTAACAATAGCTGAGAAAAATAGATGTCTCGTTTAAATGCTAATAAAACGGAAACTGAATAAAATAGGCCATGTACTAAGAAATGAAAGCCTACTGGAAACTAATTCACACACAGCTTTATTAAGACCACCAGTCTTATACAGATTCACCACAGGAAGGAGGCATAGATAAAGTTCCTATACTCCAGGCAACGCAGAACCCAACAGCCTCCAGGTCCGACCCATATCCAGTGGCCAGATTCCATCGTGCATAGGTTAGCGTATCACTGAAAAGGCGAGTGTGGAATCAGCCGCGTTCTAGTCTTACTGAAACCTAAATGGAGGATTCATTGAAACTACTAGATGAATAAAACTCGCGCGCGTTATATCTTTGTAGACCAATAGAATAAATCTAGAAAATTTCTTTCCACCATTTCAATATTTTAGCTATGATTCGATCGTTTTCTTAAAAGCCTAATCGAGAAAAGAAATATTAATCTTAAGATTGCTTCACCTAAAAAACTAAATACACTCATAGACAAAACTTAAGGAAGTTGTACCTCTCAGCATGTATATCTGGATTCAGACTATAACTCTGAAAGATATTACAGTGACCTTTATTGAAGAGACACGAGATAAGCAAGTGTGAACAAAATTGCCTTTGTCTCCTTCAAAAAAAAAAAAAGACTGGTGACATCAAAGACGTTCCACTTCTTTAAGTTTTGTCCATGAGTGTACAACATGTATACATGTGAGGTATCTACAGTTTTAAATTTCAACCCATCATGAGTATCATGACGTGGTACTACATATGCAGGCATGTGTTATACATTAATACAATCCCTCTGTTAACAATGTATGATTATCATGGACTAATACTACATTTGTAGACATGTGGTAATAGGTGCAAATACTTCTATATCGCACCTTGTTGGATAATAAATAAATCCATACACTATTTAGAGATATGTGAACTGGGTGAAACTTACCATCTTGTATAACAGCCTCCACCTCCCGTCGTGTACAAGAGGAAGGAACACAAGCTGACCACCTGAAGGGCACGAGGTAGAAGAAATGGGCCAACCCTGACAAGAACCCCACTACCTGGCACATACCACAGTTCCTTCAACAAACACTTTAATAAGTTGACACAAAGAAATACCGCGCCATCTATATATAACGTATGAAGACATTAAAACATGAATGTTTCTATTCACAAATAACTCAAACTTCTACTATCCTTACTGCGACGAAAAAATAGTAGGAGAGCCTTGCTTATCAATGGTGAACCTTCCAAGCAGAGGGTTAAACTGTGAAACCGCTGGGAGGGTTCACCACTGATGAGCTAGGTCCTCTCATTATTTTATCATTTCAGTAAGGGCAGTAGAAAATTGTTTTATTTCAAAAATAATCATAGACGTCAAAATTTTATACCTCTAGCTTTCGGGCCGACATACCCATCAACAGGAGCACCTAGGAGTATAACTTCTAGCTAAACTACTAGTTGTTCCTGTTGCAGGCACGTTAACCCGAATTCTAAAGAAATAAAATTGTGCAAGAAACTTAGACCTGGATGCTTTATTGATTTTTATTCAACTTTAATATGTTTTAGTCGAAATACTTCAATGAATTCACCATAGCTTCCTGTATTTAGCCAGCTCCCTTCGGAGAACCTCTTTGGTCAATGGCCTGCCTTGTTTAAACATTATAATGTAGCAAAGTATTCATATTATTTTATGTACATATTATCAATTTTGAAATTTCTATACTGTTGAACTGTTGTCTGTTCTCTAAGACTGTGCAGAAACAAGAAACGCTGTCATTTCCTTGTTTGATAGACTCTAGTGAACAGCAGAGAGAACTTCCAAATTTTGCTACTCTCCATATATAACTGGATTTCAGAATAACACTGAGAAGAATAGAGTTAAAGTGATCATGTGTTTGTTCTCAAAGAATGGGTACCATATCTGTAAGAGAGTACTAACTGTTTCACTCTTTGGAAGATCCCCCAGTTCAACCAGTGGCTTGTCCACGGTGTAGAAACGTGGCTTCTCTGGTAGAGCAGGCCTCAGTAGGACGGTGCAGAACTGAGGTCTGAACCTCGCCCGAGGGGGAACTTCCACGGCCAGACATTCTTGGTAAGATCCGAGGTCAGAGAATCCGCCAACCAGGATGCCAGATGGGACTTTGGACGTGGCGTCGAACACTGGGGATAACAGTTAGTTAAGTCAGGTTATTATTGGATCATTGGTAGTTAGATCATTGTATGAACTTAGTCAACCCACAATACAGGACCTCATATCGAAGCAGAAGACTGTCTAGATATGACGAGACAATGAAGGATTAAAAAAAGTTAATGAAAAGAATATCACGAAGTAAAAATGTTTAAAAAGTCATATTTTACTCATGAAAATGAACATATACAGCTGTTATTGATATGAATTATGAGATGTTTCATCTTAATTTGATAAGATTGTTATTATTGTACACATTCTCTTCGCCTTTCAAGTCTATATACGCGGATTGTTCGGAAATTGCTCTTTCGCTTGTCTCTTAGTGAACTCAGGTCGTTGAGTATGTATGTATTATGTTGACGAGGGAAAACAGCCTGAAAGTTATATATGGTCAGCATTCTTGATTTATTCTGTCAACCTTTTTATTGGAAATATCAACGTTTAAATTTTATTATTCCATACAAAGGTGGAGTTAAATAGGTATTGTGAATTTTGTGTAATATACAAAACTGAATATCTCAAACATCGGATAAACGAGTTGATATTTATATTAATTATATTCTTGCCATGCTTCTCGGGCATAGTTCTCGTTCCCTTGCCAAGTTTTCTTATAGATTTTATTTTGTATAGGTCATTGTAAATTGCTTGTTTCGTGTTATTCATATCCTCACCACTTTCGAATCAAATAGGTCTTTCAACCTTCTATTTAGTTATCTAAACAAAATATGAGCTGAAAATACATTGTCAGGACTATAGCGGGAATGTTCCAGCACTTAAAAACATAATAATATAGATTATTGTTAGATTCTTTGTGTGAGGCCGAGCATTGTCATATTGATATGACATTTGATAAATTCACCTCTATTTCCGTAGGGATACTAGGTTTATTCTCACTACACCACAGTACCATTTACTGTCAAAAATTTCCTAATTGTTCCAAAAATTCTGAAGCATTATTTTTTATTTCGGGAATTGTCAGGTACACTTTACTAAAATAACTTTGTGTTTTTAATGAATACTTCAATTTGATTTTGATTCTGGAATGTCGTGTCTTATCGCCAGCCACAATTCTTCTCTTATCCATATATTGATCCAAATCCGAGAAAACACACACACACACGATTGAATTTTAATTTTTACTCAGGTAGCGCGAAACACCCTTCAAATACATGTTTGTATTCAAGTATGTGTCTTTTATACACTAAAATTTGTTATTACAAAAACAAAACTCCATTTCACTAATAGTAAGATGAATGGTATTTTAATCTCTTTAAAATATTAAGTTGAAATAGAAAGCGTTCTGAACTAGGATCATCGCCTCTGCCTACTTCCCCCTTCATCAAAAATTAATTTTATAATCGTTGTAATAAACAATAATACCTACGTATATATGATAAAAAGTACAGAGTGAAATTGTACTAGGATTAGGTGTGGTTACATTTAGGCACTTTATTTGCACAAGCAGTAGATGTTTTTTCTTCTTTATAGTAACAAGGTGGTGGGGGGGGGGGGGGATAACAAACACACAAAAGCCTTTATTAGGGACTTGCCCCATACAGGTTCTCCCAATTAGGTAAGGTAACAATCTTCTTGTGTTATTTACATAGAAATTGAACTGGCTTTACTCTTCGTCTCAAAGTCATTCACTTGTTGACTGGTCCTTACATAATGATGATCTAAAAAATTTATAGTAAGCTATTGCCTTAGATTTGTTTGCTGATATTTTTGAAAGCAATACGTAGGTTGAAGTGTTGGTACATTTAATTTGTTGTTATAGGGCCTTCCTTTCTTCATTAAGGGCTGTACAATTAAGCAGGTAATGGGGGAGTTATTCAGTAATTTCCTTGTCACACAGTGTACATATTAGGTTTTTGGCCTCAAACGTCAGAAGGGGGGGAAAGGACAATAATTCCCTTGTATCTATAGCGGAGAGAAAGTTTTCTGAAATGTAGATCAGAGTCCATGACCTTCTGAAGGAAGCGGGGGAACCATTAATTAGCTGGATCTACGGACTTTTTCCTGGAAACTACTTATTTTCCTTTACTTTACCTTCTTTCACTACCCCGCCCTCTCTGATGTCTATATCCACTTTAATTAACTAGTTAATTGTTATATATAGAATTTCATATCTTAATTATAGTAGGGAAAATCTGCATAAACACTGTTTTCTTCTTCTTTCTTATCTCCACTCAATCATATTAGGGTATCAAGCTTGTAGAGCTTGTTTATGATGTCTGCTGGGGATGAGTAGAGCTCATCAATGGATCAGTCAATACAGTCAATGATGTGGTTTGGGGTTGCAGGTTGACACTTACTACATAGTGGGAAAATCTTGCAGCCATTCTGTAAAGTCATTGTCCGTAAATAACCAGACTTAAGTCTGGAAATCACTGTAGTAATCAGGATTCCAATTGTTCATCCAGTGGCGGAAAAAAAAGTTAAATTAGCGCCGACTTCACAGAATAACTCATTTCACCCAGCGTTTATTGATACGCTAATCTGAAATAAACAAGAATTAGAGAATGTCACCAAAGAACGGTGGTGTAGAACCAAGGCGAAGGCTGACCCTTTAAAAAAGACAGCACAAAACTTCATGATTCATAATCTTACACAAACACAAACCATCGTTAAAATGATAATCTAGAATACTTTAAATTCGAATTCATTTGTTCAAATTGTAATAAAAATCACTTTATAATCTAAAAACATCTTTTATTTTGAATTGTATTTAATAAACAGAGAGGATTTCTGAAAAGTGGTAATGATGATAACCATCAAATTTCTTGAAATTCTTTATACACTTTCAAAATGGAATTTACACTAGGCAACAAAACACACAGGAAACAAGTTTGAGCTATCATTGAACTAATTTCATAGAAAGTATTGATAATCTGACCCCACATTCTTAACAAGGCACAACATCACTTGTGTGTACAAGTAAACAAATAGAATCCTTGGATTTATAAGTTTGTAGTTAAATGTGTGAACATGTTGTACTTACAGTGCGAGCATCACACCCTTTACCCACCAGGATTATATAGCTTGGTAATACATGTGTGAACGTATGTTGTACCTACAGTACAAGTACCCACACCCTTATACCCACCATAATCACATGGCCTGGTACTACATATGTGAACATATGTTATACCTGCTGTAAAAGCAGTCATACCCTTTACCCACCACGATCACATGGCCTGGTACTACATATGTGAACATATGTTATACCTGCTGTAAAAGCGGTCATACCCTTTACCCACCACGATCACATGGCCTGGTACTACATATGTGAACATTGGTAGTACATATGTGAACATATGTTATACCTGCTGTAAAAGCATCACACTCTTTATATACCATGATTATATAGCTTGGTGCTACATATGTGAGCATGTTGTACTTACTACAGTAGAACCCACTACCCACTATAATCACATGGTCTGGAACTGCATGTGTGAACACATGTTGTACCAACATCATATGTGTACATATTTTGTAATTACAGTACAAGTACTTATACCTTTTACCCACCATAATTACATGGTCTCGAACTACATGTGTTAACATATGTTGTACTTACAGTACAAACAGTCACACCCTTTACACACCATGATCACATGGTCTGGTATTATACACTGAGTGACATTGAAAATGGAACACCAAGAAATAGTGGCCAGAAAGTGATGAAACTCGGCAGACAGAGAGAGACAGGGACGAACAATAAGTGATCTTTATTTCAAAATGATAGTCATAATACAGAGCGAGAACGGCGTCGGCTTAGTAGCAAGTAGGACCACCGCGGACGGCGATGCACGCAGCAACACGTCTAGGTAGAGAGTCAATCAGAGTACGGATGGCGTCCTGAGGGATGGCTCTCCATTCCCTCTAAACCATTTGCCACAGTTCGTCTTCTGAACGCGGCTGTGGCAAGGCATGCAAACGGCGTCCAATGATGTCCCAGACGTGCTCGATTGGTGAGAGATCAGGAGAGTACGGTGGCCAGGGAAGCATCTGTACATCTTGCAGAGCTTGTTGGCTAATGCGAGCAGTGTGTGGTCGGGCGTTATCCTGCTGATAAAGGGCATTGGGTACCCCCTGAAGGTAGGGGAGTGTCACCGGTCGCAGCACATCATCAACGTATCGTTGGGCCGTCATAGTGCCCTGAATACGAAGTAAAGATGACCTGGAATCATACGCGATTGCGCCCCAAACCATGATTCCACGTTGTCGCACGGTGGGGCGTTCCGCAATTGCTGCCGGATTGGACCTTTCTCCACGTCGACGCCACACGCGTACACGGCGACTATCACTAGACAAGCAGAAACGCGACTCATCTGAGAACACGACCCTGTGCCATTCCGTCATCCACGTCGATCTAGCCCGGCACCATTCCAAACGTTGGCGCCTATTCGGTGGGGTCAATGGCAGTCTTCTTAGCGGACGGCATGAGCGCAAGCCATTAGCAACCAATCGACGGGAAATGGTTCTGGTCGAGATGGAATGATCTAGGGTGTCTTGCACATGTTGCAGGATGGCGGTACAAGTGGCTTGTGGGGCCGCCACTGCTTGTCGAAGGATACGCCGATCCACACGTGCTGACGTCACTCTGGTTGCACCGACATTCCTATAAATTGCCACATTTCCTTGTTCCAACCATCTTCTCCACAGTCGGTGCACCGTGGACGCACCAAGGTGTGTATCAGCTGCGATTTGACGTATGGACCAACCTGCCCTTTTCAGTCCGATCACCATGCCCCTCGTAAAAGCGTCTGTCTGCTTGAACTGCCTCCGTTTACGATGACCTGGCATTCTCTGTTATTACACGTGTCTTTTGACACAAGAACAAAATTTCTACAATGATTTTCCTTGAAGAAATAACGACACGAATACTGTCCTTTCTGCAAGTTCCTTCCCTTATATCTTACTCCATGTGCGCACGAGAGCTGCGCATTTTACATCATTTGCATAACTCGGTTAGGCGCGTCTACCCTGAAATTTGCATAATTTTCTGGCCACTATTTCTTGATGTTCCATTTTCAATGTCACGCAGTGTATATAGGAACATATGTTGTACTTACTGCACATGCAGTCACACCCTTTACCCACCAGGATGACATGGCCTGGTACTATATGTGTGAATATATATTGTACCTACAGTTCAAGCACTCACACCCTTATACTTACCATGACTATCATGGCCTGGTATTAAATGTGTACGACTCTACATACGTAAGAATAACTAAGAATGTATAAAAGAAAAAATCTACTTCTATGTAGCTCTATAAATAAAATAAATAATTAAAAGTTCAAAATGAAGAGGATTAGTTGGTCAAAACGCCCTAAAATTAGGAAGTCAAATGAAATTCCTTTCCATTTTTTTACGGCGAGGAACTTTCCCTGTTCCACATTTACCATCGTCGGAGTAATCTTTTGGTCGCACAAAAATATTTTGTTTCTTTTTATCCACAAATTACTTCCTCATATTTCTCCATATAATTGTTACATTGAAATAGTTCTGTTCTTCCATCTAGTTATTTGAGAGATGCTCTCATTTTTTGTGAATATATATTACTAAAATATTCGATCGCTTTTTTTTTGTAAGACCAAATATGTTTCACCATACACATTTCAAATTTCATTTTCTTTATGGTTAAAAAATTGTATATACTTTTGAAAATATATATTTTATATTTTTTACAGTTGAATCGAACACATCCAAGTTCCAAATAACTTTATTAGGTGCCGCTCAAAAAGAGCAACCTAGATCATCATATTTACAATATACTGTGGGGAATGTAAAGGGTTTGTTCATTTACAATTATTATTTATATTGATGTCGTTGGGTCCTCAGGTCCTTGGGGATATTGTTCTTGAGAAGGTTTTGTCTGGCTTGCTTGATATAATTGAACATACCTATTTACCTTCCTATGTGTACGTAAAAATGGTGTTTCAAAATGGCGTCTAACAAGTTTATTTATTATCAGAAGATCTGTGGTTGAGTTATCTATATATATAAAATTGAATGTCTGTGTGTCTGTCTGTGTGTGTGTGTCCTCTATGGATTCGAAAACCATACATCCAATCGCCGTGAAATTTCGGGATATTATTAGGCATATCCCCGGAAAGGTTTACGAAAAATAATATCTTGAATATCTTTAATATCCTTAGAGTTATTTGCAGATTTGTAGCTTTAACTCGCAAGCAGCGCCACCATTGAGACGGAGATAGGCTTTTTCAAGAGGGGGAGTAATGTTAGGAGAGAGGAGCGCGTCTCGAGGCGGGTGCTCACGTGTCACTGTTAAAAACCTATTTGTTTTGGCTACATCTTTTCCCGTGGACTTAACGATAACTTTTCTAAAACTTATATCAAATTTCATGTATAATTATTTTTACATCATTTAGTTTAGTATAATTATTTACTATAATTTCCTATCGTTCAATTATTATACTTTTTGTTCTTAAAGATTATTTAAGACAATAATCTTTAATTAGAAAGTGCTTTGCCAAAAGTTTGGAGTGGGGCAGACCCCGTGCGAGAATGGATTCGCCCGGCCGCCGGCCGACAGTCAAAGTACCCACCGACCAATCAGGGCAGAGTTGGCAACACAGCTATGCCAAGTAGACAAGAAAAAAAGCCTCGCGGGAGCTTGCCCAAGATGACCTCCGGGAACTTCGTCCATCTTCCATAAATGACCATGAATTTATTCAACCTTATCGAGTATTTTTCAAGGGACCGGGAAAAAATGTTCACTAGATAAAACGATGATTTTGTAATGTAGAAAATTAGGAAAGACAAAATTCAGAATGACACGGCACACAGGGACCGGGAAAAAATGATCACTTTATCAGTTTCAAATTATCAAAATATATCTATTTCTTTTTATAAGTCTATAGAGAATTGTTTTAACAAATGTTCGTTAGACAGACCTTTACTCGGGTACCGATTAATATTGAATTTATTCAACTTATCGAGTATTTTTCAAGGGACCGGGAAAAAATGTTCACTTTATCGAGAGATTCGTTAGACAAACCTTTACTCGGGTAAAACACAGGCAAATGTTCGTTAGACAAACCTTTACTCGGGTAAAACCTCGGGCGAAGCCGGGTACGTCCGCTAGTCTATATATATAAAATTGAATGTCTGTCTGTCTGTGTGTGTGTGTCCTCTATGGATTCAAAAACCATACATCCAATCGCCGTAAAAATTTGGGATATTATTAGGAATATCCCCGGAAAGGTTTACGAAAAATAATATCTTTAATATCCTTAGAGTTATTTGCAGATTTGTAGCTTTAACTCGCAAGCAGCGCCACCTTGCGACGGAGATAGGCTTAGGTCTGCCCCCCCCCCGTCCGGCCGGTCAGTCCAAGTTCCCACCGACCAATCAGAGGGATCAAGAGCCCCCCCCCCCCGTCCGGCCGCCGGCCAATAAGAGGGATCAAGAGGTCCTGGCGCGCGGGGGGCGGGTGACCTCCGGGAACTACGTCCATCTTCCATAAACGACCATGATTTTATTCATCTTATCGAGTATTTTTCAAGGGACCGGGAAAATATGTTCACTAGATAAAACTATGATTTTCTAATGTAGAAAATTAGGAAAGACAAAATTCAGGATGACAAGGCACACAGGGACCGGGAAAAAATGTTCACTTTTTCGAGAGATTCAAATTTACGAGTTTCAAATTATCAAATATATCTTTTTTTATTTTTTAATAAGTTTTTAGAGAATTGTTTTAACAAATGTTCGCTAGACAAACCTTTACTCGGGTAAAACCCGGGCGAAGCCGGGCACATCCGCTAGTATATTTATAAACGTGTGTACGTACGTTCATGGACAAAACTTAAGGAAGTTGTACCTTTTAGCATGTATATCGAGATTTATACAGTGTGAACAAAATTGCTTCTGTCTCCTTAAAAAAAAAAAAACGACCGGAACCATCAAAATATGAAATTTCTTTAAGCTTTGCCCATATGTGGATATTTCTCTATATTTCCATAAATCCATGTGTGATCATAAATTCTCTAAATAGCTCTACCGAGAAGAATTCCTCTAAATAAGACCTTCTCTATAACAGCCATTTATAGAAATCTAACCTCTCATAATGCTTTTTTATTAGCACAATGAGAACTGTAAAACATTGATTTGAAATTTTATAAAAGGGTAAACATCTCTTCATTTCTGTTCATAGATGTCGTATATTTATATTTTAATTATATAATATAATCTATATATATATATAAATGAATGTATGTGTGTCCCTTATGCCTGACCAAACCACTCATTGGAACGCCATGAAACTTTGGGAAGTTATTTAGTATAGTACTGGGAAGGTTTCTGAAAAGTAATTTCTTGAATATCTTGAATATCCTTCGAGTTATTTGTAGATTTTTAGATTTAACTCGCAAGCAGCTCCCCCATTGCGACGATGATAACAAGTTTTTTTATCTATAAATTTTATTATCACTAAGTTTATTATCTTAAAGATTATTTATCAAAAGTAAGATTTTATGCCTATTAATTGCGCACAAGTCAAAGTTAGTTATCGAGTATTTTTCAAGGGACCGGGAAAAAATGTTCACTAGATAAAACGATGATTTTGTAATGTAGAAAATTAGGAAAGACAAAATTCAGGATGACACGGCAATTTATTTGAGACAAGATGAGACAAGGGACCGGGAAAAATGTTCACTTTATCGAGAGATTCAAATTTACGAGTTTCAAATTATCAAAATATATCTATTATTTTTTTTATAAGTTTATAGAGAATTGTTTTAACAAATGTTCTTTAGACAAACCTTTACTCGGGTAATACCCGGGCGAAGCCGGGTACGTTCGCTAGTATTGTATATAATATATTAATATAATATTAATATTAAATCCACAGATTATTATTCTGTGATATCAAATCACAAAACTATTTTAGACGCGTAATATTCTTTTTAAAATAAATCAATTTCTACTGCCCTTACTGCAATGGAAAAATTAATTGGAGGGCCTGGCTCATCAGTGGTGATATATTGTATATATCATAACATATAATGTATCATCATATAATTCGATTGTTAACTTGTAATTCTTAAGCTTGCATCTAATAAGGTGTAATTTAATAAAAGCCATTTAAATAAATAAAGCCTAAAATATATTTCTACTTTTAAATCAACCTAAATACACCACAATAGAGAGATCAACATTGGCGTTTCGCCAAGTAAGAATCTAGTAACTCCCCTCCTAGGATGTTTTTTTTTTTGCTTACCCCTAGTACATGTGGTACAGGCCATGATAATGGTGGTAGTAAGAGGTAGGCGACTGCTTTTACTGTAAATGCCCCACATGTCTACACATGTGCAGAGCAGTTCGGGTTTGCAGTTACAAATGTGCCAGAGCCCCGTTTGGTTACTTTCACTCGCTGGTGGGGTTGGACTTTTGCAAGAATCGGGGGTTATTTGGCGCTTTTTTTTTAATAAGAAAAAAGTGTCCAATGTGGGAATCGAACCCGGGTTGTAGCGATCGAAAACCAATGGTTTAGACCACCCTTCCAACTTATATCATTTCATAAAGGTCTGTAGAGATAATAATTGATGCTATTATTGAAAAGAAACACATTTCCAGTAAATTAATTTGTTACAAATTTATCGGTGTCACCTCCATGAACTACCGATCACATTTGTAAAGTTAAAATTGATTCCACACGGACCAATGAGAGACCACCTCCAAGAGCAACCAAGGAAATCCCTATTTCAGGCGACACATTCACGGGAGTTCTACAAAATTCCTTAAAGCGGCGGATAAGTTCCTAAAATAAAGTTGTGGTTGGTTGGACTTAAGATCTCCGAAGTTGGCGGAAATCTCCACGCACGACAGAGTGCGAGGAACGTGGCAGAAGGAAACCGTAAATTTGCTGACCCCATAACCCGCCTATACTAGATACAACTAGTGGAGGAAGAGATTGGAAAGAAGAATTAGGATGTTGACTCTTCCATGTTGCACAAAGTATTCTATTAAACTTCTATTGTAACAAAACACTGACACAGAAGATAAGTTCCTTGTTTTATTTAAAAACCATTAACGATATCCTGATGATAGAGGCTGCGTAGCCGGCATTCCTATTTATATGAAAAATAGACATTTCGGCCAGTTAGAGTTTTTTATTTTCTCAACGTTTCGACAAAAAAATATTCTGTCTTCGTCAGGAGAAGTAAATAAAAATAAAGTATTTGGCAAGGCGTTAAAAATTGTTATGAGGTTGCGAGGGCGTTCTCACGTGATTTTTCGAATTTAGTACAACATCTAAAGCGCGAGTCAAAAACAAATATTAAACTCGTCAAAGACTATGATGACCTTGGAGAGAAATAAATAAATATATAATAATAAAATTATATTCAGAATAAAAAAACAATGGTTGCCTGTAAAGTCGGTTTTACGGGCGAAGATTTTACGTGACAACGGTAGAATATTTATTGATATGAATATAATTAAATTGCACAATAGGAACAAGGAATTGAATGAAAATAAGAATTGCACAAATTTTAACTATAGAAATATATTTTGTTTACTAAAACATTGTACATGTAAACTTAAACTTAACTAATTCCTATTTGAGTGATTTTGTTGAGGATAGGACGATGATAGGAGAAATATGAAATGAAAGGAAGTGTTTCTGCTGTAATGTGTCTTGCGAAAGTCAAGTCGATAGTTGTTCCTTTTAACGTAGTTGACCTAGAAACGTTTGATACGCAATCAAGATTATACGTATTTTTCATGAATTTAAGAAACGAGTTGTCAGGCTTTACGTTTTTGTTAAAATCACCACACAGAAGAATCGGTATACTAGAATCAACTTGCACGAACGGTGGCACGTACTGGCTGTTGTGAATGTACGGACCGAGTCCTTGCCATAGTAACATTCCAATATCCTGCATACTAGCTCCTGGATGAATATATACAGCACCGAGTATAAACTTGAAGCTAGTATTAGCGGCGAAGCAAGTAACTTCAGTCATGCACATGTCACCCTTGGTTTTAATGACACGAGTTACGTCTGTAATCGCAACTTGGAACACTTCCGCCGTAGATGTCGATGATAATTTACGATAGATCGCCACTCCACCAGCCGCGTTGGTATTTGAAAATCAAAACACTTATTCAGATCGAAGGGTAAAATTTTTGCTAAATAAATTTGAAATTAAATAAAATTTGTAATTGTAAATGATGAAGTTGAAAATTAAAACATTTACTTAAATTAGATGTTAAAATTCTTGCTCAACACAGTTTAAATAAAGTGTTGGGAAAAGAATGTTATTTTTCTTATAGATTTATATTTTTTTAAATATATGTAAATTTAATCCATTATAAGAAACATATTTGCCATATGTAAATATTTATATGTATATATATTCGTGACAAAAAATAAAGTAGTTGACTGGTTAGAGTCGTGTGGTTTCTCGGCCCGCTCTCGAGAGGTCTACGCCTTGGTTGATACCTGCCTTAGACACTTCCGCGGATTTGACTTCTTGGGAATCGCTCTTCTCTACCCTTGAGATTCCACGGATTTTTTCCTCCCCGGGACCAGAATAAGAGACTTCGGGCGTCTGGGCAAAATAGAGCCTGGGCGCTGCGCCGCTGAACGCGACATTTGGCATCCCAGCCGGGACGCGAGGAGAAAGCCGTGCCTATATTTGGAACCCTTTTGGATCAGAAGATGGAGAGAGAAGAAGCACTAGAGAGACTCAAGAAGAAGAGAACCATACTCCGCACGTCTTTATCCAAGTACGGGAAAAGAATAGAGGAATATGACGTGCACAAGGAGTGTGACCACGAGGAACTGCTGGGGCAGCTTTCGGATGTCTACGAAGAACTGAGGCGGGTAGACGAAGAAATCGGTAAGCTGATTGACATCAAAGATCTAGAGAAAGATCTAAAGATGGTAGAGGAATACCGGGAAAAGGCCGTGGCGTGGAAATATTTGTTAAAGAAAAGAAGTCTGGTGGTAGCGGAAGGAATGCAGAGGGAAACTGCAACTGCCACGAAGAAGGAATATCCAGGAGAAATCGGTCGACCGACTCTAACTGGGATGGTTAAGTTACCCAAATTGACAATGGAAAGATTCTACGGGGAAATTAGCCAGTGGTTAAATTTTTGGAATGCCTTCGATTCATCAATCAATAGGAATGAACACTTGACCAAGATAGATAAATTTAACTATCTTAAAGCCTACTTGGGTGGAACGGCGGCCCAAACTGTGGAAGGATTTTGCCTATCTGAGGAAAATTACGATAAGGCCGTTGAATTGTTGAAGAAACGCTTCGGAAAAGGGGAAAGGTTGATCGACGTGCATATGAACAACCTCTTGGCCTTGAAACCACTTAGAGTGACAAAGGACGTGAGGGCTTTCAGAGAATTGTACGGCAGAATCCTGGTGCAGATTAGAAGTTTGGAGTCATTGGGTGTTGTCGTTGAAAGCTACGGTAACTTATTGTGCCCTTTACTCCTCAAGCTATTGCCATCAGACTTAAAGCTTGAATTACACCGGGAATTCACAGGAGCTTTTTCTCTTGGAGATTTGATTGAATTTTTAGAGAGACAATTGATTGCATTAGAAAGCACGTTCGGTACGCGGGACGAAATAACAGCCGGCCAACCATCAAATGAGCACCCTCAGTCACAAAGCTCTATCGTGAAGTATCGAAGAAATGAGAGGAATCCCCTGCCCACGGCTGCTGGTTTTTTGAATGCCTCTGAAGCAGTGAATAAGAGGAAGAATTGCGCATTTTGTGAAAGAGATCATGAAAGTACAAAGTGCGAATTCGCGGAAAATTTGACATTGGAAGATAAATTGGGAAAATTAAAGAAGAAAGGGGCTTGTTTCAGATGCCTGAAATATGGTCATTTGAGCAAATTCTGCAAAGTTAAGACAAGTTGCACCAGCTGTGGGGAATTGAGACATTCAAGGATTATGTGCCCCAGGAAGAACCAGAATGCTACTCCAGCCCGAGGGATGATGAGGGATGAGACTTTGACCAATCTGACGACGCCTGTGGTGTTGTTGCCCACACTGAGAGTGACTATCAGAGGAAAGTGTAAAGAAAGAATGGGACGAATTTTGATTGATACGGGATCTCAGAGGTCCTATGTACTCCAGGACACGGCGGAAGAAATGGGATATGAATGTTCCAAAAAAGAGTCTCTTCGCCACTCTTTGTTTGGTGGATCGAACACAGAGTTGTACGAACATGGAGTTTATGATATCAGGTTGAGCAATTTAGACGGATCTTATGGCTGTAATTTTGAAGCACTGAGCCAAGATGTTATCTGCGACAGCGTGCCCAGGGTCCATCAGGGTAAATGGATGCAAGATCTTAGTGCTCATGACATAGAATTAACTGATCTACACAGGGGACCTCTTGAGATTCTTATAGGAGCAGATATTGCTGGAAAATTACTGACCGGAGAGCATAGAAGACTTCCTTCTGGGCTTGTGGCGGTGCAAACGAGGTTGGGCTGGACTTTAATGGGCAAGATTCCGGCCACAGAAGAAGAAACTAGCGTTAGTGGACTTTGCACAACTTCACTGTTGACTAGCGATTTGGAGAATTTATGGAGATTAGAGGCTATTGGTATTTCAGATGCTCGTCAAGACGACTCGATACAAAAAGAAACGGAAGAATATTTTGCACGTACTATTTCACAGGATTGTGAGGGGCGTTACCAGGTTGCCCTTCCTTGGATTCGCGAAAGAGAACTACTCACGGACAATAGAGATGTTGCCGAAAAACGATTAGCAAACGTGAGGAAACATCTTGTGAATACCGGAAATTTGGCAGAATATGAAGATATTCTCGAAAAGTGGCTAAGGAATAAAATAATAGAAAGGGTTATAGACAATATATAAACGTGAAGGCGTGCACTATTTGTCACATCGACCAGTTTTTAAAGAGAATAGTCCAACCACCAAAGTAAGACCAGTTTTTGATGCTTCGGCGAAGAAGAAGGGAAAACTTTCACTGAATGATTGTCTAGAAAGAGGTCCGAATATGATAGAACGATCCCAAGAATTTTGAATAAATTTAGGAAGAGCGAGATAGGAGTCTCCTCGGACATAGAGAAGGCCTTCCTCCAAATTGGGATTAGGGAGGAAGACAGAGATTATCTAAGATTCCTCTGGTATGACAAAGAGGGAAATGTGATGGTTTTACGTCATGCGAGAGTTGTCTTCGGAATCACGACGAGTCCATATCTCCTGCTTGCCACGCTGTTTCACCACTTGAACAAGGCTCCTGAACACTGGCAAGAAACAGCTGAATTATTGAGGGAGTCTTTATACATCGATAACTGTGTGGCTAGTTTCTCAAAAGTCACAGATATGGAAAAATTTGTGGACGAAGCACAGAGATTGTTGGCTTCTGCTCATTTCAACTTGCGTGATTGGACAAGCAATGTTACCAGTATAATGTGTGATGGTCCTAGGTCTGATAGAGGAAGGTTGTTGGGCATGACATGGAATCAAGAACAGGACACTTTGGCTTGTTCTTTGGAGAATTTGGAAATACAGGGGCCAATAAACAAAAGAAAGGTACTCTCCTTGGCAAGCCGTATTTTCGATCCGGTGGGCTTCACTTGTCCAGTGACCCTCGTTCCGAGACTTATCCTACAGGAAACGTGGCTGTTAAAATTGTCGTGGGATGAGCCTCTGCCTGAAAACTTGTCTTGCGAGTTTTTGAGGTGGCTGGCCAAATTGGAGTCTCTGAAATCTATTGCCATACCGAGATGGCTTTGCTATAGAGAAGAACACCGGATTGGAACTACTCTTCATGTCTTTTGTGATGCATCTAGGGCCTCCTACGCCACTTGTATTTTTCTACGCATCGAGAGCGAACAGGAAGTAACGTGTCAACTAGTACAGGCTCGGTCGAGAGTGGCTCCTTTGAAGGGGATTACCATTCCTCGTTTGGAGCTGTTGGCATGCTTGGTTGGGGCCCGCTTGGTGAACAACGTTGTGAGGGACCTAAAATTTGAAGACATGGAGCGATTTTATTGGACAGACTCCATGAATGCACTCCATTGGATCAAGGGAAAAGATAACTGGGCGACTTTTGTAATGAATCGAGTTATGGAGATCCGATCTCTCAGTGAGACAGAGGATTGGTATCATGTACCAGGATGTTTGAATCCAGCGGATTTACCATCACGGGGGTGCTTAGCCGATTCTCTGGAGAGATCGAAGTGGTGGGAGGGCCCGAGTTGGTTGAGAAGACCAAGAAGAGATTGGCCCCATAGGGAAATATACCCTGACCCAGATATTGTGAACTCGGAAAAGAGAAAGATTGTTTTAACATCAACATGTATTGAAAGGGAAAAAGATCAGTACTACTATCGCTTTTCAAACTACTACAAGATATTGAGAGTAACTGCCTGGATGAACCGGTTTTTAACAAATGCGAGAGGAACAATAGGTCAGCGAGTGAAAGGTGATCTTACTGTGAATGAAATTAAAAGGGCGGAACTGATGCTGGTGAGAGTTATCCAACGGGAATCCTTCACTGGACCAGAGGACAAGAGGTTGAAGGATTTCAAGTTATGCTGCGATTCTTTGGGATTGTTGAGGGTCAAAACTAAAATAAGTAGGAGACAAGATCTGGAAAGTTTTCGAATGCCTTTATTGTTGCCTTCTGATCATGACTTGGTATATTTACTCATTAGATGGAAGCATGAAACTTGGGGGCATGTGGGACTTCAAACTCTGATGAATTTATTAAGAGAGGATTATTGGATTTTGAAATTCAGGAGGACTGTAAGAAGGGTCATACATCAATGTGTTAAGTGTAGACGGTTCACGGCTAAATCGGGTTCTGTTGAATCCGTGGAATTACCTGAAAATAGAGTAAGGGATGCCTCAATATTTGAGGTAGTAGGGATAGACCTTACTGGACCACTTGTTTTAAGGAACAGGCGAAAGGTGTGGATTGTTATATTTACTTGTGCCGTATATCGGGCGGTCCATTTGGAACTGGTGACTTCTCTTTCAACCGAGAACTTTCTGCAAGCTTTCAGACGTTTTGTAGCAAGGAGAGGACGCCCCTATGTAGTGTACTCGGACAACGGTACCAATTTTCGTGGTGCGAGCAGAGCTCTAGGGAATCTAGACAATGCGGTAGTCCAATCAGAGAGTACCAAGCAAAATATTAATTGGAAGTTTATCCCTCCGTCGGCTCCATGGTGGGGTGGATGGTGGGAAAGATTGATTGGTTTGCTGAAACAACTCCTTAGGAAGATTCTTGGTCAAGCTCGTTTGGAATTTGAAGAACTTTACACCATTATCTGTGACACAGAGTCTTTGATGAACTCACGTCCATTGACTTACATGTCTGAAGATGTCGAAGATCTTAGTCCATTAACCCCTGCCTTGTTCTTACACGACCTCAAAGAAATAGGAGTTCCAGATCTGGACTCTATTGAAAGGGCTAGTCTTCAGAAGAGATACCGATTTAGACAAAGGTTAAGAGAAGATCTGCGGAAGAGATTCCGGACGGAGTATTTTGGATTCTTAAGGCAGGAGACTAGAAGACGCTCGAAGACAAGACCTATCAAGGTGGGAGATCTGGTGTTGATTGGACAAGATAATGCTAAGCGAGTCAATTGGCCTTTGGCGAGAGTTGTGGAGGTCTACCCTGGCCGAGATGGACCTGTGAGGGTCGCCAAGTTGAGAACCAGCAAGGGCGTCCAGATTAGGCCGGTTCAACGGCTCTACAATTTAGAGATACCCGCCGATCTGGGGAGTACCTTGAGGAGTATACAGTCGGAACCACGCCGGGGAGGCTCCCGAGGAGAAGCCAGTAAAGACCCTACGAAGATAGCCCAATCCTAAAGAACTGGAATGAACGGTCGTTTCCCAACTATTGGTTGAGTTTCTGTAGAAAAACTCAAGGTGGGAGTATGTTGGGAAAAGAATGTTATTTTTCTTATAGATTTATATTTTTTTAAATATATGTAAATTTAATCCATTATAAGAAACATATTTGCCATATTTAAATATTTATATGTATATGTAATATTGTGTTGAGTCGACTTATCTGTGATTAGGGATCCTGTCGACTATCTGTAATAATGCGTTGAGATCCTGACGACTCTCTTTAATAATACGTTGGAGTTTGGTAAGCCTGTTGTAGAACCTCGTCGACTCTCGCTATAAGTGGTGGCAACCGAGGGTCAAACCTGTAGTAACCGCGAGGGACAGTCAGGGGTGGAGAGTTTTCCAGTACCTCTCTGCACCTTGTAGGACCTTTAACAGTTCTCACAAAGTACAGGCAGTCGTGGTCGAGGCAGAGTGGAAAAGCTGGGGAATGTCCACACACACAAAACGAAGCGACACAGTTGAAAGAAAGTTCCTTGAATAGATAAAAAGTCGAGCCAAAAGCAAAGATGGAGATAGGAGTAGCGTTTCTTACTGACTACATGGTGAAATGAGGTGGAACTTGGAGACAGCCGGCGACGCGCTGATGGGGAACTGAACTGAGCTGGCTGTTGCTACGCGGGCGTTTTTATACTACGCCTCCGACCAAGAGAATTGGGTCATACACGTGTCACACGTGTCTCTGTTACTCGAGAATGGCGCCTGGCTGTCGGCTCCCAATCTATCTTTAGAAGTTACTTTGTAAATCTCTCAATCTTGCTTTTAACTTTGTTTTTAATCTATTATATAGTTTTTTATTTATTTATCCTCAGTACATTACATAGGGTGATGCAAGGAAACATGTCAATTATGCGTATAATTAGTTATAGTTTATAATTAGTTCTATATACAACATGACAATTTTGTTATACGTATTACATAATATAGGGTTATTGGTTTAAATTATCATAGATGGGCCCCGTGAGTGAAAGGGTTTATCCGGGTTTAAGCGGGTAAAGCCTCTCTAACACAGGTAAGTAATTAGAATTTATTTTAATTAATTAAAACTGTGAGGGAAAAAGGGCTATAACAAGATGTTTATTTGGATATATCTGAAAATTATTAAAATAAAACTTATATTTAATTTAAAAGTTATGATATTCATTATAAAAGAGAACTGTAGATAAAACCTTTGTTTGCTAATAAATAATGATGATAAAAAATGATGTTCTAAAAGATTGTTGGCGGGCGTTGGAAAGGGTTAGGGGTTGAAGAATATGCAATTGTAAGTGTTACACAGACAATCAAATACTGAGATCCAGGTGCAAAGCGAGGATATAGACTTGTGCGTCTTCCTAGGCAATGTTTCACCTGTGATCCTGTATAAGGTTACAGTGCTTTGTCACAATTGTAGGGTTATTGGTTGAAAAGATGTTGAAGAAAAGAATTAATATGCTTGAAAGGGGTGGTAGAGCCATGCGATAAGTAGAATTGTTGTAGCGACAGTAGGTGGTCTGACTTGACTTGAAATCAAAGGTTGATTGTGGTCCGCTAGAGCTGAAAAAAAAAATTGAAAGTTGAAAAAAGTGAACGCTTTGTGCATGCGTTGGTGATGTGCTCTGCGGATGATTGAAATAAACTTTTGAAACGTGTTCAGACCAAAAAAGTCGAGACTTGTACTTCTGGGGAACTGTGTTCAAAGAGTTTGTTGAATTACGAAATCAAAAGAAAAATTGTCAAGCAGTACTGTCGTTTCTACGAGCAATGGCTGAAATAGGTAGTGAGAAAGTATAGGGAATTAGTTAAAGAATATGATTGTTGAAAACGATTGTTGTAGATGCCCGATAGTTGATGATAAACATTGTCATATAATAAAGTTATTTAAACAAATATAAAATATTGTGAATAAAAAGATAGAAATATGATTGCAGATAAAAAAAGTATAAGTGGATAAGATCAAACATGTAATATATAAAAGACATAATAATGAATTAGTAAAATATAAAAGATATAATAATGAATTAGTAAAATATAAAAGATATAATAATGGATTAAAAATGATTATTGAAAGAATTAAATGTTTTGTCATACTAAAATAATATCATGAAAAATAAAATTGTTAAAATAAAGTTGTTAAAATAATGTTGGAATAAAAATTTGATTACATAATTGAAAAGTAAAAAAAAAATAATAATAATTATTCAAGATTTTATACAAAGTTATAATATAATTAAAGATTATTAATGATTAGATAAATGTTAAGTAGTAACAAATGGAGCAAAAAATGTCTCTTTTGAAGAAAAGTTACAACTGTGGTGTGTAACTAGGTCATTTCCCTTTTGGTAAACATTGGTGTTTCTATGTCTCTGAAACTGGGAATATGTGATCTGACATGTTCATGGTAATATGTTAAATTGGGTAATGATTGGTAAGTCAATTAATTATAGGTGCTGCAATCTATCCATTCTGCGAGCTGGACCACGAGTTTCAAGTACAGGCGGACTGGGCTAGTCGGCTGTGGTAAACTGAAACTGGAGATGTCAACATGGCGGCCGAAATTGGTGTCCATATCCTTTGATGCCGACCGGCATAGCTGGGTTGTTTATTTTCGTAGGCGGTCCTTTGTTGCCGACCCTTTGTTACCGACTGTCACATGATCCCATGTCTGGCCTACGTCCCGAGTTGAGTTATCTCCTCTTGCCTGTTTGAAAATATAGTCTTCTCGGTGTTCGCAAGTGTTGTGTTTCGACGATGTTGCGGACTAATTAAAAAATGTTATTCAATGATGTCAGGCTTAGATGTGAATAAAAGTGCGACTTCAACGTAGACACGCTTTGGTGAGGTGTCACAAGCATGAAGGCGTCTTGGGCCTGTTAAGTGAGAAAATTGTTGTGGTGCGCTGTGTAACACTAGTGGGTGTTGTATGGAAAGGTGTCACGTGAAGTTTTCGTTTTTGGGTACAGCATCTAACTAGTTTCCGAATGAATAACAAATTTATGAGTCATGGGTGGTTGTTGTACGAAACACATCGAGAATTTTCAGATTGTTATAGAGGTGGTATGTTTATCGTGAAATCTTTGTGTTCGCGACGATATGGAGCTCGTGTGGCCAATTGGAGAAAGTAAGGTGGGAATGTGTTGAAATTCGTTCCGAGGGATGTGTGAATTATTAATAATTATGCATGTAAAAAGAAAAGGACGAGGGAGTGTAGCTATGCTGGAATTTTTAACTTGTTTTGGGGAAGGACAGTTACATTTCTAGTTGTGCTTTTGAAGATATTGTATCTTTCGAAAAATGCGTTTCATCTATGTTTATTAAAATTTGAATATACTTTTTAAATCGTTGATTATGGTAGTGCGAAAATTATACTTGTAAAAGGGCAATGGCATGATAGTGACTTATAATTTGAAGGGGGCGTGTACATAAAATAGTGAACATAACAATGATTTTTTGCAAAGTTTTGTGTATTTAATTAAGACATTGGTGTTTTTTGGTATAAAAATAAGGTATTAAGAGAAACACAACAAATAAGTTTAGAAAATAGGATTCGAGTAATTAAAATATAATATGATTTTTTTTATGTAACATTGAAAGTAATGGATTAAGATTTAAAAGTTGCTTAAAATAAAGTAAAAATTGATAAATGAGGGTGTACAATATTTAAAATTTGGATTGAAATGCTATAAAAATGGTAAAATTTGATTTAAAAATAATTACAGTAAAAATAAACATTATATTTATGGAAAATCAAGTTGTTAGCATGAAGAGAGAGTTAAGTAGATTTTTTAAAAACTCACAGTTTTTATGATTGTTCAGTCAGGAGAAGTGGTCTTTGGTTGTTGTCCTGATGACGTGGAAGGCGTCCCATGTAGAGCTTGTAGAAGCTTGACTTCTGTTTGGCGATGGTGGCATGTCGTCTGGATGGTTGCGTTGTAAGGTCGAAGGTGGGTAACTTCTCACCGGCTTATTTTGCGGGATGTTCGGCTGTGTCGTTGGGGGGAAGATTGCTTGGTCGTTTTGTTGGAATGGCGTGCTTGTTCCTCCATCTTTGCTTCTTGGCTCTTTTCTATCTGGACAGTCTTTACCTTCTTCGTTGTGGTCTCCTTCGTTGTGGTAATCCTGTCGACTATCTGTAATAATAGGTTGAGTCGACTTATCTGTGATTAGGGATCCTGTCGACTATCTGTAATAATGCGTTGAGATCCTGACGACTCTCTGTAATAATACGTTGGAGTTTGGTAAGCCTGTTGTAGAACCTCGTCGACTCTCGCTATAAGTGGTGGCAACCGAGGGTCAAACCTGTAGTAACCGCGAGGGACAGTCAGGGGTGGAGAGTTTTCCAGTACCTCTCTGCACCTTGTAGGACCTTTAACAGTTCTCACAAAGTACAGGCAGTCGTGGTCGAGGCAGAGTGGAAAAGCTGGGGAATGTCCACACACACAAAACGAAGCGACACAGTTGAAAGAAAGTTCCTTGAATAGATAAAAAGTCGAGCCAAAAGCAAAGATGGAGATAGGAGTAGCGTTTCTTACTGACTACATGGTGAAATGAGGTGGAACTTGGAGACAGCCGGCGACGCGCTGATGGGGAACTGAACTGAGCTGGCTGTTGCTACGCGGGCGTTTTTATACTACGCCTCCGACCAAGAGAATTGGGTCATACACGTGTCACACGTGTCTCTGTTACTCGAGAATGGCGCCTGGCTGTCGGCTCCCAATCTATCTTTAGAAGTTACTTTGTAAATCTCTCAATCTTGCTTTTAACTTTGTTTTTAATCTATTATATAGTTTTTTATTTATTTATCCTCAGTACATTACATAGGGTGATGCAAGGAAACATGTCAATTATGCGTATAATTAGTTATAGTTTATAATTAGTTCTATATACAACATGACAATTTTGTTATACGTATTACATAATATAGGGTTATTGGTTTAAATTATCATATATATATATTCGTGACAAAAAATAAAGTAGTTGACTGGTTAGAGTCGTGTGGTTTCTCGGCCCGCTCTCGAGAGGTCTACGCCTTGGTTGATACCTGCCTTAGACACTTCCGCGGATTTGACTTCTTGGGAATCGCTCTTCTCTACCCTTGAGATTCCACGGATTTTTTTCCTCCCCGGGACCAGAATAAGAGACTTCGGGCGTCTGGGCAAAATAGAGCCTGGGCGCTGCGCCGCTGAACGCGACATAAAGTTTTCTTATATCTGCCACTTTTTCTTAATATTTGTAATTTTACGATGTACTAGAGCGCCATCTGTTATCAAATTATAAAACTATTTTAGAGGCGTAATATTCTTTTTTAAAATAAAACAATTTCTACTGTCCTTACTGCGATTTTAATTTTTCCATCGCAGTAAGGACAGTAGAAATTGTTTTATTTTAAAAAAGAATATTACGCCTCTAAAATAGTTTTATAATTTGTAATTTTAAAGAATCAATTCGAAAATCAAAACATTTATTCAGATCGAAGGTTCAAATTTTTGCTAAATAAATTTGAAACTATTTAAAATTTGTAAAATAATAATTAATTAATTAATTAATTTTAAACTAATAATTTACTTAACACTATCAACATTTATCAATAGTATGACATAACCTATAAACTCAGTTTCTCAACTTTTGTGTCAATCTAACAATTAATCAATCAATCATAGTTTACGATAATGAAATATCAGTGTACAATTATTTACCTTTATTGTTGTAGTTGTTGTAAATGACGAATCTAAGCACTCCACATTTTCACTACAGACACAGCTGACGATACTTTAACCACACGTGTGAACTTGTATTATGACGCTTTCTTGTTTTTCCAACGCCAAGAACGTTCGAGAAAGACAAAGACAGAGACAAGCATGCGCCGATTCAATGCGCCTAATTCTCTAGCGCTGCGCGCGCAGCACTCTCGTTCGATGACTCATCGTAACGTTACCGGGCGTTACACTTTTTCATAAGTGACTCCCAGCCGCAACCTAATTTAAGACGTTGTCACGCAAAAGTAAAATAATATAATGATAATAATCACAAAGATTACATATTATTTTATAAATTTCCAACTATTATGTACAATTTATACCTAGCTTTTAACTACTTTTTAAATTTAAAAAAGAAGCATATATTGTTGCGGAATATCTTCAATTTCCCCACTTCTCGTGATACCCATCCCTCTAAAAATAATCTTTCTTTTTTAAATATTATATTCCTGTGAAATATCTCAATATCATTCCAATCTGGCCTATGTCCTGAATATAATGCATGTTCCCCAATTTTTCTTAACGCCCTTCTCCCCAATAAACCCTTTTGGTGTTCCTTAATTCTGGTCTCTAAATTTCAGCCGGTTTCTCCTACATAAATTTTGTCACATTCTGTGCATTTATCCCATAAATTGCGTAATTTGGTTTTGATGTGCTTATTTTATCCTTCATTATGTTATTTCTAGTTAAAAATTCCCTTTTTGTCCCAGTACTGTACCAAATATTATACTTACATTTTTTTTCAAAATTCTAGATATTTCGTTATCAACTTCTCTAATATATGGAATTATTATATTATTGTAACCTTCTGTATTCTTCGGCAATCTTTCGTATAGTTTTGTGTGGGTCATCTTCATCAACGATAGCATTCATTTCGTTATATACTTCTGTAGTAGGGTTTATAATACCCGAAAGCTTGAGCTCGTTTAAACACAACAAAATTCTTATCCTCTGTGGCAGTGTGTTGTTACAATTTATATTTCAGAGGATTCTATCATTCGATCAACTTCTATTTCCATCAAATAAATCAAATATCACTGACTAGATGGACAGTGGGTTGGATATCCATAAATGTTTTGGATTTATTTTGATTTAATATATTTCAAAGATATTGGATAAAATTATTTACGAATTTCGACTATAAGATCCAAACTAATAAATTTTTTATAAATAATAACATTTTTATTACTGGTACTATTACTATTATTCCTGCATATACCCTGCATTTCTGCGCTTTAGAGAATCTGTATAAGACTAAAAAATCTTAATTTAAGCTTTTTTGTTGTTGTTGTTGTATAAATATTAAACAAAACAGCTTTCGAGAGGTTTTTTTTTGTTTTATTTTATATGCATCTCAAGCTTTTGGGTATTACAAATCCTTTTACAGGAGTATATGATAAAATAAATCTTTAGATTGATAAACACGATTTATTTTATCGTTAAACAGTCAAAATTATCTTTTTCTGGTGTGAATTTGATTTCAAGAAGTGTTCCGTAACTTAATCATGGCCACTGCGCTGAACGTTGCCTGTTGTCGAAGATATTCAACTGCTTGTCGCAAGTTGCAACACGTCCAAGAAACAGGCCGTTCTTGTTGTATAGAAATATCGCCGACGACACTTCAGAAGGCAATTTTTCAATTTAAAATGTTGTAGCGTAGAAATTAAGTCTTTGAATATCTGGAGATGTGAAAGTATTTATTGATGACGTCACGGCGAATCGACAATTATTAACCAAACTATCTACAGCTAGAGAATCTTGAAGAAGCAAGCAAAGAAATATTTTAAGACGACTTTACAAATACAGAGTAATATATATTTTTATAATCTGTTGAATATTTTCATTGAATAATATTAAATTAAATAATAAATTATTTCTTCGCCACAATATTAATTTCAATTGCCATCTCTGGTTCCAAAATAACTTTACTAGGTACTGCTCAAAAAGAACAACCTAGTTTATGATATTTGCAGCAATGAATAATATATGTGAGGGTTATTCACATATTAAAACAAAGTGTCCAATGCGGGATTCGATCCCAGTTCATGGCTGTCGGGAATCGAGGGATTTAACCACTCGTCCACCGACCAATTTCCATCTATATCGCTAATAAAAATAAAAATGGATGAATTATTTCTAAAAACAGATGAAACATTCCAAAGTTTTTTCTCGATTGGAATTCCTACATTTTTATAATTCCCAGTTTATAACGAACCATGGAAATTTTAAGGTATTTTTATCAAAAATTGGAGCGGTTGAGGACTCTAGCTGTCACTGTGGCAAGGAAACCCAGGACTCGAGACACCTACTGCTGGAATACCCACTCTTCTTTAGCGCTAGACAACAGATAGTAAATAATGTTGTAGATCTATATCAATTTGTAAATATTAGATAAAATTGTCAGATTTATTCATTTTTGTAAATATATTTATGATTATCTTTCTAACCTGAAAGGTTCAGATTCCTAATATTATTGTTTCTTTTTTATTATTTTCAATTATTTTTTCTTGTATAATATGTTTATAATTGTTCCTGTTTGAAAATGTAAATCGACGCAATTATCCCTAGCCGCGATATCACGTTTTGTGTGTTGAAATAAAATTGCCATCTATATCGATAATAAATATTAAAAAAAAAACATATTGGCTAAAAAATAATAAGAATAACAGATTTTTAAATTTGTATTGCATCCATTTGTCGAGATTTTCACCTTTCCAAATACAATCAGATGACAAAGACAGTAGCGTCGGGTCGACGTTGAGTTCTTCGGCAATCTTTCGTATAGTTTTGTGTGGGTCATCTTCGGTATTATCAACTTTAATGGTTCGTTGTCCGTCCATGACCCTCCTCTATCTCCAAGGTTGGTATCGATAAGTTCGAATTTTGCGAATCTCCTACGTCTAGTACTTTCAGAATTGGCCTCATTGCCCCATGCACTGATAGCATTTCTAGCTGTCTCCGCAAGGTTGTGTCAAAGCTATTAAAAAAAATTATAGTTTATATAAAAATGGCGTACCTGAATCTATTAGAGAAAAAAAAAACGAATTTTTTAATATACAATAAATTGATAAAGAAGAAGAAATCCTTCGAAATATTTTGAGAAAACAATGTTTTTTTTTTCGTTCATAGATCAAGGTACCCCCTTTTTATATAAAAATATATTCAATGGATCACTTTTTAATTTGATAAATTTCACTCAAAATTATATAGATTTCTTATTTTGAAAACATTGTCAAAATACTCTGAAATCACACAATATATCACAGAACTGTAACAAATTGATGAGTTTAAATTACAGAACAAAATTTTTACAGATGGAAAAAATTTGCCGGGAGGAAATTGATCCATAGAAGCATAGGGCGCCTCTCCCGTCAGATGGCGTCAGATTTTGACGTATATTTTGACGCGAGAGACGCCCTATGCTTCTATGAAAATGTTTACACCTATAAAAATATTATATATAACATGGATACATTAAAATACTATAATATATTATCGTTTTAACGGTTAATTATCAACAATTAGAAATAGGCCAGTTTAGTATTGTACTATAGCTAGGATATGTTTGAAAGCACCAAAAATGGTCACTGTAGAACGTACATTGTTATTTTTTATTTCATTCAATAACTTTCACTTCTGACGCACCTTGGGGTATTTAGAAATATCAGCCAATGAATATTCTGCACAAACCTCTTCTTGATATATAGGGGCCTTCCAATCAACGATCCATCCACCCGAGGTCTATCAACATCCACTTGAGCCCAGTCAAACGACGGCCAGTATTTTCTATCCAAAGAACGAGCGCCTTAAACCTCAGCTTTCCAGACAATAGAATATCCCAACTCTCTTTCTAAATTGCATCTCTTAAAAGATCGAAATAACTGAAAAGTTTCCTTATTTGGTATTTATATTATTATCTTTAGAATCTATAGAACTTGTACTACTACCTCTTTTAATTGTGTAAAAAGATATGTTGGTCTCTTTACATGTAGAGAGGGTATTTAAGAAGATCTAGATATGTTTCATCTTCATGTTTACAAAGGAGTATGTCATGAGAATTCCTCAGGAGTTGAGATAAAATAGCAAAATTTATGTTAGAAATTTCTATAAATAAAAAACTTATACGTGATCTATAAAAGGAAAAGCTACCTTTACATTCGAAAGAAAGGATAAAGCAGTGAATGCAAGTAACTATGAGCATGGCCCTAGGATCTTGTAAGGGCAAATTTGAACCATTTTTTTTCCATAGGTGGGCCTTTAGTTTAAACCTCCTCCATGATCTTTGCCATCTTTACTTATAGGATAAGTAAAAAGTATATTTTTACACTCGAGTAACATTTACTTATCTTTACTCCGTTTCTTGTCTAAAATTTACCTTGTAATTCAAATAAATCGATGTTTATCATAGATTGCAGTAGTAATCTTTACGATGTTGAGTCATCAAATTCTTGAATTGTTCTTTTTTTTTCTGAATTATTCAAAGTTGTCAGTACAATTGGTTTTCTCTCTTTTCCTCAATGGCTGATCATCCTCTTAGTGATGTCCTGAAGACATAATCAGCATATTTCCATGTTCTCTGTGTATCCACTTTCAAAGGGTTACAATCGCTGTTAAATAGCATCATAATGATACGCAGCCAAGGTAAGGAAAGATGGCTGGAAATGTTTTATTTGCGGCATACCTGATGAGGTAGACCAGAGAATTCAACTTCGTCAAGCAGTAAACGTCATTTTATTATAAATCTTGGAAATTACTTCTCTTATAATACACGAGTAAACAAAACGTATTGAGCGATAGATTACATAAACAACATAACATATACAATCTATAGATTGTGAAATAATTGCAAAGGATTTAAAAACCCTATATTAATCGGGATAATTGTGCAAAAAGTTTCTTTATTCAATAAAAATGGCAAGATTTAAAGCGTTAGCTCATCATCAGCCCAATTGTTTCACAAATTCCTACAATATATATATAGAGGTGTAGGAGGTATTTACATATTTACACATAAAAAACTAAATTCAAGAAATATACAACCTTAGAGAAAATCTCAGTTTTCAGGTTTGTTCTTTATGAATTAATGAACAATCATCAACCTCTCTCTCTCTTGTGTGATAAAATTTATTAAATGATGGAACCCCGCTGTCACCAGTTTCATACGTACAGGAAATTTTACCTTCAAAATGGCGACAATAGGTCGACGAAACGTTTGATAATAAATGTCACCATGTTGGCGAGTGTTATCTTCATCAATATAAACCACACTTACACCACCTGCTGACACCTTCCTTGCAACAAGGAAATCTTCCATCCCCCCTCTACATGCCCAAATAGACGATTTCTAAACACCAAATAAACTCATTGACAAAACTTAAAGAAATGTAAAAGTCTGATGTCGCCTGTCATCTAATATTTTTTAAGAAGACAGAGGCAATTTTGTTCACACTCGGTTATCTCGTGTCTTCCATAAAGCTTAATGTGTATCAAATATCTTTCAGAATTATTGCCTGAATACCTATATACATACTAAAAGGTAGAAATTCCTTATGTTTTGTCAATAAATGTAGCAAAAATAAATTAACAACGTTTTTTTGTGCCCATAATGTGACATAAGTAGATATATAAAGGCGGTGTTCGTTGTTATTAATTGATAATCCAAATATCAAAATTATAAGACTATTTTGAAATTCTATTGTTGGCTCCTTGGTCTAACTGAAAAGAGAGTAACATTGCTGAGAACACTTGAAAAATATTTAAATTATGCTCCAAATAAAATATTAATTTTAATAATTACAAAATAGGCGTGTTGAAACATAATAAAAAATATTCAATAAATAAATGAATTCCATATTTAATTAATTATAGCAAAATAAAAATAAAAACCGAGAAATTGGAAAAATTAACTCCTCACAACGCAAAAATACCCTAAAAACATAGCTATATAATGAAAGTGACATTCATTTTTAAAAAGGAAATATTTTTTATATAATTTTCAATTTAAAATATCATCCAATGTTCTCTTACTGTTTGGTAAATTTTGAAAAATAAATCGCCGAGACATTGAGAAATGATTCATATTTCAAAAATATTTAGATTTTCTGGGTAGCTTAGTACGTACTTTTTAGACTAAACTTTATCTCTACATTTTGGACATACGTTTATCCTTTAACCTTGTTTCAACAGGCAAAATATATTCCAAGTCAAACAGAGTAGTTACTACTTGTGAGCTGAGAATAACTTGATTGGATTCTGGTAGCTTCGAATATGGAAATATGGAATTATATAGCATATGGCTTATGGCTTCAATACTGGAGCCAGGACCTCAACCTTTTGTTGAGCTGGAATACTTGAGATCTTCCAGACATCTCTGGTATGATACCATTTATTTCTACTAAACTATACCTGTGAACAGAAACATTCATTCATTTTATTAAATAATGATTCAAGAGGAATATCATTTCTATTGGGTTTGATTGAGTCAACAGCAATTATTTTCTGTACCTTAAGATAAACGGAGAGTTGGGTGGATAAAACCACCTATCACATAATAAATGATGTACCCTCTGTTCAAGAGATGGGAACCAATTGTTGTAGCAAATTTGGTACCGAGTTCTTCCTAGGTTTGGATGTGTTTACTTGAGTCTATAATTATATAGCAGGTATATACAGAGTCACGAATATGGTAGACTATTTATTCCATATTTTTTAGATTTGCTTTTCATATAAATGCGAAACCTTGTTCTTCTTCTGAACAGGCAAGACTTCATCAATGGTCAAATCCTGGGCTTGAAAATGAAGACATTTTTAATTTTCTGGTATATTGATCTAAAATTGTTCTTATATTATGTGAAAAGAGGAACGGGAAAATTCTTTCTAAAATGAATATAGGGTGAGTTATCATTCAGGTAAAGGTTTGTCAAATTGCCTTAACCCTAGTTCTAGACATTATGATTTTACATAAACAAGGGTATTGTATACAGAATTGGTGGACTAGTAATATTTCATTATTAGATTTATTTAACATATCGAATGTGTATGATGTAGAGAACAAATAACCTCTGCCGCTGCGCCAATTCTTCCCACTTAGCCAGAAAGCAATGTGCCTTGACAAGACCCTTTTTCTTCAGATGATCAATTGTAGACCTTGCATACTTGTAAGCATCCAATTTGATATTTCTGTAGATTTCTACGTCTATGCATTTTTTTATATCTTTATATGGAGAAAAAGGTTTGGGTAAAAAATCAATTTTTAGGGCCAGGTTGACGAGATGGATGATCTACTGAGGGAGTCTGAACATTTGTCAGGCCATCATCCTGGAGCTCTTCCAATCTGCTCTGCTTAAGAGGAGACTGAGAAAATTTCCCATTATCCAAGTTATACATTCCAGTTTCATCCGACTCTAGTCCTTCGACATAATCTGAATATATAAAATCAAAGGATTTAAAAGCACGAATGTTTCTTTTATAAACAGTATAAACTTCTACTATCCTTACTGCGATGAAAAAAAATATATTGAGAGGGCTTGGCTAATCAGTAGTGAACCCTCCCAGCAGCTTCGCCAATATAATCCACCAGACCGCTTCTTAGAGCTCTAATACTGTATTGGACGATTCTGCATATATACGCAGCACTGAAGGGTGGAATCTCAGAAATGGTTTTCAAGAAACCTATGGACATAAGTTTATAGAACAGTAGAATTACATTTAAACATTTTCATTGAGCAATTCTCTTCCGCAAACAATAAGGACAAGGCCTTATTATATCGACTGGATGGGTCATCAATTTCAGACACCAAGAATCAGATAGAACATTTCTTAAATAGGCTTCATCAAGATAAGATTTATAGAAGGTTGCTACTAAATATGGGGAATCTTAATTGATTAAGTTCGACCATAAAATCAAAAGAGAATTCTCCAAAAAGCAATAAGTAATCTACACGGATGAAAGATATGTAAAACAAGACAAGTAAACAAACGAAAGTTGAATTGTTTACAAAGGGGGCAGGAAGTGGTGAGGGGTCCGGCCATTGTTCAAGGTCATTTCAACATGGAACAAGCTTGGAAGTTTTTGAGGTTAACTGCCCAATGTTTTTTTTGCCACTCTTCTATTGGATTTTAAAGTTAGATGACATGGATTCACTTCACTGGGTTGGTTGGTTATAATGTGGATTCACGTCATTGAGGGTGTTAGAGCAATTCTACAATTTGAAAAAAAGAGCTCTGATAGATTGATTCGTAAATGTCTGTGGTCGTCGACATTTGCGATGATTAACACAAAAAGCACACGTCCTGTAATCGTTTCATATCCTTTCTATATTGTCCCCATTAACCAATGGTAATCATCGCCATTGCCTCAGACAAGCCCTAATCGCTACATCACACGTTAAAAAACAATATCTTTTTAATTCTTATCTATTTCACGACTCTCTGGTGACATTTCCTAACAAGGATACAGCTGGTAGCTGATAGAGTTGTCTAGTTTCTGATAACGTTTTATTTACCAACTTACATGTCGTACTACTGGAACAATGGTAGAATGTCGGTCTTGAGAAATGTTCGAAAGTTGAGTCGTGGAGATAAGGTGTTGGATATCTCATAAACCTCGATAATTATGGCAGGTTTATTTAGATAGCTTCTGTATTTGGCTATAGACAATCATAGATTAAAACACTAAGGGAAAGAAAATGTGGTGGCATTGGACAGCTACATGAATTCATAGATGAGAAAAGAACATATAAAAGTTTTAATCAGTTTTGTAGATATATATATATACAACTATCTTTTGAACTGGGAAAGAGAGGGAAGGAAATTTTGAAGGAATTGCTTTTGCATGTTTGTCTTTTTTCTCCTTTCTCCCTGTATATAGCCATTTTGTTATGATGTTAGAAATGTATTGACGCAAATATCCCTGAGTTTTGGATATCGCGTTATAGGATGTTAATAAAGTTAATAATAAACACATATCTAATTTAACTGATATATAAACTATTTCCGTTCAGTAATTTACCCGGATGGGAAGTTTTTATATGATAAGGCTGAAAAAAGTGTTTTTATCAATAAATATTCATATTTTTACTAAATATTTTCAAAATATCCCTTTTCTGAATTTGTCCATAGTTCTCTCATGTTTCAAGGCATTTATGCAAAGTGTCTCTTGGGAAAACTTCGGGACATTTTCCAATTCTGCACTATGGCTTTTTACTTTTAAAAGTCATGTTAGTTTTTGTTACGAATTCTCAAATTCTTTTAACCTATATATTATAAAGAACAGTAACACATAGTTTTTATAGTTTTGAATTATTGAATTAGCCAATAATTTATTTAATTCTCGACGTTTTATTCGCTGTCATTCTCCTCAGGGGAATTCCTGACAGCGAGTCATTTAAACGTCGAGAATTCAACAAAGTATTGTTTGATGTAGCTAACTGCGCTTATAGATTCTATTTAATAGAATTTTTATTGTCCCCAATATTAGAGTTTAGTTTCCCCTAGTACAGGGGTCGGAAAACTTTTGAGTCGGAAGAGTCAAAAATTACAATTTACAAAATTTTAAAGTTTTTAAAGAGCCACAAATTATTTTCTTGCCAACAATAAACAGTACTTGCATAAAAAATTATTTCGTATGGAATTATATAAAGAACGGCAGCTTCACATGCAAAGAGCCGCATGTGGCTCGCGAGCCGCAGTTTACCGACCCCTGCCCTAGGAGATTTTGAGACGTAGTAAATTTTTTTATTAAAACCAATATAAGAAGTTAAAATATTTATATACAGTAGAACACATGCCCCATGAGAGGACATTCCCACTCGACCATAGTTTCCTACAAAGGACAGTTGTCATCACCAAAATTACCATTTTTACTATTTATCTGCTAAGAGGACAACACCTCTCCTTAAAGGACACTAGGTGTTGTCCTTTAACAAGAGGTTCTACTGTATATGTAAGGAATTATATAAATTTTTCATCAAGAGGCTTTTTTTTTAAACATAGCTTTTATATGAAAAAATAGTACAAATGTGATATTGTACTGGGATAAGGTGCATAAATTATAAAAAATAAAAAGGCATCTCTTTATCATGCAATTGAAAGTTTCTGATGGCTTGCGCCATCTATCGTAATAAATTGACTAATTCTGGAATAATTAAAAATCAATGAATAGTTTATATTTATTCCGTTAAATGGCGCAAGCCATCAGCAATTTTCAGTTGCACGATAAGAAGATGTCTTTTTCATTTTAGATTTTATAATTATATTTATAATTGTGTGTGTGTGGTTTCAAAAAAAATATTGAAGATATTCAGTAGTATATAGTGAAACCTCTCAGATCTGACGAGCTACCATCACCTCTGCAAGATTGGAAATAACCTCCTATCCATCAACAATGAGATATCACCATAGTCCATACGTCATCCATTCATATATAGACCATCACTCTTCATATATTCAACCTTTTCATACGTCATCCAAAAGTTAGAAATATTAAATTATTTCTCTTTGAAATTAAAAATGATTTTTCATAAATAAAAAAGAAACTTATGCGGTTAAACTGGTTGTATAGCTTTATAATTATACGCCGCAGTCATTTATAAGTATTATTAGTCAGTTTAAATATTAGTTACGAACGGAGAAATATCGTCCAGGATAGCCTAGTGGACATGGCACCTGCCCGGTAAGCAGAAGGTTGTGGGTTCGATTCCCGCTCCTGGACACTTTTATTTTTCCGTTCGCCATTACTCTTCATATTTTTCACCCTCCATACGTCATCCATTCATATATAGACCATCACTCTTCATATATTCAACCTTTTCATACGTCATCCAAAAGTTAGAAATATTAAATTATTTCTCTTTGAAATTAAAAATGATTTTTCATAAATAAAAAAGAAACGTATGCGGTTAAACTGGTTGTATAGCTTTATAATTATACGCCGCAGTCATTTATAAGTATAGTTATGTATGTTTGTCTTGAAGATAGAATTTATCTGGTCGACATTCATAGTTCTTTAAATTGAAGATACTTCGGCCAGTAAATCTTTGCCAAATGTTTTAATTTTTGTTCGCTCCTGACGAGGACAAAAGATTTTTGTCAGGACGTCGAGACAATAAAAAAGATTTACCTGCTGAAGTATCTTCAATTTAAAGATAGTTATGTATGTTTGTTTTGAAGATAGAATTTGTCTGGCTAACATTCATAGTTCTTTAAAATAAAAGATACTTCTCAGCCAGTAAATTATTTTCATTTTATCGAAACGTTTAGAAAATAATAAAAAAACTATTTTGCCGAATTGACTTATTTTAAAGAACTATATATATTTGTGTGAGATATGTCATTAAGCAGAATATAGTTAATATGTTATATGGAGTTTATAGAATAGCTTAAAGTAATCAATACAGAGAGACATCGGCAGTAAAGTCATTGAACTGGAATAAAATTAGAACGAAGAAGAGATAAAATACATTGTATGAAAGTATATTAATGATAGAAGGCTTTTTTTTCAGGTAACATTCGTCACTGGACAAATCGAGGAAAAAACTGAACTAATATGATTATGAAGATGGTATTTATAGTGAAAAATAAGTTCATATCTATGTAGAAAGGGAATAAAATTAAAGGCATAAATGCAAATTAAGTTAGGTAAATTGTAAATAAATGGATAAAATGTGCTGCCAAAATATCTGCGCTCAATAATTTTTAACATAAAAAAAAAATAAATATCTATATTTAAAGTCTTTAATTTTATGTTTTACAATTATATTATATTTAAAGAATGCCAAAGTAAAAAAAAAAGGTAAAAATGAATATTGAATATTGAACTTACTTTTAAGTGCCCATGTTCTTGCTTGTCCAAGATCTTCCAGAATTAGCCCTAAGGCGTTTTTGCATCCAAGCGATACGTTTAGATTATGGATTTTAGGTTCCACCCATGTTGTTAGGGATCCCAGAGTACGTTGAAGTTTTTCTTCGTTACGTATCCAGATGTCCCTGACGGGAGAGCTACGTCCGTAGGCCCCTACCGCCAACAGGGCCAACAGGACCGTCCAAAGTGTGTCTCGCATCATCCCAGGTCAACCTCGGACTGGCGTTCCTACTTTCTCTGATGTCCCAGGCGGGACCTCAGCTCCGCCAACTTCCTCATTACCTCGTGGTTACGGTTAGAAAGTTATACCGCAAACATTTGTTTTTCTTTGTTGTTTTTCACGATTTACTGTATACCAGTATGTTGTTAATTATAAGGTTTGTTGTAGATGATATTTGTTCCAAAATCACTTTATTAGGTACCGCTCAACAAGAGAAACCTAGTTTATGATATTTTCAACAATGAATTATACTGTTTTGAAAATAGAACAATCCATAAATAAATCTTTAAATAAAAAGGCATATATTGGATCAAAATATAATTTATTTTACCAATATTTCAGTTGGCGGAACGCCAACCTTTATCAAGGTATTATAATATTTTAATGTATATCAACAACAACGTTATGCGGCGCTGAGTTTGTTGTTGACACACTTTAAAATGTTATAATACCTTGCTAAAGGTTGGCGTTCAGCCAACTGAAATATGGTAAAATAAATGGTATTTTGATCCAATATATGTATTTTTATTTAATGAATAATATGTGAAGGTTATTCACATATAAAACAAAATGTTAACGCGGGATTCAATCCTGGTTCATGACTGTCGGGAATCGTGGGTGTTACTTTATGGATGATATAATTCCATTATTATTTTGATATAAAAATATATAAGATCTGTGCCCGAATGTAATACTTATAAAGTACTTTCACTCATCCTTATACTTGAAATGCTGCTTCTAGAAAATCACTTACACCCATTACAATATTTAAGCCACTATCTCTACTCTTCATGTCTCTGCGGGCTCTTCGGGTAAACCCGGGGCTTTGCCCGGGTCACTCGGCTAGCTTTAATGAATTTAAATATATAATTTTAAAAGGTTTTTTTTTTTGATCAAAAATAAATTAAGGTAATTTCTTAAAATCCGATATTTCTAAAGGTGATATCTTTACTAAGTGTCGTTATTGGGGAAATGTTGGATTAACCAATGCGACAATATTGTCAAGCGACTACTTACAAGGATTTACATAACAAACTTGGTGGATAATAACATCTTAATCATATTTGCATATATACGACTTTATATATGTTAGGTTTTTTATTATCATTATTATATTAATCTATATGTTAGGTTTTATTTATTATTATTATTATTGTATTTTATTAATTAATTATAATTCATATTCATAGAATTTTATTGTTAATTATCATCATTCTTTTTGTTGTTTTTTTTCTTCTTCTGTTTTTTTTTTGTGTTAAATACAACTAAATCGCATTAAATCGTAGTGTAATTCTCTTTTGTTGTGTGAAATAAATCGAATTGAATCGAATTGAGTCAGCTCGTTCTTTCTAGAAGAAACATCAAAGAAAACGTGCTAACATTTTTTGGTGCCGAAACCCGGGAAAGAAGTAGAAGAAATCGAAAGTTCTTAGAAGCCATAGAAATAAAGAAAGGTAAGGTTTTGATTACTAATCTTTAAAATATGGAAACAGAAATCTTAATTTTTGAATCTCTGATTAAAAGTTTAGAATTGATAAAAGCAGATGTAGAATATAATTTAGAAGGCAATGATAAATACGCACTTATGCAAAATAAAGAAGACTTGTTAAATTTAAAAGCTAGCTTTGATAATCAATATGTGAAATTAGTAAAATATAAAGGCATTAATTCTGAAGAAAAATTTAAGGTATCCTTTGAGGCAAAGTCTAAAATCAATTCTTTTTTGATAAAAATAAATAGATCGCTGGGAAATTTAAATAAAAATACATTTTCTGGTGAAACCAATTTAGAACTTCCTAAATTTCAATTGCCCACCTTTAGTGGTGATATTTCAGATTGGCTGAGTTTTAAGGAAATTTTTATTAGATCTATTGATCAAAATCCAACACTGGGAAATTTTCAAAAACTTCAATATTTAAATTCTGCACTAAAAGGAAATGCCGCTAGACTTATTAGGGCGTTCAATATTTCTGATGAAAATTATCCTATTGCCTGGCAAACCTTGGTCAATAGATTCGACAAAAAAAAGTGAATTGGCTTTTAAACAAATTCAAAATTTGAATGATCTAAAAAATGTAAAACAAGAATCGACTAAAGATTTACTTGATCTCCTGGACACTTGTAACGAAAGCATTCAGAATCTCTCTATCCTCGGATTGGAACGTAATAATTTATCAGATATATATGATTTTAATTAATATAATTCAATCAAAACTTGATCGTTCAATAAGAAAGGAATGGGAGATGAGTTTGCATGAGAAAGAATATCCATCGTATGAAAAGATGATTTCTTTCCTGGAAAGATTTGCTGGAAGTCTCGGGAGTTTTCAGAATAACGAAAATTCAAAACAATTCTACAAAATGAATAAATCCACTCATTCTCATTCAGCAACAGTTGCCTCTGGCTCTAGTATAGATAGCAGAGTCAAGTCATGAGTCTTATGTAAAGGTGAACATTTTTTGTTATAATGTCCTAAGTTTAATGGCATGATGTTACCTGAAAGATGGACATTTGTAAAAGATAATCGTCTATGTTACAACTGTCTAAGATCTAACCATAGAGTATCGTCATGCGTCTTCACGCAAATTTGCAAATCATGTAATAAGAGACATCATACTCTTTTGCATCAGTTCAAACCGGAAATATTAAGTCCTGTTGCGGACATATCTCCATTGACCCATGCCAGTGTCTCATGTTTTGCAGACAACAAAAGTCATGATCGAATATTACTCTCTACGGCTTTAATAAAGGTCAAATCGGAAAATGGGGTTCTACAAACATGTAGAGCCCTCATAGATACAGGCTCTCAAAGGTGTCTTATAACAAATAGTTGTCGATAGAAATTAAATCTTCCTCTTGCTGAATGTAAAACTACAGTTTTTGGTTTGGGAAACAAACTTGTAGAACAATCAATAGGTGAGGTCTCTCTCCAATTTAGCCCACATTTCTCAAACCTAATATTCAACGCCAATCCTATAGTCATTGATAAGATCACATCAGAATTGCCCAATTTCTTTATAGAAAAGGATAATTGGCCTTATTTGAAAAATCTTCTGTTGGCTGACCCCAATTTTGACAAATCTAGCCAGATTGATTTAGTGATAGGAGCAGAGCTTGCTCCATGCTTTTTAACGGGAAGGTTAGATTCCAAAATTTATCTGGACCCACTGCGTGCGGATCCAAATTGGGATGGCTACTTACAGGTAAAATATTACTGTCAGGTGAAAATTCCAATCAAGATATAACTATGTTCGCGTCGGAGGAACAAGATGATTTTCTAAAAAAATTCTGGGAGCTGGAGTCAGTACCCTCTGCCAAATCTTTAACCAGAGAAGAAATTTCGTGTGAAGAAATAGATATTAATAACCTCAAAATTATGGAAGATGGTAGATACTCTGTTGGGCCGCCATTTAGAACATTGCCAACTCTTGGCGAATCTAGGATCAATGCTCTGAAACGATTTCTATCACTTGAAAGAAAATTACAAAAATCTCCAAGTATCCTAAAACAATATTGTGATTTCATGGACGAATATCTTTTAATCAATCATATGGAGCTTATTCCCAGTGATGAGCTGGATACACCTTCAGGACAATGTTATTATATACCTCATCATTGTGTTTTTAAGGAGCAAAGCGCTACCACTAAATTGAGAGTTGTTTTTGATGCATCTTGCAAAACTAGCAATGGCAAATCTCTAAATGACTTTCTTCATGTAGGACCAAAACTACAACAGGATATCTTGAACATTCTGATAAGATTTCGAACACGCCCAATAGCTTTTTCAGGAGATATAGAGAAAATGTATCGCCAAGTAAGAATCGATTCTAGGAATTGTGATTTCCAGAGAATTTTAAGGAGAAAAAACCATCAGAACCTTTATTGGATTATAGACTGCTGACTGTGACATATGGATTGTCTTGTGCGCCATATCTCGCCATGCGTACCCTACATCAACTTGCAAGGGACAAGGTGTCAACTTTCCCAGTGGCCTCAAAAATAGTACAAACCGATTTTTATGTTGATGACTTGCTTTCTGGTGCAGACACAATTGAAGAAGCTACATGTCATATTCGTGAAGTCAATAATCTTCTTTCTTCAGCCGGATTTTCTCTTAGGAAATGGAGATCAAACGTCCCAGAGGTCCTTTCTGGATTATCAGAACAGGTTGAAGATAGGCATAATCTTTGGGATTTTGAGAGTGATTCATGGGTCAAAATACTTGGTATTTGTTGGAATCCTTCCTTGGACATTTTTCAGATTCTTGTTAATGACATTCCAGAACAAACGAATTCTAAAAAACATTTGTCGTCCCACATCTCCAGAATCTTTGATCCTATAGGCTGGCTGTCACCAGTTATTATTCGTCTTAAAATTTTGCTTCAATCACTTTGGAAACAGAAGTTGAATTGGGATGATCCCTTGCCTGATACTTTGTGCTCTCAATGGAAGAAAATCGAAAAGGAATTATCCGTATTAAATAAAATTCAAATTCCTAGGTACTTCTCGTGCAGGGGAGCTTTACTTTCTGTTGAACTTCATGGTTTTTGTGACTCTTCAGAAGTTGCATATGCGGCAGTATTTTATATAAGATCTCATTTCAAATCGGGCCAAGTGAAAGTTTCTCTGATTGCTTCCAAGACGAGGGTAGCTCCTCTGAAAATGATTTCCATACCACGGCTGGAGCTGTGCGCTGCTCTTCTTCTCGCAACTTTATATGATACTATTCGCAATTCTTTATGCTTACAAATTGATAGAGTATTTTTATGGACTGATTCCAAAATTGTTCTCAGCTGGATTAAATCTGAATCTAGACATTGGAAACCATTTGTCGGAAATAGGATTGCTGAAGTTCAAAGATTGACTTTACATTCTTCCTGGCATTATGTCATTTCGAAAGATAATCCTGCAGACTGCGCTTCCAGAGGTATAACTCCTTCAGAGCTGGTGGATCACTCTCTTTGGTGGCGAGGACCAACTTGGCTCTCGGATGTGAACTTTGAAGATCCAATTCAAACTCAATATGATTTTCCGAAAGAAATTTCAGGTGAAAGACGAAAAACATTCTCTGTTTTTCATTCCACTAATCTTCTTTTCCCAGACTTCATTTTCAAATATTCAAATATCAACGAACTTGTTAGAATTACAGCATGGATTTATAGATTTGTATTCAATGTCCAATGTTCTTACAATGAAAGAAAGAAAGGACATCTATCTTCAAGCGAATTAACAAGTTCAATTCACAATATCATTCGTTTCATCCAAAGTTCTGAATTTCAATCAGAAATTACCTGTTGCAAACAAAAGAAATCTTTACCAACTAACTCAAGGCTTTTATCTTTGAATCCTTTCATTGATGAATCTGGACTATTACGGGTTGGAGGAAGATTACGTCATTCAAATCTGCAATTTGATGAAAAGCATCCAATAATATTGCCAAGAGATCATTTTATCACGGAATTAATAGTGCGACAGTGTCATCTGGATCATTTACATTCTGGTCTTCAACTGACCATGTCAGCACTACGATTACGATATTGGATTCCTGCAGGCAGAAGTTTGGTCAAGCAACTAATCCACCAATGCATGGTGTGTTTCAGGGCTAAACGTCAAGTTACCAAGCAAATCATGGGAGATCTGCCCATGCACCGAATTGTGAAATCAAATCCGTTCACTAAAACTGGAATCGACTTTGCAGAACCGTTTTTGATGAAACCAAACATCAAAAGATCCAAAGTAAAATTAAAATCATATGTTGCTTTATTTGTATGTTTCTGCACAAAAGCAATTCATATAGAAATTGTATCAGACCTATCTTCAGCGGCTTTCCTCGCTGCTCTCAAACGGTTTATTTCTCGTCGAGGAAAACCTTCTGATATATTTAGTGATAACGGGACCAACTTTAGGGGAGCTAACAACATTCTCCGAGAGCAGTTTGATATATTGAAATCTTCATCAATTCAAAAATTCATATCTAATGAACGAATCAACTGGCATTTTATACCTCCCTCCGCCCCAAATTTCGGAGGTATCTGGGAGGCTGGAATAAAATCTTTCAAATTTCATCTTCTCAGATGCTTAAAGTCTCAGATACTCACATTTGAAGAGCTGAGTACTCTGACAACTCAAATAGAAGCTTGTTTAAATTCACGACCTATTTGTCCTCTAAGTTCAGATTCAGACAATTTTAATCCTCTTACACCAGGACACTTCTTAATCGGGAGACCCTTAACTGCCCTTCCAGAATCTAATGATGATGATGTTCCGATAAACTATCTCGACCGCTGGAGCCTAAATAAAAAAATTAAAAATGTATTTTGGAAACGTTGGAATCGAGAATACCTCAACAATTTGCAACAACGCCTAAAATGGCAAAAATCCTCACCCAACATTAAGGAAGGTGACCTCATCTTGCTCAAGGATACCATATCACCACCAGCAATGTATTGGAGCCTTGGTCGCATCACCAAAGTCTTTCCGGGAGCAGACGGAAAAATTCGAGTCGTCGAGGTGAAGACCAAGCACCAAGAACACCTTACTAGAACTGTCTCTAAAATAGTACCATTACCTTTTGCTGAGGACTAAGTTAGTCCACCGGGGTGGAGTATGTTAGGTTTTTTTTTAATCATTATTATAGTAATCTATATGTTAGGTTTTATTTTTTATTATTATTATTGTATTTTATTAATTAATTATAATTCATATTCATAGAATTTTATGGGGGTGAGAAGTCCGACCACACCTCCCTGCGGTCCCCCCTGGACCCTTGGAATATTCGACCAAATTCTGGTTCGTTTCCAAGGTGACTAACGTGGCAACGGCACCCATTTTTCAATGAAGAGCAAGATAGTGGATATTGCTGCTGCAGTGATGGAGATGCATGGAGACATCTTAGACTCTTCTTTGGACACGACAACAACAACAACATAGAATTTTATTGTTAATTATCATCATTATTTTTGTTGTTTTTTTTTTTTTTTTGTGTTAAATACAACTAAATCGCATTAAATCGTAGTGTAATTCTCTTTTGTTGTGTGAAATAAATCGAATTGAATCGAATTGAGTCAGCTCGTTCTTTCTAGAAGAAACATCAAAGAAAACGTGCTAACAACATATGTATTCTCAAAATTTAGACAACGATGAATAAATGCATAAAAGCCTAATAAGGATGAAAATAAGCGTACAGCCGTTTTGAATATTGGATTTTTAAATTCTAACTTTAATTCAGAAAAAGTATTTTGAATTATAATTTCAAATGTATTTCTAAATATATATATATATTTTCACTATATGTCAGATACCATTCAACGAACATGTCTAGAACTACAGCCGGTCTTTATCGCCTTAATAAAGCTAAATGATGAAGAATGTGCGAAATTTTTCTCAAATATTTGAAACTCTATTTAATGTAAATTAAAGTTGATAAATATATTTTTAAGTTGCTATATTTTATCAAATGTATTTTATAATAATAATAATTATAATAATATATTTATATATTGCCACGTGGAAAATTAGGGAAGACAAACTTCAGGATGACACAGCAGTTTATTTAAGGTAAGAACAAACTATGGAGGTAAACAAAAGATAAGAAATGAGGGAAGTTTACAGAGTAGTAAAATATAAACATAAAAAATGATACCCTGTTAATGCTAGTGTAAAATAATGAATACTTCGCTACAATATATGAATATATGAGCGTCGTTACCTTCAAAAGTTTGACTCTTTCTTTGACTCTTGGCACTTTCAGTTTTATTTATACCTTTTTTTAAACAAGGTAGAATCCTCTGGAGTAACTAGGTAAAGAGAACATTCAAAGCCAAAGAGGATGAGTTTCTTTTTATAAATATGCGTTCGAGCTTTCGGGCACAATGTCGCCCTTCAACAGGAATAAAACTACACAGAGAATCAAGATACGTCTATATACATACAGGTGATTAGCATATATAAGAAAACTATTATTTTTAGAGAGATAAAATTTAAGTTTTATGTATGATAAACAAATCAGGTAATAGGAGAAATGTAATTATGCTAATATACTATATCTACTAGTAGATTAAACCATATATTAGCATAATTACATTTCTCCTATTACCTGATTTGTTTATCATACATAAAACTTAAATTTTATCTCTCTAAAAATAATAGTTTTCTTATATATGCTAATCACCTGTATGTATATAGACGTATCTTGATTCTCTGTGTAGTTTTATTCCTGTTGAAGGGCGACATTGTGCCCGAAAGCTCGAACGCATATTTATAAAAAGAAACTCATCCTCTTTGGCTTTGAATGTTCTCTTTACTTATTTATACCTTCTTACTCACGATGACAATGCAATTACTTGAGATTTTTGTATTGGGTCATTTCAAATAATAGAAGAATAATAGCCAATTAGAGATATTGAAAATATGAGAAATTTCTTGTTCAGAGTACTTATATTAGAATAAAAGGCTTATTTTCGTAACCGTTCAATTTTCATCCCAAATATTTTTCCACAATATGTTAAAAAATCTTTTAAAAAATCAAAATTTTTCATGAGATATAGATTTATTTTAAAAACGGCTTAAGTGGGGAAGCAGCTTGTGAATCTTAATATTGATATTAGAAAACTTTTGAGATAAAGATTTGATATAGAAACCTGGATGTTTGAATTTCTCAATATTTATAGCTCATAAGTAATCGCTCAGAAAACCATCGAGTCTCAAAACCCAATGAGCTCCGAGTTGAAAGAGTATATCACCAACAACATACATGCTACTTATTTTATAAATTAAATTGCCTTCTATCTATAAAATTTGTAACAATTTTTGGCAATGGGTTTCTTTTTTTTTACGTATATCATCAAATAATATCTCTACAGACCTTACTGCAGTATGGTGTACTGAGTTTGATTATTGGATATCTAAGACGGATGGATAGGTTGGGACCATTGCTGAAGAAGATATTAATGCCATACTGTTTTAGGGATCTTTATATGCTAACTGAATGAGGTTAAAAGCGAATAATACATTTAGATCTGTGTTTACATTTGCATCGTTCCTGACCATACGCGAAAGAAGAAACTAATGTTCTGATCAAGTTCGTAGAAACCCCGGAAGAAAGTCCTGATTCTTATGCAAACAAGAAGTCTGTAAACAGTCTTTAAAACGTCTTCCGTGATGGGAATGTAGGCAATAAGAAAATTGGACTTTCTACACCCGGGGTTGATTTGTTTATTGTGCTTCATCACACGGAGATAACACATACTAGAATTAATTTTATATATAATAACATTAAAAAACAATACTCATTAATTAAAATTTATCGATTGAAAAACCCTGTATAATTTATAAACGAATAAAATAAAGCATCAAGGGCTGCGTATCTTTATTAGAACGACTATATTACGAGCTTTCGGGCACATACACCCTTCTACAGGAATTAATAAAATAACATTACAACTAGTTTGAAATATAATTTATATACACGTAGCTATTGTTTTGCATATCTGCTTAATTAAAAAATATTAAAATGTTTAAATTTACATGAAGGTGTAATGATTTGGAAAAACTAATTCTAATTTATATGAGGTACTGTGATATATTTTGAATAAAGCAAACTTATTTTGTATTTTATATACAAATTTTACAAATTTTACAAACTTGCAAGGAATCCCATTAGACATGTGATATCTTATACTATGAATGAATTTGTTTTATCTTATTTTATTTAAGTCTATTGAATTATATGCTTCTGGTAAATCAATTCTGCGATTTATACTATTGTATTGTTTGGACATTTTCAAACTAGTTGGAATATTATTTTATTAATTCCTGTAGAAGGGCGTATGTGCCCGAAAGCTCGTAATATAGTCGTTCTAATAAAGATACGCAGCCCTTGATGCTTTATTTTATTCGTTTATTAAAATTTATACTTGTTCACGCACTGAACTGAATAAACTTAGATTTACTATTACTTTGTTATGGGAAATGTTAAGAAGAACTGTCTAATCAGTAATGAACTATAGCCCAGCATTTCGAAACCCCAATTCAGAACGATGCCTTTTTATTATCAAGAACGGGATAGTAGCGGTTGTATAACTCAAAGTTTTTAGTTAACTATGAGGACTCTCTAATCCTTTTGAGATATTTAGCTATTACACACACAATAAGTGTACTGATATATTCCAACATCCCAAAATCTCATGTCGCTAATTTAGTAAATTATTATAGCCAAGATGTTATCATATAAGAGATATGATTATGAATATAACATATATCAAGTATCGAGATTTGAACCTGGCTCGCAGTAATACCAATTTAGAAAGTTTACACTTGTGTCAATGAGCTTTCGTAACTTCATCGCTTAAATTTGTTATTTCTAAATTAACAAGCTCAAAAATCCTTCATCATTATATAAAATGAAGAAACGAAAAGGTGTTTCTAATCTAAAATAGTACTAAAAGTATCCCAAGGTTCAAAAGAGGTTACGTAGAAATTTGGTAAGAGAATGATGGTTAAGTAGTTTAAGAGTTTATCGCAACTTTGATACTAGATTGTATCGAACCGCCTTCAGCCGGACGGACTGACAGACAGATAGACGGACAGACAGGCAGACAAACGGACTAATGGATGGACGGACGGACGGATAAATAGACAGACAGACGGACGGGCGGGCGGACGGACGGATAGATAGACAGACAGACGGACGGACAGACGGACGAACAGATGGACGGACGGACGGATAGATAGATAGACAGACAGACGGATGGACGGACGGACGAACGGACGGACGGACGGACGAACAGATGGACGGACAGACGGACGGATAGATAGATAGACAGACAGACGGATGGACGGACGGACGAACGGACGGACGGACGAACAGATGGACGGACAGACGGACGGATAGATAGACAGACAGACGGACGGACGGATAAACAGACAGACGGACGGGCGGGCGGACGGACGGATAGATAGACAGACAGACAAACGGACGGACGGACGGATAGACAGACAGACAGACAGACAGACAGACAGACAGACAGACGGACGGACGGACGGACGGTCGGACGAACGGACGGACGGACGGACGGACGGACGGACGAACAGATGGACGGACGGACGGACGGATAGACAGATAGACAGACAGACGGACAGATGGACGGATAGACGGACGGACCGACGGATAGACAGACAGACAGACAGACAGACGGACGGACGAACAGATGGACGGACGAACAGATGGACGGATAGACGGACGGACGGACAGGGGTGTCACCTCACTTTTATTATTATACCCTAATATTCAATATTTATGTCGAGATGGATTAATAATAAAGTGAAGCGGGATGTTGTTAGGATGGACTTTTATGGACTTCAGAAATACTCAGGCTCATCCTTCTCTTCTGGCGGTTCAGTGAGGTCCTTGGGATCAATCCGGTCCAGCTCCACCTTCCCCCCGTACATGCCAGGCACGAAGAGTCCAGCCAGGATACGATGGAGCGTCCCTCTCCACCAAGCTTGGATCTTCAAGGTGGCATCATCCATCTTCCTTTCCCGCAATTCTTCAGCAAGTTTCGCATCTTCATCCGCTGTTCTTGCATGCTCGATTGGCATCTTCTTCTTTTCAGGGATCACCTCTCTAATCTCATTCCCGAAGACAGTGAATTTTTTTCTTTTGTTCTCTGCAGCTTCCGGAGAAAGCGTGATGCCTTCCTGACTCATCTTCTTTGAAGGCCCTATAAACCAACTGCCCCACGTTTTTTAACACGCGCGCTCAACGTGATTTGACATGTTAACTTACAGTTTGAAATACATAGTATGAAGCGCTCTCTTTATAAGTAAACTTTCTTCATACCAAAAAATTGAGAAATTTTATTTATAACTGATTGGTGTATCGTAAAAATAGAGGCTGCCTGGCCGGCATTCATATTTATATAGAAAAATAGACACTTCGGCCAGTTGGAGTTTTTTATTTTCTCAACGTTTCGACAAAAATCTTTTGTCTTCGTCAGGAGAAGTAAATAAAAATAAAGCATTTGGCAAGGCATTAAAAATTGTTCCACGACTGCAATAACATGAAATGCTCATATATAAAAATAATATCAAAACAATACCATAATACTAATGTACTCCAAATCTCAAATATTCTAAAATCTGTAGAGTTTTTTTTAATATAATATATATATTATATAATCTAAAATGCAATTATTTTATTTTTTAAAAAAACATATATTTTCATTCATTGACTGTTCTACATTTTTTGACCATAGATTTAGAACATACCACTTTTTGAATATTGTTGTAAATATGTATAGTTAACCTACCCCTTTTTTTGAATCACAAATATAGAATTCAGGTTTATGTTTGTATTATACTCGACGAATATTTTCTTTGTAGATTTTTCGTGATGTATAGATTGAGGGGAGAAAACTCAATTTTGCAATTTTTATTCTTGAAACGTAACTCAAGCACCTATTATTTTTTTAAAAACTAATTTGAAAATATTTGGGAATAAAATATGGTTATACAAGTTTGTTTATTCTAATCCGAGCGTAATGTTAGAGGGTAGCAATGAATATATGTTATGATTTATTTTGTTTTGTGTGTTGTTGAAAAAGATGAATTGGAAGTGAAGTCGTGAAAATAGGAAATAAATTATTTACCCATCAAGTAGTTTTTATTTTGAGTTACTTGAAGCAAATTCGACATAAAATTATTTATCACAGTAATATAGAATTTATAAAATGAATTCTATATTCGTGATTCAAAAAAGGGGTAGGTTAACTATACATATTTACAACAATATTCAAAGTGGTATGTTCTAAATCTATGGTCAAAAATGTAGAACAGTCAATGAATGAAAATATATGTTTACAAAATAAAATAAATGCATTTTAGATTATATAATATATATATTATTAAAAAAAACTCTACAGATTTTAGAATATTTGAGATTTGGAGTACATTAGTATTATGGTATTGTTTTGATATTATTTTGATATATGAGCATTTCATGTTATTGCAGTCGTGGTAAAAATGAAATTAACTTTAAATTATAATTTTCTTTAATTGTGCTAATAAAGTATAGAATACATCATTTGAGAAAGTACTACCTCACTTGAGGCTTAAAGAAGAAAATTATATATTTACATATGTACAAAAAATTTGAGCCGGCCAACAGATACCCTCTAACATTACTATATAAACACAATCAGGTTTATTATCAAACCCACCACATATACACACCCCAATATACATTTTTAAATTATATAAAAAAAAAACATTTGAAAATAAATTAAACAAATATTATTCTCATATATACTAAATCAAGTTAGCCAGGCATCACAAGTTTAAAAGGAAATTCCTCAAAATATAAAATATCTATATGATGTGTAAGCCCAGATGTGAGAGCTTTCAGTTCCATTGCAACAGCAGGTTCGTTCTAAATGTATTTCAGATATTCCAAAGAACTTATAAAATACTTCTCTTCACCTTATCTATGACTGCCCGAACTTTACAGAAGTGAGACATCGATTGTTCCCTGATCTAAATGATTTAACTCTCTTACATTATAAACTTTGTCTATATAAATTTATGAACTTTGTCGATTAATATACATGTAAATTTGTAAATATTTAATTCTAAGTTTTAATTTGTTTGTTGTATTGTTTGTTTACTCTGTAATAGGCGCAAATACTACAATATCACGTCTGGTTGATTAATAAATAAGACTTTCTAATCTAAGATATCCTGACAATTTGACAATTAAAAATGGTTTATTGACATCTAGTCAATGGTCAAGAGAGAGTTTACAGAGTTTAAATAGTAGAGAAAATATATACACCAGACGAGGCCTTCTCCGAAGAGACGTCTGGATCCTTTAAGGAGCTTAGAATTGTCTTGAGTTCAGACTTGCGAGTTATGGAATCCGTGTCCCCAGCATGACTGTGTTGAGGAATTTGACAAGAATAATCTTGTGTTCAGGCGAGAGTTCCGCGAGGAGACCCTCCCTAAGATTGGGGTACAGGACCGTAAATATCCTGGAAGACATTGTTACCACGCCATAAATGTACTTTTTCCACCCAACAACAACTGATAAGTAGAATTTCTCCTTATTCTGGTGAGGTAAGTCCTAGATAAGTGTCACAGCTGTAGGTTTCCCATGGGCTGAGATAACAGATGTCTATATAAGTGGTGGGACAAACTGTTCGTCCTTTATTGGATCTAGAATGAATCGGCTGATTCTCTTTGCCTTGTTCTTCGTGTGTGCCCAGGTAGGTGCCTTCCTTATATCTCTTGCTGACGAGATAACACAGAGCCTCTTTAACGACCGTTAGCGACCGCTTTTTGAAAGGATCAAGTGGTCCATTAAGAATTCTTCTAATAACTCTCAACTACATTTTGTAGTTAAATCTTCAATTTAATATGAATTAGCGAGAATAACTAGTCACTAATTTATTGTCAAGAGATATATCTATTAAAATGCAAATGAAATGTAATGTTTATTATAAATAAATAAGCTATATATTTTATATAAAAATGAATTTATTTTAAAATTATAACTTTTTTAGAACAAATTACTCTATTAAAACGACTGCCAGATGTCGCAGCTTCCCCTTTATAAAACGCATTGTTGTTATTTCCTGTTGGCTCCGGCCTAACCTGGCTCTTCCCTAACAGAGATCCTGTCCCTAGCCTCTCCAGCCTGGTCATAGTGGTTTTATATATTCCGCTTTACGCGGCCACTGGAGCTCAAAAATCATTTATTTTGGTTAGCAACCCCGTAAATAAAGATATTTTCTCTCTTCCTGTTGGCCAGCTCAAATATTTTGTAGATATGTAAATAAGTATTTTGTTTACTAAATTCTTCACGCCTTAAGTAAGGTATTATTTCATCCTCAATTATGTTATCATTAAAATTTTACACAAATAAATTTACTGGCAATGCGTTTCTTTTTTAAATCTCTACAGACCTTACTGCAATGATATGATTTAATGGATGAGAGGGCTTGGCTCATCAGTAGTGAACCCTCTCAGCGGTTTCGCCAAATTAATCTCTAGACCGCTCTACTATTGTATTGGACTGGTTTTGTTATATACCCTGCATTTTCTATGGAAGGCAGTTAAATGGTGTTTAGTGAACTATGGACATAAGCTTATAGGTCTGTAGAGGTACATACATATAAATTTTAAGGTATTGCATCGAGCAAAGCTCTTCCGCGCAAAACATGTTTTCATAACCATTATATATTAGTAAATTAAATTTTATTGCCCTCTATCGTTAAAATTTTACACAAATAAATTTACTGGCAATGCGTTTCTTTTTTAAATCTCTACAGACCTTACTGCAATGATATGATTTAATGAATGAGAGGGCTTGGCTCATCAGTAGTGAACCCTCTCAGCGGTTTCGCCAAATTAATCTCTAAACCGCTCTACTATTGTATTGGACTGGTTTTGTTATATACCCTGCATTTTCTATGGAAGGCAGTTAAATGGTGTTTAGTGAACTATGGACATAAGCCAGTAAATTTATTTGTGTAAAATTTTAACGATAGAGGGCAATAAAATTTAATTTACTATTATGTTATCATATCAGTTAAAGTAAATTGTGGTGGTGGTGCTTATCTCTCAATGGTTAAACCAATTCCTGAAGTCCACTCCTCTCCAATTTTGCGAAAAGTAAATTGTGATTCAAAGTTAAAGCATGCGACCTGCTGTGTGCTTCAAAACAAAAAATTCGTAAAAGATGGACGATTGGTCCATCGAAATATTGGATAAATAAAAACTCTTATTAAAAATCCAAAATAATTTTTATTTTTAATATAGAGAAATATTAGTAAAGGTCGATGAAATTAATTAATTAAACAATGGTTTAGTTTTGATTGAATAATATAGCCAGATGAATATTACTATTATGAATTGTAATCAAGATAATTGCCATATGGACTCACTCAATATCCCGGTCCCAGTAGCTGAATTTGTAAAAGTTTCATTTTAATTGCTTCCATGTCTGACGTTTTTTTTTTTCCAAAAATGTTGTAATAAAAAAAAATGTAGAACGACATTTGAAAATTATCCCGCATGTGTTTCTTTTGAACGAAAAATCTAAATTTATTTTAAGGAGAAATAACGATTATTTCTAACCTTAGGGATGAAGTATGAAAGGATGGATTGTGAAGTTTTTTTGTTCAAAAGAAACACATGCGGGATAATTTTCAAATTTCGTTCTACAATCATAAGCCGCATTATATTATATTATTAAAAAATGTTTACTTCCAGAAAACTTAAAATTCTAAAATTGTGCACATTCGCTCAATTCTGCTCACAATGTGCAAGTATACAAATTTTCAAACTTTCGAGTGGTCAAGAGTATAAAATATAAGGTTGTCCCAAAATTTTTCTTGAAACTTTGTTTTTCTTATTACTTGGTGAATACTATTATTACAACGAATACATAATAATACATTTACTTTATAAGGAGATATCGTTCCATCTATACAATAGAAATGGAACCATTATAAAACACGAATGTTTATTTTTTCAAACACAATTATGTCATACAAAATACAAAGACATTATGAAAATTAGAAACTATTTTAGACGCGTAAGATTCTTTTTGAAATTAAAATTTTCTACTGCCCTTACTGCAATGAAAAAAATAATGGGAGGGCCTGGCTCATCAGTGGTGAACCCTCCCAGCGGTTTCGCCAGTTTAATCTACCATACCACTGTTATATTGCATCTAAAATAGTCTAATTTTCATAACAGATGGCGCGCTAGTGCATCATAATACAAAGACATTCTATATACAGTTACGAGCGTCATTCTTCATCAGTCATCTCTGTCACCGTTTGCTTTTTTTTTTGGAATGGCGCCCTCCTATTGGTCGGCTACGATCACGCCACCTTTGCCCACCCCCTCCCCCACTCGCTTCTTCGTTTTTGTAACCATTGTGTTGGAGCGGGTCGCTCCTTAAATAAATGCATATATTAGTTAATAACCAAATGGAATCCTCTCTTTCTTTTTCCCAGTAAGAGACGCCTACGGAAGCCAACAGTACATAGACAGATAAAGCACATAGGCTATAGTTATTAACTAACATATGCATTTATATAAGGCGCCAATTTATAATTGTAACAAATAGTATTTGAATCAAAACATTCAATCGGGTAAAACACGGGCGTTGCCCGGGTCATTCGGCTAGTTATACATAACGGCGAATAATATTGGTATTTTAATTTTTTGAAAGTGTTTACGAACTTTTGGGACAACCTTGTAAAATTGAAATTTCATATTTCCTTTCACAAAAACACACACACATGAAACGTAATTAGAGGCAGTCGTTGCTCTCCCATAATTGCCAGCTGGCAGTCGGTTAAAATTAGGTCGGCAGTATGACATTAGAGCTTTATATATATTTGTGAGGATATTCCCAGCAATAACATTTTTTTAATAACTAAGATAGAGAAATTCAAACTAAATATATAATATTGTGGCGAAGAAATATTTGATTATTTAATTTAATATTAATCAATGAAAATATTCAACAGATTATAAAAATATATATTACTTTGTATTTGTAAAATCATCTTTAAAATATTTCTTTGCTTGCTTGTTCAAGATTCCCTAGCTGTAGATAGTTGGGGTTGATTTGTTAATAATTGTCGACTGGTCGCCGTGACGTCATCAATAAATACTTTCACATCTCCAGATATACAAATACTTAATTTCTACGCTACAATATCATTAACTTTATATTAAAGATTCTTCCTGCTTTTACATTTTTATTTAATCAATAAGGAATCAAAGGTTTCATTTATTATTTTATTTATTTCTCAAACTTTCGGGCCAACATACCCTTCAACACAGAGATCCTGAAGTTCAACTTCTAGTCAATTATAACACACCGAATTTATATACAAGTTTAGATATATATGAGTTAAAATCTATTTTACATATCTTAAAATATTTTTTTATATTATTACTCAAATATATGCCTCTAATAGTTCAATAGTGGTAGCTGAAATATTAGCTATTTGTATTTCATTTTTAAATATAAGAGATAACAATTTTATTAAAATATTGCTAAGGAGATTTACTGGGTAAAAGCTATAGAAAAAAAGTCATAACGCAACGAAAGAGACTGCCGCAGTATATCTAATAAATTTGTCATCGACATCATATATATTAAATATAAACTGAAACTTTGTTAGCATTATTACTGATACTTTATATACGTTACTATATATAAGCACAAAAAAGGAATCTCCCGCTCACATGAACATTTTCAGATGGCAGAGCGCCATCTAATGGAACAATGATCAATTAAACGTTGATTTAGGCTTATTCCATGATATTTGACCAACCTATTTTCTTGATAAATTAAGAAAAGCTAACTACGTACGCGTTTCGTGCTGTTGGTCTTCGTCAGCGGGGTGCAGACTGATATTACCAATGTCAATCCTAGTTCACTTAGATCTATTGGTATTGTTTTATTCTGATTTTGCGCTACAGAACGTTAAAAGGCTTGTGAGGTTTGTTTGTTTAGCCTTTGATACTTTACATGCCAGTTTTACCTGATAATTGTGTATAAATTGGTCACAGTCGAGGGTCACTAGCAGTGTTGTTGCTCGGAGCAGTGCTGAAAATAAAACTTTTGCCCTTGCTTTGAATTTTATGTTCTTTAATTTTGGTATAATTAAATATTTGCCCCTTCTCGTTATGTTAGATGCTTAAGGTCATTTTTAGGCAGTGTTACGCCACGCGGGAATGCTCTATGCCTCAATATAAGCTTTGTTTCTCTGACAGACTGTATCATTATTAGATCATTCTTATATTAGACGTTAAATGCTTTATTTTGATTTTGTTCTCCTGACGATGACAAAAGATATTTGTTGAATCATTGAGAAAATAAAACTTTAACTGGCCAAAGTGTCTATTTTTGAAGAAATTTAATGTTGTTGTTTTTTCTGTTGGAAGCCATAAACAGATGTTTACTGCGATTTTTCTGAATTAATCATCTACATTAGTATCAATATCAGTACATGTATTCTACCATGAGATTGCATTAACCTTTAGCATCATTTGAATACCCTCATATTATTCTCTCTTTTTTCTTCGATTTTTCCAGCTTTGCTCTCATTTCAACAATGCTATTCTCGTTTATTTACTCATAATTTCGTGAATGTTGTAAGAATTTTACAACTGGAGAGTTTATATATATGACATAATGTGGCGGTGCAGATAGTATTCATGTACCAAAAGAGACAACCCTCACTTTAAAAAGGCATCAGAACAATGCAACACGCACAACAATTTGCTTATAACCTCAGAGAACAACTTAACGGTGGGGACAAAAAATAGGTCTTAACACCAATTTTGACAAATTCAGACCAAATCAACTTGTATACCATGGTGTCGGGCTATGTCTTTCATCAGTATAGGGATGCAATATTACAGGAATGCGGATTTTCACAAATTACAAAAAAAAAATCATGTAACACCGCAACTCTTTTTATTTTTAGGTTTCTGCGTTACATGATTTTTGTAAATATAGGGATGAATTACCTTTACTAACATCCTACGAGAGGAATTATGAAATCGTTCGAATTGGTCAAAACGGTGTTTCTTTTTTCTTATCTCCACTCAATCATATTAAGGTATCAAGTTTGTAAAGTTTGAGTTTTGATGGTGTCTGCCGGGGATGAGTAGAGCTCATCAATGGATGAGTCAATGCAATTTGACAGCCATCATGACTAGGTAAAGTAGAATGCCTCTGCCTTTGTCATTAAGACTGGGAACACTACTCAGTGGCAGGCCGACTTAGCTCTGAAAGAAATGGCCGCCTCTGACATGAGGAACAGACGGCATGTGCAGCTGCTCCTAACATGGAGTACAAACGCTGTTCATCCTGTATCCCTGGATCAGGAGCCCTTACAAGGTACTATCAACGGGGCCAGCTGAGCCCAGGTTTTTTAGCCAGCTTGTTACTGCTCCCCCTCCTCCTTTTTCATCCGGGCTTGGGACCGGCAAAGGCGGAGTTAAAAAGGTGTTTAAGCTGATGAAGCGACAGAACTGATTATCAGGCTGCAATACAACATAAATTTTCGGATGGATGATATCGTGCAACAAAAGAGCACCTCTCCCTTCAAAAATGCGTTAAAACAATGCATTTGGTTTATCATACTATTATTACCCATCGAAACCGTCCCTGTACTGATGAGGGTCAGACCACGAAACCATGGTATACAGGTTGTTGGCTTTTTGTCTGAATTTGCCAAAACTGCTGTTGTAGTTTATTATATATCACTCCCAATATGTTTTGTACTTGGCCCAGTGGTCAAATTTTATATCACATTGTTAGATTAGGTTGTATATTTTAGTGTTCTGTTGATACACACTCTTTTTCTATTCTTTTTCAACTATTGACAAGTTGTTTTATTTGGCAAAATGTTTTGAGGTCCTCATCTTCTAAAACATCTTGCAAAAAACAGTTCCTTCATTATGTTTTGTACTTAGGTGATAGACAAAATCCATTGTTTGAATAATTTTTTAATGGGAAAGGTGCCACTTTTGGAGCATAAATACCATCCTCCCTCAACATTATAGAACAGGCTTTTTTACATATATTTATGAATTAAATTTCATAATATATTGATGATGAAATGTCAATACAATGTCAATATAACAATCTAACTGAGCAATAGTGTAAAGTAGTATGTATATAAGTAGTAGCATGTATATATAATATATATCTATAGAGAGAAAGAATAGAATTAAAAGCATAGAAAATAAAGGGAAAAGTTGAATAAGTCTAAAGTTTCGAAAAGGATTTTGTTTTTAGTAACAAAAATTTGGGAAACAGCATGTTCACTCTGAAGCTTCGGCAGTTATGCGTCATAGAAGCGGAATATAGGAGCATGAAAGGAAGTATTGAAGCTATATATTGTAACGTCGAGCCTCAGATGAATGGAAATGTTCTCCCCGTGGCATGGAATAGATAAGAGAGAATAGATTTTTATTTATCAAAAACAATATTGTTTGTTAGTGTTATAACTTCGTGCCTATATATGCAGAAACAACAAAGCGTTGGAATACAAAACAACTTTTGAAAATATATTAAGACTATTTTTATTTGATTTTAAAATAAACAGACCATACTGCACTTAGGTAAAAAAAATGTTGCAATGGCTTGACTCATCGGTGGAGACACCTCTCAGCGGTTTTGCCAGTTTGATTTCCACGCGAATTTCCCTATAAAAGCATGTCAGACAACAAATGCATCTTTCACTACGCTGTGAAGTCAGTATGTTTTATCATGAAGTTATTGTTATATAAATAACACTAGTGTCACAGTCAGCTTGCCTTCCCTTAGCAACACCGGCCCAGTGGTCAAACTTTAGATCACATTGTTAGATTAGGCTGTATATTTTAGCGTTATGTTAATACACACTTCTTTTCTATTCTTGTTCTACTATTGGGAAGTTGTTTTGTTTGGAAAAATGTCCTTTTGAGGTGTCCCTATCTTCTAAAACATCTGGCAAAAAGCATTTCCTTCTTATGATTCTTCCTAGTTAGTTGCCTCTTCTTTTTTGCCTTTTCTTTTTTTTTTTTATCTTAAGGTTCAACCAAAGAAAATTAGTCGCACCTTAACCATAAATTTGTTGGGTCCGAAAATTATTTTTTCTAGTTATTACGTCATTAGCACCTTTCTCAGGGCAAACCCACCGTGTGAAATCAATTTTATTGCCAGATAAAATGTCAGAGCCACAATGTCCTTTTGGGACAAAGTTATCGTATAAGGTCCATATTATTGCGAGCCAAGTTCAGAACAGCAACGTCCTTTTGGGACAAAGTTATCGTATAAGATCCATATTCTTGAGAGCTAAGCGCTCTTCTTCTCTTTATTGCTACATTAATAAGCCGTCGCATATTTTCAGATACAAGTATTTTATTTTACAAACAACAAACATTATAAAAATAATACTCACGTAATTTTTAATCGCCTATGCTGATGTGTGGTTATAATTGTGTGGACAATGAAGTTTCTGGGAGGTTGCAGAAAGATTCCAACAAAAGTTTTGGTGTCCAGGCGGCCTATCCCTGGGGAGGCAAGCGCTGCAAGTCCGACAAGGACTGCGAAGACGATGAATGCTGTGTGAGCTACTACATCACCAAGCAATGCGAATCCTTGAAAGAAGAAGGTAAATTGAACTTACGATAAAGAAAATTTAGTTGGAGCGAACAGGAGATACATTTTTAATAATTATATATACAGTTACGAGCGTCATGCGTTCTTAATTCTTCAGTTTTCATCTCTGTCACCGTTTGCTTTTTTTTTTTTTTGGAATGGCGCTCTCCTATTGGTTGGCTACGATCACGCCACCTTTGCCCCCCCCCCCCCCCACTCGCTATTTCGTCTTTGTAACTATTGTGTTGGAGCGGGTCGCACCTTAAATAAATGCATATATTAGTTAATAACTAAATGGAATCCTCTCTTTCTTTTTCCCAGTAAGAGACGCCTACGGAAGCCAACAGTACATACACAGATAAAGCACATAGGCTATAGTTATTAACTAATATATGCATTTATATAAGGTGCCAATTTATAATTGTAACAAATAGTATTTGAATCAAAACATTCAATCGGGTAAAACACGGGCGTTGCCCGGGTCATTCGGCTAGTACAATATAATACGGCTTATGATTGTAGAACGAAGTTTGACACATTATCATTAATTTTCACAATTCATCCTTTCATAATTCATCCCTAATGTTGGAAATAATTGTTATTTTTCCTTAAAATAAATTTCGATTTTTAGTTCAAAAGAAACATTTGCGGTATTGTGTCAAACTTCGAGATACATTTTTCTTAATTTATCCACCTGATCTCAGAAAAAAATCACTTTTGTACTTTTTTTTCACATTTTTGGCGTTCTCACGTACTTCTGGCCTTAAATTTCGTTACATTATTTTTCAGGATGCTTAAAAGACCAGTTTTTTTTTTTTGTCGTTGAGTTACAGCTTTCACCACGCTGATGAGGGCCAACAGCCCAAAACGCGTACGTGGTTAGCTTTTCTTGAATAATCAAGAAAGGGTATTTGGTCAATTTTGGAATAATTAATAATCAACTATTAGTTCATATTTATTCTGACAGATGGTGCAATCCATCAGTAACTCTCAATGCACGCTCAGGAGATACCTTTTTCTTAAATAATATATCAATCGTTGAATTCTAAAAACTTTTGACTACAAATAGTCGACTATACTGTTAATTATTTGTACTTTAGTTTTTTTAATGGCAAGTTTTTATTCTTACTTCAGGTAATAAATGTGGTAATGTCTTTGTGTTTTTGCCAGGTGAATCCTGTGATCCAAAGAAGAGTGGAGTCAAGGGATTCAGATTTGGAAAGTGCCCGTGCAAGGAAGGTCTGGAGTGTAAGAAGCAGAAGAAGGTTTGTATAATTCTCATATCTAAAAGGTAGTTTAATCTACCCCACTTGCCCAAAATGTAGCTTGGCACCTGCAGCTCCAGAACACATTTTGGCTTGCATTAGATGCACTAAACAAGACCTTTGGGAGAGGCCACTGCTTATCAAACAGCTAGAGGAGCATGAACTAATGGAATCCATTTAATCTTTACACAAGGGAATAAAGAAACAACAACAAAAGATAGTGTTGAGTTTGATGGCCGCTATAGAGTCAATGTTCTTCTCACTTTTAGAATATAGCACATCTTACTCTCCATTATCATAACCTAACCTGAATTTTGCAACTTTAGCATCCTGTTTTATAAACAATTTCTACAGTTCCTACTGAAGATATTACATTTAATTGTAATGATCATCCGTACATCTAATATATTGCCTAATTTATACTGCTCTATTATATTTCAATATTTGCATATTATAACTAACTTAAGGAGATATATGCTAGATATGTTTAGAGCTACGTGTGAGAGAGAGTTGAAATTTACCTCGCAATAAATTCTTCTAAATAGCTCGTTATACATCCCAAACATTACCATAAAATATCCAGTAATGATAGATTAAACTATACTGGTAAACTGTTTAGAGGGTTTAGCACTGATAAGAAATACCCTACCTTTTATTTTCTCATAGCAGTATAATCTATTGGAATTAAGAAAAAAGGCATCTCTTTGTCGTACAATTGAAATTTGCTAATGGCTTGCGTCTTTTTTTCTTAATTTATGCACCTTATTGAAGTACAATATCACATTTGTACTATTTTTTCTTATTAAAAATTAATTTTAAAAGAGAGAACGCTGAAAATGATTTAATTTACAACTAGTTTACTCTACGATAGAAAAGTAGATAGCTGACTTAAAACCGTGATGTTTTAAGCATGGTGGAAAAGGGAAATGTGAAGTTCCTTCAACCACAACAACTGGAGGAACCACATCATCTGGGAATCCCACCACCCCAGAAGCCAGCACTCAGGCTCCAACAGGAACCACACGTGGGCCAACTGGATCTACCAGCAGCAGGGTAACTTCAGATGCATCTACGACCAGAGCTACTAACCAAACAACTGAAGCTTCAACTGGAACTACAAGCACCGAAACTGCAGCCACCACAAGCACTTAGATACTGTCAACTACCTTACTTCAAATGTAACCATACATATAGTACATATCCACTAATCGATATGTAAAGCCGAACTATATACACATAGAGATACATTCAATTTTATATAATTATATTCTAACCTCTCTAAAATGATATATGTAAATTTATATTTTATATATGCATATTTACCCAGTTTACCTCTATATCATCGTATATATATATGCTTTCGATTAAAAATTTCTATAAAAATTATAATAAACCGTATAATTAATAATGAAAAGTCAAATGTTTGTGATGAACATACATAAATAAAGTATTTATTTACAACTTGATGTGTGTTTATTCCTAGGTTGAAATTATAGTATATTCCTAAGAGTATGAAACACCTCTTTGGCAATGATAAAGCACAATTTGGATTATAGATTATAATAAAAGAAAATAAGACCTAATCCAAATAATTTATTAGTGTGTGACGTTTTGGCAACAACATTGTCACCATCATCAGACCGCCATCATTCATTTATTCTTTTGTCTGATGATGGTGACAATGCTATTTGCCGAAACGTCACACACCAATAAATTATTTGGTTTAGGTCTTATTTTACCTCTTTGGCCATTTAGACTGATTTCATAACTCTTCCTGTAGGACGCAATGAGGACCATAAACCCGAAATCCTGATGTACAGGTTTACAGCCTGGATTATTTGTCTGAATGCACTCTGTACCGAGATGATCAACAACATTTTTTACAGATTTTTTTTGACAGATTTCTTAAATAATATACACTTCGGCCAGAAAAGGTTTCACATATAGTACTTTTCCGGTCGAAGTTTCTATTATTTATGAAATATGAATGCCGGGCCAGGCAATCTCTGTCTTCAAGATATTTTGACAGAGTTATAATAAATAATTATACGTAATATATTGTGGAAATAATATAAAAGTGAAATTTGCTGGAATCAAAGGGTTTTATTAATAAAAAGACATCTCCTAATCATGCAACTTTCAACTTCATCAGAAAATTTTATTTACACGATCAGAAAATGCCTTTTTCTTTAACGTAATATATTGTCATTATATTAAATAGTAATGATAATTTTAGAAAAAAATAATTTATGCACTCAGATGTACAAGAGTTTCAGGTTTTGGCTACCGACAGTCTAGAAAATTATATCTTGGTAAAGCTTTGTATACATGTGAGGCACGGATCAGCAGGAGAGACATTGCTGACAGTGTTGGAGGGAAAGCTCCAGGGAAAGAGATCGAGGGGAAGGAGAAAACGGGGATACACAGACGATCTAAAACAATGGACTGGAAGACACACCTACGAGGAGATGAAGAGGATGGCGGAGGGAGTTATGGAGAGACCATGTGTCCCACCCTCAGTAGAGGAAGGTATTGAAGGAGGGAGATATGGAGAGACCATGTGGCCCACCCTCAGTAGAGGAAGGCATTGAAGGAGGGAGATATGAAGAGACCATGTGGCCCACCCTCAGTAGAGGAAGGCATTGAAGGAGGGAGATATGGAGAGACCATGTAGCCCACCCTCAATAGAGGAAGGCATTGAAGGAGGGAGATGTATTATATATTTTTTGTATAATTAATTACATGTCTTTTAAAGCACAGAAAACAAAAAGTATTCTGAAAATGCAAATTCCTTTTTTTTTTCTTCTTCTTCAAAGAATGAATCAATTTTATGTGTGTGTCAAATATAAATCCTATTATATAATTATAATTTTCAATTTTTTTGTTTAATACTCTAGTGTTTTACAACATGAGGCGTGAATTATCCCAGAATATTCTCGATCAAATCTCACTGTTAAAGTTCAACGTTTTGTTTTCAAAAAAAAAAAATCAGCACAAACTCTTTTTTAATCTCAACTTTGACAGAGTGGAATCATGGAAAGTACTCATAATATTTACATAAGAGGCGTCTAGTTTTGACATTTAATTTAACTGGAGGGGATCCCAATGCTTTTTTAGATATGTATAACCCTACTTACATTACATTTATTTTCTAACAGCATATAATATACCAAGTAGATATAGGCACGTGCCACCCTCAGGCTGGTCAAAAGCGATTAAACAGACAAAGAAAACAAAAGCGAAGAATTACAACACCCTATGTAAATTCAAGGGAAGTGGAACTATAAAGGACATACAAAGAAATGGTATATCGCCAACGCAATGATTCCAAGACGTTATGACATGATAATGGGCTTTCTAAAGTGTCCACTAAAAATCTTAGAACGTTTGAGACAAAAGTTAAATTTATCACTATGCTCCATCTATCACAAGGATTTTCAAATTATCTGTTTTTCTGCCTTATTAAACTCAAAATGCTGCATGAAATAAATGAAGATAATATAGAGACAGGGGAGATTGTGGAATTATCAAAAAATAAATTATAAAAGTGTATAGAAGTAATACACTCTCAACACACATCAAAAAAGACAATTTAATCTGATAAAGAAACTTCTAAATTCAATGAATAAAGAAAGTCAGTGATCACCATCCGACCTATTGTCTGTAAGACGATACTTGAGCCATAAAAATAAAAAATAATTGCAACTGGTCGACAATTTGTTCTGAGGGTGTTATTGCACCTCATTTCTCCAATTGTCGCCTCAGAGGCCTGCCTTTGAATCTTGAGAGAATGATCGGTGTATCATAAATTTTTAAGGAAAATGTTTTATTCCATGTGTGTATTACGGAACTGTAGCTATAAATATTCTTTAAAATAATTAAGAAATTTTCTAATTATTTCTTCTAAATGAGAAATGGTTCAATGGTTCAATTGATAAACCTGTGCAGTTATCTGATTTAATCCCGAAGATTTTTTTTTTTCAAAAAATTCCACTATTTAATCCTGTATATCAATATTTTTTGTTGGACTTTGTTAGGCCAATATTTCTGGGAGATTTATAAAAAATACTTATATATATATATATATTAAATAATAACAAAATTATTAATTTTCCTTTCCAAGCCTTTATGTTGCCACGTCGAAAATTAAGAAAGACAAACTTCAGGTTGACACATCGATTTATTTAAAGCAAGAACAAACTATGAGTGATAAACAAAAGATAAGCAATAAAGGGAAGTTTACAGAGTAGCAAAATATAAACATAAGAAATAATAATCTGTTAATAAAATAATAAATACTTTGCTACATAGTTCCTTCCCTATGGGAGCTGTGACCCACAGCTAGAAATTATTGTAGTTACTGACATGGATCTGACGTGCTTCTGCCAAGGATTCCATCGAAGTCTTGGAACTTTATCCATAGTACCTTTGCGTCTATTTTCTTGCAGCGTGAAGAGCGGCTTTATCGTCGTATTGTCTATAGGGACATCGACATCTTGGAGGGAAGTCTTGGCTTTGACACGGCGGTGGAATCCTGGAGCCAGGCTCGGAAAATGTAGATCACAGCACCCATGGCTTCAAAGTCTTCTCGGCGATCTTAAGTTTGTCTTCCCTAATTTACCCAGCATCTCCACCAAAATGCCACGTGGAAAATTAGGGGAGACAAACTTCAGGTTGACACAGCAATTTATTTAAGGCAAGAATAAACTATGAATGATAAACAAAAGATAAGCAATGAGGGAATTTCACAGAGTAGAAAAATATAAACATAAAAATGATACTCTGTTAATAAAATAATAAATACTTTGTTACAATATTGTTACAACGGCTATCAACCGTCGATGTTTATTAACAATGCTTGATTTCTCCCAGGGATTAGCTCAAGTTTGCGCTTTATTGAAATAGTCCTGAATGGAATAGCTAGAATAAGTGGTGCTTGCACCCAATCTCCGCTGTCAGAAGGTTCTACACTTCCATGGTGGTCCAATCTGTCGGAATTATAGCTTGGCTTATCTCCTGGCACACGTGGCTGATGTGGTTCTCTGTTCTGGGACTGCCCAGTCAGTGGAGTCTCTCAGCAAAGGATGCTTCAAAAATATTATCCACTATGATTATCTTATTATCATTTTAAAATGCAAAAATTAGAAAATAAAAAATTAAATATTGAAACGCAAAATGATGATAGGCTTCTTCTTTCTTATCTCCACTCAATCATATTAGGTCAAGCTTGTAGAGCTTGAGACTTTTGATGGTGTCTGCTGGGGATGAGTAAAGCTCATCAATGGATGAGGCAACCATGATGACTGGGTGAGTAGAATGCGTCTGCCTTTGTCATTAAGACTGGAAACACTACTCAGCGGCAGGCCGACTTAGCTCCAAAAGAAATTACCACCTCTGACATGAGGAATAGATGCCATGTGCAGCCACTCCTAAAATGGAGTAGAGACACTGGTCATCCTGTATCCCTGGATCAGGAGCCCTCACAGGGTACTATCAGCCGGGCCAGCTGAGCCCAGTTTTTTTTTAGCGAGCTTGTTACTGCTCCCCCTCCTCCTTTTTCATCTGGGCTTGGGACCGGGCTAAGGCGGAGTTATGATGATAGTAATAATGACATATTATTCGGAATTCTCGTTTACTGCTATATATATATAATGAGGACAAGGCCAGTTAGGCATAAATTCATACATAGCAATAACGCGCCATTATATAATACAAATGAATAACACCAAGACGCGAATGTTTCTTTTCATTATACAGATGGCGCGTTATTGCTATGTATGAATTTATGCCCTACTGGCCTTGTCCTTATTGTTTGAGGAAGATCATTGCTTGATGTAAATATTTATATGTAATTCTACTCTCCTAAAAGCTTATGTCCATAGTTTGATTAAATGCCATTTCTGATATTCCACCCTTCAGTGTTGCATATAAAAACAGAATGATCCAATAGAGTATTAGAGTTCTAAAGAAACGAAAAATGAAAAGAAACATCGCGTCTTGGTGTTATTGATTTGTATTATATATAATGAGAGTGATATAATGATATATTTATAATAAAGAGCTTGTTAAAGCAATATTTGTATTGCAAACAATTAACATTGGGAGAAAACGGGCGAAGCTAGGTCATATATGGGAATACTGTTGTGTTGACCAAGGATTATACTTTGAAGAACATTCAATATATGAAAAAATAGTACAAATGTGAAATTGTACTGGGATAAGGTGGTTACATTTTTAATAAAGCATCTCCTTATCGTGTCACTGAAAGTTGCTGATGGCTTGCACCATCTATCGGAATAAATATCAACTATTCGTTTATTTTTAATTATTCCAGAATTGGCTAAATACCTATTCTTGATTAATCGTAAAAAGCTAGCCACGTACGTGTTTCAGGCTGTTGGCCCTCATCAGCGTGATTCAAGGTGTACCTCAACGACCAAAAAAACTGATCATTCAGGCATCCTGAAAAATCATGAATTAACTACCCATTTCAGGATGCCTGAATGACCATGTTTTTTTTTTGTCGTAGAGGTACAGTTTGCACTACGCTGATGAGGGCCAACAGTCTGAAACGCATACGTGGTTAGCTTTTCTTTATTAATCAAGAATTTGTATTTGGCCAAAATATGGAAACAATTAAAAATCAATGAAAAGTCGATATTTATTCCGATAGATGGCCTAAGCCACCAGCAACTTTCAGTTGCACGATAAGGAGATGCCATTTTTTTCTTAATTTATGGACCTTATCCACATACAATATCATATTTGTACTATTTTTCACTCCAGATATAGTCGTCCTATTCATATATACTATAATATTTTAACAACCTTGTCTTCCTACTAAGTGTTCTAGCCAAGTAGCTTCGAGTAGGCTAACCTAACTCTGCTATAGGTTAGTTAGCCATCTCGTCCACTAATATAGCTGTACTCTATTAAAATTACAAATATATTCTCACAATGAGTATCTTTTTTATTTAAAAAACGCTAGCTTTCAAGCGTTAATCGCCTTCAACGGGCTTACTATAATATCAACTTGATCCCACCAGAAATATTTACAAACACTTTGGTGGGATCAAGTCGATAGTATAGTAAGCCCGTTGAAGAGCGATTAACGCTTGAAAGCTAGTGTTTTTTAAATAAAAAAGATACTCATTGTGAGAATATATTTGTAATTTTAATACTTTTTCACAATTTTATCATGAATTATAACTGTACTCTCCTCCGTGTATTTCTTACATCTTTCTAACTGGTGTTTGACAGAGGAATATTGGGGTGACTTATTTATAGATTTAAAATGGAAACGATGTGTATTCTCGTTCAAGAAAAGTTTATATACTTGCATTATAATACCGACTTAAACACATTGCAATGATTCTTTATATATTTTCTTACAAGTATTATACAATTTATACTTGTATGTATGTCATCATTATTGTTTGTGTCATAGAGAATACTCTTTTAGATGATTCAAATAATAATCTAGATATATATATCCTTATATATGATACGTTTCTATTAATTGTTAAATATTAATGGTGAAAATTATTTTGTAAGAAATCGCACTTTATATATATATATAGATAAATAAAAGATACACTATTTTTAAGCTACTATAATTATTTTTATTCTATTTACAATTCTTACACTCGTGCACATTCTATTGCACGTATCTTGTTGTTTACAAGATGATGATAAATAATACAGAGTAGAGTAATAATATATCACAGATCATTCCTCCTTCCTTATATTGTTCATAGTTGGAGAAAACCGGCAAGGAGGGCATCGAGGTCGGGTAGATCTCCTAGGCGGAGGTGATGTGGAAATTTGAGGGTCTTGTTCCAGTCGGTGAGGTCCTGCTCCAGCGTTGTCCAAGGTCCAATCAGAATCTTCAGCATATTTGGTATCTGAACCTGTCCTCATCTGATTGACATGCACTTTAAATGTGCCTTTTAGGTTCTTTACTAGATAAACATTGTAACCTAGTCGTCGTATCACCTGGGCCTTGAACCATTTGCGCCTATTTTGTATTACTCTTGTAAACAGCACTTTATCTCCAACTTGAAAATGTCGCCTTCCACACTCATTTCTCCCAAAAGTCTTCTGGATAAATTCAGAGTTCAAGCAATTTACAAATGTTCTAGGCACATAACTTAGGAGACGTTCTACAGGAGGCTTATCTAAAGAGGTAGGCGTATTTCTATAATTAAACAGAACATTTTGTAAAATACAGTCCATATTTGAGTTTGGAGATTCTTCTAACGACTTTTCCAGAGATTTTTTTATTATTCTTACCGAAACTTCAGCAATTCCGTTAGACGAGGGATTATATGCTGGCGAGGTTAAGTGGTATACATTATTTTTCCGTAAGAACTCCTTAAATTCAATCGAATTGAAGGGGGGGCCATTGTCAGACACTAAGCATTGCGGTAATCCATACCTGGCGAAACACTCCCGTAGAAGCTTAATATTTTCTTGCGAAGTAGTACCTCTAACTGGGAATACTTCAATCCAATTTGAATTTGCATCTACTACTAATAAATAACAATCACCTCTGAAATAGAAATGGTCAACATGAACTCGCTGCCACGGTTGGTTAGTCCTGGGCCAAGGTGTGTTCTCAGCAGGAGGAGCTGTCTGATGATGCATACAGGGAGAACATTCCTTCACAAACTCTTCAATTTGACTATCCATTTTTGGCCACCAAACCGAAGATCTGGCTAGAGATTTCATGCGATTGATTCCTATATGACTTTGATGAAGTAACTTCAACATTTGATCTTGACAGGTTCTTGGAATCACTGCCCTAGAATCAACAAAAATGCATCCCTGCAGTACAGAAAAAATTTCCAATTTTGAAAGGAATGGTTTCATTGTTTCATCCTTTTTTGCTAACTGAGGGTCTTCTAATAGATATTCCTTGAGCTTATTTAAAACCGGATCTTTATTGGTTTCTTCTTCAATAATGAGGTGGTCCAATGGAGTTACATTTAAAAATGATATATCATGTGTCACCAAATCAATGTTGTCTTCCCTTGAATTTATTTCCTCAAGTGGAAGTCTTGAAAATGCATCCGCACAGAGCATGGTATCTTTATTTGTATATCTAATATCGAAATCGAAATTAGACAACTCTAAAGCCCACCTATGCAAGCGATTTGCAATTAAAGGCGGAAGAAGTCTTTTGTTTCCAAAAACAGTCGTTAAAGCTTTATGATCACTCTTTAACACAAATTTTCTCCCAAACAAGTATTGTCTCAGTTTGGAAGTTGCAAACACAATAGCAAGTGCTTCTTTCTCAGTCTGAGAGTATTTGACTTCTGCACTTGACAATGTTCTGGAAACAAAGGTGATTGGCTTCTCTTCCCCTTCCACAATATGACACAAGACCCCACTTATGCCATAGGCAGATGCATCGCAGGTTAAAGTTAATGGAAGCTTCATTGAATAGTGAATAAGCGCCTGGGAATTTAATAGAGTTAACTTCAAATTCAGAAATGCCTTTTCGCATTGGCTAGACCATTTCCAACGATTGTCCTTCTTTAGGAGTTGATAAAGAGGACCAGCCAAGGTTGACATATTAGGTATGTATTTTGAATAGAAGCTCAACATCCCTAGAAAACTCTTCAATGATGTTTTGTCGAAAGGCTTTTTACACCTTTCTAATGCTTCCAATTTCTTTGAATCTGGTCTAACACCATCTTCATTTATAATATGACCTAGAAAACAAATGTATTTTTTTAAAAATAAGCATTTTTCTTTATTAAGGGTGAAATTTAGCTCTTTCAATTTATCGAAGATCATTTTTAGAATTCTGTAATGTTCTTGTTCATCTTTAGAACCAATGAAAATATCATCTAAGTATATCACCGTGTTGGGAACATCATGAAAAAGGCTGTCCATACACCTCTGGAAAATGGCTGAAGCTGGACTGATGCCAAAAGGCAATCTATTATATCGGTAAAGTCCTCTATGGGTAGATACCACTAGCAGATTTTTTGATGCTTCATCCATTTCAATTTGATGATATGCGGAGGAGAGATCCAATTTGGTAAAAATCTTGTTTCCTCCTAGATTTCCCAACATAGTTTCTATAGTAGGTAATGGATATTTCTCATCTTCAATGCAATTATTCAAAGTATTTTTAAAATCACCACACAAACGTAGTTCTCCATTTGACTTTATTACCGTTACTAAAGGCGTAGACCAATCACTAGCATTAACTTTTCAATTATTTGACTTTTTTTCAAGTCTGTCTAGTTCTTTGTCTATCTTCTCTTTAATGGAAAAGGGTACTGGTCTAAATTTAAAAAATTTGGGCTTTGCATTTGGCCTCAATGATATTGAACCTTTAATGCCCTGAATTGGTAAATCTTTATTTTCAAATACTCTCTTATATACTTCTAAAAACAGTTCTAAATTTGAAATTACATTTATATTATTACAGATATCAAAAACGCAATTGGGCCAATCAGCTTTTAAAATTCTTATCCAATTTCTGCCCAGTAACGGCGTTTGGTTATTAAACTGGCCTGTCACAATTAGGGGTAGTTTTTCCTGATAGTTTTTGTAACTAACATTTACCAAGCATTTTCCAAAAACTGGAATCAAATTTCCTGAAAAACTTTTCAAATGTCCACTGTATTTCTCTAGAGTGACATTTTTGAGATTTGTAAGAAAAAATTTCTTTGAAACTACAGACACGTCTGCACCAGTGTCAACCTCCATTATAGTGTCTGCATCTTCAATTTTAACGTTTACCATTATTTTTGGTGCGTTTTCTAATGTGTTGCACTGAATAGTATTCAATTTATTCTGATTGGGTTTATTCATTCCAGAATTTTGGGCCGATTTTTTATTCCAACATACTGGAGCAATGTGCCCTTTCTTATTGCAAATATAACATTGAGCATTTTTAAATTTGCATAACTTCGTATCGTGGTTAGACTTTCCACAAATTTTGCAAGGATTATTGTATTTACATGGGAATTTAAAATTTTTAGATCTGGCTTTCAACTTATCAATATCATGACCAGGATTTTTCATCAAATTTACTTGTGACTTCGCTGCCTCTACAGAATTTGCAATATTTATTGCACTATCAAACGTTAAAAAAGGTTCACTTAGCAGCCTTTTAAGCGTAGCTTCATCAAAGCAACCACTTACAAATTGATCACACAAATTTTCATTTATGTCAGTAAATTTGCACTTGTCTGCCTGAGATTTAAGCCTCAAAACAAATTTTCCCACAGGCTCATTTTCTTTTTGTACAATCTTGTGAAATAAATATCTTTCATAGTGCTTATTTTTTATTGGATATAAATGGTTGGTTAAAACCTCTACTAAATCTTTATATTTAAGGTCACTTGGCCTTCTGGGTACCAACAAATCGCGCAAAGTCTTATAAACATTAACATCAATAGACGTTAATAACACAGATACTTTGTCTGCTTCTAATGTTTTGTTCAATTTAAAACATTCTTCTAATTGTTCCAAATAACAATTTAGATCTTCACCTTCACGAAACCTTGGATAATTTAAATTAGTGGTGGCCATACTTACGTTAATTCTTCGTCGCCATTTGATACGTTTCTATTAATTGTTAAATATTAATGGTGAAAATTATTTTGTAAGAAATCGCACTTTATATATATATAGATAAATAAAAGATACACTATTTTTAAGCTACTATAATTATTTTTATTCTATTTACAATTCTTACACTCGTGCACATTCTATTGCACGTATCTTGTTGTTTACAAGATGATGATAAATAATACAGAGTAGAGTAATAATATATCACAGATCAATATACACCACACACAACATTATTTATACATAAGGCACAGACATTTATAAATAATATATTATTTAATATATATACAAGCGTTTGAGTTAATGAGTAATTTACATTAGATATGTATCTTTTAAAACATATATATATCGTATATTTTAAACTGTCTGACACTTTTATTATATGTCACATATCTTCCAATTAGATCCAATACCTTAAAAGATTCTACCCTTCTTTTAAAATGTACACCGTTTCTATTTGCTACCGCCCCCATATTTTGTATATATGCTATATCTTTATCAATAATACCTGCAAACCCCTATTTGTATGTAAAACTAAAAATGTTGACGTCAAAATAAAGGTCCAAAGAGTGTTCTGTCAGCTGGTGGCAGGGACAGAGGGGAGGAAAAAGCCAACGCCCAGCCCATGTGGGGCCCCCAGGGACTCTTTATAGACGACCCCTGAAAATAGGGCAGGTTTTGGCAGGGATCAGCAGATGTTCTAAGGTGTGGCCATCGACATACGGCTTCTGTCTCACACAGTCTCTCCCTCCAGGTCTCGGTGATAAGCATCCAAGTTTGTGTCATGGCCTCTACCTCTGTCCCGTGGGCTGTCCCCGATCACTCTCGGTGCTAACATCCAGCTCTGCCTCTACTTCTTGTTGTCCGCGTGTGGGAAGAACATCAACACTCGCCTCACGTACACGACTGCCAGCTTATCCATACGTCGGCAGGATCACATTTGCAACAATATTACAGAAAGTCGACAGGATAACTGAGGACATCGACATGCAGAGGATGACAGAGGCACCTGTGGTCAACGGCGCATTCGTGTGTATGCTCCTTCTACTTGCCCTCCACCCTGACGATCCGGTGGACCCTCTCAAAGACGCCATGCGAGGACTAGCTGTACCTCGCACCGAGGAGATCATCATCACCCCCATCGACAGCTCCTGCGACACGAGCACCTTCCTCCATCGGCTCGAACAAGCAGACAAGAATAAACGAGAAATCCTGGCATTGCCCCGCCAACAAGCACCGACGATGTCCCATGGCAACCACCGCAAAAAGTGATCACCAGGCCTCATCGCAGGCAACTCCACAAGACCCATCCAAGACATCATCCATCTGGTAGGAGAATTTTCTCTACAGAACTTTCTTAATGTAACACTATTTCCGTTTTTTTTTTTCCGCACTGAATTAACTACTCATTCGATACCATTTTTATAGCAATAACATTATTATTATAAATCCATCAAGTTAATTATTTTACATTAAATACGCTGCTGTATCACCTCATAAGCATAAATAAATAAATAAATAAATTATTTTACATGCGCCCTATTACTATTTCAATTATTATAACTTTAGATGTGTATAAAACATTTAAACAATTCTGGAATAATTAAAAATCAACGAGAATAGTTGATATTTATTCCGATAGATGGCGCAAGCCATCAGCAACTTTCAGTTGCTCGATAAGAAGAAGCCTTTTTCTTAATTTATGCACCTTATCCCAGTACAATATTACATTTGTACCATTTTTCACATTAAGCAATTATTATTATTTTGTGTGCCATTCATTAGCAATGCCGTCACCCATCAACAACTAATTATATCTTTTTTTTTTTTAAATCGTAATCTTCACCATCTCTAGGCTTATTACACACATATTATAACTTCAACCATCTTTCTCATCATTTTTAAACTTTTAATATATTAACAAAGTTAATAATATTTTTAAATTGTGAAGATCTTTTTGTTTATATATTTTATCTATTTCGTTTTTGTAATTTTATCGTTGACGTCTACTAACCTCCCCTGCCCATACATTCTCATGCATTACCCCAAGGGCTTCCTGTTCGACAAACATTTTTTTTTCATTGATTAATCCAACAGAGAAATCCTTCCTCGCTATATCATTCCCAATAGTGAGTTCAGGATACCCAGCTAGATTATTTTTTCTTATCACCCGGCTCATCATTACTATTCATCTTTTTTTTTTATTACCATTCAAGTCGGGTGAAATCGTCATTGGCAACAGAACAACCCTTGCAGCTACCTTCCCCTTCTTCATTCCCCAATCTCATGTATTCCCCTCAAGAGAATTTTGCTCGCCAGAATTATTTTTTTTTAATTTGATTATTCCAACTGGAAACATCCTTCCTCGCTATATCGTTCCCAATAGTGAGCTCAGGATACCCAGCTAGATTAGTTTTTTTACCCGGCTCATCATTTTTATCATTTTATCATTTTTATCTTCTTTTTTTTTTTCATCATACAAGCCAGGTACCATAATTATTGGCAGCAGCACATCTCTTGCGTTTACCTCTCTCTTTCCACATTCTTCAACCTATCTACCTCTCCCTTCTAGTCTGAACTAATAATGCAGACGAAACATCTTGAACGTTCTGTTAATGAAAACAGTACCTCACTAACACAAGTTCGTACTGCATTGCAGAACTCATTAAGCTATTTATTTGCAGGAACATACTCAGACATCCCATATACCTTCATCAACCCTCTGCGTCAACTTATAATCTTAGTTCAACTTAATAGCTTTATGCTTTTCTTTTAGTTATTTTTTCATTCAATATGTTCTCTCTTTTTTTTTCTATAAGTGAATTACTTTTACGGCATTTCTAATTTTATTTCGCATAATTTCTCAATTTTATCAGTTATTCTTATGTATTTTTTCTTTCATCATATTCTATATCTTATTGAGACGTCATCATTATATTATTGCCCTATTTTATACTCCTATATTTATAATAATTTTAACTAATTTGTGCCCAAATTATTTCTTTTGATTTTATAATAGGTTTGTTAGGTCATCATTCATGTTATTTCATTTCCCCCAAACAAACCTTCATCACCGGGGGCACATTCTATCATATATTTTAAACTGTATGACAATTTTAGTATATGTCACATATCTTCCAATTAGAGCCGATACCTTAAAAGATTCTACCCTTCTTTTAAAATGTACACCGTTTCTATTTACTACCACTCCCATATTTTGTATATATGCTATATCTTTATTAATAATACCTGTAAACCCCTATTTGTATGTAAAACTAAAAATGTTGACGTCAAAATAAAGATCCAAAGAGTGTTCTGTCAGCTGGTGGTAGGGACAGAGGGGCGGAAAAAGCCAACGCCCAGCCCATGTGGGGCCCCCATGGACTCTTTATAGACGACCCCTGAAAACAGGGCAGGTTTTGGCAGGGGTCAGCAGATGTTCTAGGGTGTGGCCATCGACATACGGCTTCTGTCTCACACAGTCTCTCCCTCCAGGTCTCGGTGATAAGCATCCAAGTTTGTGTCATGGCCTCTACCTCTGTCCCGTGGGCTGTCCCCGATCACTCTCGGTGCTAACATCCAGCCCTGCCTCTGCTTCTTGTTGTCCGCGTGTGGGAAGAACATCAACACTCGCCTCACGTACACGACTGCCAGCTTATCCATACGTCGGCAGGATCACATTTGCAACAATATTACATATATACACAAAGCTTTATTAAGACCACCGGTCTTATACAGATTCACCACAGGAAGAAAGGAAGCATAGATGGAGCTCCTATACTCCACGTAGCGCAGCACCCATTTTAAAACATATATTAATATAGCTATTATGAATAAAATATATATGAACATTCGTGCTAAACATCACTAATCACCTATACACCTTAATCACTATTTATGGTGTCACATGTTAAAGTGAGATTTCCCCGCTCTAACACTTCAGAGTAATGTTTAGATTACATTTATATATCCTCGAGTTTCACTATAGCATGTGTGCCTTGTTCTAATTTATATAACCAAATATTTTCATTTAAATACCATAAAAACTATGTTGAATGAATGCTTCAATAAAAGGAATATTTTGCCTCTAAATTTCTATACAATTATATTGGTTTTAATATTCTTATAATTTGATATTCTAAGTATTATATATGCTTTTTAAAATTATATGAGAGATGCCATATGAAAAGTGTTATTTAGCGAAACAATTTATAATAAAACTCAAACATTACTGATGAAGACAAATCTTCGAGAAATAAAATCATTCAAGCAATCAATACAATTGGTGTGTTCATATTGAAAAGAGAATAAATAACCAAAGAATTGGTGATTGGAGAGTAGATTATTTCTGGATACTTTAAACAAAATTTAGGTTTGTTGGAATAACAATGGTTGTGATAATTTATTTCTATTTAAGAAACACTTTTTATATTTCTATATAGTTATATGTGTGTTTTTATAAGTTTCTATTTAAATATTCTATTTTCTGTCTGAATATACTTTTGTCTGAATATATAAATTGGAAAGAACATTCTAAAATGAATTCCAATCCTTATCTCCACCAATCATATAAATTTACGAAACCAAAAAGACGAAATTTCACTGAAAAGTTATTTTGAAGATAAAGAAGAAAAGAAAATAGAAAATATTTCTGCTTATAAATATTTACATTAATTCGTATCAATCTTTGACAAGATGTTTGATTGAAGTTGATCAGGCGGAAGAGAGAGACAATAAATAACAAATTAAGAAGAAATATACCTCAAAATTATACGTGCTAAGAATGAATATGTGGTTTCAAGAAATTTCCCGAAGTTACTATTTGATATTCAAAAGAAAAATAATGGTTTTAATTTTGTAAAATATAACGGAAAAAATGATATAAAAAAGAGCTACTTTTAAAGAGAGAATAAATATAAAAGATGTGCCGAAGATGTCAGGTAAGAATTTCTCTATAAAATCATTAAATTTTATTCCCTTTAAAATTTACAACTAAAGAAAAAGAATTTAACTTTTGTATCAATCTAAGATAGAATCTTTTTTTTTTCTTGAAACTTCTCTACTGATTTTAGGGTACAGGTCTACCTACTGTCCAAATCTAAGACCAATTGGACCAACCTTGGGTTTATTCTACCAAGATCTATTGCAGCCGCAACCAACCAGATATTTGATATAAGCTCATAGTGTGATCTGACTCAATGGATATTGGGCCATTAGACTACATGGAATATCAACCCAGATTCATTTGTTTTAACAGATCCAAAACAATTTCATGATGCTCTGCCACTTATTTCTGTCATATATCAATCTAGATGAGAGAATATTTAATCTGTCATTAATATATAAGGAAGAGAGATGGCATCCATTCCCATATTCTTCATTAGATATGCCCACGACCTAGAGAAAGTCTTAGATTGTATCAAAGATTCACCTAAAGATAATAAACACGACAAAACTGCATCTCTATCAGATGTGTGTATTAAAGAGAAATAATATATATATATATATATATATATATATATATATATATATATATATATATATATATATATATATATATATATATATATATATATATATGTTATATTAAAAATATTTTATTTAAAATTATGTTATATTAAAGTATTATTTTATTTAAAAATATATTTCATAGATAAAAATACTGCTAAATCGACCGCCAGAGGTCACGCTTTTCCCTATAAATACTCATTGTTGTTCTTCCCCATAGCATGTAGAAGGCGGAATAATTGTTATATATGTTGTTCTTCCCCGTTGTACATTTGTACATTATGTAAATACGCTTTTCATTTTTTTTTATTCTTACGCCTTAAGCCAGACAGTACTTTAATCAAATTATGTTCTTATATATCACTTTATCTCAAATAAATCAATATCTGATCAAAACCATTTTTATTGTTTTACTTTTAAGATTCTGGCCACGACTGCATAACCAATACCATATAGTACTAAGGAGAACCAGCAAATAACTCCATATATAATACTCACGATAATAAAAAATCAAGCAGAAAATATTTCTTATTTTTAATATAATATTAGTCGACAGGATTCGAACCTGTGCGGGAAAATCCCAATAGATTTTATGGTATGTTATGGTAACTCGCAAGTGCAGAGACCACCAATGCCTTGTCGAATTTGCGAACGGCTGGGATTGGAGCTTCAATGGCACTACCACTCAGTGTGCCCATACCGCAGCCCAACAGCTTCCAGATCTCCGGCCACTCCCCGTGTCCAGCGCCCAACAGCTTCCAGATCCTTCTCTTCAGCCAGTCCCCACTCCTACCAAGCCGCAGCTTCTAGTTCCTTCCCTCCACCCACTCCCCATGACTACCAACCGACAGTTCCTAGTGCCTCTTCACCCGATTCTCCCAGGTACTGCCCACTGAAGAATACTACCCCAAAGCCCATAAACCCAGGTAGAACTTTATTATTATTCTCAGTACTCATAAATCAAGTATCCTTACCCTGTGTACTTGATACTGCATCATCAATATCTATTATCCCATTAAAATACTTTTAATTATTGTTGTTGTAAATATGTAAAGTGAACCCTACCTTTTCTAATGAAAATCACGAATATAGAATTCATTTTCTAAATTTTATATTACTGTGATATAAATAATTTTATATGTATATTTTTACTTCAAGAGATTCAAAATAAAAATCTGCTTGAAAGGTAAATAATAATTTTTATTTTTCCACGACTGCACCTCTTTTCAACAATCAAACACACAAAAAATTTCTAATTTATAACATATATATATATATATATATATTTTTTTTTTTTTTTTTTGAAGATTTGGCAATCCATAATTAAAATTATATTTATAAAAGATGCATATATTGGATTTCTAATTATTTTATTGTTCCAATATTTCGAGGGGCAACTCGCCTCTCTTTTACGAGGATGTTTTTGTTTTTCACTAGAGTGGTGTACGCGCGCGCGCATGTTCTAGTGAAAAACAAAAACATCCTCGTAAAAGAGAGGCGAGTTGCCCCTCGAAATATTGGAACAATAAAATAATTAGAAATCCAATATATGCATCTTTTATATATATATATATATATATATATATATATATATATATAAGTTAACGAATGTATGTATACATTATGAAAAAGACATCTCCTTATCGTGCAACTGAAAAGTGCTGATGGCTTGCGCCATCTATCGGAATAAATATCAACTATTCTCGTTGATTTTTTAATATATATGGTCAGGATATGCCATTTTTAATATTCATATATATATAGTTAATATTTATTCCGATAGATGGCGCAAGCCATCAGCAACTTTCAGTTGCATGATAAGGAGATGCCTTTTTCATAATTTATGCACCTTATCCCAGTACAATATCACATTTGTACTATTTTTTCACAGTATGTATACATGTTTGTCTGCAATGCACGTCCACAATACATAACTAATCTGACTGAAGTTTTAACAGTATATAGTGTTGAATCTAGAAAAACCTATAGACAAATTTTCATGATTCTTTCTCGAATATCCTTGGATTCATTTACAAATTTTCCAATTTCACTCGCAACCAGCGTCCCACTGCGGTAACTGAAAGAATTACGTGTGCAGTGACCACGAATTAGAAGATAGGTTTAGGTTTTGGCAAGAAACCCTCTGTACCTTCAAGACAAGTGGATTTAATTAATCAAATTTCAAATATCGTTGCAAAACTTTAAATGTTTATTTTTATTCACAAGTGTGGCGAAAGCTACCATCTACAATTACGATCTTGGTCTTGAGTTGGGTAATGCCAGCCATCACCTAGACCTGCCCACTCTGTGGGAAAGAACTCTCGCAGTCCATCGGTGGCGGAGTCTTTCTCGCGGTGGGCGCCACCAATGAAGACCTTGTATATATTTATATATATATATGTATATTTATCAATTATCTTTATCTATTTATATCTATTTTTTCTATATTTATCTATATATAATCTTATTTATTTATATTCATATTTATTCTGCATTTAACCTTATATAATCTTATTTGAACATTGTAATAAATCAATCTCAATCTCTCTCTTCTCTCTCTCTCTCTCTTTATTCAAATTTACTAAAATTATTTTATGATATTTTCTAATTTTATTGTCAAATTCTGAGTTCTATTATACTATATTTTACAATTCTTGGCATTAATTTTTGTTTGTATTATATACCATGAAGTGTTTGATTTCATGCATTATTCGTAGGGCAAACATTCACTTGGAGAGATCCCGGGTGAAGCCGGATCATAATTTTTAATTATAACGAATAGTATTTGAATAATGACATTTTTATACATATGCACTCGGGGTAAAATACTATCGGGTAAAACCCGGCCAATGCCCGGGTCATATTCAGCTAGTTTTATATATAACACACAATATTAAAAAATTTTAATATTTTATATTTATTTTATAAAACTAAAATATAAAGAGAACAAATAAAAAACGAAAGAAGAACTAGGTCGAGAAAAGCTTGTAGGTTAAATAAAATACAAGTTGTCTGGTATTTGTTGTTTCCTGAGGTTCTTGTGAGAAGTTGGTATATTTCTTAGATCGCGTCTACAGCCACTTTATCTGGTTGTTGAATTTGATTGGTTAAACTCCGTGTGTGAGGTAAATACTGGAGATTAGCACTTCACATCAACTTACTTATTCATGGTGAAATAATAAAATATTTAAGTATTAAGAAAATAAAGATTTAAAAAATTCACAAGCCAGGTGAAGACAAAAGATGCAGAAGGGACTCGGTGACAATATATCTGTTGACCATAAAGTCTGAATTCTAGGCTGCTGTGTGTAACAGATGTTCCAGATGGGGAGCCACGGACTTGTCTTCGTTCCAGTTCTACTAACGGCGTTGTTGTTGCGAGGATCTAGTTAGTTACTGGACAGTACTGGGTTAGCGGGTTGAGGGATCAGTTACTTACACCTCTGAGGTAATGATAAAGTCATAATATGTCCTTTCCTTCGGGTCGGTCAGGCGATTGTTGTTATCGTCCATTCCACGGCGGCCATGGGACTTTCACCCTGCGTGCACCTGGACTGGAACTCAACTTCCCTCCTCCGATAGCTTGCTCGCTCCACAGACCCAGGACTAGGCACTGATTACTAGACTGCTGTCTCTGGCGCAAAACTCCGATGGGAGGCCTCGCGTGATGACGTAAGTCCGGCTTTCAGCGTTGTCAGTACCAGCAGGGCTGTAGTCAGTCTCTAGTTCGCTCCGTTCCACTTTGTTGCCAATAGAGAACTCTACATAGAGTACAGCGAGCTGTCGGAATGGGATTTGGGCTCAGAGGTGTAAGAGACTGATGGGGTAAGAGATGACAGACAGCCTCTAACTCCCCTCTGTGTTATGTATCTAGATATCACAGTGGAGCGCTCACCGTGTCTTGTTAGCATTTAGGTAAATGTCTTTATGTATTTGTCTTTCCGCGGCATTCACTCTCTTTTAAAGATGTAAAGATGTTGTAAGATGTAAATATGCCGTTAGATGCATGATATTGTTAGATATAAAGATGTTGTTAAATGTTAAGATGTGTTGTTATATATTAAGACATTGTTAGTTTTGAAGATGTTGGGGTAGATGAAAAAATATTTGCAGATGTAAAGATGTTGTAAGATGTAAATATGCCGCTAGATATAAAGATATTGTTAAATGTTAAGATGTGTTGTTATATATTAAGACATTGTTAGTTTTGAAGATGTTGTGGTAGATGAAAAAATATTTTCAGATGTAAAGATGTTGTAAGATGTAAATATGCCGCTAGATGTAAGATGCTGTTAGATGTGAATATATTGGTAGATGTAAAGATATTGTTAGCAATATACAATGGTTACAAAGTTATTTATGATGTCAATTTCAAGATATTTGGCCATTTTACCTCCAATTACATACATGTGTATATGGAAATAAAAGTATAAACTAATTGAGAAAGTGTCTATGGGGTAAATTTTGAAATGTATCACCAATTTACTCCCAATTAGGTGGAGATAATTATAATAAAACAAGTGAACAATGCTTGTTAAGTGATTTATTGTGTAATTTTTTAGATATTTTGACACACATTTGATAGAGAACGTCGAGACAATAAAAAAAGATTTACTGGCCGAAGTATCTTTAAATTAAAGAACTATGAATGCCGGCCAGACAGCCTCTATCTTTTCGATAACTATATGGAGGTTTCAAGAAGAAAGAATTCAGAAATACACCACGAAGTAAATCCAGCAACATGTGGTAGCCATACTTACTACCTACTGAGGGCTCTACCAGAACTGACGATATACGCAAAATTTATTTTAAATTTTCGGTTTTCGATATTTCGGACAGAATTGCTGTCTTTTTCTATATTGCTGGATTCCTTTTGAAATGTACAATTTCAAAGATTACCCTTTTAAATTCCATAAAATAAAAGGTAGCATCGAACTATTTTATATGAAAATGACTCCGCCTTTGCCGGTCCCAAGCCCGGATGAAAAAGGAGGAGGGGGAGCAGTAACAAGCTCGCTAAAAATCTGGGTTCAGCTGGCCTGGCTGATAGTACCCAATAAGGGCTCTTAATCCAGGGATACAGTATGAGTCTTTACTCCATGTTAGGAGTGGCTGCACATGGCGTCTGTTTCTCATGTCAGAGGCGGCCATTTCTTTTGGAGCTAAGTCGGCCTGCCACTGAGTAGTGCTCCCAGTCTTAATGACAAAGGCAGACGCAATCTACTTCACCCAGTCATGATGGTTGTCCAGTCTCAAGCTCTACAAGCTTGATGCCTTAATACGATTGAATGGAGATAAGAAAGAAGAAGAAGATATGAAAATGAATATTTATTTATTAAAAATATGTAAAGTTGCATAGAAGTCGGTAGACGAGTTGTTAAAACCCTCGATTCCCGACAGCCATGAACCGGGATCTAAACCCGCATTGGACACTTTGTTTTAATATGTGAATAACCTTCATATATATTATTCATTGTTGTAAATATCATAAGCTAGGTTCCTCATTTTAAGCGGTACCTAGTAAAGTTAATTTGGATTTAAGGTTATGTAAAAAGTTCAAATAAATTCCATAAACGGTTTCTAATTCCGATCAAATATACATCAAATGAGAGAGAGCAATCTAACAAAGAATATTTTAAACGATAACGACATCATACGATGACATTTCATCACGACAGCTGTGGGAACCTGACAGCTGGATGTAGAAAAAGTAAACAATCTTTATCTAGATATGGCCAGCTTACGTCTTTGTTCGTCTAGTGCGCCTTAGGGATTTCATCACGGAATTGGAACTAAAACACAACTATTTTCTTTTTCAATAAAACATGAGCTCATCGTACATTTGAATGAGAAGATACACAAATATACCGAAACAATTAATTTCTTCCAAGTGTCTATTTAAATAATTCACACACATACATATATTTTGATGTATTATGCAATATAAGTTTCTAATTTTCATAACAGATGGCGCGCTAATGCATCATAATATAATTGTTCTAATAAATGACTCAATTTGATGTTTGCGGAAGAGCAATTGCTCGAAGCATATTATACATAGTGTGATCAATAATTTCCAGGAATTCTAAATATTTGAAGAAATACAAAAGTATAATAAATTTTTATTTGATATTTCTCAAAATAATCCCCGTCACTATCTACGTATAGCTTCTTCCATCTTTTTTTCCAGATATCAAAACACTTCTGAAAATCCTCATCTTTCAGGATTTTCAAAATATTCTTCGTATTCTCCTTTATTTCAGGTATTAAGTCAAATCAACGTCCTTTTAAGACTTTTTTTAATTTTAGAGTAAAGTAAAAAGTCGTTGGGAGCAAGGTCAGGAGAATAGGGTGGCTGGGGTAGTAAAGCAATTCCGTGTTTAGCCAAATAGAGTTGTACAGTGTCGGCCGTATGTGGCCGAGCGTTGTAATGATGCAAGAGCCAATTTTTCTGATGCCATTTTTCGGAAGGTTTCTGACGCACAGCCTCCCTTAAACGTCGCAATTCATCAAGATAGTAATGTTGATTAATGGTCTGACCTTCGGGCACGAATTCATAGTGTACCAATCCCATTACATCAAAGAAAATGATAAGAAGACACTTAAGCTTCGATTTGATCATCCTTGCTTTCTTGAATCTTGGTTCTCCAGGCTCTAGGCACTGTCTTGATTGCCTCTTAGTCTCGGGATCATATCCGTACACCCATGTTTCATCTCCCGTGATAACATTCTTGAGCCAATGGCGATCAGAATTAAACATTTCGACCATGTTTTTGCATGTTTCTTTGCGATGCTCTTTCTGCTCATTCGTTAAGACATGTGGGACAAATTTAGCCGGGGATCGTTTAAGATTCAGATCATTCTTTATGATGGTTTGGCATGTTCCAAAAGAGATATACAAGTCTTCTGATAGCTCTCTGATAGTTATTCTTGGATTTTCTTTGAACGATGACTTGATTTTGAGTGCATTTTCGGGGTTTGTTACCGATAAAGGTCTGCCAGAGTGTAGATCATCCTTGACGCTTGTTCGACCAGCTTTAAATCGTACAAACCATTTAAATGTCCTCGATTGTGATAAGGCATCTTCTTTAAAAGCCTGCTTCAACATTTGAAATGATTCGGGAGCTGTTTTTCCTAATTTAAAGCAAAACTCTATGCAGACTCGCTGTTTTTCAATGCAGTCCATACTAAAGTTAGAAAATGTTCTGATATACTCGAGCTTATAAATTCGAAAAAACGTTAGCGCGGGCGTCTGTGTGGTCAATTTCTTTCTACGAGTTGATAAATGTTTTATCTATATGATCCTTATAAAATTATTTCATTATTTTGAATATTCTACGTGAATCAGTCTCATTCCTGGAAATTATTGATCACTCGTTGTATATTTATAATTGTATGTAATTCTACTGTCCTCAAAGCTTATATCCATAGTTCATCTAAATATGCCCATTCCAAGAGTCTAGCGTCAGTATCACTATAAAAGGAAGATTAAAAAATGCAATATAACAGCGGTATGGTAGATTAAACTGGCGAAACCACTGGGAGGATTCACCACTGATGAGCCGGGCCCTCCCATTAATTTTTCCATTACAGTAAGGGCAGTAGAAATTGTTTAATTTTTTAAAGAATAATACGCGTCTATAATAGTTTCGAATTTACATACATATATAAAATAAAGAATACTACCTGCAAAATCAGTTAATAAAACGCTAGGAACTCAAATGAACGCTATATAGAAAAGTGATTGGGTCTTTGGGCTGATGTACGTAGTACAGTGAGAGCTTTCAATTGTTTCTGGTAAATGTGAAAATATATGTAAATAGGGCCTGCCTGGCTCATCAATGGTGAGCTCTTCCAACAGTTTCACTAGCTTTCGTGCCCGAAATTGCCAAAATAATTTAAAAATTAAAATTTAATAGATATTGCAATAGTTGTAAGTCTATTTTAATATACACACACAACATTTTATTGACAAATTATATGGTGAACTTGATTTTTCTTTTCTTTTTTATTACCTTTATTAAGAAGTAGATATTTTACTTCTTTCGAATATACAAGTATATTTGGTATAACTTCGCTTTCTTTTTTGAAAAAAAAAAATGTTTTTTGTCGTGAATTCTATATTGTTATAAAATAAATGAAGCTTTCAGGGCTAAGTTTCTTGTTCAACTTTTTATTTCAAGCCTTCAGACTTGTCATTCCTTCAACAGGATTATCACGTTAGCAAATTAATGATAAATACTATTTTATATACAAATTATTTACATTTTTTAAATACTTATGATATTGAGAGAAATATATTGCAATATTTGTGTTTGAAAAACAACTTTTTGAAAATATACGTGCATGGTGGATGATACGTGTGGTTGAACGGTATCTCGAGACTTCAAATCAAATTTCATAAATTCGTGAACTATTGTGTTATATATAGAAGAGTGCTTACATCTATGGGATAGTATTTGTCCATATTGTTTCGTATGTTTCTGATGTTTCAATGCATCTGTTTATACTTTTTTGCTGTTTGGTTATCATCGATTCTATTAAAAGTCTTTGGTATTTACTATGGATATTGTCATAATACACTATGGGTTGAGATAAGTTAAATGTATGACCTGTTAATTTTATGTGTTGAATAATTAAAAATTTTGGATAGCTCTACTGTTAATATTCCTATTATGTTCAGCTATTCTATTATGGACTTTTCTATTTTGGAAACTGAAATATGATTTTCAAAGAAAAAATTTCAAACATTTTGTCAACAAATTTGTAAAAATTTCATCCGTCCCTCGGATTGTAATTATACAATGAAATCTCGTGTTATTTAGAAGTGTAAGCGGTCTATTGTGTGATCTGACCAGCGGATGTGTCCTTCAAAAGATAAGGGGGCCAAAATAAACACCACGGTGACCAGTGGTCATTGCCCCTACAACCTGACCTTTTCAACGTGGTTGGGCAAGGTAAATAATGTGGTCATTGGTCAACCAGATTTTTTATGATTATCATGAAGAAGCGACATCTATTTTCAGTCTGTTGTCTTGCAGTTTGGGTAAGTCTTTGTTCATCGCAACACCTCGAGTAAAATTTCACCATTTGAGATTCCCGATAAAGGGGTGTATTTCTCTCTTCTAATATAGAGAGCGTACATTCACTCCGAATATTTCCCTTGTTTTTCACACTTTAAAATAGATAACAGATATTTCTAGTTTTTTTGTATTTTTAATTGGAACTAAAAAGGGTTATAAATACAATTTATGAAAATTCGAAACTATTTTAGACGCGTAAGATTCTTTTTGAATTTAAACAATTTCTACTGCCCTTACTGCAATGGAAAAAATAAAGAATCTTACGCGCCTAAAATAGTTTCAAATTTTCATAACAGATGGCGCGGTAGTGCATCATAATACAATTTATAATATTCATAGATATCATTGATGTCATTTATGCTCCAATGGCCCCCGATTCTTGCAAAAATTCAAACCCATCAGCGAGTGTAAGTAACCAAACGGTTCTCTGGCACATTTGTAAGTGCAAAGTCGAACTGCTTTTCACATGTGTAGACATGTGGTGTACTTACAGTAAAAGCAGTCGCCTACTTCAACCCACCATGAGTATCATGGCCTGTACCACATGTACTAGGGATAAGCAAAAAAAATTGATATAATTTTCATGTGTTATAGAAAAATTGGGTGTTTATTAGATATTCATTGGGGCTAAGACATTAAAATTTCTTTATCACACAGAACACTTGGGTATTCAATGGTTTTTATTACGTAGCCTCATAGAACTTGTAACAGTTATCCTATTAAGTATTTCTGAAATTGGATAAAAATTGATCACCAAACACATCTTGAATTCTAACAATTGTTTTATTTTGATATTCTTTGGTTATACAATGGTACATACGCGTATAGCGCCGTAACGTCTTACAGAATTTGTATATTCATCTTGAAGAAATGAAGTTGTCTAACTTGTATATTGACTGGTTGTCGTCTTAAAGAAGTGAGGTTTTGTCGTCTTAAAGAACATGGACATATATTGGTTTCGACTTAAAACCTCGCCGAATTTTTCATATTCAATGGATAATAATTCTAAGTCTCCCAGAGAGACTTTCAATAATGATTGGTTATGATGTAGTGGCAGGTAATCTCAGAAGTCAAGTCCATTCCCCTCGGCCCCATCTGTCTTCAAGATTCTGACTGCCTCCCACTACAGTGCTGCGCCAAGCTGAGTTTTCTGATGACGGGGCGTTGCAAGAACCTTCCCAAACTGGGTGAGTCTTGATAGAATAATATTGTGAAAAAAAGTATCTTTATTATCATTTTATATTTAACCATATATAATCTTATATATAGATGGAAATTTTCTTGGGAGGAAATTGATCTAAAGAGACAAGGGTCGCCTCTCCCGTCAAAATAGACGTCTAAAAACAGACGCCATCTATTGACCGTCGCCGCAACTAGCGGCCTTTATGGAGACCGATAACCCAAAAACTGCATAGTATATTCATCTCTCCCTTTAATTATACATCAGAGCTATCTATTATGTTCATCCCCCTAGTTTTTTTTTTTTTTTGCTTATCCCTAGTACACGTGGTACCGGCCATGATAATCATGGTGGATAGAAATAGGCGACTACTTTTATTGTAAGTGCACCACATGTCTACACATGTAAAAAGCAGATTGACTTTGCACTTACAAATATGCCAGAGCCCCATTTGGTTACTTTCACACGCTGGTGGGGTTGGACTTTTTCAAGAATCGGAAGCCATTGGAGCTTTTTTTTTAAAACATTTTTCGGTTATCGAACTGCGTACGTAACTTTAGAAATGATCCCTTGAAGTAAGGTCATTCTTTTTTTTATCAGAAAAAAGTGCCCAATGCGGGATTCGAACCCGGGTCGTAACGGTTGAAAACCAACAGTTTAGAGCATCCTTCCACCGACCATTCTAGTAAAAAACATTACTAGTGGTGATAGGTAATCAGCCCCAACACCAGTTTTGTCAAATTCAGACAAAAGCCGACCTGTATGCTATGGTGAAATATATTGTGATTCCCCTCCAACTATTTATAAATATTCATCACTACAATATAATTCTGTCAAATAATACCATGTTCCATAGAATAACATGTGTAGTTTTAATCCATTTCCAGGAGAACCATGCGCTCCCTTTACGCCCCTGCCAAGGATAGCGCTCTGGTTCGAGCTGGGGAAATGTCCCTGCAGGGATCCCTACGAGTGCATTCCTCAAAGAAACAAGACATTTTTATCTGGGGTAAGTGCCTTGAAGTCTAGTCATGGTGGGCTTGCATACTGTAACCACATCACATATCTGCACATGTATTTGCATAGTTCATGATAATCACGGTAAGTATAAGGTTGTGAAAGTTCACAACTGCTATTAAACCACATGTTTGAATATATAGAAAGCCTTTTAACAAGGTCGATGTTTGCCTACATCAAAAATTCTGTGTGTTTCCAGGATATATTCTTCAAGAATCCAAGATGTCTGACCAGGCTCTAAGAAGGCTCAATGAGTTCCTACACTATTCTTGTCAATAAACTTGTATAGAACTTATGTAATGTGTCATTATTCTCTGTACATCATCACTAGATCATCATAACTTTCCCAGGAGGTAGATGAAAAACATGTGTCGGACTACAAGGTTGTCCCAAGAGTTTGTAAACACTTGAAAAAAAATTGAAATTTCAATATTATTTTTCATAATATTATTCGCCGTTATGTATAATGTATTTGTATTATGTATAAAGAGTAATTGTATTATGTATTATTATGTATTCGCCGTAATAATATTATTAGCCGAGTAATAAGAACAACAACGTTTTAAGTAAAACACGAACTTTTCGGACAACCTTATATAAATACGTACATGGACCTGGGTTGGGACATTTCATTCCACGGATTGTGCACGACTCCATTATATTCTTTATGAGCACGACCTCCAAGATCTTATCTAATTTAGATTAAAAGGATAAGTAAAAAAAAATTCCACGGATTACGTACGCAGGAACCATCGGAATATTTTGTGGAAGTTGAAAGAGGTTAAAGCTGCAAACGTTCAACAGAACATTAGCCTGTTTCATATGGAACAAATATTTACAGCACACATCTGAAGCGAAATACATCTTTAAAGCAAAATTATTTCCCAATTCAGGATATGATCACAGCTTCAACGTACACATGCTTATTGGCCTCTAAAGTAAACAATTTTCAGATGTTTTTACTCTCTTATTTCTCTCTTTTAGTAAATAAATATTGCATAATTATAATATTAATCATTACTCTTTCTGCGCAGATTCTATATTTTTGACAATTTTTATATCGAATTGACCGTTTTATAAGAGATCGACTGACTCTCTCGATACAAAATCAGCATGGCCATTCTTGCCAAGTATGATATAAAGTTACAATTCGCGGAATCAAGTTCACATTTTCTATTGTTGCCAATTTTGTATCCTATATCTCAGATTCCTGAACGAGAGTTACAGGATTCTTAAATTTTCAAGCACTTACAGATCAAGCCTTCATGATGAGATTTCCGGATAGAAATAACCCTATTCTATTTTTAAAAAATATATATATATTCTAACTACTGTATGAATACTATAATATGGAGGATATACAGATATTGCTCCTGTGATATCTGTTTGGCGGTACATCGATTAAAAAATATTATATACATACTATAAGAGTACAGAACTATATTAATAAAATAATATTTTGAGAAATATATAGCATACTAGACGAATGACCCGGCTTCGCCCGAGAATTCCCCCGAGTGCAATTTCCTTCATAATGAAAGTACATCAATAATAAATAGTAGAAGTGCCATAGAATAGCAATACAGAAGTAACACATAAACCACGGACAAAAAGTGTGTGTGATGGAAAAAATTGTATTATATCAGTGTTTAGGTATTTGATTTATTATTATTTTTTTTTTTTTTTTGCAATCCATTTAGTTGTTTCAAAATCAATATGGTTTAAATAGATGGCAGCTTTTCCAGCGCATTAACCCTTGAAATTGCCTGAGTTGAGTGAGTGCTGCGATGGATCTTGACTGCGATGCCCATCTTCTCAGTAAGAATTAGAAAAAAAAGTTTATAAAAAAAATTAATCCAAAATACTGGCATGTAAATATTTTTTGTAAAAAATAAAAGAGCACATGGAAATTGGGCAAACATATGTTTGCTAATGACTGCGACTGCATTTTAAACGATTTTAAAAAATTATTTTTAAAAAGACCAGAACAAAAATTAATTTAAAAAATACGAAAGCCAATATTTACATACTAGCCGAGTGACCCGGGCAACGCCCAGGGTTTACCCAAAGGGCCTGCAGAGACTTTAAAAGTATAGATGGTGGCTTAAAAATCGCAATGGGTATATTCAGATTTCCTAGAAGCAGCATTTCAAGTAAGGATAAGTAAAAATACTTTCTAAGTATAAATTCGTTAATTCGACCATGTTTTGATTTCCAGAACCTATGAAATTACAAACAGTAATTCGACAATACCGATAATTCGACCCCTTGCGATAATTCGACCTTGATTTGATTTCCCAATCTCTGGCCTATCAAATAACAAACGGTAATTCGACAATATTAATTATTCACCACTTCTGATAATTCAACCATTTTAAAATGCAAATTTCGACGATTGATGTTTACTTACAACTTTACTTAAAAAAAGGTATTATAGATGCGAGCAACGAAACATTTTGAACCCATATAATGCAAATTCATATCCTCACTTAAAGGGTGTCAAGCCTAAAGGATGCGAATTCATGTCCCTGATTTCTAAAAATTAACATAAAATTGTAGGCTACCAACGCGAATTCGCGTCTACTGGGATCTTTTCCCATACCTTCTTGCCTATTTATCAGTGGGTTGGGTGGGGGGGGAATGTCAGCTGTCCCAATGTACCTGTAAAATGTCACATGCGACCGAGTTCAAGCAGCCATTATTTTTATTTATTTCAAGCTATATAGATTACATTAAAAGAAAATATCATTTTTTAAACATGTTATTATATGAACAACTCGATTTTCATACGGCCCACTGGACCATGTAACTCTGGAATCATAAGTGCAAAAACAGACATCCCTAAAGGACTCCTTTAAAATATCTTTATGATTCTTTTTTAATAATATTCTTAAACATTTTTAATTTTTTTTTTCATATTTATTAACTTTTCAATATAGAAAATAAGATAACATAAAAGGGATAAATTCATTTAATGGACCTCACTAAAAACTGCATTTCTAGCCGAGTGACCTGGGCAAAGCCCCAGGTTTACCCTAAAGGCCTGTGAATGGGCAGGATAACCATATGTGTGCCATTGCAAAGATCCTAAATCAATGTATAGAGCACTGGGGAAAATAGGTTTTTTTTTTTTTGCTTATCCCTAGTACACGTGGTACAGGCCATGATAATCATGGTGGGTAGTTAGCGACTGCTTTTACTGTAAGCGCACCACATGTCTACACATGTGAAAAGCAGTTTGACTTTGCACTTACAAATGCCAGAGCCCCGTTCGGTTACTTGCACTCGCTGGTGGGGTTGGACTTTTGCAAGAATCGGGGGCCATTGGAGCATTTTTTTTTTTTTTTAAACAGAAAAAAGTGCCCAATGCGGGAATCGAACCCGGGTCCTAGTGGTCGAAAACCAAACGGTTTACCCAGCCTTCCACCGACCAAAAGTCAAAATAATAATAAATATTTTATGAATGAACAAATAATACAAAAAATTGCTTTCAGGTGAGAAACTATAGGCATTGGTGAAAACTTTAAAAAATTATATTGAAAAAAAAAAAAAGAAAACAAATATTAAAAGAAAATTCAATACAACACAACTATATAGCAAATACAGCCATTATTTCTAGCCGAGTGACCCGGCAACGCCCCGGGTTTAGCCTAAAAACATGTGAAGCGCTAGATAACCATATGTGAGACATTGCATAGATCCTGAATCAATGTATAGAGCACTGGGGAAAATAGGTAAATAAAGACCAAAAATCAAAATACTTAATTATAAATATTTTATTAGTGAACAACTAATACAAAAAAATCCTTTCAGGTGAGAAACTATGTTGTTGATGTTTCTTATCCCCTTGTGTAAAGATTACACGAATTCCATGATTTCATGGAATGGGGTATAGGGGTGCAGCTTTCGTTGATCATGGCACCATGATCCAGGCACACTTTGGTGAAAGTCTGACTTTGCCTGTGATTTGAGGCCATTCCAAATATGGAAGCCTTTGTTTCTGACTCTAACATGAGCACAGACGCAGCTCCTCCGTATCCCTGGAGTGGAACCATTGCTGAGGTCCATCAACTGGGTCAGTTGAACTCAGGATTTTTAAAGAGGGAGTGTCCCTCCTGGTTACAGCATCAAGTCTACCAGAACAAGACTTGATACAATCGTGTAGAGAGTTTACTGTACCTCCCAACAATGTCCACTGCACCACAGGCCAGTTACAGAGGGGTAAGCATGGGAGGTGTGAGAAACTATAGGCATTGGTTGATGAGGCACAATTTGGATTGTAGATTATAAACAAAAGGTAATAAGACCAAATCCAAATATATAAATAGTGTGTGACGTTTCGGTAACAGCGTTGTTACCATCTTCAGACAAAAGTACTGAATGGAAAAAAGGAGCCTACAGCACCCGGTGTTCCCAGGTGGTCACCCTCCCAAGTACTGACCGAGCCCGACGTTGCTTAACTTCGGTGATCGGACGAGAACCGGTGTTTTCAACGTGGTATGGCCGTAGGCCATAGTACTTTTGTCTGAAGATGGTAACAACGCTGTTACCGAAACGTCACACACTATTTATTTATTTGGATTTGGTCTTATTACCTTTTGTTTATAGGCATTGGTGAAACTTTAAACAAATTTTTTGGAAATGAAACAAAAAGTAAAAGAAAACAAATCTTAAAAGAAAATTAAATACAACACAACAATAAACCAAATTAGACAACATAAAAGGCATACATTCATTTATTTGAAATGAAAAAAAAAAATTAAAAGAAAACAAATCTGAAAATAAAATTGAATACAACACAACAATATAGCAGATAAGACAACATAAAAAGGAAAAATTCATTTAAAGGACCTCATTAAAAACTATATTTCTAGTTTTATAAATACGTGGGTTCAACTTTACCCGTATGCTATTCAAAGTTCGCACACGTGAAAAAGCCACATAGAGCTGTCCATGAGTAAACACGGGCTCATGTAGCAAGAGACCCACTCTAGCAAAGGTTTGGCCTTGAGCCTTATTAATAGTCATGGCAAAAGCCAACCTTAGTGGAAACTGACGCCTCTTCAGAATGAAGGGAAGGTTGGTATCTGAAGGAGCCAAAGATATTTTTGGCACCAATACAGTTTGTCCAACTTTGGTCCCTGTCAGTATTTGTGCTTCTAGGACATGAGAGCGCATGCGCTGGATAACCATACGTGTGCCATTGCAGAGACCCTGCTTAGGATTCAAATTTCTAAGGAGCATAACAATAGCACCAATCTTAAGGTTTAACCGGTGTGGAGGCATTCCTGTGGGAGTAAGGCTATTAAGGAATTCAGTAGGGTAGTTATTTTGTTCCTCCACATTCTCACACTCGACACTGTCAACACTGAGAAAACACTGACTCCTGTTTGGTAAGCGATCCAAAACTTTTTCATTAATCTCTAACGAATCTGTGTTTTTTGGCGTTAAAATCACAGACTGGCTAAGGGCGGTAATATCACCATAGGAAGAACCAAATATTTCCTGCACCAGGTCAACCCCATGAAAGATACAGCTTTCTGGAAGAGAAATGAGGCCCTGTTGGTCTGTAGGTAGATCACCATCACCAACTTTAAGTAACCATTGAGAGAAGCTCTGTGCATCAATACCTGCTCGCATATTCTGAGTAAGGCGCAAGATCACAAACAATGGCCATAGCTTGCTTTGCTTAATGCAAGCAGCAACAATTTCAGCTCTTGAAGCTCGAGGTACCACAGGTAGCACTTGGCGAAAGTCACCTCCAAGAACAACAACCTTTCCGCCAAAAGCAAGGTCACAATGCATAATGTCCTTTAGGAGACGATCCACAATTTCAAGTGCTCTGTAGTGGGCCATAGGAGCCTCATCCCAAATAATTAAGGATGATCTACGAATAAGCTCAGCCTCAGAACTATTGGCCGAGATCGCAGCTACAGAATTCTCAAGCAAGGGAATCGGCAGCTTAAACCTGGAATGGACAGTCTGGCCACCTGACAAAAGGGTAGCCGCTATTCCAGTGGAGGCCAGCGGAATGACAATTTTTCCAACGGCTCTAACACAATGAATTAGGGTGTTATAAACATAAGTCTTGCCCGTACCACCAGGCCCATCAATAAAAAAGCAACGTGGATTTACATTGAGGGAATCAACAATTGTGTCAACAATTGACTTTTGATCTGGTGTAAGGGACCTATACATTTCTGTCCCAATTTGCAGCTCTGCATTAACATCAAGGTGATCCTCTCCTGAATCAAGAAGTGGGGTTAGGGGTGCAGGAAGTCCATAATGGTGGCAACTGAGGCGATTTTCTCTCAGCTGGAATTCAAGCTCTCTGAGAGTCATCTGTTCAGCAGCTGCGTCAGATGTTGCACGAGAAAAGTCCTCACTAAGATACCCCTTGTATTTGGTCCACAGTGATACAGGGTCGGTAGGATTATTGTAGATGAGAATTGTCGCAAAGAGCTGCCGCAGTTGACAAGGCATTTGGAACAAAGCCGCCTCAGCCAAGGATGCATCCCATTCAGAATCATCAGCCAATAATCCACGGCGCTGGGCAGCCTCTTTAAAAGTGGAGCAAACAATATCATCCACAGTTCGCAAATCTTCAAAACTCTGAGCACCTGCAACATGTAATAGTAGAAGCCGGAGGTGGTAACGCTCAGAATCTTTAGGATTCACTGAACACATACGTCCAATGCACAAAGCCCCACCCCGAACTCTAGCACTCCATTGATTCTGCCTGAAAACATAAGCGGAAGGTATGTCTCCATATAAAAGTGATCTTGCGGATACATTAACACAATTGAGCTGAAACCAGGCAGTCAGAGTTGTGCGCCTGCGTGAGGCATTTTCAAGAGCCTGTTCTTTACTACCTTCAACAAAATAGACAGATTGAAAATTAGGTAGATGAACAGCTAAGCGGCATATGGTATGCGAGTGAGCATGCAAGCGATATTCAAACATTCGCCACATTGCCTCAGGAACACTTACATACCGAGCGTCAAGAAAGTTTTTGATTTCATCATGTGCCCTGCTTTCCATATCTAATTCTCCAACAGACACTTCCACCTCAGCCCTGTCGTGTCCCTTATATACATACTTGAAAAGATATTTGACACTTTTCACAGAGGCACAGACCTCCACATTAATGTGAGCATTGAACCTAACCAGCAGATAGGGGTTATAGGGAACAACCCAGCGGTTATCCACCTCGTGAGTGCCCACAACTAATGTCTGGCCGTCATCTCGACGTCTGTAGCGAGGATAGCCATTATTGTTAGCCTCAGTCAGCTGCAGGAATGATTTAGGGAAGTCTTTAGTACACTTGCCATCAGACATGCATGGTGAGTGAAGATTGAAGTTTCCACAAGGACCATGGATCATATGTTTACGAACCATGTCATACAGCTGAACCTGCATAGTAGGGCTAGGAATTTCTGCACAAACCAACATGTCAATGGCATCCCTGTCTCTAGGCTTGTCTTCTTCTCTAAGCATAAACAGCATGTGGGCATGCGGTAAACCGCGTTTTTGGAACTCAACAACATGCACCCGAGCAATGACCACTCCCAATACATGCTGACTAACAATCTCGTGCAGTAATTGTTGTAACTTGAGATTGAAAACTCTAGCCACCAGATCCGGTCTATCAGAAGGATTCTGGTTAGGAAGAAGATTTTCAACAATGTCAGTCCAACGTGGGTTACAGGTAAATGTCACGAATAGGTCAGGTCTTCCAAACTTTCTAACAATGGCCATTGCATCCTGATAGTTTTGTTGCATGGCCCGGGAACTCCCAGGAAAGGAAGATGGAAGAATAAAAATACGGCCTATTCGCACACCCCGAGAATGTTCCTGCTCATGGATATAATCCAGCAGACCTTGATATAACTCCACCCTAAGCAGGGACTGATTTTGGCGAATATAGTTCAGGCGATTGCCCTCTGTTTTAACATAGGCATCAACAACATATTGCTGAAATAGTCTCCTGCCATAGTGAATGGGCGAAAAGCCAGGTCTGATGGCCAACCTATAACTATAGAACTGAAGCATGGTAACATGGTTTCTAGTGCTTGTGCGCATGTTTTCTTCATGTAAGATTCCTATTGCCCAACCAGGATCACCGGCAGGAAATAAAAGAGGGTATGTCATTGGGTCACAGTTAGGATTAAGTGGAGAAATACGCACTAAACCACAATCATGCGGAAAAACAGCAATATCTCTGTTAGAAGGTACATGGCCATCTTGATCAACAAAAATGGCCGCAACTTCACTTACACTTGGGGCATTATATCGGCGAAGATCTCTACAATGATTTTGCCGGATGAGCATCTGAACCTGACACATTTGCCGGTTCTCAATGCGAGCCCGGTGTTCCTCAGCTAGTTCCACCTGGTGCATCTGCCTATAAGCAGAAGTATACGGATTCACACGCCTAAGCACAGAATCCAAAATAGTCAATATACCAGGATGGCATTCCAAAGGCCTAGATGCTGCAATGCGTGTATTATTCGCAGCCTCAGAATCCAAAATATAAAGTTGGGCATAAGACGGGGCTCTGTTTCCATGAGGATGAAGGGGCCCAGTCAAATGATAGATCTGTCCATGGATTCTATAACAAAAAGGCCCCTGTCCAGAAAAGACATCAACCTGCGCACCCATGGAGGCAAATGCCAAAGAGCTGTTGTAGCTCCGAATGTTGGTCTGGAAGTACTTAGCCTCCACACTGTTTGAAGTCATCAATTCCATCATTTCATATGGAAAGGAGGACAAAGTAGGAAGAATAACTTTCCCTTTGTGGCAGCAGGAGCTACCAACAGTTTCGCCAGGGAAATGAAGGGCTGAGCAGTAAGGGCAGACTATATCAAGGCCCCCAATAATATATTCAGTGGGAACAGGAGAAATAGGATTAGGGGCGTTGTTCCCGTGGCGAGTCCTATAAGCGAGTCTTCCACGGCCTCTGCGAGGCATGATACAGAAGCCGCTGAAAAAAAAAAGCTAAACTAAAAACCAAGTTGAGCAAATACATGTTAAAATAAATTTAATGTAATAGATCTCAATATAAACAACACATTAAATTGCACAGTGCAAAAATGTAGAAAATTGTATGTATCATATAACATTTTATCATATAACAAATTAAGTAATCAACAATTGATTATACAAATAAATAATTAGCCTCTTATTGAGAAAAATAAAGATGCCAAAGACATTATGAAAGATACTGCAAAAAAGAATTATGAAAGATACGGCAAAAAAGAAAACCAGACACAAAAAATTGAGCAAAATGTAAAATTAAAAACTATAACAAAGAACCCGCAAATTAATTTAATCAGAAAAACAAAAAAGACGCTGAAAAAAAAAGGTAAAATAAGAACCAAGCAGAGGAAAACTATAAAACTGAAAGCCAGGACAGGCATAAAAAGAAAATCCCAAGTAAGTGAGGAAACAATTGATAAAAAAAAAATGTGCAAATAATATGTATATAAAAAAGCAAAGCGCAATTCTAAACCCAAATTTTTTTTTTATGAGAAGAACATCAACATATTGAATGATTATGGCAGTCCATAGCTTCCCTGACAAAAATTCACCAAAAAAGTTAAATATTCCAAAATAAGTAAGGCACTTTTGCAGCCCCCCTGACAAAAATTCACTAAAAGAGTTAAGTATCCAAAAAAATATTTTGGTATATATATTGCTAAATGTGTAACAAACATGTATATGAAAAAGCAAAGCTTAATTCTAAGTTTTAATATTTTTTTCAATATACAGAAGAAATAAGACACAAAAATGGAGCTAAATTCAAATGAAAAACTATAACAAACAGTTATAAAAGATAATTATTATAGAATAAAGTAATAATAATTCAATCTACAAATAGAAAAATGTATATATTTAAATGAAAAACTAAGTTTCAATATTTTTTTTAATATACAGAAGAAATAAGACAAAAATGGAGCTAAATTCAAATGAAAAACTATAACAAACAGTTATAAAAGATAATTATTATAGAATAAAGTAATAATTCAATCTACAAATCGAAAAATGTATATATTTAAATGAAAAACTATAACAAAGTACTTACATAATCAAATTAATCAGATATATATATTATTTCAAAACACTTTCTACGGAATTTCAAAACAAATGATTGATGATGATAAATGCAAAAAATCTACGATTGTAAAATAGATTAAATTAAAAAATAAAAATAACTGTTAACATTAGGAAAATAAAAACAGGCCTATGACACGAAGAAAAAAATAACGAAAATTTTGGTATATAGATTGTTATGTGTAGTTCAGAATCTTCGGAGGAGATAGCTCAGGACTTTACAATGGAAAACTCTGTTACGGTATTATCTATATAGACAGTAACGCTAATTTTGTAAAGTTTATTATTATTATTATTATTGCATTGTGTGCACTTACCGTAACATAGTAATATAAATTTCTCTCTCAATACTCAATACTTTTGTAAAAAAAAAGTAACACTCGTATAAAAAGGTGTTTCAAAAAAAGTACACAAGCAACTTGAAAAAAAAAAAATGCAGAACACTCATTGATCGCTTAATTGGCCTGGTGTTGTTACTTCGCCTCGTATTTACTCCGCGTAAAAAAAAAAGTTCTTCAAATGAAAAAAAAAATAAATAGACAAAAATAAATACTAATCAAAATGTAGCGGAAAATTTTCCTCAGGTTTATAAAAAGCGACATGCAAAATTTGGTACCAATTGGTTCAGTAGTTTTTGAGTTTATCGCGAAACAGACAACAGACATTGACTTTTATATATAAGAATATATGCGCTAACGGACAATATGCAATTCGCATACCAAAAAGGGAGCATCCTTCAAATTATAAGCTATGCAAATATGTGTGTAAGATAAAATCAAATATGTCGAGAAATTCAAGTATGTAAATTATGCCAGTTTGGTGCGGATGCACATGACTGAACTCTCAGGAGCGGCGTAACAAGTTTTATATTGTTATAGAGGCTAATACTGGACGTTCTATCGCGAAGCAAACAGAACCTAAATATGCCGTACCAGATAAAGGTAGCAGAAGACATCATTCCCCGTTGACGGGGTTTCAAATAGGCATCATCATCAGCCTGAAAACGGTAGGGTGACCAAATCGCCGAATGGCACTTCAATAGTCCAAACCTTACCATCCATTTGTGCTGGTAGCGGTGGAGACAAAGTGCCCATACGGCTCAAGACGTCATGCAGGGATGAGTAGATAGGATATTCAGATTGCTCACTACGCGCTAAAAATCCCACAGTGATCCTGTCCACCATGCAGATTGATATAGGGGGGCTCCGGTGTGTGCAAGAAACATATCAAAGCTCATTGCGGAGGCAAATCTGCGATCTCAGTGCACTCTGCGTGTACAGCCATTAACATCCCAACACAGGCGTACACGGTGGTGCCAAGCCCGATTTTCTTGGAACGCCACTGGATGTGATCATAGATGTTTAGTAATTATCACCGCTTTGCGCTGCAGTCAGATTATCACTGTAGCATGATTTGAAATCCTCCAGGGGTGATCGCTACAAATCTAACTTCGATGTCGATCGCCACACTTCTGGGGTTCTAGTGGAGCTGTACTGGACGATGGAGTTTTATTTTTACTTAGAAAAGATTTGTAGCTTATAAATTGGGAGAGCATCAGTTGAATTTAAAGGCATGGCATTTTTGTTAAAGGGCTGGAGGTTCCAAAATTGGGGGGGGGGGGGGGGGGGCGGTCTAAGGGCTTGTTAGTAGGATGAAAGAATGAAGGCATGATACTGAATATTCCCATCTACTAGAGCTTCTGATGGATGGAGAGTGCACGGCCATCTTGTTGGACACTCATCATATTGGTGACAGCGGATAAATAAAGGTGAAAGACAGAGGAGGTCTTGTGTGGTGTTGGGATCGTATTGTTTGGACGCTGTTCATGGTACTGCCTTCGTTGACATCTTTCCTCATAGGATGAGCTGTAATTGAGAATAAATGCTCCTAGCTGATGTCGGTGGACGTGGAATGCCAACGGAAGCATTGAATGTTGGGATATTCTAGCTGCTCGGATAGCGCCCTCGGGACTGACTACGTTCACTCTGGCTCCTGCTTGCTTGTACCTCCGAGCTGGTGTCAGGGGACGTGGCAGGCTAACGGTGATAAATGGTGGTAGCTTGTGTGATTGTAGAAGCTTGCTGCTCGAACTTAATCGCCCCCTGAGCCGTCATTCCATTGTATTGAGCCATCTTGCCGGACCGTGCTGGGGGAGCAATAGAGAAGCTTTTTTATTGTCCGGAGATTGATCGCTGGTCAGTTCACGTATGTGGCCATTATCCCGTTCTTCCTCGCCGATCCTTCGGAAGTCATAACTGCGAGTGGTCATTCTTGCGTCGTTATGGCAATACTTCCTCTCCTAACCTTCCCCACAAGTATATTTCGAAAATTACGAACTTGTTTTAATACTATTGTTTTTAGTATCCATTTGGTGACTATATGGACCAATATTCTCCAGTTTGATCTGTTGGCGACCATCTCTTGCAGATCATCTAGTGACCTTCCGGTAGCTTCCTCGACCCCTTCCAGCCAGATAGTTAGAAGTCTTCTTCTCTTTATTTTGTCCCTATAGTTTTCTCAGCAGTTCTTTTTACAGAAGTGGTTTCCTAGTACCTTCTTCAGTCAACAACAACAACAAAGCTTTATTAAGACAATTTAGTCTTATACGGATTCTCCAAGCACAGAAATGTAAGGTACATACAAGAATAACAGTAGTAACAACAACAAAAGTCCCTGTTATGACCTTTTGGTCTTATACAACTTCTCCACGTAGAAGAGGGTATATACAGGAATAACAGCAATAGTTACAATAATTAGCAATGCTATTTACAATTTGTCAAGGGGGATAGTAGCAGGAAAGGGGCCGCTGGGGAACTATAGTATTAACATGGGTAGTTGTTATTATATCTCTTGAGGAAAGATTACGCGACAATAAAGTTGGGATGTCCAGAAAAGTCTCCAAGGTGGTTGGTGCGAATGTTTAGTTCACCATATAAAATTATCTCCAGTCCATTGTGTATCTTGATCGTAGTATTTATATTCTCTAGTTGGGACCTTCTTCAGTCTATTCCGTTGGTCAAATATATTTGGCTCTTCCACCTTTTGAGGTGATTTATCTCCCAAGGACAAGAGAGTGTCCTTCCTCATTACGAGAATTAAGTCGAAAGCTTATGCCGGCTTTCTTTTGGTCTCCTTTGTGTTAATCATCCCGTTAGGACAGAGGTCGGCAAACTTTTGAGTCGGAAAAGTCAAAAATTACAATTTACAAAATTTCAAAATTTTTAAAGAGCCACAAAATTTTTTCTTGACAATTATAACATATTTTCGAATGGAATTATATAAAGAGCCACAGCTTCACATTCAAAGAGCCGCATGTGGCTCTCGAGCCGAGGTTTTCCTATCCCTGCGTTAGGATGTTGTCTACCGGAGTTGTGTTCACACTGGGAGGTACAAATAGGGATTTCGCATTCATTGGGATTGAGACCAAATTGTATTTCTCAAAACCCTACAGTACTTTTAGAAATAAAATATTGACTATTATTATATACAAATCGATTTATTGTGGATCTATATAAAAACTGTTCTGTTACAAAATCACTTTATTAGGTACCGCTCAAAAAGAGCAACAGAACCTACGTTATTTACGATGAATATATGAACAAGTTCTTCACACACATATAAAAAAAGTGTCCAATGCGGGATTCGATCCCGTTTCATGGCTGTCGGAAACCGATATCTATATATAAAATTGTATATATCAACATTTCTCTATATATGATATTTAGTTAAATAGTAAATTATATGTGTGCATCTCGCATCTCACACTTGTGATATAAATTATACACATTATATAGAAAGAAAAGAATATAGCTAAATTTTTAAATTGAATATTAACCCATTGTGCAACGATGAAATTCATTGATGTTTAAACCAAAAAGCTACACTTGAAATCTCCATTCAACTTCTTATTGATAAAACTAACTACTTTTAAAGACTATATCTTAGCATGAAAATCTCAGGCTTTCGGGGATAAATTTCTTTCAAAATATTTCATTCATACCTCTAACTCCGCCTTTGCCGGTCCCAAGTCCGGATGAAAAAAGGGGAGCAGTAACAAGCTCGCTAAAAAAACTTAGGCTCAGCTGGCCTGGCTGATAGCACACTGTAAGGGCGCCTAATCCAGGGATACAGGATGAGCAGCGTTTGTATTCCATGTTAGGAGCGGCTGCACATGGCGTCTGTTCCTCATGTCAGAGGCGGCCATTTCTTTTGGAGCTAAGTCGGCCTGCTACTGAGTAGTGCTCCCAGTCTTAATGACAAAGACGCATTCTACTTCACACAGTCATGATGGTTGTCAAACAAGCTTGATACCCTAATATGATTGAGTGGAGATAAGAAAGAAGAAGAAGAATTATACCTCTAGCTTTCATGCATGTGTATGTGAAGGCTAGAAATATGAATTAAATATTTTTAAAGAAACTTGAAGCTTGATGTTTTCACACTAATATTGTCACAGAATTCTGTGGTGGCCTACTATGCAAATTAAATGTCATCATCCTTATGTCAGCATTTTATATGTAAATAGTTTGTAGATATATCTCGGTTGTGTGGATTGATCGATCTGGAAAAAACTTCTAAATACCTTTCTTGTAGAAATAAATTATTCTTGAGGCTACTTAAAGTAGATTTATCTCATTATTCAATTACCTAACCTTGTAGGATGCTTGAAACACGTTCTCGGAAAAATACAAGACATATCTGGGGAAATAATCAAGACTGAAGATTCTGCCAAACGGCAATCCGGTGCAACAATTGGTGGAGATGCAAGTTATCTTGAATCCTAATATCGAAATCCCCAAGTACGATGGTACACAATATTTATACTGTGACAATATTGATACAAGGGATTATTTTATTGAAAGACTATCTTACAAACTACTGAAGTATATGAGAGACCGCTGCTTCTTTATGTGTGGAGATGTGATTGCATCTTCCTGCATGCGCCTCAGTATCTGCCGTCGATGGCGTTACCTGGCGCTGAGAGACAGAGGAGCCAATGAGAGCAGAGATACTATATATACCCATATTACATATATACCTTTTTAATACGCTTATTACAAGGTTCGGCCAATTAATGATGCACAATCGGTAATAAATTATTTTATTGACATACTAGAAAACTGAATTAAAGACAACTTTTTTATAAAAAGATTTACTGGCCGAAGTATTTTTAATTCTAGAACTATGAATACCCCCACCTCTATCTTCATGATAGAAAACAGAAGCTCTATATTTAAGAACTCTCCTAACAGTCCTCTTTATATATTAGAATCATTCAATATATCCACCTTCCTTCTGTACATATTTTATCCAGTGTTGTTGCCAACTTACAAAATCACCTTGATAAAACGCTTTAACTAACTCTCTGAACCACCCTCTAACAGCTTGGAGTAAAGTTTTCCCATTTTCAAATGTTTTGCCACGTAAAAAACGTTTTAATATTCCAAACAAGTAGAATTCTAAGGGTGCAAGGCAAGGCTGTACGCAGGGTGACATCACCCATACCTTGCAATATTCGCCAAAGTTAGGTGTGTCTTGTGAGGTCTCGTATTATCCTAAAGAAATTTGAATTGAGTACTTTCTAAATTGAATGTTTTGTTTAAATTGCTCATTTTAGTTTTTCTATTGTCTTACAATATCTTTCCTTGATAGAAGAATTTCTTTCAAGAATATCAATGAATATCAGCCCTTCTTAGTTTCAAAGGCAGAGATAATGATTTTGTACTGGGAAGAGAAGAGCCTTGTTTTTTTTTTTTTTTTTCTTTACTGGCGATGTTTTATGAATCAATTGCCTAGATTAGTGCTTTGAAGAAGGATCATAATAATAAATCCAAGTCTCATCACATGTTATCACATCTTTTTAAACACCTGAGAATTCTCCAGAAAAAGTCACCATGAGGTCTAAACAAATCACTTTCAGATTTGCATCATTTGTTGTGTTAGAAGTTTTGGCACGTACGTATTTTGAAAAAAAAAAAGATTTTGTGTGTGTGTGTGTGACATCCAAAATCATTAATAAATTTAAGAATACTTTCTTTAGACATAGAATGTTTTTACATCATTTGATGAGTCGTCATTGATCAATTCCTCCGTTAGAGCCAAATTTTGGTCCGTCACTACAGAAGTCGGTCTACCTGGCCTTTCTTTACCACCAATATCAAAATCAGCAGTCTGGAAGCACTGAATCTATTTTTGTATTGTACTTCTATCCATGGCTTCGTTTCCATACACAGACTTTAGCTTCTAGTGAATTACAGTGGCTGAAATGTCTCCATACTTAAACAGAAACTCCATCACCGACTGTTGTCGGATTCTTGTGTTTACTTCAGACTGCATATCTTGGAAATTACAAAATATATCTTAATTCTGTTTGCGTAATGAGAAAAATAATTTTTAGTCAGTAAACTTTTTTTAAGGAGACAGAGGCAATTTTGTTCACACTTGGTTATCTCTTGTGTCTTCAATAAAGGTCACTGTGTATCAAAAATCTTTCAGAGTTATTGTCTGAATCCCGATATACATGCTAAAAGGTACAACTTCCTGAAGTTTTGTCCATGAGTGTATTTTAATGCAAAAACCAAATTAAAATAATAAAATATAAGAAAATCAATGTGCGAAATTGACAGAGTACCAAAATCTATATATAAAAATATCAAAATTGATAATCTATTCAAAAATAATAAATACTTTGCTATACATTGAAAAATTTTCATGTAGAAAATTAGGAAAGACAAATTATAAAATGACATGGTAATTTATTTATGGCACAAGAACAAATTAAAATTTATAAAATACCAGAAAGGCAATAAGGCAAGTTTAAAGAGTACCAAAATATAAATATCAAAATAATAATCTGTTCATAAAATAATAAATATATCTCACTCTATCGCTACAATATAAAGAATATCAACATGCTATTAATTCCCCCATTGCCAAGATGAAGACCAAACCGTGGACCACCTCCTCTTCACCTCTCTGCCCAACCTTCCAATACCAAAGAATCCTAACGGCCACCTTCCTAGGGATCACCAACCTAAGTCCAGCATCCCTAGAGAATCTCCCAAGAAATAAATCTGCCTGGAGCCACCTCAGTAATTGGACTTCCACTGGTATGTTGTAAATAAACCAAGAAGACTTAGGTGTCAGCCTGGGTAGTTGGTGACTTCTGTACGTGGTGGCTCCAGGAACCTGGTTTAATCAAATTAATTAATTAAATATTAACATAGGCTCTCTACAATACATGTTAGAAGAATCTAAACGATTGTCATGTTAATGAAGATGGTGCAGAATTAAGCACCTAATAAATTGCCGAAATGGATGGAGCGAATTTCGGTACATAGAACTTGCTTCTAACAGAACAATACTAGAGGAGAAGATCGGCAGTGTTAACATTTATTAAAATTTGACAGATATTTAGAAAAATCAATATTACCATAGTCACTAAGATATTAATTCAGAGGTAGCACTATTGGCAATGTAGCATTGGCTTACACTCTTCGGTCTAGACCAGAGGTCGGCAAACTTTTGAGTCAAAAGAGTCAAAAATTACAATATACAAAATTTCAAAGTTTTAAAGAGTCACAAAATGTTTTCTTGCCAACAATAAATAGTACTCGCATGAATAATATTTACGTATGGAACTATATAAATAGCTTCACATCCAAAGAGCCGCATGTGGCTCGCGAGCCGCAGTTTGCCGACCCCTAGTATAAGCACCTCACCATGCAACGATACCATAGGAAGACAAGCTGTTGAAGGTAAATATGTCCTTCTTGACACGTTACTACGCTATTAATTCAGAGGTACCACTATTGGCAATGTAGCATTGGCGTACAGACTTCGGTCTAGGCAGCCTACCATGCATCAGTACCATAGGAACACAAGCTGTTGAAGGTAAATACAAGGGATTTGTATATCCTTCTTAACAATTCAGGGGCTCTGAGTGTCGCCAAAATAGAATGATGTCTTGGGTAGAAATTTGATTCCAGATTGTCTTTGGAGCATCAATACCCACCTATATCATATTGTGGGTTAGAAAATCATACACTTTGGGTAGTAGTCCGTAAACCTATATTCTCTTTACCTATATCAACACCGGCCACTCAGCCAAATCTCTATTCTGTGTAACATAAGGACAATACAAAGACAGCTGTGCAAACCTTACAACCGTCGGTATTCATTATCTTCAAAAGTTGCATAGCATCATGTAGAGAAACGGAACGGTCAAATAAAGGTTAGGGAAGACAAATGAGCAACACCATCATTGTTTGTCTGACCTGCCGGTTGTTATTTCCTGTTAGCCGACCCCCGATGACCCTGGCTGGAGCTATATAGGGGGGTACAGGGGCGCTGTATTGAAAGAAAGATGTTTTTCCAACTGAGTGTCCTCATACTGCTGACTTCGCCACTCTTTCTGGTAGGTAGTACCATCCTGCCCCTCACACACCGTCCAAACTTTCATGTAAAATGTTCCGATAAATTCAGCTCTTGTGAACAGTAAATGCAAATGTTTTTTTTTTTTTCATTCGGTTAAGCTTTGACAGTTTTTTTTTTTTTTTTGCTTATTCTTAGTACACGTGGTACAGGCCATGATAATCATGGTGGGTAGAAGAAGGCGACTGCTTTTACTGTAAGTGCACCACATGTCTAAACATGTAAAAAGTAATACGACTTTGCACTTACAAATGTGACACAGCCCCGTTTGGTTACTTGCACTCGCTGGTGGGGTTGGATTTTTGCAAGAATCGGGGGCTACCAAAACTTCACACACTATTAATTTATTTGAATTTGGTTTTATTACCTTGTAGCTATAATCTATAATTGTGCTTTATCATTAATGATCAAAACCGTCTTTGATTGCGTTCATTCTCGTAGACACTGCATGGTCACAATACAACAGAAGCTTCGTTATAAAAGTCTGTCGAGGACAGAATGACGAATAGTAAGTTCCAATGTTTTGCCAAATTAAATAAAGATTTCGGTGTGATTAAAACTCATTAATTGTGTATAATAATCGAATATAATTAGATAATTATCTATTTATTGATATATATGTACCAAAAAGAGGCACCTCTCCCTTTAAAAAAATGAATTAGAGCAATGCAGTTTGCTAACCATCCCTTTGAAGAACACACTGATGGGGGTGAGGCATGTGTCACAAATCTAGTTTTAGAAAGGTCAGACGAAAGCATCACCTGTTTGACAGCTTCGACCGATGTCCGAACCCCGCTCCATATTCTCCCAAGCTGGTGTTGTAGCTCGTTCTTTATACCACTGAAAATACATTACTCTAATGCGCCTTTAAAGGGGGAGGTGCTCCTTTTTGTACATGGCTACCATCGCTCCCTCAACTTTGCATTGATATAAATATATTTATATACACTCATGAACAAAACTTAAGGAAGTTGTACCTTTTAGTATGTATATCGGTATTCAGACAATAACTCTGAAAGATATTTGATATAGAGTGACTTTTATTGAAGACACGCGAGATAACCAAGTGTGAACAAATTGTCTCTGTCTCCTTAAAAAAATAGACGACTAGAAAACTTTTCGAATACTTTTCCCTTCCTTAAGATATATCCATGGGTATATGTTGTTTATGTTCTTTTGCACATTGTAGCTGTACTTTATTACGAGATATGTGAGAGGACACACACATTTTGACATTGAGACGTTACTCTCCTTGAACTGAAGCTTACATGCTGCCTGTCTTCTTTAAATATTGATTCAAAAATGCCTCCCCCGTCAAAATAGGCACCAAAAACTGCTTTAGAAATTTCAAAACATACACCCGGAGACCATGGTTTCGGGTTATGGGCTTCATCAGTCTAGGACGGCTTTTATTTCTTATGATTCAGAGAGGTTCATTAAATATTTTAAACTATATAAGATGTTAAGAAAAAAGGCATCTCCTGATCGTGCAACTAAAATTTACTGATGGCTTGCGCCATCTATCGGAATGAATATCAACTAATCATTGACTTTTAATTATTACGGAATTGGCCTATTGGCAATACCGTTTCTTGTTTTTATCACATATATATATAGAAGCATAGGGCACCTCTCCCGTCAAAATAAACGTAAAAATATATATATTGAACGTCTCCACAAACTAGCGGCCTCGGGTCGGTGACAAAGCCACAACACCAGCTTTGGCAAACTGAGAAGCGTCCACCTAGAGACCCGACCAGAGGCCGCTAGTTTGCGGCGACGGTCAATAGATGGCGTCAGGTTTTGACGTTTATTTTGACGGGAGAGGCGTCCTATGCTTCTATGGATCAATTTCCTCCCGGCAAATTTTCCATCTATATATATGTTATGAATAATTTGTTTGTTGTTAGATAAAGGATTAATAAGACAAAGGATTGATAAGATAAAAGGTTGAAGGTTCAGTCGTGATAAAAGAGATAGTTATTTACCATCAAAAGTTGTTTTTTATTTTTAATTACTTGAAGAAAAATTACAAATTAGTTATTTTCACAATTATATAGAATTTATGATGTTAATCCTATATTAGTGATTCAAAAAAAAAAGATAGATATGTTAACTACGCATATTTACAACAAAACTGAAAGTCATTCTAAAAACGATGATAAAAAAGTAGAATTATCAATGATTTTTTTTTTTTACAAAATATTTGAGTTTTTATATTATATATGTATATCCTATATTCCTCCTCTCCCAATACACAACAGTATATATACGTTATGCCATATCAATTATTATTTATAATGTGATATATATCTAATTTTTTTTTATTAAAGTCGGCGTCACATTTTTTTTTTTTTTTTTTGCTTATCCCTAGTACACGTTGTACAGGCCATGGTAATCATGGTGGGTAGAAGTAGGCGACTGCTTTTACTGTAAGCGCAACACATGTCTACACATGTGAAAGCAGTTGGACTTTGCACTTACAAATGTGTCAGAGCTCCGTTTGGTTACTTGCACTCGCTGGTGGGGTTGGACTTTTGCAAGAATCGGGGGCCATTCGAGCTTTTTTTTAATTAGAAAAAAGTGCCCAATGAGGGAATCGAACCCGGGTCGTAGCGGTCGAAAACCAACGGTTTAGACCATCCTTCCACCGACCCCCTGGCGTCACATATAAATACTACAAATAAGACCTCTGTATTCCAAATAATGCTACTTGAAAAGAGAGAGAGTGTGTATAACTGCCATGGATTTCCTAAACTAACCTGTAAAACTTAGAATTCAATAATCTCGAAGACCCATGTATTCTCAAACTATGCCGTTAGAAAAGGAATCTATGTAATTGTGTGTATTTTATTACTTTTTTGCTTATCCCTAGTACACGTGGTACAGGCCATGATAATTATGGTGGGTAGAATTATGCAACTGCTTTTACTGTAAGTGCACCACATGTCTACACATGTGAAAAGTAGTTCGACTTTGCACTTACAAATGTACCAGAGCCCCGTTTAGTTACTTGCACTCGCTGCTGGGGTTGGACTTATGCAAGAAACAGGGGCTATTGGAGAATTTTTTATCAGAAAAAAAGTGCCTAATGCGGGAATTGAACCCTGGGTCGTAGCGGTCGAAAGCCAAGGGTTTAGACCATCCTTCCACCTACCCCCCATTACATTTATTCCATATACCCAACTCTCGATATACGAGTATGTACTGTAGATATATGTTCTGCTTGGTGAGATGTTCTTACACAAATAGACATTAAGATGACGGCAGAGATCAATGACAGAAACTAAACCATAGACATCAGGTTTTTTGCTAACCAACACAGTTTATCAGTATCAACAACAAGCCTCCAAGGATAAGTACAGTTAAACCTGTCTATAGCGCCCCCTCTAAATAACTCCTCCCTCTCTATAGCGCCCGATTTTAAATACGTAGTACGATGCGATTTATATTAAAAGTGACCTGTCTATAGCACCCCCTCTCTATAGCACCCTATTTTGGTGGGTCCCAAGAGTGGGCGCTATAGACAGGTTTAACTGTATCTTCTTTTATTACCAACACATCGAGGATATAACGACCCTTCTACAGGAATATCAAATATGAAATGAATCTTAGCTGTACAATAGATTTATATATAAGTGATATTTAACAGCAAAGTGGATGTCAGCTAAAAGATGTATAGGTGCAGGTGGAGGCCAAGCGCAATATCTGCAGGCGGGATGAAGACTGCGGTCCTGACTCCTGCTGTATATTGTCTCCCATCAGGAAAAGACCAATTGGTAGATGCAGCTATCTACTTGCTGAAGGTACGTATGGTCTATAGAGTTTGTTAATTTATAATCCTTTCGGTAAAATTATAAATGAAATACAATTCACTGAGGGAAAGGTTTCTTGTTGAAAATCTATTTTTTGAAAATTATACCGCATGTATTTCTTTTGAACGAAAAATCGAAATTTATTTTAAGGAGAAATAACGATTATTTCTAACCTTAGGGATGAAGTATTAAAGGATGAATTGTGAAGATTAATAATAAACAGAGAAAAATAAAAGTGTCCAGGGATGGGAATCGAACCCACAGTGTTCCGTTAACAGGCAGATGCCATGTCCACTAGGCTACCCTGGACATATGTTTCCGTTCGTAAATATTATTAAAAGTATACATAGGTGAGATCGCCATCTGGCTAAAGGCAATGATTTCTCATGGATTTGGTGCATAGGTGTAACAAGCTCACTAAAATACCTGGGCTCAGCTGGCCCAGCTGATAGTACCCTGTAAGAGCTCCTAATCCAGGGATACAGGATGAGAAGCGTTTGTACTCCAGGTTAGGAGCGGCTGCACATGGCGTCTGTTCCTCGTGTCAGAGGCGGCCATTTCTTTTGGAGCTAAGTCGGCCTGCCACTGAGTAGTGTTTCCAGTCTCTATTTCCTTGTTCGAAAGGCTCATATTACAAAAATTAATAAAGCAAGAACTTGTTAATATTATAAACCCTTCTGTAATATTATAAATAAAAGAAGGAATATATATATATAGAATAAACTCTTCTCTCAGCTAATTGTATTTTATTTATAGGTCTATATAGTGTCTACAAAAATAAAGCTCTCCTGTCCTAGTGGGTCTACAACATTTTATCACATGGTATCACTGTACGCTAATTGACGACACAAGATTCTAACACGCGGAAAATACCTGTACTACTCTTCAGCAATTTTACACTTCATCTGTGCAAGTGAGCCCAATGTCGTAGTTATCAATTTGTTAATGTTTCTTTCCACGCAGAGAAATTAGAGGAGCATGTTGGAATACAAGTTTGTAAATATAGAAATATGTTCATATTCGCAAACAATAAATTAAATCTTCAAAAAATCATCAAAGGCAAAATGTCACTATCCTATAACCCCCATGGTTATCGTGGCCTGGTAATATTCATGTGAAAACGTGTGATGTTTTAACATTACTTCAGTCACTATACTCTACCCACCATGATTATCATGGTCTGGTACTACGTGTGCAGGCATGTGGTGTACTTAGAGTACAAGCTCTCACTGCTCTCTACCCACCATGATTATCATGGTCAGACATTACGTGTGCAGGCATGTGGTGTACTTAGAGTACAAGCTCTCACTGCTCTCTATACACCATGATTATCATGGTCAGACACTACGTGTGTAGGCATGTGATGTACTTAGAGTACAGGCTCTCATTGCACTCTGCTCGCCATGATTATCATGGTCTGGTACTACGTATCCAGGCATGTGATGTACTTAGAGTACAAGCTCTCACTGCTCTCTACCCACCATGATTATCATGGTCTGGTACTACGTATCCAGGCATGTGATGTACTTAGAGTACAAGCTCTCACTGCTCTCTACCCACCATGATTATCATGGTCTGGTACTACGTATCCAGGCATGTGATGTACTTAGAGTACAAGCTCTCACTGCTCTCTACCCACCATGATTATCATGGTCTGGTACTACGTATCCAGGCATGTGATGTACTTAGAGTACAAGTTCTCACTGCTCTCTACCCACCATGATTATCATGGTCTGGTACTACGTATCCAGGCATGTGATGTACTTAGAGTACAAGATCTCACTTCTCCCTACCCACCATGATTATACCGTCCTGATATTACATGTGATGTCCCACCAGATGTTCTGTTATGACCATTCCAATGTGTTCCAACAGGACAAGTGTGTTGGTCCCAAACCTCCAACATTCCCAACGTCCGACATATCGGCCAATGCCCGTGCCGCCCAGGTTTGGATTGTATCCCCCTAGCCAATCCAATCGGGGTAAGTTCTACCATTTGTTTGGAAACCTTAAGCCAACTGTAAACGTCACTTATTGTCTTCTTCTTTCTTATCTCGGTGAAGTAAAATGCGTCTGTCTATTTCATTAAGACTGGGATCACTACTCAGTGGCAGGCCGACTTAGCTCCAAAAGAAATGGCCGCCTCTGACATGAGGAACAGACGTCATGTGAAACCGCTCCTAACATGGAGTACACACGCTGCTCATCCTGTATCCCTGGATTAGGAGCCCTTACAGGATACTATCAACCAGGCCAGCTGAGCCCAGGTTTTTTAGCGAGCTTGTTACTGCTCCCCCTCCTCTTCTTTCATCCGGGCTTGGGACCGGCAAAGGCGGAGTTGCCTCTATTGTGCTACAAGAGAACGTGATAGAGGAAATACCCAACAAACGTACCTGGAATAAAACGTATATTTTTTCAATACAGTCCATTTAGGGCTCTCGCGCTGAAGGAAAGCACAAATTAGTTCTAATTATTTTTATTATTATGAATCAACTGGGCGCGATATTGAAATATTTGCGCCTATTACAGAGAGGAAATAAACAAAACAATAAACAAATTAGAACTTAGATTTAAATATTTCCAAATTTACATGTATTATTCTATAGAATTCATAAAATTTATATCGACAAAGTGGTGGAGGTAAAAGATTTAGATCTTCCAATTATTAGTAGAGTCTTAATTAAGAAAATATCTTATTTTAAAGTGAATTTGTAACAATGGAGAGTAATGCCATTACACATGGAACATTCGAATTAAAGATAATTCAAATAAAACTTTCCATAACTTTGACAAAATTATAAATTAATATTGAATAAGTTTTATATTTGAATAATTATAAACTATCTCCACAAATACAAAGAGTTCCAACAACCCGGGGAAAAAAAGATTCAAATAACACTAACACCATCAAGGCCATATCTTAGATTCTGTTTGCTTATCAAAATATTTGTATATTTTAATAGATACAATATATTAAAATTAAAAAAAAAAAACATTTCCGGACCACGTTCACATGAACTTTTTGATGGCAGAGCGCCATCTAGTGGAACAGAATTCAACTAAAAGTTGATTTAACCTTTTCGCTGATATTTGGCCAACCCATTTTCTTGATAAATCAAGAAAAGTCAACCACGAACGCGTTTCGGGCTGTTGGCCTTCGTCAGCGTGGTGCAGACTGTACTTCTACGATCAAAAATATTATGGTCCCAGAGGCTTCCTGAGAAATATATTAAATAGAATATGCTGTATCAAAGTATTTATCATATTTTATATATAAATTATTGATTTTTAAATATATATATGTCATAATATATACTCTTCAATGAATAATAAAGCAAGCCAACAGACAATCCAGAGAGAGACGGAAATGTATAGTCCGGTCACTTAAGATACCAGCGACATTCCAAGGGGCGACCACTGGGGCCCGTCAGTTAACACCTCGGGACTTTTAAGACAGTTTGGGATTGTGTGCGACACGATCGGCCGCCCGGCTGTGCCGGGCCCGTCTCTCTCTCTCTCTCGCTACTACGCTACTCGCTTGTTCGGCGGTACATATACTAAAACTGGAACGATACAGAGAAGATTAGCATGGCCCCTGCGCAAGGATGACACGCAAAATCGTGAAGCGTTCTCTCTCTCTCTCTCTCTGGTTGCCTGGGTTCCTTCTCCAACTTGTGGTGTGATTATTTCTCTTCCCACCTTATTATATTGCCACATATACATTACAAGAGAAGGAATCGCCAGACAAAATCTTGAAGAAGGAATCAAAGTTTACAGCGACGTGTTTCTTTTATTCATGCTGTTTAATCTTGGCTAGCTTTCGGACTATGACGTCCTTCAACAGGCTACTATACAAGAAACTAGAAGATAATATTTACATGTATATACATATATTGTCTTCTAGTTTCTTGTATAGTAGCCTGTTGAACGACGTCACAGTCCGAAAGCTTGCCGATTATACAGCACAAATAAAGAACTCGTAGCCGTAAACTTTGATTCCTTCTTCAATATATATATCATTTATATTTTGCTACTTTCTGGATACTTCCCTCATTGCTTATCTTGTATCTTATAAATGTTGAATTTTGTTCTTGCCTTAAATAAATTGCCGTGTCATTCTGAAGTTTGTCTTTCCTAATTTTCTAAGTGACAATATAAACACGTAATTTTAATAAGATTGTATGAATTTCTCCATTATATCTTCCAGAGTTTTCCTGTGAATATCAGTCAATAATTTGTGTGGTTTGTTGCTCAGAATCTCCTTGATGGCCTTATGAAACAACTAATACCCCAGAATAAGCTCGTAAGTATGATTTTAACATGTGTTGTGTTTTACCGATTTTCTTTAGTATGTATATGCATTTAATCCCCCCTGAACATACACTCATAGAAAAAAACTAAAGGAAGTTGTACCTTTTACCATGTATATCGGGATTCAGACAATAACTCTGAAATATATTTGATATACAGTGACCTTTATTGAAAACACACGAGATAACCAAGTGTGAACAAAATTTCCTCAGTCTCCTTTTTAAAAAAAGACGACCGGCGATATTTCTCAAGTTTTATCCATGAGTGTAGATGTTGTTGGAAAGGTTAAAACAATATACCTGCATATATATTGAACTGCGAGATGAAAGTTAAAAGTCGTCAAGATATTTGTCGTAAGTCTCTCAAATATTTGTCCATTCCTCAATCTCTTTATTTATTCATATATCTACACTCATGGACAAAATATAAGGAAGTTGTACCTTTTAGCATGTATATCGGGATTGAGACAATAACTCTGAAAGATATTACAGTGACCTTTATTGAAGTCACACGAGATAACCAAATGTGAACAGACTCTGTCTCATTTGGTTAACATATGAAGTTGCCTGGTCGGCATTCATAGTGCTTAGAATTTAAAGATACTTCGACCAGTAAATCTTTTTATTATCTCGACGTCTCGACCAAAATCTTTTGTCCTCGTCAGGTGAAAATAACGCCTTGCCAAATGTTTTAATTTTTATTTTCACCTGACGAGGACAAAAGATTTTTGTCGAGACGTCGAGATAATAAAAAGATTTACTGGCCGAAATATATTTAATTCTTAGCACTATGAATGCCGACCAGGCAACTTCATATGTTAACCAAATGTTAAATTTCCAATTATATAGAGATATTTAAAAATAAAAAAGACATATCCTGACCGTCTCACATGAGCATTACTAGATGACAGAACGCCATCTAGTGGAACAAAAATAAACTAAACGTTTATTTAACTTGTTCCGTGATATTTGGCCAATGTACGGTCAGGATATGCCTTTTTTATTTTTAATATCCACACCTGACCTTTTTCTATATATTTTATTTTTTTCACATAGAGAGATTTGAAATAATTGTCACTCGCTATAATAGATTTTGATCTAGAGATGGTTTACAATTTGTAACAAATAAATTTACTGGCAATGTGTTTATTTTCAATATTATCATCAAATATTACCTCTACAGACCTTACTGCAATGATATAAGTTATTGAATGAGAGGGCTTGGCTCATCAGTAGTGAGCGGTTTCGCCAAATTAATCAGTATTTTATATTAATAATAATTAATATAAATTAATTTTTCGAAACCGCTGAGAGGGTTCACTACTGATGAGTGATGACCCAAGACCTCTCATTCAATAACTTGCATCATTACAGTAAGGTCTGTAGAGGTAATATTTGATGATAATATTAAAAAGAAATACATTGCAAGTAAATTTATTTGTTACGAATTTTAACGATAGATGGCAATAAAATTTATAAATAGAGATGGTTTATTATAGGTTGAATAAATTATGGAAAGGTACAGCTATCCCGTGAATTTTGAAGTTCATCATACGTTCTTAATAATTCTTCATCTCTATCACCGTTTGCTTTTTTTTTTTTTTTTGGAATGGCGCTCTCATATTGGTTGGCTACGATCACGCCACCTTTGCCCCCCCCCCCCCCCCCCCCCACACTCGCTTTTTGGTTTTTGTAACTATTGTGTTGGAGCGGGTCGCTCCTTAAATAATCTATTGTTAACAATACCTCATTATAGGTCCGCAAATATCGAAAGTATAGGTATGTAGCTTTTGTACGGGTAGATATGCACACGGGTCAATCCCGGGGCGAAGCCCGGGTCACCCGTCTAGTTCTATATATGAAAGAAGTCGGTGGACGAGTGGGTAACACCCTCGATTCCCGACAGTCATGAACTGGGATTGAATCCCGCGTTAACATTTTGTTTAATATGTGAAAACCTTCACATATTATTCTTTGTTGCAATATCATAAACTAGGTTGCTCTTGTTGAGCGGTTCCTAATAAAGTGATTTTGGAACCGAAAGTTTATTCTTTGTTGGTCTGAAGAGCCCCCCTCCCACAGTGCTGATGTTTGCAGGAGCTGTCAGCCCGAGGTATCTGCAGACCGAGGATCAACCAGTCCACCCAGAGTCCCCAGAACTCGACCACGGCCTCCCCAAGCCCCAATGGTTCCTCGAGCACCCAACCTCCTTTAACCACCCCCCGGCCCCGATAACCAACCACCTCATCCCTCTAATTTATTTTATTTATTCTTCTATTTATTACATCATGTGTTATTTGCCCCCTTTAAATAAAAGTGTTCATACGTAATCTTTGTAATCTTTTATTTTATTTTGAGATTATTTTTTTTTTGTGAAAATGTGTTTTATAATATTGAGGATGTTCAGTAATTTGAGATATATCTCAAATTGAGTTTGTTGGGGTTAGAAAGATTACGATATTTTATCTAAGACTCAGCTGACTTAGAATTTGTCTCATTTCCCAAGTCAACAAAAACAACTAGAGCTAGCGACATCAATATGTTCATACGTCTTATAGTTTCTCATCCATCAAACTGCAGCAACTCTTGGCTCCAAAAAAACTCTGTAAAAAGACAACACCAACTATACAATCTATATTTCCTTCGTATCATATACTTTTTTAAATTATTTTTTTCCACACGTTCAACTTAATTACACAATTTTGCCTTAAATACCTTTTTTATTTTTGCTCATTCCTAGTACACGTGGTACAAGCCATGATAATCATGGTGAGTAGAAGTAGGCGACTGCTTTTACTGTAAGTGCACCACATGTCTACACTTGTGAAAAGCAATTCGAATTTGCACTTACAAATGTGCTAGAGCCTTGTTTTTCTACTTGCACTCGCTGGTGGGGTTGGACTTTTTCAAGAATCGGGGACCTTTGGAGCATTTTTTTTTATCAGAAAAAAGTGCCTAATGCGGGAATCGAGCCCGGATCGTAGCGGTCGAAAACCAATGGTTCAGACCCTCCTTCCACCGACCCCCAATATACCCATTTCTTTATTTCTTAAGAAGCCTTTTAGACAAATTTTTGGTCGCTGAGGTACAGTCTACACCACGCTAACGAGGGTCAATAGCTCGAAACGCATTTGTTGATTTATTAACAAAATGGGTTGGTCAAAAACATGTTACAAGCCTAAATCAACGTTGAGTTGATTTTTTGATCCACTAGATGGCGCTTTGCCATTTAAAATTCTCATGGGATCGATCAGGATATGTATTTTTTGTTTTTATTATATCAACACATGACCATTTTTATCATTTTTCTTATTTTTCACATATCATGCATAATATTATATTTATATAGTTCAATATATACAATGTATATGATCATCAAGTTCCCGGGGACTGGGAGTATAACTTTATTCTACCACGTAATATTACAAATATTTGTTGATCATTTTCAATGTACGATCCTCCTGTATCAATACATCGCCTCCATCTTTTCTCCCAACTAGCGAAACTTGCTGCCTCCTCCGTAAGGTTTCTCAAGACGTCCAGCGATTTTATTTTTAGCTGGACTTTAAAATGGGACTGTACCAAAAATCATTCAAGAATGTCAAGGAAAAGAAGCTTTCGAAGTCTTCAGTGGATTCCATCGATAATTTTTCCTCTATTTTTTCAAAAAAGAATGATCTAAATTTCACACTTAGTTTTTTTTACTTGATTCATAAGTTAAAATAGCCTATCGCTAGGACATAGCCATAATTTCTTTTTCGACGGGGAGATTAGGCTCTTCCCTGGCTACGGTCCTAGTATGACGTATAGTTCACTAAAATGTAATATATTCTAGAAATTTGAGCTCCTACGCAAACACTAATACCATATTTGAGTTCAGGGCATCAAATTCATATAAATCAACTCCAAATCTAATACTACGGCACCAAAAAAGCTGTTCCCCAGTGTAATTTTGTAGTAACGTTAAAAAAAAAATTCAAATGTCAATATGGAAAATGGGGGAAAAAGTTTATATAAGTAAAAAATAGAAAGAATTTATATATAATCGAAATTTCAAAAATATATTTTTAAACAGTTAAGGACTATAACAAGGTTCACGCAAAAACTTTGGCAGTTACGCGTAATATATGCGGAACCTAGCGAGGTAAAAAAGGAAGAGACGAAGATAGAGTAGTAAAAAAACTAAAGACAGAATCATGATAATGTATATTCAAAATATAAAATAAGAAAGAAAAGTTGAAAGTTTTGCCTATAAGTTTGCGATTTTAATTTTTTCATTTAGAGTTATAGTAATTTTTAAATCCTAGTGTTCAAATTGGAGATAACATATTTTATTGGGTTTTTTTATATCAAAGGATGGAAACTCTAATGGTTCAACCAAGGTGGAAAGAGATTGGTATACCAGGTTGGGTCTTGTCAATGGCAAAATGATGCTAAAGACGTGAATGTTAAGAGAAATGTGTAAAGAGAAAGCCCTCAAACAAATGAAATATAAAGTTTATTGAATGTTGAAGAAGATATGTTATGGAGAAAATTGGTCCCAATCTCCCCAATAGGCAGCCATCATTGTGGGCTGTCCCATCTGGGGATGTTGTGGGAGGGGCATCGGTGGGAGGGGCATATGTGGGAGGGGCATATGTGGGAAGTGGAAGACAGGCATGGGGAAACTCATAGCGTGGGTAATCCATTCCGAAGGGGCGGAGTATTCCCCGACTCCGCCTACTTCTTCTTCCTTGGGACTCCTCCCACCATAGGTGGTGATCATCATTACGCTGTTGCTACCGCTTCCATAACCTCCGCCCCCTCCGCCTGAAGCACCGCCTCCTCCTCCATAAGCCCCGCCCCCACCTCCGCCTCCTCCTCCGCCACCTCCTCCTCCTTTTCCGCCTCCTCCAAGCATTCCAAGTATTCCGCCCAGTCCACCTCCACCGCCGCCAAGACCTCCTAGACCGCCAAGACCTCCTAGACCGCCTAGACCTCCCAGCAACGATCCAAAGATGTCTTTCATTCCACCCCCTCCTCCTCCGCCTCCTCCACTACCTCCGCCTCCGTAGCCTCCGCCGCCTCCTCCTCCGTAGCCGCCTCCGCCTCCTCCGCCTCCTCCACCGCCACCACTACCTCCGCCTCCCCTAAAACACACAGCCTCAGTCATTTTTTAAATAGAGCAATCCATTGGAGTTTCAGAATGTATTTTAAACTAATAGTTCAAGGGAAGAAATGTCAAATTATTTGACAAACACAAGCAACTTATCAATTATGTACAAATAATGCTGTTTAGTAAACTGATCTCTCACGCCTTCTCATTGAACGAATGCGGCCATGTTTGTATATAAAGAATGGTTCATGGGTAATGCGAGGACTCTTCCAGTAGTTATTGAATGGAGCCTGCTTTGTCTGTGTCTGGTAATCTCTTCGCATACCTGTGTAACCCCGATCTTCTCCTTATCAACGCTGCAATAAAATATAAGTATTGGTTTTGCTATAACTAATCGTGTGGTTTTTTTTTCATTCACGTCCTTCCTTTTTTATTTTTGTTTTACATTTGAGTGTAAACATTTCTTTTTGTTAAGCTATTTTTAATTTAGGCCCTAGTACTTTTTTTTTTTGTGACGTATCCCGTTAAAGTAACTTTTTTTCAGAATATTACATCAGAGTAGCGTGTTTATATGGTGAAAGTCTTGCGCTAAATAAACACGTGGCTATCCCTTGATAAACGTTGTCGGTTGGCTAATCCAAATGTTGGACATAGACACATTTGGAATGTATATTCCTTATTTTTATCATCAATCTTATAACTATTGGGTTGAGAAGTGTATCAGAGATTATTTTTTCAATAACAATATTTGTTTTAAAATAACCAATAAATATTTGGCATATACTCGGCAATGCTAAACTAAAGAAAATGCTATCATCTACATGCTGCTAAAGCATTTTACATATGATCATATTTCACTTCTGTTTCAGTTCTCTCAAAGAGGAATGTTAAGTTGAAAATAGTGATTGTATCGTACTTATAACGTTTTCTTTAAATAAGAGAAGAATGTTGTAGCTGTCAAAGTTCTTGAAAATTTTATGAATTGAATTAGGACTCAGTTGGATGAATTATTTGAGTCCAGATCTGGATATTTTATTTAAATAGGAATTCAAAACCATCTACGTTGAGAATAAGTCGTTAAAAATATTATTAATACCAAAAAAATATCAGTTTAAACGTACTTTAGAAGAAGAAATACAGGGCGAGAAGAAGATAGCTTCTTTATATAAGAGAACGATGGTACAAGATTTTGGACAAGACATCCTTCTACGGGTACAGTTCGGGTCTGTACTCGTAGAAGGATTTCTTGCCCGAAATCTTGTACCATCGTTCTCTTATATAAAGAAGCTCTCTTCTTCTCGCCCTGTGTTTCTTCTTCGGGTCTGTACTCGTAGAAGGATTTCTTGCCCGAAAGCTTGTACCATCGTTCTCTTATATAAAGAAGATCTCTTCTTCCCGACCTGTGTTTCTTCTTCGGGTCTGTACTCGTAGAAGGATTTCTTGCCCGAAATCTTGTACCATCGTTCTCTTATATAAAGAAGATCTCTTCTTCTCGTCCTGTGTTTCTTCTTCGGGTCTGTACTCGTAGAAGGATTTCTTGCCCGAAAGCTTGTACCATCGTTCTCTTATATAAAGAAGATATCTTCTTCCCGACCTGTGTTTCTTCTTCGGGTCTTTACTCGTAGAAGGATTTCTTGCTCGAAATCTTGTACCATCGTCCTCTTATATAAAGAAGATCTCTTCTTCTCGCCCTGTGTTTGTTCTTCTATAGTGGATAGGAAGATTATCGTTGTCTTTAATGTATTTTGATGTTTTTCAAAAGGGTATTCTCTACACATCCATTAAATGCTGGGTAGACAGGTATACATACTTTATTGGGAGTGGAATGGGAAGCAAGATTATCTTCTTCTTGCCGAAGCTGCTCAAGAAAGCCTTGAGGACGATCAACTTCTCGAGTTTCTTCTTCTTCCCGGCCTGGATGGCTGGGACCAGCAGGGCAACAAGAGACAGGAGGAGCAAGATCCGGACTCCTCCCATTTTCCCTGCTAACCAATCAAAGTTAAGACTAACCCGCGAATGTTATATCTTTTCTCTATTTAAAACAACAACATATATATATTTTATACCATCTGCCTTTTCTATTATGTCAAAGATGAAATTATTTCAGCGTCTTCAAAAAACATTAATTTGTAAAGCTTTTATTCAACTTGATTCCTCGTCTGTTCACAAATCTTGGAATCAATTTTTATATACTTATAAAGCACCGAGAAGTCTGAAATTTAGTATACTTGCTCGACCCTGATGATAATGCAAATTTACAAAACTTCTGGATGGTCGAGAGTGGAAAGGAATTAACAATTTCTACATTTCTTTTTTAATATTGTGATCGACGTTTAAAATACTTGCAGATAACCTAGATGTCTGAAATTTGGTACACTTGTTCACACCTGATGACAATGCAAGTAGACAAAATTTCAGACTTCTGGAGTTTTTTTTTTTTCTATATTTAATTTCACATTTTAATTTCAATTTTAATAATCTTACAGACCACACAGGAGTTTGAAAAATTGTAAACAATTTATGCAAATATCTTCTATATAGATAATACCGTAACAGAGTTTTCCATTGTAAAGTCCTGAGCTATCTCCTCCGAAGATTCTGAACTACACATAACAATCTATATACCAAAATTTTCGTTATTTTTTTCTTCGTATGATAGGCCTGTTTTTATTTTCCTAATGTTAACAGTTATTTTTATTTTTTAATTTAATCTATTTTACAATCGTAGATTTTTTGCATTTATCATCATCAATTCATTTGTTTTGAAATGCGTAAAAATGTGTTTTGAAATAATATATATTTCTGATTCATTTGATTATGTAAGTACTTTGTTATAGTTTTTCATTTAAATATATAAAATTTTCGAATTGTAGATTGAATTATTACTTTTATTCTATAATAATTATCTTTTATAAGTGTTTGTTTTAGTTTTTCATTTGAATTTAGCACAATTTTTGTATCTGGTTATCTTTTTTGGCATCTTTTTATCTCTCTTTGGCATCTTTTTTTTCTCATTAATAAGACCTAATCCAAATAATTTAATAGTGTGTGACGTTTCAGCAACAGCTTCAGACAGAAGAATAAATGAACTAAAGAATAAAATCTCATTTTTTCTTTTGTCTGATGATGGTGGCATTTGGATTAGGTGTTATTTTTTTTTTATTAATTTGTTATAGTTTTTAATTTGAATTTAGCTCCATTTTTGTGTCTTATTTCTTCTTTATATTAAAACTTAGAATTAAGCTTTGCTTTTTTATATACATGTTTATTACACATTTAGCAATACTTTTTCTTTATATTTGCTCTTATTTACTCATTTTTTTACTCTTTCACAATCAGATTTTGAAAATGGCTAAATGGCATCACTTCTCCCTATTTGCTTTTGTAGCTTTTCTTATAAAAAAAATATTAGAACTTAGAATTGAGCTTTGCTTTTTTATATACATGTTTGTTACACATTTAGCAATATATATACCAAAATATTTTTTTGAATACTTACCTCTTTTAGTGAATTTTTGTCAGGGGGGCTGCAAAAGTGCCGTACTTATGCAGTATTTTGATGCTTTTCCTGTGAAAAGGATCATGAAATTTAAAATTAAGCTTTGCTTTTTTATATACATGTTATTTACACATTTAGCAATATATACACAGAAATATTTTTGGAATATTTAACTTTTTTGGTGAATTTTTGTCAGGGAAGCTATGGACTGCCGTAATCATGCATTATGTTGATGTTCTTCTCATAAAAAAAATATTTGGGTTTGGAATTGGGCTTTGCTTTTTTGTATACATGTTTTTTACATATTTAGCAATTTACACACAGAAAAATTTAGGAATATTTAACTTTCTTGGTGAATTTTTGTCAGGGAAGCTATGGACTGCCGTAATCATGCGGCTGCAAAAGTGCCGTACTTATGCAGTATTTTGATGCTTTTCCTGTGGAAAGGATAATGAAATTTAAAATTAAGCTTTGCTTTTTTATATACATGTTATTTACACATTTAGCAATATATACACAGAAATATTTTTGGAATATTTAACTTTTTTGGTGAATTTTTGTCAGGGAAGCTATGGACTGCCGTAATCGTGCATTATGTTGATGTTCTTCTCATAAAAAAAATATTTGGGTTTGGAATTGGGCTTTGCTTTTTTGTATACATGTTTTTTACATATTTAGCAATTTACACACAGAAAAATTTTGGAATATTTAACTTTCTTGGTGAATTTTTGTCAGGGAAGCTATGGACTGCCATAATCATGCGGCTGCAAAAGTGCCGTACTTATGCAGTATTTTGATGCTTTTCCTGTGGAAAGGATAATGAAATTTAAAATTAAGCTTTGCTTTTTTATATACATGTTATTTACACATTTAGCAATATATACACAGAAATATTTTTGGAATATTTAACTTTTTTGGTGAATTTTTGTCAGGGAAGCTATGGACTGCCGTAATCATGCATTATGTTGATGTTCTTCTCATAAAAAAAATATTTGGGTTTGGAATTGGGCTTTGCTTTTTTGTATACATGTTTTTTACATATTTAGCAATTTACACACAGAAAAATTTTGGAATATTTAACTTTCTTGGTGAATTTTTGTCAGGGAAGCTATGGACTGCCGTAATAATGCGGCTGCAAAAGTGCCGTACTTATGCAGTATTTTGATGCTTTTCCTGTGGAAAGGATAATGAAATTTAAAATTAAGCTTTGCTTTTTTATATACATGTTATTTACACATTTAGCAATATATACACAGAAATATTTTTGGAATATTTAACTTTTTTGGTGAATTTTTGTCAGGGAAGCTATGGACTGCCGTAAGCATGCAATATGTTGATGTTCTTCTCATAAAAAAAATATTTGGGTTTAGAATTGGGCTTTGCTTTTTTATATACATACTAGCCGAGTGACCCGGGCAACGCCCCGGGTTTACCCGAAGGACCCGCAGGTGAGAAACTATAGAAGAAAAATTTTAACAAATCAGAAAATGAAATTGCAAACAACAGAACTACACTACTTTAAGGACATGAGAGCACATGCACTGTATCACCATACGTGTACCATTTTCAAAGACCCTGCTTAGGATTAAAACTTCTCAGAAGCATAACAATAGTACCAACCTAGAGGTTAACTGGTGTGGATGCATTCCTCTGGGAGTGAGACTATTGAGAAATTCAGTAGGGAGTTATTTTGCTTCTCCGCATTCTAACACTCCAACTGTTAACACTGTGGAAACACTGACTCATGTTTGGTAAGCAATTTCAGGGAAGAAACTATAGACATTGGATTAAATAAATTATTAATTAAATTGCATTAAATAAAAATTATTAGATTTAAATAAATATTATTAGAGTGAAAAAAAAAGAAAGAAATTAACAAATTAGAAAATAAAATTTCGAAAAATACAACTATATTGCAGATAAGATAAGAGGACCTTATTAAAAAATACATAAACAAACTGTAATTCGACACTCGATAATTCGACACTTTCGATAATTCGACACTTTCGATAATTCGACCATTTTAAAAATCAAATTTACAAGGTTGATTGTTGTTTAAATACAACTTTGCTTTTGCATGCATAAACACAGGCTCTTGTAGCAAGAACCCAAATATTATTTATAGTCATAGCAAAAGCCAACTTTAGTGAAAACTGATGCCTCTTCAGAATGAATGGAAGACTGAAATCTGAAGGAGCAGAAGATATGGGTCATTTATACTTTCACCAATGCCTTTAGGATCTTTGCGATGGAACGCGTATGGTGTTTCAGCGCATGTGCTCTCATGTCCTTGAAGCACATATACTGACAGTGCCCAAAGTTGAACACACTGTATAGTGTCTGAAATATCTTTGGCCCCTTCGGATACCAACCTTCGCTTCATTCTAGAGAGGCGTTAGTTTTCATGTCATATTTGTAATATAGTTTTGTTGTTTGCAATTTTCTTTTTTTTTTTTCCTTTCAAATATGTATCCACTCTGAAATATAGTTTGTAAATTTTTATTCCAATTTATTTTCTTATATATATATGTATTTTTTTTTCATTTCCAAAATATTTATTTATACTTTCACCAATGCCTTTAGGATCTTTGCGATGGAACACGTATGGTGTTTCAGCGCATGTGCTCTCATGTCCTTGAAGCACATATACTGACAGTGCCCAAAGTTGAACACACTGTATAGTGTCTGAAATATCTTTGGCCCCTTCGGATACCAACCTTCGCTTCATTCTAGAGAGGCGTTAGTTTTCACTAAGGTTGGCTTTTGCTATGACTATAAATAAGGCTCAAGGCCAAACCTTGGCTACAAGAGCCTGTGTTTACGCACGGACAACTTTATATGTGGCTTTTTCAAGTGTGCGAACATTGGATAGCATACATGTAAAGATGACCCATATCTTCTGCTCCTTCAAATTTCAGTCTTCCATTCATTCTGAAGAGGCATCAGTTTTCACTAAAGTTGGCTTTTGCTATGACTATAAATAATATTTGGGTTCTTGCTACAAGAGCCTGTGTTTATGCATGCAAAAGCAAAGTTGTATTTAAACAACAATCAACCTTGTAAATTTGATTTTTAAAAGGGTCGAATTATCGAAAGTGTCGAATTATCGAGTGTCGAATTACAGTTTGTTTATGTATTTTTTAATAAGGTCCTCTTATCTTATCTGCAATATAGTTGTATTTTTCGAAATTTTATTTTCTAATTTGTTAATTTCTTTCTTTTTTTTTTCACTCTAAAAATATTTATTTAAATCTAATAATTTTTATTTAATGCAATTTAATTAATAATTTATTTAATCCAATGTCTATAGTTTCTTCCCTGAAATTGCTTACCAAACATGAGTCAGTGTTTCCACAGTGTTAACAGTTGGAGTGTTAGAATGCGGAGAAGCAAAATAACTCCCTACTGAATTTCTCAATAGTCTCACTCCCAGAGGAATGCATCCACACCAGTTAACCTCTAGGTTGGTACTATTGTTATGCTTCTGAGAAGTTTTAATCCTAAGCAGGGTCTTTGAAAATGGTACACGTATGGTGATACAGTGCATGTGCTCTCATGTCCTTAAAGTAGTGTAGTTCTGTTGTTTGCAATTTCATTTTCTGATTTGTTAAAATTTTTTTTCTATAGTTTCTCACCTGCGGGTCCTTCGGGTAAACCCGGGGCGTTGCCCGGGTCACTCGGCTAGTATATATATATAAGCCCAAGCGAGTTTATTTAATAATTACGTTTTACCTTAATTTTGAAATAATTAGTAAATTAAAAAGTGTGTTATTTTGTGTGTGTCTTGAAAATTGTTTATAGTGTTCGTAAATCGTTTAACGTTTGTTTCGCTATAGTTTTATTTTCGTAATATCTGGTTCAACTTGTGCGTTCTATAAAATATGATTTGAAAAATTGCTTTTCAGTCTTTATATTTTATAATGGGGGGTGGAGAATTTGTATGATGCATGTTTATACTTTAAGTGCTCAGCACATGACCTCAAGTTTTCCTGAAAACAAGCAGAGTAAAAAATTGAAACCCGCCTATGAAGATCCGTTTATGGTAATTCTCCAGAACTATAATAAATATTTTTAAATTGAATTTAAAGGAGAAAGGATAACATAAGTTTAAACTGAAAGAATCATGAAGAGTAATGATGAACGGAAAAATAAAAGCCTAGTGCCTAGTAGCTTAGTGGACATGGCATCTACCCGGTAAGCGGAACACTGTAGGTTCCATTCCCATCCCTGGACACTTTTATTTTTCCGTTCATCATTACTCTTCACAATTCATCCTTTCATACTTGATCCTTAAGGTTAGAAATAATCATTATTTCTCCTTAAAATAAATTTCGATTTTTCGTTCAAAAAAACACATGCGGGATAATTTTCAAATGTCGCTCTAAAAGAATCATATTTAGAATATCTAGATAATAGAAAAAAGACATATATTGGATTGAATAAAAGATTTATTTGTCAATATTTCGGTTAACTGAACGCCAACCTTTGTCAAGGCATTAAATTTTGTATAAACAAACTCTTTATATTTAGAACATATTCCTTGAAAAGCTCTCTCTCTCTCTCTCCTCCTGAGAACGTTTGCATTAACAAAAAGATATAAATAGATTTATAATACAATATAATGCGGCTTATGATTGTAGAACGAAGTTTGACAACTATACCGCAAATGTTTCTTTTAAACGAAAAATCGAAATTTATTTTGAGGAGAAATAACGATTATTTCTAACCTTAGGGATGGATTATGATAGAATGAATTGTGAAGAGTAATGATGAATGGAAAAATAAAGTGTCCAGGGATGGGAATGGAACCCGCAGTGTTCCGCTTACCTGGCAGATGCTATGTCCACTAGGCTTCCCTGGACATATTTTCCGTTCGTAATTTAAACTTTACATTTTTCAAATCTTCAAAATAATTCAAATCTTTCTACATACAACCTGATATTTTCATATAATTTTAATATTAAACGTTCTGTTCTCTTGTAGAGAGAGCGTATGCCTTAGATAATATAATCTCTCTCCTTAATTAAAAGTAATATTTGGAAAATCAAGGCTGTTCTTTATTGTCAATAATTATCTGAACCCCTCCCCCCTTTTCTAGGTGCAAAGGGAATTCTTTGTGTACAATGCATTAACGTTCCATCTGTTATATGAAATTAGAACTATTATTGACGTGTATGATTCTTTTGAAATAAATCAATTTTCTACTACCCTTACTGCAATGATAAAATAATGGGAGAACCTGGCTCATCAGTGATGAACCCTCCCAGCGGTTTCGCCAGTTTTAATCTACCATATCGCTGTAATATTTCATTTTTCGGTTTTCCTTTTTATACTGATACCGAATCTAGACTCTTGGAAAGGGTATTTTAAATGAACTATGGGCATAAGCTTTGAGGACAGTAGATTGTCCTCAAAGCTTATGTACATAGTTCATTTAAAAACAACCTTTTTATTCTGGTCTTTGGTATTTGGTCTGGAGTCAATTAACGGCTGAGAAAGTGGACGGTTAGCAGGTTAAGTTCAAGTAAACTATATAAAGAAGCATAGACATGCTGAAAAGAGAATAAGTTCTAATGGGAATAGGCACTCGCGAGAGTTTTTGCTGTGTATATTTATTTAAACTTATATCAAGTATATATTTCTTTCTCACAAATTATATTAGACGAAAAACATGGTGAAGGAAGACGAGTTTCTTTTATTAATGAATAGGTGCAAGCTTTCGGGTAAAAACCCTTCAACAGGCGAGCGCGACTTATAAGAACTATGGTACAAATGGTAGGAAGGAATATATATATACAAAAAGGAAAGTTTTCAAACTATTTATATATGTTAATCTAATTAAATATGTTAAATTATATTTATTATAAACTATTTATATATGCTAATCTTAATTAAATAAAAGACAGAAGAGGATGATAAGCTTCTGGAAGCTCTATTTTTCTATTGATGCTGTTCAGTTTGTGTGTGTGTACTATGGATTCAAGGATAAGTCTTTGGTGTAAGATATGTATGTGCCTGTAATGTATGGTGGGGTTTTTGATGTTGAAAGTGTGGCCTGTGCTCTGCATATGTTGAAAAATGAGGGATTTGGTATCTTGCCTGGAAATATTACGGGAATGTTCAGTCATCCTGATGGCCACAAATCTACCCGTCTCACCAACGTAAGTGGCAGGACACTGTTCACATGAGACGGAGTAGACTGCGCCCACAGAACGAAGGGGGTCAGGGGGAGCTGAGGACTTAGTATGAGGATGACGGAGGGATGAAAGAAGATTGGGGGAATTTTTATATATGGTACGGATGCCATAAGATCTAAGTTTTCTGGCTTTATCTACTGAGGAGGGGAGTAAGGGAGAAAGCACAATGATCTGTAAGTCATGGAAGGATTGGAAGTTGTAGGTGTATAAGTGTATTTATTAATGAACGAGAGCGAAAAAGAAGCTGCGGAGAGCTGGGTTATGATACGATTTCTTTCTATTATTTTAAAGATGTCTATGGAAAAATGGGTGAATATTCTTTTTTAAGGGTTCTGACAATATTGATTTTATGGGAGGTAGGATAGTGAGAATTGTAGTGAGTGTAACAGGGTTATCTAATACGGTTATCTTGAATTAGGATAGTTATATTTCAAAAATGCATAATTTACTTAGCGATGACACCACTTTCTCACCCATCACAGACCAAATCAGCCTCTCTGTTGTCAAGGATTTCAAAACCTCACTTCTCCGACTCAAGAAATTTAAAAACATCTCACCTGAAGATGATATCTCATTTACCTCTAACCTCCATAGTTCAGCCTATATATACGGCCTCCCTAAGGTACATAAACCAGAAGTACCTCTCCGTCCCATCATAGCCTATCACTTATCGCCCGCTTATCCTCTAGCTAAATATTTTTCCAGCTTCCTCTCCCCTTTATTAACCAATTACAATAATACCCTTTCAATTAACAGCACCCCTCACTTTATTAATGAATTAACAGCTCTTAAACCTGATCCTTCCTTTACTATGTGTTCCTTCGACGTCACCTCCCTCTACCTCTGCCTTCCCCATGAACTGATCACAGATAGCTTGAATCATTTCCTTCAATCACAAAATGTCGATACCCACACTTCTACAATCATAGTCCAACTCACCAAAATATGCTTAAGCATGAACACATTCATATTCCTACAGCACCATTATAGACAGTTCAGGGGCTCCCCAATGGGCAGCCCTCTATCTACCATTATTGCTGAAATAGTCATGACTAGAATAGATGATTGGATCACCCATACCCTCTCTACAGAAATTCAGTTCTGGCGCAGATACATAGATGATATCTTCTGTATGAGAGCTTCATACTACTAACCCTTAATAATTACAATCAGGATATTTCCTTTACTCTAGAAACAGAAACTAACCTTGTTATCCCATTCCTAGATATTTTAATTATTCGCACCCCATCCTCTTTTCACACTACAGTTTATCATAATAAAAAACAATGCCCCCCCTGTTACACTCACTACAATTCTCACTGTCCTACCTCCCATAAAATCAATATTGTCAGAACCCTTACAAAAAGAATATACACCCCTTGTTCCATAGACATCTTTAAAATAATAGAAAGAAATCGTATCATAACCCAGCTCTCCGCAGCTTCTTTTCCGCTCTCGTTCATTAATAAATACACTTATACACCTACAACTTCAAATCCTTCCATGACTTACAGATCATTGTGCTTTCTCCCTTACTCCCCTCCTCAGTAGATATAGCCAGAAAACTTAGATCTTATGGCATCCGTACCATATATAAAAATTCCCCCAATCTTCTTTCATCCCTCCGTCATCCTCATACTAAGTCCTCAGCTCCTCCTGACCCCCTTCGTTCTGTGGGCACAGTCTACTCCGTCTCATGTGAACAGTGTCCTGCCACTTACGTTGGTGAGACAGGTAGATTTGTGGCCATCAGGATGACTGAACATTCCCGTAATATTTCCAGGCAAGATACCAAATCCCTCATTTTTCAACATATGCAGAGCACAGGTCACACTTTCAACATCAAAAACCCCACCATACATTACAGGCACATACATATCTTACACCAAAGACTTATCCTTGAATCCATAGTACACACACACAAACTGAACAGCATCAATAGAAAAATAGAGCTTCCAGAAGCTTATCATCCTCTTTTGTCCTTTATTTAATTAAGATTAATATATTTAATTAAGATTAGCATATATAAATAGCTTATAATAAATATAAATTTAACATATTTAATTAAGATTAACAGAAATAAATAGTTTTAAAACTTTTCTTTTTGTATATATATATTCCTTCCTACCATTTGTACCATAGTTATTATAAGTCGCGCTCGCCTGTTGAAGGGGTTTTACCCGAAATCTTGCACCTATTCATCAATAAAAGAAACTCGTCTTCCTTCACCATGTTTTTCGTCTAATTTCAATCCAGGAAGAATTCTTTATCTATATTCACAAATTATATATTTAATAAAAATATATATAGCAAAACCTTTCTGTAAAGGACATTTAATTGCAGAACCAAAGTGTCCTTTAGGAGGAAATTTTCTCTTACCGGAGAGTTTCTAAAAGTAAAATTGTTAATTTTGCAAATGAAAATTGTCCTTTATAGAGAGATGTCCTCTAACGTGAGTGTCCTTTTATGGAGGTTATACTGTATATATATTTTCCCCACAAAGTGTATATTTAATATAATATTTAAAACATACACCCATATTACCCAGACATTTGTGATATTGTTTAATTTAATATACAGTATAACCTCCATGAGAGGACACCCACGCTAGAGGACACCTCTCTATAAAGGACAGTTTTAATTTGCAAAATTATCATTTTTATTATTTAGCAACTCTCCGGTAAGAGGACACCTCTCCCTAAAGGACACTTGACTCTTCAATTAGGTGTCCTTTACAGGAAGGTTCTACTGTACTTTCAAAATATTTGAATATTTTAACAAGGGAAACCCAAATCGAAGGAAATATAAAATACCTTTGGGTATCATTTTTAAAATGGCGCCCAGTAAAACCAAGCGAACTTACCGCGAACAAAGTTGACGGAACACTAAAGGAGGTAACAAATGGCTAGGTCTTATAAATGGTCCTTGGTCGTGAATGAATCTTTGTCACCAAGTGTCGTCTTTGTCTCATATTTGTCGGCCTAGGTCACGCACGCTGTGACCTCACACCCCAAGCACCGTTTATTTTCAGTCAAAAGATAAAAAGAGAGAAATAAATATTTAAATATATAGGGAAATTCGTGTTTTGAATCTACGAATGACTTATTTAAAGATTTCGACAGTTTTCTCTTTAAAGTTTAAAAATATTTAAATTCGATAAAAACAGCAAAAATAGCTTATGTTATTGATTATTATATGATATTAAAAATAAAAAGGCATATCCTGACCAGTAGCACATATGCTTTTTAGATGGAAGAGCGCCATCTAGTGGAACAGAAATCAACTAAACATTGATTTAACCTGTTCCCTGATATTTGGCCAACCCAATTTCTTGATAAATCAAGAAAAGCCATCCACGAAAGCGTTTCGCGCTGTTGGCGCTTTTTTAAAATTATTTTTTCATTATATGATATTGTGGCGAAGAAATAATTTATTATTTAATTTAATTATTCAACGAAAAAATTTGAAATAGATTTAAAATTTTACATTTGTTAAGTCATCATTTGGTTGTCTGGCTTGCTTGCTCGATATTCTCTAGCTGTATATAGTTGAGTTGGTTGTTGATTGGTTGATAATTGACGACTAGTTGTACTGACGTCATCAATAAATAATTTCACATCTCCAGATATACTAAGTATTGATTTCTACGCTACAATATGTTATTATGTTTTTTTGTTGTTTTTAGTCTTTTGTCTGGTTGGCATCTCTCTCTTGATAATTATCTTCCATATTTATATCTACATCATAAATATCCCTGGGAATATAGGATGGTTAGTGCCGTTTCCTACCCTCACATATCATAGTTTATACTGTGTCTGATAATAGTAATCTACCATCAACTATAGATGTTATAAGAAATAAAAGAATAAAACACGAATATTTCTTTAACACAAAAAAACACTTATATTGTTTTTACTGCGATGAAAAAATATTGGGAGGACTTTGCTCATCAGTGAACCCTCCCAGCGGTTTTGCCAATTTAATCTACCAAGTCGCGTTTTTTTAGATCTATGATTCTGTATTGGACGATTCTACTTATATATGCTGCAATGAAGGATGTACTATGTAAGGAGTAAAAGTTGATCCTACAGATTGAAACAGCAATTATGGCTCGCTGATCCTTCATAAGGACTCCAGTTTGTACAGGAATTTTTAAAAACGGTGAAAATAGGTCAGAACAATTTTATGGTTGAAAGGGTGCCATATAAAATCTCACTATAATATGTAAATTTTTTGAAGTGAGCATTTTATATACAGTACCGTCATACCTCCGACCCCTCCTGACGACATTTTCTCTTCTCTAAAGCGACCGCTTAAAAAACACATAACTGTTTTCTTTTTTAAAAAATACCTATATGTTGTAATATATACCTATATATCCTATATCCCCATGTGTTGTATAGTTATAATGTAATTGCCAAGTTGACAGAAATAGAATTTCGAGTGAGTGACAGCCGGCGCCTGTAGAGGAAAAAGGTCCGAAAAACAAGTCGGGTTCCCAGGTGTGCCCCTTTCTTACTCAAACAGATTAGTTCGCTTTGAGACACGAGGATTGACAGACCCCTCTCAACAGATCTCCTCTGTCCGGTGTCGGCTTCACTTGCTCTCTCGCCATCTCTAAGGTGACATCCAACATGTCTCGTCCTTTTGTGCAATCCCAATTCCACGCCTGAACCCACTCTAATCATTGTGGCCACCACGACTGAAACCAACATGCCACATTACATTCATTCAACAAGATGCAACAACTACATTACTACATATGTATATCCCAAAAGTGTCTACATTTATCTACATAGAGCATATTTTTCTTTGATACAAATGAAGTAATTTATAATCTTATATTTTATTCAGAAAGTAGTTGGCGAGGTTAATATAAATCTTATTATACCGAGCCGAAAATTTCAGGTTTCTATCCTTGTCACAGGCTCCTTTTTAAATGTTTTTTTTTTTTTTTTTTTTTTGTAAATTCAAAAAATATTTAAAAAGAAATGTTTGTTCAATATGTATATATATTCCAAGTGAGACACCCCTCTTTTCAATTTTGTTACATGAATATCATCCTCCTGCAATTTCATATTAAACATTTTTTATAGATATAGTAACAACAATGGCTACACTTTTTAAAGGCCTCTTTAGAATGATAATATCAAGATAAATATAAATTTGAACTTTTTATTTATTCCTCAAAATATCAAAAGCTCATTTAAGAAATTGACGAGGAAAGTCGTCTCATTGTCCATATTTTAAAGCTGAAGCATGAAGATCTTTCAAAAGAATTGATTTCATCGTTATTATACTTAGAGCGATGTTTTCTAAAGTTTACGCCATCTTCTAAATTTATACCAATTGATTATAAATTAAAATAAATTCGATGCGCTGGCAATATAGCAGTGAGCTATGGCTACAAATATAGAAAACTTCAGTTCATCAAATTTTATCAAGTATTATTGAACGAAAATTTGCAAGACATTCAATTTAAATATATCAAACTTTATCGCTCGAGATAAATAGATTTGAAGACCAATTTTGATTATGTTTTCGCGCGATGTCAAAACGTTTGCGCTAATAGGGGCAATCCAATCTGTTATCATTATATAAATATGAATTGAGAAATGAATTTGCTGAATTCTTATTATAGGTGAAATTTCAGAAGAACTCCAATTTAATAATCAACAATGTCAAGAGAGATAAATTGGATTTAAGAACAAACTTGATTGCAGTTTTGCTGTCAAATATTACAACTACTACAACTCGGCCTTTGCCGGTCCCAAGCCTGGAAGAAAAAAAAAGGAGGGTAAGCAGCAACCTGGGCTCAGTTGGCCCGGCTGATAGTACCCTGTAAGAACTCCTAATCCAGGGATAAAGGATGTGCAAGTTTGTATTCCATGTTAGGAGCGGCTGCATATGGCGTCTCTTCCTCATGTCAGTGGCTATTTAATATTGGAGCTAAGTCGGCCTGCCACTGAGTAGTGCTCCCAATCTTAATGACAAAGGCAGATGCATTCTACTTCACCCGGTCATGATGGTTGTCAACTAAGTGCAATACTCAACCTGCAACCCCAAACAAATTATTGACTGTATTGAGTCATTCATTGATTAGCTCTACACATCCCCAGCAGACACCATCAAAAGTCTTAAGTTCTACAAGATTGATACCATAATATGATTGAGTGAAGATAAGAAAAAAGAATAAGACAACTACTACAATAAGAACGATACAGAGAAGATTAGCATAGCCTCTGCACAAGGATGACACGCAAAGCGTTCCAACGAGGTGTTTACTGCCGTAGTTGCCCCAGCGGTATGAGAACGGACATTATTACGTAGAAGGCAAATCTTTCGTGGCAACAACTCTTGTTCTTTATTCCCACATGGAGATATGTTTTACTTTCTAATGAAGTGGGATGAATTCTGCCAACTATAAGAAACAAATACCAACTCCTTATATAGACTAATTCACAACAATTCGATCTCAATATCAATTAGAAACTTTATATCATTGAACCTTTTCCAATTACAATCACATTAACGAATTATGTGATTTTAAATCTGGTTGAGATGATATGAAGAAAGGGTTGACTTAAGCTTTGATCTTCAAATTGATCTGAAAAAAGAATATCACTGCCTATAGAATATATGGTGATTTTTAAATAACTATGATTTGACCTAAGGTGTCGTTAAAATAATATGAATTTGGATGAATTAACGAAATTTTCATTCAAAAAGGTTTTAAAAATTCATGCTATGACCTATCAAATATATAACTTTATATTGCTCGTTATAGAAACTATATAAAAAGAAGATCCTACGATTTTTAAATTTTCACTGTAAAGAGAATATTAATTTGGTATTTAAACTGAAAATTTTCAATATAAATGAAACCACTACGTATAAAGCATAATATGGTGCCAAAGCTGCAAAATCTGGCCTTCTGTAAAAGATGAATGAACGACTCTATGGCGCATATAGAATGGCAAATATGGCTGTTCGCATGGCTACCATAAATATATTTTAAGCTAAAAACGGTATGCCATATCTGGCCTTGGAATAGATTGCTTGCAAAGCTTTGCGGAAGCGCTTGGGATGCAAAAAAATTCTGGCTTTGGCATAGGCCGATTAGAGCCTTATTAGAAAGAATCAGAGCTTCAAAATTTGGCCTTCAGAAATTTCTCGTGTGAAAATCTCGATGTGATCCATAGTTGAAAAATATGTTCCTTAGAATAATTATCTTTGAAATCTTTATCTCGAGATCTGCAAAATATGGCGTTGACCGCTTAGAACGCGTATTGAGTATGCGCCAAATTTAGAAGATCTGACACTCGGCATAAAGCAGCTTGCAAAGTTATACAGATGCCCCCAAAGTTTCGGATTCTGGCTCTTTTGATAGAATGAATAGGACCTTTTTGGGCAGATTCTGGGCTGCAAAATCTGGCTCTTGAAATAAGCATCTCAGAGATGTATTTCTAAGTGCTGGAACTGAAACATGTCGTATAAGTAGGGTTATCATATCACCAAACATTCCGAATCCCTGAAGAAGACTCTGAAGATAAGTATTTATTCATATTTTATTCCCCACTTGTGTCAACACGGCTGACTGTAGAGGATGTGATCGCTATGTGAGTTTGTACTCTGCTGGGATTGGTTCACTGCTTCACTCAACTTTATAAACATCCGGAGCCTACTGAACTAGGTGAGTATTTTCATTCTTTCTCAACACCCTTTGTTCAACGTCTTGTCAAAGGTCAGGCCGCAACAAATTCTTACTTTAAAAGCTCTTGGAGAGCAATATCTATCGGCTCTATTTATAAAAGCTTTTATTTAACTTCCATGTCCGTGTGTCTACAAATCTTGTGATCAATTTGTAACATACTTACAGAGGACCTAGAAGTGTGGAAATTGATACACTTGTTCAAACCTAACGATAATACAGAGTGACAAAGTTTCATACTTCTGGGTGGTTGGGAATGTACAAAATTCAATATTTTCAATCATATTTTGTGTACAACTTTTGAAATATTTCCAGATCACACAGAAGACTGAAAATTCAAGCGTACAAAATTTCTGACTTCTGGGGTGATCATCGTAGTCTAATAGACTAGAAAATAGAATTTGCATATATTATTTAAACAAAGAAATTAAGGGCAGCCGTTTTTGTAGCGTAATGATGGATTGCCATACAAATAAGTTGGCAGTATATAATATGGATAAAAAATTGAGAAATTATTGATAGATCAATACCAAATGTTGATGGCTCGACCCAATAAGGAAAGGCGAAGGTGTCGGTGAGAAGGAGAGAAAAAAAAGGGGATGAGACAAAGAGAGAGATCAAGAAAGGTGAATCCTCAATGGCTAAAGAAGTGTGACTCCATATGCATCCAGTTCAACTGGACCGTGTTCCGGGCTATTGTGACTGACAGGTGATTTCCATACTGAACCCGGCGTAGCTGAGAGGAAGGTAGGTGACTTCTTGGACACACTTCTTATCTCAATGAAGGTATGTGTGTATTATCAAAAGAAGAACAAAATCGAAAGATGAATAGTTGGCGTCTGGTTTTGACGTCTATTTTGACGGGAGAGGCGACCCTTATCTCTTTAGAATAGTTTCTTGTAGGGTTTTTTAAATTATTTACACTATCCTTTTATAGCATTTCTACCCTTCAAAAGGAATAAAAAAAAAAAGAACGTATAAGAGAATAAATTGTTATATATACGTATCTATACATACACCAATACCTCGCTTTACGTCGTTTCGTTTTGCGATTTTTTTCGAAGTTGCGTCGTTGCTTAATTTTTACTGATTTTCACTGTGCGTCGTTAGATTTTCGAAGTTGCGTTGTTTTGGATTCGAGTCTTTAATTTTATTATTTTTTTTTTTCCTAAAATATGGCAACACCTTTGTTTTTGATTGCGCCTTCACATATTTTCACTTTGCGTCGTTTCAATTTGCGTCGTGTTTTTTTGGAACGTAACCCCGACGCAAAGCGAGGTATGGGTGTATACATTTAATTAAAAAGGCATATATTGGATAAAAATATCATTTATTTTACCATTATTTCAGTTGGCTGAACGCCAACCTTTATCAAGGTATTATAACATATTAATGTGTGTCAACAACAAACTCAGCGCCACATAACGTCAATAGAATTAAGTTTTAAAAAATATACATATACATATTTTTAAATTTTCTTCTAAAGAAATATATATAAACGGCAGAAAAATATTATATATACAGTTAAACCTGTCTATAGCGCCCCCTCTTGGGACTCACCAAAATAGGATGCTATAGAAAGGGGGTGCTATAGACAGGTCACTTTTAATGTAAAACGCATCGTACTACGTATTTAAAATCGGGCGCTATAGAGAGGAAGGCGCTATTTAGAGGGGGCGCTATAGACAGGTTTAACTGTATATATTTGAAACAATGATTCGGAATTGATATACACTCATGGACAAAACTTAAGAAAGTAAGTTTATTGTTCACTTCTGTAGAAATTCTTGAAATCTCTCGGCTGAATAAAATAATCTTGTAAGAAACTCACGATATTGTTCTTTTGTTAATGAACTGCTTCAGACGATATATATTTGAATATATATATAAGTATATTAAGAGACAAGGGTCGCCTCTCCCGTCAAAATAGACGTCTAAAACCAGACGCCTTCTATTGACCGTCGCCGCAACTAGCGGCCTCGGGTCGGTGACAAAGCCACAACACAAGCTTTGGCAAACTGAAAAGCGTCCACCTAAAGACCATGGTTTCGGGCAAATGGCCCTCGTCAGTCTCGGGCGGACTTTATTCCATGAGATCCACGCGGGATCTAATGGAATCTTGACAATCTGCCAAAGAGGGTCATTAGATGGCGTCTGGTTTTAGACGTCTATTTTGACGGGAGAGGCGACCTTTGTCTCTTTAGATCAATTTCCTCCCGGCAAAATTTCCAACTATATAGGTATATATATTTTTATATAGAGAAATCCATAAATAGATATTTAATTAAATTATGTTTAATGTATAAGCCTTTTTAATTAAAGAAGTATATATATGCAAAATTGTAAATAATAGCAAATCAAGTATAGAGGAAGTTTGTACACGAGCAACTATTTTGAAATATAAATAAAGGGTGTTCTATTTTTTAAATAACGATTTTAGTGTTTTATTAAAAATAATTTATTAATGTTTGTACAACTTATTGTTTTCAATGTGTAAGCCTTGACGTTTAGCAACAGCCCTGCATCGATGTTTCCAAAATATAAGGCTTCCTCTTAGAATATTTTGATCAAGACCATTCCAACAGTCCTTAACAACTTTACAGAGACCCTCTAGCGTCTTCTGTTTTCTAGATCTAAGATCAGTTTTCAGCAAGCCAAAAGCACAAAAATCCACAGGGGCCAAGTCTGGAGATTTTGCAGAGATGTGCTTTAAAAGGATGTACGAAATGTCGGTTTCATCCATCTTTTCGTCCAGGTATTGAGGTGTTGAACGTGATGTATGACTCATGGCTTTATCCTGGTGCAGCCACACGGATTTCGAGTCACTTGGATACAAAAAGGGTACCTCATTATCGAATAATGAGTCAAGAGAAGTCTTTGGTAGATTTGCAAATTTATCTTGACATTTGGGTCTACCTTCTTTAATGGAAGCTTCCCATTTTAGCAATGCAACGATCATGAAGCCATTTGAGAAACTTTCCTAGCATTGCTTGACCCAGTTCTGAAAGCTGTTTATTTGAGAGTTAGCGTAGTAAATAGCACTGGTAAACCCATGCCTCGTCCAGTGTAACAACATTCTTCCATTTTTCACCTGCCAGGTACTTTTCATAAAGGGCTCTTTTGCTTTTTGAGGACATGAACTTTCGCCTTTTTACGTATTTTTAAGCCGATTTTTCCCCTAATAATAAGGTTAACGTTAGAAAGTGGTAGGTTGGTTATTGTGGAAATGTTTCTTTGAGAAGGTGGATTCTCTCTGAAAACCATTTCCTTTCTTTTTCTTTCAGTTGGAGTTAAAGGTTTTTTCAGGCACCTTTTTTCAGAGGAATTTTTTCACTCAATTTCAGATATCAAAATTTTCTGTTTTCCTTTATTATGTGACTGTATATCAATATATTATTTTCTTTCATAATTTTTATAATTTGGATAAACGAGTATTTCTCCTTGGAAAGTTTGAAAATTACCTTTTACAAATTCACTTATAATTTAAGGAAATTCGAATATTTAAAAATAGTTTTTTGAGGAAATGTAAATCAATTCTTGTTCCTTCGAATAAATATAACATCATGTGAATCGCGCGCTTCTTTCACGAGCTACAGCGTCTCAAAATCGTTATTTTAAAAATGGAACACCCTCTGTACAATCAATGAAGACTGTGACTGAAAACGAAAGGGAATATGTATTTAACTATGTGTTAACTATGGATAGAAAATATTTAGTATTTTGTGGATTTAACTCTTGCAAGAAAACGCCCTTGAAACTTCAGTAGAACCTCGCTTTGACTTGCATTCATCCTGCCTGTTAGAGCATATAACAAATAAGTCTTACGAGTACGAGGAATGCTATGTTAAGATATTGGCATTTTCACCTGATATATATATATATATATATATATATATATATATATATGTCATAATATATGCTCTTCCAGGATTAATAAAACAAACCAACAGCCAACGAGAGAGAAATGGGCCGCTAAAGCGAGACACTTTAGACAACTAATTAACGACCATTTTTTGGCCACATTCCTGAGGGGGGCGTCACCACCTGGCGCCTATCCTGGTTAGCCCCCCCGGTTGTGTACACAGGGAAAACAGTCGTTCAGCAGATAACGTCTCGCTCGCTCTCTCGGCTGGCTGCCTGGATGATTGCTCTAACAACGCGTCGTGTGATTATTTCTCTCCTCACCACATTTACCACTAAATTGTCACATCGAAAGCCGACAGGATAAGACCTGACCGGGAAACAAATCCCTCATATACCAGAGTATGAAGAAAACAAGAAGCAATACCACGATGATCGAACAAACCCACAACCAAGTTCCACAAGAACCAACGACCGACTCTACTGTAGCCGCTTCCCTTCGAACTCTCACCCTCTGTCTCGACCAACTTTTAAACCGTGAGTCTGAAGAAACAATCACCTACGACGGAGATGAACCTGCCGCACACTTCTTCTCACAACTTGAGTCTCAGCCGAACTTCCACAACTTAGAGCCAGCACGCCAAGCTCGAAAGGCTCTATCATCACTCAGAGGCGAACCTCGCAAAATTGCACAAGACTTAGCGCTACTCAATAAGACTTATGAAGAGGTCAAAGAGTCACTCTGCGCCGTCTATCCCCGACGCCCTAGCTTCACCCTTCAAGAATTCTATGAACTTAAATGCACGTCGATGGCCGAGATCGAGACCTACTACAAGAACAAGGTCCGAATAGGATTGGCGATCAACCTCCCTAAGAGTGCCATCGTGCAAGCACTATTAAACGGTGTGCCACGTAACTATGGCAACCTTTTAAAGATGGCACAACCCTCGGGACCAGAAGAATGGTTGTGCTTAGCCCAACAGCTGACCTACGAAGGGGATAACACCAGCACTAAAGCTGCCCAACAACGATCACCGCGCCAGAGCAGAACACCTTCCACCACCGTGGACAAGACCCCACCATATCCTTGCCGTTACTGTGGCGGACAACACTGGCACGCACAGTGTCAGCAGCGAGGGCCCTACCAGCGGACTTTTCGGACCTTTACACCTTCGGTCCACAGCGTCGAGCAACCCCAAAGATCGACTGGGCCTGCAGGTGTCTACGAGACCGCAGCAACGACGAGCTCGGGAGAAACCAAGTAATGCCAGCTTCGGCAGCAGAACTCCTCCGAAGCTCAATGAACCTACCTGCACCCTAAACCAGCATACGCCTGTAAGTGCAATTATTTTAACCCCTATCATTCATTCTTTAAAGATGCCATTCCTAATTGACTCTGGAGCCAATGTTTCCATAATTAGTTTAAACCAATTTGAATATATTAAAAATGTTAATAGTTTCATTTGTTCCACCCCTATTAACAATGATGTTATTATCCGTACTATATCTAGTCATGCCAAACCAATCGGATTAGTTACCTTACTAATACAATTTAATAATTTTAATTTTAATGAAACATTTTATATTTTAAATTCACCCCTTGAACATGGTATCCTATCTATTCATGTTATGCAATTCTTAAGATTAACAATAGATTTTCATAATCAATTGATACTTCAAAATAGTGTTCCAGTACCTAAACATTTGTACCATTTTGTATGTGACCTTCCCACTTGTAAGCACGGCTCGCGAATAATAACTTCTAACCCTAAACGACCCATAATTCACTCGGTTAACTTAGGCGTTGACGATTTTCAACCTCCACGTGAGCCTTACTTACAAACAACCCTTAGTAATATTTATCAACCTTCCCCTGAATGCCCCTCTCACCCTTACAACCTTAATAGCATTCCTACCAGCCCATGCGCCTCTAGAGAATTAATGATTAAATAATTTATCGAACAACGCCCAGAACTGACTATCCCTTATCAGCAATTATTGTATTCTTTTAAAGATATTTTCCCTATCAATAAATTCAATGTATTACCACTCAACATAACCCCTGTAAAACTCAAAATTATTTCTGATAAGGTTATTTCCCTCCGACCATACCGAACTCCCTATGCCTACCAGAAGGAAATTCAGGACCAGATATCTCAACTTATAAAACATGACATAATCACCCCCTCCTCTAGCCCATATTCCTCTCCTGTGACACTCGTTCGCAAACGCGATAACACCATGCGTCTCTGCATTGACTTCCGTCGCGTGAACGAACTAGTACCCTCGGATTTGCATCCTTTGCCATTGATAGAAACGGTACTGGATAACCTGTCGAAAGCCAGAGTATTTAGCACCGTTGACATAAGCAATGCATACTATCAAATCCCCATCGCGGAGGAGAGTCAACCACTACTCTCTTTCGTGACTCAACAAGGGCAATATAATTTCAAACGCTTACCCTTTGGGTTCAAATCAGCACCCCAAATTTTCGTACGTGTGATTACCCAGTTGATCCACAAACACCACCTCTCTTTCATAGCCCATTATTATGACGACTTCGTTATTTTTTCTGACTCCTCAGAACAACACCTTACGCACCTTCGACTTTTCTTTAAATTCTGTTTAGAGGAAAATCTCCTACTTAACCTTAAAAAATGTAATTTTTATCAAAATGAAATAGATTTTCTCGGCTACCACATCACCGCAGGGACTTACACACCTAATATTAAAAATACTGAAATCATCAACGCTATTAGAACTCCTATCAACGTTAAAACCCTACAATCATTTTTAGAAGCCGTCAACGTATATCATAAATTCATCCCAGAATATGCTAGACTTCGCCACCCCTTAAATCAATTACTAAAAAAGAACGCCAAATGGCTTTGGAGCCCGAATTGTCAACAAGCCTTTGATAAATTGAAGCAACACTCGCAACACAACCTGTGTTACATCTATTTCAAGAAGGGCTCCCATGCCAGGTCTATTGCGACGCTTCCACGCAGGGCATCGCAGGTGTACTCAAACAAGTACATCCTGACGGTAACATCTACCCTGTACAATATTACAGTCGCGCGTTGCGTTCCTATGAGCGTAATTACACTATATCTGAACTGGAGTGCTTAGCCATTGTAGAGTGCGTTGACAAATTCCGAGTGTACCTCCTAGGTACAAGGTTTGTCATCTACTCGGATCATCACGCCTTACAATGGCTAAAGACCATAAAAGACCCCACCGGACGCCTCTTTCGTTGGAGCCTTCGACTCTCAGCTTACGACTATGAGGTCAAATACCTCAAGGGCTCGCGTCAGTATGAGGCGGACCTACTCTCCCGTAACCCTTTCTGCGGATTCCTATCCACAGGTCAAATAAAAGATAATCAGGGCGAATTACGGAGGGACACAAGGTATATCCTCAATGACAAGGACCTTATGACCATCATACGACGGGGTGTCACTAAAATAATTGTTCCACCATCACTCCGTGGCACCCTACTACAACGAGCCCATCGCGATTTCAATCACCCCGGCATTTCGCAGATGACCAGACTGATCGCAGCCCAATACTATTGGGACGGCATGACAAATGACATCAGGACACATGTAAGAACCTGTTCAGTATGCCAATTGGTCAAACCACCAAAAGGACCTATCTACGGAGAATTGGGACAACTCCCCCCAGCGGTCCTGCCGTACGAACTAGTGTCACTAGATACTATTTCTGGATTCGCGAAATATGGGAATTCTCAGACCTTCTTACATGTCATAGTGGACCATGCCACACGGTACGCGTGGGCATTTCCATCGCGGTCCACCAGCATTCTCACCTATACCCAAGTGATTAAAAAGGTGATGCAGTTTGGTTCGCTTAAACGACTTTTGACGGATAGAGCTCCTGCCTTCACCTCTCCGAAATTTCGTAGATTTTTGATTAGACATAACATTGGCCAACTTCTCACGACAAGCAACAACCCTCAGGCCAACGGATTAAGTGAACGACTAAACGCCACGATTACTGACAAACTTAAACTGTTGCGCCTCCAACAACCTAAGACGGCCTTGACCAAACTACTACCTCAGGTCCTTCAGGCTTATAACCATACCCCACATTCGGTGACCGGGTTTCCACCGTCATACCTTTTGTTAGGTAGTTTCCCGCTACAACTATCCGAGCATGTACAAAACTACCCAAAAATCGACGACGCCAGAGAATTGGCCTATCAAAGGACACACGAACGACACTTACGCGACAAAGCGAGATTCGACCAAACACATAGAGCTTCCGATTTTGAAGTAGGCGATCTCGTTTTGGCAAAAACATACCACCATCCAGACACTGGTAAACTGGCACCTTTCTTCTCAGGACCTTATGAAATACTGGAGATAATTTCCCCTCAAATCGTACGGATCAACCGCTCCAACCGACCTCTAAGTCGTGAGACAGATACAATTCATGTCAACAAATTAAAACACTATACGGAAAACGAACAATTTATTTCACCGCCCGTAAATGATCGAGACCAACCCAAAAATACCTTCAATTTCCCATATAAACACTTCAATCACACTCTAATCCATACTAAAACGGCTATTAACTCACTAAAGCAACATGACTACACTTACAATCAAGATGATCAAAGATATTTGAACCACTTATCCCCTGAAATCTTTACCAATTACTAACCTGACAACAAGACTTTACGAACCCAGTAGTATCTAAATAATTAAGGTAGAGTGGCCCAAAGCAAGTTTCCCCTCGCTCTGTCCGCCTATATTCTACCTTTGCATCTAGAACTATTTTATCTTCGAAAATTAAATATAAGTCCATTCGACTTCCTCACCTACACACGGGACTTATCCCCTCGGACTCGCTACACAAGTAACTACATAGATAAGTTAGATTGGCCCAGGGCAAGTCTCCCCTCGCTCTGTTCGCCGAGGTTCTAACATTGTATGTAGTTTTATATTTACCTCAGTCCTGAGCTCACACAATTGTCAACCTCAATCTCATTTCTCGTACTCTACACTTATAGCATAGAAAGCCCATGACAAGTTTCCCCTTGCCATGTCCGCCTGAAAAATATCTTAAAGTGTAGAGTTCCCCAGTCTTAATGATCTTCAGAATTTCACCATATGTATGTGACTCTTCTTCTCGTTGTTCACACTCCTCCATATCACTTCCCTTATAGTACATTAGATTTTGTTGTATATAGCCTTTTATAACCTTGATATTTTCAAAGATTTACTTAAATGTCAAACTCCCCGGTGTTGTAAAACTGCTTGTAAATAATATTTACTTGTGTACTATACAATATTTTATTTACATAAAACTATGTCACCATTACCTTAACTAATTTTAACTGTAAAATTATTTTCTCTATTCCTGGCTTCACCAGCTTTAAATATACTTAAACTATGTTCAGCCTTCTTCAACGGGGGCCATATGTCATAATATATGCTCTTCCAGGATTAATAAAACAAACCAACAGCCAACGAGAGAGAAATGGGCCGCTAAAGCGAGACACTTTAGACAACTAACTAACGACCATTTTTTGGCCACATTCCTGAGGGGGGCGTCACCACCTGGCGCCTATCCTGGTTAGCCCCCCCGGTTGTGTACACAGGGAAAACAGTCGTTCAGCAGATAACGTCTCGCTCGCTCTCTCGGCTGGCTGCCTGGATGATTGCTCTAACAACGCGTCGTGTGATTATTTCTCTCCTCACCACATTTACCACTAAATTGTCATATATATATATATATATACAAGCTACGTGTAAAATTATTAACCAATCAAATTCATTTATCGTCGCGACCAGTGCGGCGCCAAGCGGTAAAAGGCTGGAACTAACGCTTTTTGGTTTTACATTTAAACAAAAAAGAGCACATTGACCTTTTTGAATAGCCTATATGTTAAACGAAATCTTCAGCTACCTACATGCGAAATTTCATAAAGATTGATTCTGTAGATTTTGCGCAACGCGATAACAAACATCGATTTTGGATTTCATTTTTATAGATATAAGGAAGGATTGGAATTCAGGGTCTCTCTATTTTATCTGTGTTTTATTGCGTGAATATATTTTTTAAGTAAGAGCGTTATCATGTGTGGTACCCGGATATTTTGGTAAATCTGAATATTTGATTGCTGAGTTATTACTTAGCTTTATGAAAGGGTTCTTACAGACTGAGCACAAAGAAGCAAACACCATCAAAGCTCCGGTATAAGACTTCCGAGACCAAACTGTTATTGAGAGTTTGTAAATAGGGAAATAGAGAAGTAGGCTATTAAACTGGCTAAACTGTTAGGAATATTCACAAAACTATACAGAAATGCATAAGACGCCCTAACTTTTTTTATTTGCTTCGTTAAAGCTTCAGCTAAAACATGTTTGCCTGGAAGCTTTCTTTAACCAAGCAAATAAATATATTTTTGAATATAATTTGTTGGTTGGAAGTTGGCTTGGATAAAATATAGCTACATCAACTAATTAAACAAATAATTAGTTGATGTAGCTATATATTTTATCCAAGCCAACTTCCAACCAACAAATTATATTCAAAACTATATATAACGTAGATAATTAAATAAATAATTGGTTGATTTAGCTATATTTGATCTATGGGGGCCAAGAGACTTCCTTCCAGCCTGCTGGGATGACAGACCACGGCAAACATACAAGCCGGGCCTGGAAATAGTACTGATGACCACCGCTGCGTGGCGCGGCAGATCGGCGGAAGTCAATAAGAACCCAATGGACATTCTAGGGTGTTGTCCTTCTTGTCTTCCTTTATCAACTTCCTATATAAATGTTGCTAAGGCGTAATACAAATAAGACCCTAACTTTGAAATACTTTCTGGACCATCGCTGGACTAATAAATCGACACACTACAGATCCAAATAAAAATAGTTATGGCGTCCTATGCTTTTCTTGTAATTTGTTTAAATCCTCAATCCTGTGATAATGAATATACAACAGTGGTGAGTCAGGCTCTCTCAATATTGCCAAGTAGAAAATTAGCGAAGACAAAAACTTCAGGAGGAGACAACAATTTATTTCAGGCAAGGACAAACTATGAATGGTAAACAAAAGATAAGCCACGAGAGAGATTTACAGAGTAGCAAAATATAAACATTAAAAAGACCACTCTGTTAATAAAATTAATAAATACTTTGTTACAATATTACGTCTTACAGTTGAGTAAAATTAATCAGGTCTCCACAGGGAAAGGGATATTTTCAAAACATTTTTATTATTCTCTAGCTTTCAGGCACGGACGCCCTTCTACAGGAGAAAACCTGGTATAATAATTCGCCAATAAAACACGAGTTTAATATAATCTTTTTTTTTTTTTTGCTAATCCCTAGTACATGTGGTACAGGCCATGATAATCATGGTGGGTAGTTAGCGACTGCTTTTACTGTAAGTGCACCACATGTCTACACATGTGAAAAGAAGTTCGACTTTGCACTTAGAAAATGTGCCAGAGCCCCTTTTGGTTAATCGCACTCGCTGGTGGGGTTGGAATTTTGCAAGAATCGGGGGCCATTGGAGCATTTTTTTTTTTAATCAGAAAAAAGTGCCCAATGTGGAAAGCGAACCCGGGTCGTAGTGGTCGAAAACCAACGGTTTAGACCATCCTTCCACCGACCCCCCATCATTTGATTTGACGATGGCAATTGAATTGAAAAATATCTTACAGTGTTTACATTGACTGTATTTAACGTAGTAACTTGCAGCGGACGGTTGAGCAATGGGCTCTAGACTGACTGTTGGACTTGTGCTGATCCTCCTCTGTGGACTGGCTGGATCCTCGGACTTCCACAGGAAACTGCTCAAGTTCCTGTTCTGGAACAAGGTCTACAAGGGCTTCCAACCCAGCCGCTTGGTCCCCATTCCTGTCCCCATGCCATACGGTGGCGGTTATGATCGTGGCGGTTATGATCGGTACGTACCTGTTGGAATATTACACACAGCAGCAATGGCTTTATATTTGAAGAGATGTTTGAAAAGGATCTCTTGTATATAATAATTATTGTTCTTTGTTTCACATATACTACGTTTGTTTTGTATAAATAATATGTGTTAGAAGTTTATATGTTAATTTTGTAATTATTCTTATTGTTAAATTCATAGAAGCATTTTTCTGGCAGACATATTCAATTTTTATCATTATCATTTTTTAAATATTTTTTTTCCTTAGTTAGTTATCAAATCATTTGCAATTGTAGTTTCTTTTTTGTTTTGTTGTGTTCCTTTTTAAGCAATAAAATATATAGAACTAAAGTGTAATATTCAATTCAAGCATATGGAACCAACATCGATTCATTTTTAAAAACAAAGCAAAATCATAAGCTTATACAACTTTTACTTTTTCATACAATATGCATGATTAAAAGGTTACGAATTCATCCTTCATACTAAATCTAATAAGTCATTTTAATAATAACAATTTGAATACTGACATTAGGCATAGATATGTTAGTATTTTATGGACAAAGAGGCTTGTTCTGATGTCATTTTAGAGTTTTTAATGTTTAGTCTGAACACTATACCTTGCCCTTGCAAGAAATGAAGATTCTCTCAATATAAAAGAAGTCATATGTTGACAGAATTTTCACCTCTTGCAAGAGCAAGGTATAGTGTTCAGACTAAACATTACAAACTCTACAATGACATTAGAACAAGTCTCTTTATCCATAACATACTAGCATATCTATATGACTAGTGTCCGTATTCTTATTGTTATTGATATTGATGTTAATGTAATTATTGATTTATTCTAAGGTATCGTGTGTACACACATATTAATTACATTCATTCTCTATCGTTACATGGGAACTGATACCACAGCTCATCAACATGTTATAGAGAAATTCGAATATATATTTATATGAAACTTTACACCTTTTGAAGAATAATCTTTCTTTTTATTTATATTCAAATTTACAAAATAAATTATTCTCTAAATCCATTAAAATCTGCTTAGGTTTAGAACTGAAAATAAGTTATGAGAGGATGCTCAAAATGTCAATAAAATGTATACCATACTTTTATTTATTTATTTATTTATTTCAATTTAAAGCGCTATGTCCCCCTAGGGACACTTGCGCTGCCATACATGTATGCCTTTACAATTTTCTATACATATATATTTACAATTACTTTAAGCCGTAAAGAAATGTCATATGATATTAACAAGAAGAAAGAGGGGAAAAAAGAACAGAGAACTATGTTACAATTTGTTGCGATCATAGAAATGGTTAAAAATTTGGTATCTATATATATAATTGCCTTATTCTGTCTGAAGCTCACGGATAGAATGCGCGCCCATTGGCTGCCGGCGAACACGTGTCCTCCCTGCCCCCCTCTAGACAACCCTGTTATCAGCTGTGTGATACATACACCTGTCTATAGCGGCCATTCTAGACAACCCTGTTACCCTGTTACATCCACCTGTCTATACAGACCTCCCTGACTATAGCGACCACTGACCACCCTGCCTATAGCGACCACTCTAGACAACCCTGTTATCAGCTGTGTGATACATCCACCTGTCTATACTGACCACCCTGCCTATAGCGACCACTCTAGACAACCCTGTTATCAGCTGTGTGATACATACACCTGTCTATACAGACCACCCTGTCTATAGCGGCCACTCTAGACAACCCTGTTATCAGCTGTGTGATACATACACCTGTCTATACAGACCACCCTGTCTATAGCGACAACCCAAGACAACGTTTTTAAAATATATTCGCACTCGGGTAAAACCCGGGCGTTGCCCGGGCCATTCGTCTAGTTTTTTTTTTAAATTCCAAAGCTCTTTTTTTTATCATTATTGATTGATTTCTATTTGGTGAGATATTAGGATATAGGTTCTACACTAATTGAGCAGATCATTATGATATTGTTTAACATCATATTGATTAGGTATGCTATCTAGGTATTATGGACCTAGCTCGACAAAATTGATACATAAACTATGCACCATTCATCAGCATTTTTTGTGATCCATTTTGTTATCCGTGGACCCATGATTAGTCTGCGCGATCACATGATCTTACTCTGGCAGATTTTTTGGGGGGTTATTTAAATATAAAGTTTATCATTAAAAACCCAAGACTTTAAAGCAAATGAAAATTGCACTAGAAGAAGAATTTAATCTTTTTGATGCGGATTTATGTGCTCGTGTTTGTCAAAGTATTCCTGAAAGATATATATTGTGTTTAGAAGCAAATGTAAGACATTTTAAATACCTATTAAATTTATATATATTTGAAAAAAAAACTTTAATCTATTAACAAAATTAAATAGTTACAGTTTTTATCTAGTTTGTCTTTTAATTTTTAATTTAAAAATAAAAAGGTTCGGGACGTATAGGCCACCCTGTATTTTTGAAATAACGTCAGGTTTGGAAGATGCGTAAAGGCCATCTGAAGATCATAGTCTTATGGTTCTAATGGAAGCTAGCCTCGTCTCATGAGGTCTTCCAAGAGTACTTATGGAATCAGTAAAACGGTGTCTCTTGGTAGACACATTTTTAACAAACGTTTTTGGTGGAACCTGGCGGCCATCTGTATAGAGTGGTCAACATATACAAAAACCATCAAATCTTCCGTAAAACAAATTTGTTCAAGCTGCTACTTGCTCAACATGGCCAGAGATAACTGAAGTTGTCTCCCATTTTCCAAATTGGTCATTGATGGTAACTCCTCTAAAATGACTTCTGTTAAAAATACAAAAATATTTCCTCACAATGAGTTTCTTTTTATTTTAAAATTCTAGCTTTCAAGTGATAATCGATCTTCAACGGGCTAAATAAAAAACATCGAATATTTCTTGTAAGATATAGTCGATGTTTTTATTAACTCGTTGAAGATCGATTATCGCTTGAAAGCTAGAATTTTAAAATAAAAAAGAAACTCATTGTGAGAAAATATTTTTGTATTTTTAACGTTCTTCAAAATTTTATCACACACACAAAGCCTTTATTAAGTCCCCATTGGTCTTACACAGATTCTCCAGAGTGTAGACTCATGAATGACTTCTGTTAGCTGGGTATTTTGATTTTGAGAAAGTATCTTACGTCCGAATGAATTCCTGAAGTTTCTTGCAACCAGCTGATGTGTGCCACAGAGGTCTTCCTCCTCTTCCTTCAGACATGTACGAGATGGATAGCTTGGCATCCCTGCAGTCTACTGTACATCCTGGTCTACATCGGCCTGGCTGTGGGAGCTCCGGTCTACATGACAACTACGGGGGACAAGGGTATCCTGCCCTGGTCTACGTCCCCGCAGATAACTATTGACCAAGGACCATCCATTATTTACTCTCCCATCCACACATTACAGTACTTCTGTTTCATACTTTGAACGACAATATAATGTCATATAGAAAGACAATATAACGCCCGTTGAAGAAAGATGTCGTTCAAAAGCTAGCGAAATAAACATGTTATATAGAATAAGCTCTCCTTTTGAGTTTATAATCTTATAATATAATGCCACATTACCAAGCATTTTACCACTCGTAATTTGTGTGATGATATCAATGACTTTTATAAAAATAAAAAGGAAAGAGCGCTGTGATTTGAACAGCTAATAACTTTTTTATTCTGTTTCCAAAATGTGTATCTAACTATATATACGAGTTTCTTTAAAAAATAGACACTTCGGCCATTTAAAGTTTTATTTTCTCAATGTTTCAACAAAATTATTTTGGCTTCTTCAGGAGAAATAAATAAAAATAAAGCATTTGGCAAGGCGATGAAAATTGTTCTTCTATGAATGCCGGCCAGGCAGCCTCTAACTTTACGATATATATATATACGAGAATCACTCTGAAAAAGTTTTGCTTCACACAAAAAAAGTGACAACTGTTTAAAATATCCCAATATACATTCAATACATATTTTTCATCCAATCCTGCGCGTACAAATTGGCTTTAACCGTTTTTCCTTATTCCAATGCTTCTGTAGCAATATGGTCAGTTCTAGGGTAAAAATGTGACCACCTTCCTTTCATTCCTAGGTCGCATCACCTTTGTGTGTTGATGATTCTTTATTTTTAAACACTATGACTTGATCTTAATTTTAATTTTGTTAATCAAGCTTATATATCCAAGTTTCAGCTCTTCATACCACATTATTTTGAGGTGAATGACCTGAACTTTTGAAACATTTCTTGCCACCAAGATACCTCTTTGCTTCTTTTAGTCTGAAAATCTTCTTCATTTTCAATTCTTTATGCAATATTTTTAATAATGGTGCTGACCCAATTTCCAGACCATGCTGAATATATGAATATATTACATGAATTCGTCGTTTGAGTGAACCTCTTCTGAGTCGCCGGGCATGTGAGCTCTTGAACCTGGCGAGGCGAATTGAAGTGGTTGCGACGAAAATTAACCCGATCAAGGTATTCCCCGAAGTATTTGAAGGACTGGGACGGATCGGAAGCCCTTGCGAAATCAAATTGAAACCTGGAGCAAACCCATATGCTGTGCATACTCCTCGACGGGTACCAAATTTCGCAAGACAGTACGGATTCACACATGTTACTTCAAGTCCTAGATTCCCGCAGAGCAATGGGATGGCAGAGGCAGGTGTGAAAATTCCTAAGTTGATCCTCAAGAAAAATCAAGACCCATCGCTTGGACTCCTGGAGTGTCGATCGACCCCTTTGGAGAACGGTTACAGCCCTGCTGAGCTTCTCATGGGACGTAAACTCCGAGCGACCTTGCCAATTGCACCAGAGAATCTTAATCCAAGGTTGGTGGACTCTCAGACCCTGAAAAGAAAGGAGGAGAGGAGGAGAAGGGATATGAAATCCAGATATGATCGACGCTGCGGAGCTGGGGACATGGAGGAACTGGTTAAAAATGAAAAGACCCCAGCTGTGGATTATCCCTCTGGCGACTCAGATGACGGCCAGATAAGAACACGGAGTGGACGAATTGTTAAACCCGTGGATCGCCTTCATTGTTGATTATACTGTGCATTTAAAGTTTGTAATGTATATGTATATATTTCAGATCTTAAAAATGGGGATGTAAGCAGGTGTGTAGTATATTTGCATGTTTGCTCTTTGCATATTTGCTCGTGGCATGTTTGGCACGATTTGCATGGTTGTTATAACCTATTTGTGCCAGCGATATATAGAGCGTGTGTGCCAGTCCAGCGAGAGGAGAATAGGGATAGTCTTGTTACCTAAAACGACTTTTGCTTATATAGTTTTATCCGGACAAATAAAGAGTATTTGTTTAAAACAATAATCATGAAGATTTTCATATCCCTATATATATAAAAGTCAGTGTATGTATGTATGTGTGTTTGTTCCTATGTCGGCTATACACGTCCACAATACCTAACTAATCTGACTGAAATTTTAACAGTATATAGAGTAGAATCTGGAAAAACTTATAGTGAAATTTTCAGGTCTCTATCCCGAATATTCTTCGAGTTATTTGCAAATTGCGTTGTGAATTTGCCCTTTCGCTCGCAAGCAGCGCCTCTAGCGGTGAAGATGGGAGGTAATATCAGCTGACCTAATGTACATGTAAAGCGTGTTTTAACAGTACATAGAGAAAAATCTGGAAGATATATTTATCGGATTTTTAGCCAAGAAATATTTTAATTGACAGGTTCTGGGCAAAAAATAGTTGTTTTATATTCAGAAAATGATAATGACAATATTTCTGTATCATGTTTGATTATCAGATACAAAATTATAACGGGAAAAAATCCAAAAAGCAGAGACCACGGGTGAAACCAGTTCATTTTTAGTATTCAGGAACAAAATTCTAACAGAAAACATTCATTCGAGCAGAAGACACAAAGCCAGATCATCTCTCTATAAAAATATCGCTTCTCAGACACAAAGTTTGGAACGGGACGTTTCACAAGAGTGACATCCACGCGGCGCCAATTTATAATTGTAACAATAGTATTTGAATAAAAACATTTAATTGGGTAAAACCCGGGCGTTGCCCGGGTCATTCGGCTAGTTATTATATATAAATCTCTAACTATTGTGTACAATTTAATAGAAATGTTTTAATAGATGTGTTTTTAGAATGTTTTCAACAGGCTTCTCCAAGAATAAAAAAAAAAGAATATGTTTGTAAAATGTGTGCATATATATTTATATAATTTTTATAGATTTTTCTTTGCTATCTTCACGTGCACGATTATTACACTATAATATAAACTGCTCAGCTAAATGTGATAGAGAATAGCTAACAATATCATGTCTACCTCATTTCAAAAATGTATGAAAATAAATATATTTCAGAATGTCTTTTTTTATTGTTGTTTAAGGAACAAAAACATTCTTTTCTATTATTATCCTTAATACACGTGTTAAAAGCCATGATAATCATGGTGGGTAGTAGTTGGCGACTGCTTTTACTACAAGGTTGTCCCAAAAGTTCGTAAAACACTTGAAAAAATGTGAAATACCAATATTATTCGCCGTTATGTATAATGTCTTTATATTATGTATAAAGTAATTGTATTATGTATTATTATGTATTCGCCGTAATAATATTATTTCCCAAGTAATAAGAAAAACACGAACTTTTGGGACAACCTTATATAAGTGCACCACATGTTTACACATGTAGAAGGCAGTTTGATGTAGATATATGTAGATATATATTTGAGATCAAAATAAGGTCATGGAGTTAAAGTTGAATAGACGAAGGAGAAAATTTATTACATATTAAAGTTTTATATAGATGAACACATACCTAAAGGACGACATCATTCAATGAACCCGCCATCAGTGGCAATAACAGCTGTCGAAACCGACTGCTGGCAGTAATGAAATGGGTCTTGGGAATGTTTGCCCTTGCATCCTCTACAGCAGCTCTGAGAGCTGTAACAGTGTTGTGGGAATGGCTATTGGAGTCCCTCTCAACTACGCCCACAACGTAATAGTCCAGTGGATTGACATCTGGTGAGCTGAGGGAGCAAACGTTAGGTGTGACATGGTCGTGAAGTTTCCCTGCCATCCATTATTGGGTTGTTCTGGCTGTATGATATGGTGCTGAGTCTTGTTGAAAAACATACGGCGGCCTCCCACGTGCTACAGTAGCGATACAAGGCTTGGCAACTGTGGCTAACACTTCGGCGTAAGCAACGGCATTGACTTTGGTATCTGGAATAAAAAAAAATATGGAGGCTTCACATCACCTTCACTACTAACAACACCAAGAACCATCAATGATGCTGGAAATTTGATATGCATGACTGTAGGTACCTCATCAGGGCTTTTACACAGCCACCGATAATGTTTGCGGTTCATCTGGTCCTGGATAAAGATCTTCTCGACTGATAAAAACTAGAGCATTCCTTGCTCCTCGGGATGTTTAAGCTTGTTCAGAGTGCGCTTGGCTCTGATCAAGCGGTTTACCTAGGTTATTATGGACATGATCGGTCCTTTCCACATCACGTATGATTTGTGACGGAGGTCTTCATGAACCACATGTCGGATGGTAGCCTTATCAACCTGCAGCTCTCTGGTAGTGCCCTCATTAACTTCTCAGGGTTCTCATCAATGGCAGCTTGGACACGGCTTATGAATTCTGGCGTCCTGATACTGTCAGAACGTTGACAATATCATTTCCTTTGGGAAACTTCCACAACATCACCCTTTTCAGCTCCCAATTCTCTCCAGACTTGGAAAACAAAAGATCAGGCGACTTTCAAGAATGCAGAAGTTTCTGAATCAGTGTGTCCTGCAGCCAAAGAGACAATAATTACATGCCTCTTCATTTCTTTTGTAAGAGTAGGTTCTGCCATGTCTACATGCAACAGATAAAACCCTATTCTATATACAGTTACGAGCGTCATTCCTCATCGGCCTCTGTCACCGTTTGCTTCTTTTTTTTTTTTGGAATGGCGCCATCCTATTGGTTGGCTACGGTCACGCCACCTTTGCCCCCCATCATGCCTCCCCCACTCGCTCTTTCGTTTTTGTAACTATTGGTTTGGAGCGAGTCGCTCTTTAAATAAATGCATATATTAGTTAATAACTAAATGGAATCCTCTCCCTTTTCCCAGTATGAGACGCCTACGGAAGCCAACAGTACATAGGCAGATAAAGCACATAGGCTATAGTTATCAACTAATATATGCATTTATTAAAGGCGCCAAATTTATAATTGCAACAAATAGTATTTGAATCAAAACATTCAATCGGGTAAAACACGGGCGTTGCCCGGGTCATTCGGCTAGTTTTACTATAACAGGTAAGAAAGTGTGGCACCTATATTGTGTGTTTTCAAATAGCTGCCGCACCTTGTATACGAGTATATGACCTGGCTTCGTTCGTGCTCTTCTCGAGTGAATTTTAGCCGAAGAATCTTGTTTCTGCACATCAAACATAATGCAACAATAATATCATCATCTTCTGACTAAAATTAAGTAAATTAGCGAAGTACTTTTTTAATTAATTTTCTTCGTTGAAAATTAACAGAAATCTCTTCCAGACTTAATTTTATATACTTTCAAAGTATTAACCAGATTTTTTAAATAGTGAGGAAAGGCATAAGTAACAAATAAATAAGCATACATTGACTATATATATTGTAGCGTTATTTGTTGTATTGTTTTACATAATTAAGTTTTAGATTTTGTTTGTGTTTGTTTTGCATATATTGAATTAATGATTGGTATATATATTCGTGTATTCTTTGATTTGAGTAGTCTGCTCGTTGGCAGCAATAAACGATTATTGTTCGATTTATCTTCGCCTGTTGCTTGCGATTCTTACCGTGACAAGTGGTGGAGAAGCTGGGTACCGATACCATCACGGATACCTCTGTCAGAAGAAGCCGTCGCCTAGAAGGCCTAGAGCCACGTTTTGATATCGACGAAAAGAATAGTCCAATCAGAAAAATATCAATGTCGGCTGGAGTTAACACGGGTGTTAAAAAAAAAAAAATACTTGCAAACATTTGACAAGAAACCCAACTGTGTTTAGCGGCAATGGAACGGAGGATTGTGGCAAATGGATGAGGGATTACGAACGTATTGCGAAATCTAACTGCTGGGATACCACGATGAAATTGGCGAACGCACCGTTCTTTTTGGAAGGGACCGCTGGCCAATAGTTTGATAACAACGAAAAAGAAATAGATTCGTGGGATGTGTTTAAGGAGATGTTTAGCCGGACATTCGACAATAGCGGTGTCCTTCTCAGACGCGCTAAGGACAACCTTCAGAGTCGAGCTCAGAAGAGTACAGAATCCTGCGAATCCTATATCCAAGACGTTCTGAGCTTGTGTAGGCAAGTGAATCCCGATATGACTAAAGAAGAGAAAGTAGCACATCTAATGAAAGGTGTGGTAGAAGATGTCTATCAGGTCATCTTGGTGAAGGAAATTGATACTGTTGAAGCCTTTGTCGATTGGTGCCGAAAAGTAGAGGCTTGCAAGCAGCGACGCATCGGGAAACCAAGGTTTGAGCGACTCCCTAACGTCGCAAATATAGAGCAACCAAACTCCTCGTCTCTGGAAGATCTGATTCGACGAATCGTGAGAGAAGAAATTAAAAGTGCCCTACATTCAGAGTCTATAATGCCAGAGGTGAACTCCCTGAAGAAAATTATTCATGAAGAGGTTGAGAGAAATCTGACCCCAATTGCGCAGCAGGGTCCATACTTCCGAGAACAACGCTGCCAATTTGAAGGACCGGCGAAACCACCCTCGTATTACCAGCAGCAAAATCCTACAAGGCTGACAACTGCCCGAAGAAAGACTGACGAATGGAGGACGGTGGATAATATTCCCGTTTGTTTCCAATGCGGACGCCCGGGTCACGTCGCCAGGTACTGCCGAGAGCGGCGAGGGATGGTGGATCGACAGCCACCGGGGAGATACCACCCTGTCCAGAACGGCCCGCGAACGATCTATAATAGCAATGAAACCCCAGGCCGCGCAAGTTATCGAAGCCCGTCGCCCTATCCAGGTCGTGGCCGATCCCCAGCTGAACGTCGCCCCTCGATATCGCCAAGCCGACGATCTGGCCGATCACCTTATCGTGAGGAAAACTAGAGCAAGCGCCCTTCGCTGGAGGTAAGGTCGCTGAGGAGATTATAATTCCTCCGCCGCTCATAGCCGCTAAACTATCACAGAATATAGTTGACGTTACTATTGACGATAAAACTTTTCCTGCCCTTGTCGACAGCGGCGCTTCGTTTTCGGTTATTTCGGACCACTTTAGACAACAACACAAAAAGACTATGTTCAGTGACGCTGGCATGACACTTAGAGTTGCCGACGGGAAATATATCGTTTCCAGGGGCCGATGTACTTTACGTTTAGAAATAAACGGATTGGTACGGCCGTTTGAATTCGTCGTTTTACCAAGTTGTAGCCACGACATCATTCTCGGTTGGGACTTCCTGGAGGCGTCAAGGGCTATAAAAAGCAGAACTACCAGAGGATTCTTCGAGCATATTCCAAACTGTGGCCGCCGACGATAGCTTTATAATCCCCGCTGGATCGACCAAGCAGATAAACGTAATCAGCGAAGCTATACTCGGTGTGAGTGATGTCGTAATGGAGCCTTCGAGGATCCTCTTTCTAGAACGTGATCTGATGGTTCCCGCCTCGATCTTCGCTGTCCAGCATGGAAAAGGGAGAATTTGGATAACCAACATCGGTACATGTGATCGAACTGTCCCCAAAGGAATGTGTATTGGGGAGATACAAGTACTGGAAGAGGATCACCTGGCAGTCATCGGTGATGCTTTGGACACCAATCGGCAGGGGATTCTTGGACAAGAAAACTCTCCAAACATTGCCTCGATCATAAGCCCTGATCTATACATGCTTGAAAGGACGAGGATATGTTCGATACTTGGGAGTTTCAGCGGCTTATTTGAATTTAATATGTTTCCGTCTAATCTGACGAGCACAGCCAAGCACAAGATAAATACAGAGGACCATCCCCCGATTAAACGCCGTCCATATCGAGTGTCGCAGGTCGAACGTCAAACCATTCAGAATGAGGTCGACAAAATGTTGAAAGGAGGTATAGTTCAGCTTTCCAAAAGTCCTTGGTCCTCTCCTGTGGTATTGGTGAAAAAGAAAAATGTTAGTTGGCGTTTCTGTGTCGATTACAGACACCTGAATAAAATCACAAAAAAGGATGTATATCCACTACCAAGGATTGACGATACACTCGATTGCTTAAGAGGGGCGAGTTATTATTCTTCCATGGACCTCCGTTCTGGTTACTGGCAGATTGAGGTGGATGAGGCAGATCGCGAGAAGACCGCCTTCATTACACCCGACGGATTGTACGAGTTCAAAGTTATGCCTTTCGGGTTGTGTAACGCCCCAGCGACATTTGAAAGAATGATGGATACCTTGCTGAGGGGGTTGAAGTGGTAAATGTGTCTTTGCTATCTGGACGATATTATTGTGTTTTCACCCACCTTTGACGAACATGTTCGACGCCTTGAATTAGTTCTCAGGTGTCTCTCAAAGGCTGGACTTGTGTTAAATCCAGACAAGTGCTTGTTCGGAACAAAACGACTAAGCATTTTTGGCATCTGGTGGATGGAGAGGGCGTGCTCCCCGACCCGGATAAAGTTGATGCTATGTCCAAATTCCCTACTCCCAAATCCCTCACTGATGTAAGAAGTTTCATTGGAATGTGCTCCTATTATCGTCGTTTCATTAAGAATTTTGCTCAAAAAGCTGAACTACTACACAGGTTGTTGAGAAAGGACACCAGATTCGAATGGGGACCAGATCAACGGCAGGCCTATGAATCCTTGAAGCTGGCACTCGCGTCGGAACCCGTTTTGGCCCACTTTGACGAAAAGTATGCGACCGAACTGCACACCGACGCCAGTGGGTTTGGAATTGGTGCGGTTTTGGTCCAGGTCCAGGGAGGAAGTGAAAACCCGATTGGATATGCATCAAGAACGCTGTCAACAGCTGAAAAAAATTATTCAACAACGGAGCGGGAGTGTCTTGCCGCGATTTGGGCGATCGGCAAGTTCCCTCCATACCTATTTGGGCGCTCGTTTACAATTGTGATGGATCATCACTCGCTCTGTTGGCTTTCGGGCCTGAAGGACCCGTCGGGAAGACTGGCCAGGTGGGCCTTAAGACTTCAGGAGTACAATGTGAACGTGGTATATAAAAACGGTAAAAAAACATTAAGATGCCGATTGTCTCTCACGCAATCCAATCGAAGTGAATAACCCAGGGGAATCTGAAGATTACATACCAACATTAGCTGCTTTAACTGATATCGTCGCGGAACAGCGGAAAGATCCGGTAATTGTGAGAATATTGGAGGAATGTTTGAAGAACGATCAAAACCGCTTCAAAATAATCAATGGAGCTCTTTACAAGCGGAATTTCGACCCAGTGGGGCAACCGTGGCTATTGGTGATCCCCAGGCATTTGCGCCCTGATGTCCTCAGAAGTCTCTACGATAATCCAACTGCCGGTCATTTAAGGTTGGCTAAAACCCACGATAGAATTAGGAGGAAGTATTTTTGGCCAGGTCTTCTGAGGAGCATAAGAAAATATGTCGGTCACTGTAGGGAGTGCCAGCGTCGTAAACATGCTCCTTCGCGACCGCCCGGGTTGCTGCAACCGATACCACCCACCTCTGTTCCATTCCAAAGAGTCGGAATTGATTTCCTCGGAAGATTCCCAATATCCCATTCAGGAAATAAATGGATAATAGTTTGCACAGACTATCTGACGCGATACGCTATCACCCGAGCCTTACCATCGGCAGACGCTCAGCAAGTGGCCAATTTCGTCCTGGAGGACGTAGTGCTTAAACATGGAGCACCACGAGAAATAATTACTGACCGGGGTAGGGTTTTTCAGTCTAAACTAATATCCGAGCTGACGGGACTTTGCTTCTCGGCTCAGAGATTTACCACGGCGTACCATCCTCAGACGAATGGTCTCACTGAGAGACTTAATAAAACCCTGGCCGACATGATGTCAATGTATGTGGACGTCGAACAAAAAGAATGGGACGTTATTCTTCCTTTCATCACGTTTGCTTACAATACGGCGAAGCAGGACACCACCGGATTCACCCCATTCAGCCTCATCCATGGACGAGAAGCTGAAACTACATTAGATACATTGTTTCCTCTTTTAAAAAATGAAGATCAAGAGGACTATAATCGAGAGATAGTGACCCGAGCAGAGGAGACGCGACAATTGGCTCGGCTACATACACTGAGAGCGCAAGAGGGCAATAAACCACTCTACGACGCCAGACATCGAGAGGTGAGCTATCAGCCAGGCGATAAAGTATGGATATTTATACCTTTCCGGAAAATAGGGATATCCGAAAAATTAATAAAACGATATTTCGGCCCTTATAGGGTGACGAGACGCATTTCGGAGGTGACGTACTAGTCGAAAGTCTAGACACTACTAACCGCCGTCGTAAGCCAAAGGAAATTGTGCACGTAGTGAGAATGAAGAACTACCGTGACCCGGACGAACAACTGGACCTACCCGAGGATGAGCCTGCCGTCTGACAGCGAGGACGCTGTCCTTTTGGAGAGAAGGGCATTGTAGCGTTATTTGTTGTATTGTTTTACATAATTAAGTTTTAGATTTTGTTTGTGTTTGTTTTGCATATATTGAATTAATGATTGGTATATATATTCGTGTATTCTTTGATTTGAGTAGTCTGCTCGTTGGCAGCAATAAACGATTATTGTTCGATTTATCTTCGCCTGTTGCTTGCGATTCTTACCGTGACAATATATATATATATATATGTCGTGATATCTCGGAAGTCCACCAATAAGGGAGAAACATATCTCTCCCAACTAGACAGTCAATCGGGACCTACCACTCGGTTTTTGCAGTCGATGGCCAAGCGACTCCTCCTTCAATACACAAGATGGATTTCGGAAACAAGAAGCTGCCAAACAAAAACGATGAAAGTAAGATGGTTATTAAACTATGGATGATTTCAGGTGTGCACAAGCTTTGATGGGAAGTTGACGAAAAGTCCTGAAAGAGATGGGAGATTCACTAGCGTGAAGTCGGGACTGGACTGTGAGGGCTGTTCATCTCCTGCTAATCACTCCCTGCCGACCGTGAAAACTCGGATTGAAACTGTCTGCTATAAAAATTTGACTGATGTTTACTGCCGCTGTCTGAACCTGACTGATATCTACTCGCTGTACCATTTGACTTGGACCTGAGGGTCACCTGATTTTGAAGAACCAATTAGACAATTGACAATTAAAATATTTTTTATTGACTTTTTGTCAATACATGCAAAAGTGCACAGTCTGCACTATTTTTTAAAAATATTAATATATACAGTTATCAGCGTCATGCATTATTTCTTAATTCTGTCACCGTTTGCTTTTGGTTCAGTGGTAGAATGCTCGCCTGCCACGCGGGCGCCCCGGGTTCGATTCCCGGCCGATGCATTTTTTTTTTACAATTTTTAAAACTCATTTATATTATTAAAATATATGTGCTTTCCCTGTCTATGTACAGATTTATGGTCATGTACACAAGTATACAAGTATGTATACAAGTTATTTGCAAATTGCGTGGCAAATTTGCCCTTTCGCTCGCAAGCAGCGCCTCTACCGGTGAAGATGGGAGATAATATCAGCTGACCTAATGGACATGTAAAACGTGTTTTAACAGGACATAGAGAAAAATCTGGAAAAGATATTTTTCGGATTTTTAGTCAAGAAAAATAAATTGACAGGTTCTGGGAAAAAAGTAGTTGTTTTTTATTCAGAAAATGATTATGACAATATTGCTGTATGATATTTGATTATCAGATACAAAATTATATCCGAAAAAAATCCAAAAAGCAGAGACCACGGGTGAAGCCAGTTCATTTTTAGTATGCAGGAACAAAATTCTAACAGAAAAATATTGATTCGAGCAGAAGACACAAAGCCAGATCATCTCTTTATAAAAATATCGCTTCTCAGACACAAAGTTTGGAGCGGGACGTTTCACAAGAATGACATCCACGGCGCCAATTTATAATTGTAACGAATAGTATTTGAATAAAAGCATTTAATCGGGTAAAACCCGGGCATTGCCCTTTCTTAATCAATTCTGTCACCGTTTGCTTTTGTGAGTGGAATAAATACCCAAATATGGCCATTTCTCATAATCATCGGTGGTTCAGTGGTAGAATGCTCGCCTGCCACGCGGGCGGCCTGGGTTCGATTCCCGGCCGATGCATTTTTTTTTTTTTTTTACAATTTTTAAAACTCATTTATATATTATACAAGAATGACATCCACGGCGCCAACTTATGATTGTAACGAATAGTATTTGAATAAAAGCATTTAATCGGGTAAACCCCGGGCGTTGCCCGGGTTATTCGGCTAGTAATTATATGTCATAATTTGTATATAACTGTATGCACCTCCGACCTACTATGTATGTACAATGTATGTTTTAAAGGATTTAATAAAAGAACAAAGGTAACTGGAGGATAGAACGCCTTAGAGAAAAACCTAGGAAGTAGGCCTAGAAGAGAGCCTAACTATTAATAAAGTCACAGTTAACCTTATGACCCCGGAAATCCTGCAAGCTAAGTTTAACGCCTAGTATTTCCTGGGCGAGGCCGGACGTATCTTCCACCAAAGAAAGCCGCAAGGCCCAATTAGGAAACAATACCTAAGTAGGTCAACCAATAGAAAAACGGCCGCGTGACATCTTCCTACCAATTAGGAAACGACACCTAAGTAGGTCAACCAATAGAAAACGGTCATGTGACATCTCTCGACCAATGGGAAAGAAGATAAGTCTTGGTGTTAAATCGAGAAGCAAGAATATATAGTAGTGCTTTCGCTCCCATAGGAACAACACCTAGAGTTGCTCCTTCGCTCCCAACGAGGTAACATCTGCTCTCGAGACCTCCCCGCTCATCCCATAGCTAAGTCAATCACCGCCATGTGATCAGATAATTAATAAGTCAAAACCCGCGCCGCTTTCTCTCTAAGCTTTTCTTTCCCTCCAAACCAGTTGCCTTTTATTTTAAAACCCATCAAGTGTCCTGGCTTATTTCCCTTGTGTGTAATCCTTTCTTACTCAGCCATCACGACTGCGTCACCACTTCAACAATCTTCAACTCAAGAGTAAGGTTTCCCAGCATAGCATATTACCACAGCTATATTGAAAGTCGACAGGATCATGGTGGAAATTAGCCCAGACGCCAGCAAAACAAACGGCAATGTCAAACCCAGAGGGAAGAAACTGGCAACGAGCGGAAAGAAGCTGGCAACGAACGAAGCGACAAAACACACCCTGGCGACAATAATTTTGCAGTTGACCGCCGCACTTCAAGGAGCAAGGTCCCCCCAATTGGAGACGGAGTTCCGTAGCGCCACCCCCGGAGCAGCCCACACCCCCCGCCGACCGAAAGGCGAGATGAGCGCGGCAGCCGACGCACGTGCCACCACCCCAGGCAAGTGTCAACGTGGCCGGACACCGACCACCGAGGAGTCATCCACCGCCATGTCGTACCCGTACACCACACCCGAAAGTAATCCGCGCGAACCGGGACAGTGCACACGGTCCCAAAACGACATTCCAGTACCGGACTTCACTTCAATTCCGCGGACGGTGAAACCATCCCAAGCCCAAGACGTCCCAGCCGAGCCGAACTTTCGAGACTAAGGTAGGCACCCCCCCTATGGCGTCAAGAATTGACTTTGGACTTCTATCTAACCCTACCTACCCCTTTAACCATGTATCTAAACATGTACCAAATGAATGCAAGCACGGGCTAGACCAAAACCTGTCCCAAAGGGCTCGTACAGCACACAAAGTTTTCACACATGGAAACCCTTGCCTGCATTCATTGCCCAAACCCCAAATATTTACATGCCACCATTCTAATCTCACACCACGCAACTTTTCACTCAACCCAATTGCCAGTACTATATGCCCACAACACATAAAGCCACCACGGCTTCAACCTACAATTCCAATAATGCCCAAAAAAGTGTCCGTACACCAACACAGCTCACCCACTTACCACACAAAATCCATACATGACCATACGTCGTCACGCCACAATCACGCAGGTGTACCTCACAACAAACACGACATTCACCATAACAATACCCAGACAGCACCCATCCAACAGGACGGTTTTCGCGCTAACAAACACGCATCCATACGTCATCACGCAACAAACACGCACAACCCGCCCAACAAGCGCGACACTCGCGCCAAAAGACGACAACAACCAGTAAGCGCATGCACAACCGTTAAGAATAATACAATCATCCCGTCTACACAAAACATAGAAAAAATTCACGCCACCAAACAACCACACAATCGAAAAACATTGCGATCTTTCCTAAAAGCTGTGAACGCCTATAAAGAGTTCATTCCAGACCACGCCCGCTTGCGGACGCCACTTGTCAACCTTCTAAAAAGGGATGTCATGTGGGTCTGGGGTGACGAATGCCAGAAAGCGTTCACTAATCTGAAAGAAAGCCTTACCACACACCCCACATTACACCTTTACCAAGAAGGTCTGCCATGCCAGGTGTACTGTAACACTTCAACGCTCGGCATTGCAGGCATTCTTAAACAAGTCTACCCTGATGGGAAGACATACCCAGTTCAACATTTCAGCCGCTCTCTGCGTGGTCACGAGCGAAATTATTCAGACTTGGAACTACAATGCCTAGCCATTGTGGAAAGTGTGGATAACTTCCGCACCTGTCTAATGGGCAGAAAGTTTACAATACTTTCTGACCATCCTGCATTGCAGTGGTTGAAAGAGATCAAAGCCCCGTCAGGCAGATTGTTTCGATGGAGGTTAAGACTGTCAAGATACGAATATGAGGTCCGTAGCATAAATGGAGTACAACAATATGAAACGGGCGTTGTAACTCGTATCCCATTTTGTGGCTTTCTAGATGCGCCACTCATAAAGAACCAACAGTCTTCTCCACCGGGAAAATCTCGCGTGACTATGGATCACAATGAACTGTGCACCGTCTCCCGAAAAGGTGTACTTAAAACTATAGTCCCAAGTTCACTTACAGCCAGACTTCTTAAGTCCGTACACACACAACACCACCATCCAAACATCTCCAAGATGACGAGACTCATCTCGTCACAATATTATTGGCAGAACATGACACAAGACATCGCCAAACAGGTAAAAACCTGTCCCACCTGCCGATTCGCTAGAAGAATCGATGAATCCAACCAACCTCCACGTAAAAATACCGACACAGGCCCCAAGGCAAAACAAAATTCGTACATAAAGCACAGCGTACACACAACACAAACAATGCCGAAATTACACCACCCATGTCAGAGAAACGATCACATATCTCCACTTAAACCAATTACCGCCGACATATCTCTAATAAAACCATTGACGATCAAACAGGAGAACTGCGAACCTATCAATCATTTAAATTCTACAATTAATAAGGTTCAAGCAAATATTTCAGAATCAACATTTATAACAATATGGAAGAACATGGGGCAATACCCTATCTTTCATCTGATTTTTATCCTTTGTTTGTTAGTTCTACCATACAAATATATCCCAGTTTTATTCCTTAGTTATTTGTTTATCTATACCATGCCCTCTCATAGAATTTTCGAACTACAAGAGGCAGTTTTTAATTTTGGACAAACATTTATAAAACTTCTCATAATTTTAGGAAACATTTTTGAAGAAAATCTAATAAATTCCGAAGAGATAGAAGTAACTGAAAGTAACAATCAGTGCCGAGAAAAAAAAATCCAACACCAATAAATAAGTAGAGAGACAATAAAAGATGCAAGTCGCACTCAAAATAAATTAGGCGGCAGGAAGTGAGAATTTTGAGACGCAGCGACAAAAACGAAACGCCCTTACTTCAATTACGTGCAAATAGAGAGGAAGTCTTGTTCCCCCACTTCCGGATCCAATTGCTTGCAAATAGTGGATGGGTAATTTTAGATCGGATCCTGCTTCCCCGACACACCCCACTTCCGTATCTCTAATTACAATGAGAAAGTCCCCATGTCCGGTTTCTAATTACCACCTCCCTCGACCAGCAGCTAAATCGAGGTCAAGCTGAGAACTTCTACATGTCATCCAATTTCATTCCCTCTTTTGGCCGACACATAAAAATAGGTCACCGCTTTTCCCATCCACAGATTCCTCTATGCCACCAATCTTGGATTCCAGTTCGAGCCTGCGTATCGATTTTTACAATACAATTCCGCACGCACAAGACGTCACACACATTTAAATGAGTTCATATTCCTATTATAATTGATCATAATTACTTTACAAACTTCCAAAAACGTTACATATTCCACTTACACTGAGATCTCAAAACAACAATACACACAAAGACAAAAAATTTATAGGGCATAATTGAGCAATTAAAACATTTAGATCAGGGCATGTAGATATAACGGGTTCAAACCAATACACCTTATTGTTCATATTAATCATTTTTATTATTTTCTCTCAATTAAAATTTAAATATTTAACCAACTTAGCAATTTATTCAATTTATTATCACTTTTAATCATTAATTATCATTTTATTTACCAATTAATTTATATTATCATAGTTTCAAATCAACGAAAACTCACTGGTTTTCTTTTAAAATTAGATATTATATTTTATTTTTATTTACAAAAACATTCTCTTCTTTTTCTATTTTTTTTTCTCACCATGCAACCAAGCATTCACTTTGATTTCTTCCAACTTTTTATTTTTATTTTTTGATTTCTCAAAAGACCTAATAAAAACCCCTCGATTTCCATTCCCAATTTCGAGCAAAAATTAGTTAGGCATTTTCCCTTTTTTTTTTCACCATGCATCAAGCATTCACTTTGATTTCTTCCAACTTTTATATTATTTTTGATTTCTCAAAAGCCCTAATAAAAATCCCTCGATTTCCATTCCCAATTTCGAACAAAAATTAGTTAGGCATTTCTTTTTACCATGCAACAAGCACTTTTCCTTTTTTTCTCACCATGCAACAAAGCATTTTTTTTTTCTCACCATGCAACCAAACATTTACTTTGATTTCTTCCAACTTTTTATTTTTATTTTTTGATTTCTCAAAAGCCCTAATAGAACTCCCTCGATTTTATTTCAAATCTCGAGTAGAATATTGTTTAGGCGCATTTTCTTTTCTTTTAACCCACTATGTACCATAGCATTCATTTTGATTTCTTACAATTAAAAAATTTTTGATTTCTATTAATTATACTCAACCTATATCATCAACACCATTCTATTTTACCTCTTATATCACCACCAATGCTTATATATAGCCTCTCAATACCCACAACTAATTTTCCCGCAAAATTATTTTTCCCTTTACAGAATTCTCTCAGGCTAACCCCTTCTTGAATTCTTCACATGTAGGGGGCGCATCTGTCATAATTTGTATATAACTGTATGCACCTCCGACCTACTATGTATGTACAATGTATGTTTTAAAGGATTTAATAAAAGAACAAAGGTAACTGGAGGATAGAACGCCTTAGAGAAAAACCTAGGAAGTAGGCCTAGAAGAGAGCCTAACTATTAATAAAGTCACAGTTAACCTTATGACCCCGGAAATCCTGCAAGCTAAGTTTAACGCCCAGTATTCCCTGGGCGAGGCCGGACGTATCTTCCACCAAAGAAAGCCGCAAGGCCCAATTAGGAAACAATACCTAAGTAGGTCAACCAATAGAAAAACGGCCGCGTGACATCTTCCTACCAATTAGGAAACGACACCTAAGTAGGTCAACCAATAGAAAACGGTCATGTGACATCTCTCGACCAATGGGAAAGAAGATAAGTCTTGGTGTTAAATCGAGAAGCAAGAATATATAGTAGTGCTTTCGCTCCCATAGGAACAACACCTAGAGTTGCTCCTTCGCTCCCAACGAGGTAACATCTGCTCTCGAGACCTCCCCGCTCATCCCATAGCTAAGTCAATCACCGCCATGTGATCAGATAATTAATAAGTCAAAACCCGCGCCGCTTTCTCTCTAAGCTTTTCTTTCCCTCCAAACCAGTTGCCTTTTATTTTAAAACCCATCAAGTGTCCTGGCTTATTTCCCTTGTGTGTAATCCTTTCTTAGTCAGCCATCACGACTGCGTCACCACTTCAACAATCTTCAACTCAAGAGTAAGGTTTCCCAGCATAGCATATTACCACATATATATATGCATGATACTATGTAAAATGAAAATGGCGCCTCTGTCAGCGCTGCAGAGTTTGGTGGAGAATCGCCTGTGGGTCTCCAGTGACAGGATTCCAGGAACCAATTAGATGTTGATACGTCATCGTAAAAAGTCTGACACGTTTGGATGGGGGAAAGAAACACATAATTTTAGCTTGCACCCTGGTTATTTAACCGACTTACTTCCTTTGTACTGTCTTTGTCAGAATGCTGGATTTTATTTTATCACTTGTGTTAATTCATTTATTACAGATTGAAACGGCGTTAGATTATTTACATTACATTGGAGGTATGGAAGAGAGAGAAGGGTTTTTATAAAGTAGGGACACATTTAAATTATTTACAAACACGTTTTTGCACAAAATGTTTTTCCTTCACAAATCCGGGTACACACTTTTTATATAACCAAATAAAAATATTCCAGATAATTGAATACTTATCGCTATTGAGCAAGTAGAAATAAATTTATATAAAAACGCTCTTTTATATTGTAGCATAGTTTATTTGTTGGTATGCTATCTTATATGATTTAAGTTTCAGATTTTATTGTTTAGTTTCTCTGCGTAATTTGGATTGGCATTGTCATAAAAATTTGTATATCTTTGATTTTAAGGCAAACTGTTCTTTGCTAGTGTAGAAAAAAACACTATTTCTCTACTTTCCTCTTCCAGCAACTATTTTTCTATCGCGACAATAAGACTTAAATGAAAATGAGGGTGTAGAATGGTCGATGCTTCAAAATAAAATAACTATATGAAACACCATATATTGTGTAATAATTCAATGTTTCCATTCAATTACAACAGGTGGCGTGTAAAACACAGTAAAACATATTGGCTCACTCTTACTTTATTTTCAGCTTTATTAAGGTAAAACTAAGACATAGAACTAGTTTACATTCTAGACCTTCATAGAATGGGCTAATGTTCTGTAAAAATATGATGAAATTTTACTTTTTAAATGATATTTTGGAGCGATGATGATATTATAATAATTAGCTTTTGAATGATATACCATATATTAAATAAATTGCCTGGTCCCTTAGGGAGGTAGTTATAAAGAGAGACTGTATTTCTATTTAAAATTAAAATATTTCTCGTATGATTTCTTGATTATCAAATTAGATTAAAATATATTTGATATTAAAAATTTCTCATTATAAAGTGTAAAAGTTGTTATTATAAAATAAAATATTCCCATTAAAGTGCAAAATACTGTCTTTAAAATGCTAGATGTCTTTCAAAAATTCTAAACCTCTAACTATATTAAAATTCTTCATTAAAATATGTAACGTTTCATAATATTTTTTAAATATTTTTACATATTGGACTATATACCATGTTCACTCTCTCTAAAATATCAAATCTGCATGCATAAATTAATAATCTATTAATTAAATGGACAATACATAGTTTAATATAAGATCTATAATTTATATTAGCACACGTGTCAAATTAACTTTACACTACTCTTTTAAATTAAATTAAAGTTTAATTCGAATTCTAATTTTTTATTTCACTAATAATCAGAAATTCGAAAATCCACACATATTTTCTTTGAATTTTAAAGTTTGACGAGCTCCTTTTTTAAAGGGAGCTAATTATTTCTTTTATTTGTAAACATTTAATTTTACATGTGTTTTTAAGTGTTCGTGTATCTATATATATTTTTTTTATTTTACACCAACAACAACACAGCAAATTACTATATCCGGTAAGTATATGATAATATTTGCTTGAAAGTAATTCAAACGATTGCATATTAATTCCAATGATATAAAAGTGTACATCGGCAACGTTTTTGACAATACCGTAGAATTTCAGATAGAAAAAAGGGAGGAGAGATTTAATTATATTGTATATTTTGCTTCATTATATAAAAATATAATATAGAACCTCGATATTGTTTCTTTTTTATAAAGTTAACATTTGTCACATTGGGAAACCAAAAGACAATAAAGTATATGTATCAATTGCTATTTAAAAATTTGCTATTTTTAAAAATGTGTCATCATGGTTGACACATGATATTTATACAGTTTTACACCCCCTACCATGATTTAAATATAACCAAGATAAAATTATAAATTTAATATTGATATAATTTGTAAACACAAAATAATGTAAAAAAATGATACAAATGTGATATTGTACTGGGATAAGGTGTATATCATTTATGAAAGAAAAAAAAAAGGCATCTTCTTAGCCTGAAATATGTACGTGTTTAGCTTTTCTTGATCAATCAAGAATGGGTATTTGGCCAATTCTCATATAATTAAAAATCAACAGAATAGTTTATATTTATTCTGATAGATGGCGCCAGCCATCAGCAACTTTCAGTTGCCTGATAAGCAGATGCCTTTTTTTTCTTTCATACACAAAATAATTCTTTTTGGCATTTTGTAAGATACTTAGAAATGGAATATGAAAATCAGGAGATGTGATTCTACAAGTTTTGTACTCCAAAGTGGTGGAAAGAAAATAACTTTACAAAATGCTATTATTACATAAAGTTGCATGTACCAGACGAATCACCTTTCTCTTCAAATATGCATGAGAACAATGCATTATGGTTATCCCCCCAGTAAAAAACAGAAAGACATGCATGCATTTTAAAGATTGATCAGCTAGAATGCACAATGAATAGGGTTCTAGCCCAAAATTGAACAACCATAAAGGATTTCTTTAAAAGATAATGATTTTTTGAAATATATTTTCGATTCATCAGGAAAATATATTCTGGAAATGAATTAAGAATCAACAATTATTTTATATTTATTCTGTCGATAATACAAGCTATGAGCAACTTTCAAGTTGCATAATCAGGCCTTGCCTTTATCCTAATTAAGACTAATGCACAGATTTATATGATAAGTCCAAAGAAAAGATAAAGTAAACACTGGTGTTTACATATGATAAATGCATACATAAGCCCTTTACTAAGATCTTTTATCTTATGCTAAAATTCTCTTCAACTGAAGAATATGAGATTTAAAAATTTGAAACAGAACTTGTATACCATATTTGCATTCGTAAAAAGTGAAAAAAAGAACAAACAAATAAAAGAAAAGATAGGCAATGAAAGAAAAAAAAAATCTAAATTATTCTAAGCCTTGTTGCTCTCTCTTTTTTCCTGCTATGTAAAAATCTAATAATCGCTTTTCACCAGTCTTCCATGAAATGGGGCTCGCTATTATCTCATTGATTTTGTCATATAACATTTGCTGGATTTTCCAAGAAATTTCTCCCTTTCTTATAAAAAAAACATTGTCAGTCAAAGTTAATGCTTCATTTACTGATATGAAATATTTATTGAGCAATGGCTTATCAGCTTGACTTGTATTGAAGACAATTTTAGGAAAAAATTTTGAAAATCTATAGAAACTATGGACATAAGCTTTTTCGGAAGTATAGAAATATATATTTCAATATATATATGGTAATTTAAAGCAAAAACCCCATATTGTATATAACTTATAACAAGATTTTCATGTTAGAAACACATCTGTAAATGATTATACGCATGATTGACATGTGTCTTTACATCATCATATGTAATGTAATTTGTACAAACTGAGGATAAATAAATAAAACTCTGTAATAGATTAAGAGTTGAGCTAAAAAGATAGAAGTCAAAAACATCTAAATTCGAGATAGATGGAAGTCACAAAACAACAAGGTCTAAATATGGAAACTGCCACGGTGCCAGTAGAATTTCACCAGATGTGAAGAGTATGGAGCAATATCCCCTTTCTCAGAAAATGTATATAAAGCCCCCGTCTTTAGCCAAAAATACAGTCACTTCACCATCTGCGTAAGCCCTCGTCAGTTGTACCCCAGATCCATCTCATCCATCATGTAGACCAGTAAGAAATCTTCTATCTCTCCATCTTTCGCTCCTAGCTCAACTTTTATCTGTTTACGGAACTTTCTTAGTGCAACTGTGTCTTCGTTTTTTGTATGGACATTCCCAAGCTTTCCACTCTGCCTCGACCACGACTGCCTGTACTTTGTGAGAACTGTAAAAGGTCTTCCAAGGTGCAGAGAGGTACTGGAAAACTCCCCATCCTGACTGTTCCTCTCGGTCAACACAGTATAGCAAGAGTTGACAGGGACTCACATCACAGTTTAAGTCGACTGGATACCTCATCACATAGTTAGTCGACAGGATTCTACAAGAGGCTACCATCACACCACATATATATATTTTAAAACTTTACTCCTTTAAAATATCTATATATATAAAAATCAATTTTTGTATGTTTGTTTGTTTGTATGTCAGGTATACAAATTCGCAGTAGTTCACTAATTCAAACCAAAATTTCCATACATAGGTAAAAAAGTACGGGGAAGACTATAGGCTATTTAAAAAAATATATATAAGTCAAATATTAAAACTATATATTCAAATTATTCTACTTAACTCACGAACAGCGCCCTCTATCAAAGATTAGATTAAATTATGCTGATGCAAACAAATAGATAATGCTAATGGGTCACCTGTCTAGTAGTCAATATAACTGCACACCACCTTTTGTTTATAAATTTTGTAACTAAAATATCTTATATGTGCTGTCAGGAAGATGCCCAAAGTAAAGACAGAGAAGAAGTACCGGCAGCATGGCTCATCCCAACAAGGGATCCAGTTCAACAAGACCTTTGGCCAGCACATCCTGAAAAATCCTCTTGTAGTAACCTCCATGGTGGAGAAGAGTGGCATCCAGAACACAGATGTAGTCCTGGAGGTGGGGCCAGGTACTGGCAACCTGACAGAGAAGCTGCTGGAGAAAGCCAGGAAGGTGATAGCATGTGAGGTGGACACCCGGTTGGTTGCTGAGCTCCAGAAACGAGTGATGCTCAAGCCCTATTACCGCAATTTGGAGATAAAAATCGGTGATGTCCTCAAGAAACCTCTCCCCAAGTTTGATCTGTGTATCTCCAACCTTCCCTACCAGATCTCCTCTCCCTTCATCTTCAAACTGATCCACGAGGTGGATTACTTCCGCTCAGCCATACTCATGCTTCAGAAAGAATTTGCTGATCGCCTTGTCGCCCAACCTGGAGATGAACTTTACTGCCGTCTCTCAGTCAATGTCCAAATGTTTGCCAGAGTTGACCATCTCATGAAAGTAAGCCGGAACAGCTTCAAACCCCCACCAGAAGTAGATTCCAGTATCATCCGACTGGAAAAAAAGAACAGCGATCTACCTCGCGAGTCCATCCCCAACTGGGATGGACTTCTCAGGATCTGCTTCCTACGCAAAAACAAAACCCTTTCTGCTATCTTCAGACAAGCTTCTGTAATAAACCTGGTCATGAAGAGCTACCAAGCATTCTGTGCGACAAATAAGATCGACATCTCCGAAGACTTTGACATTAAAGGAAAGGTCCTGGATATTCTGAACAAAAACAACTTTGCCGACAAAAGAGCTCGGCATTTAGATATTGATGACTTTCTAAAACTTCTTGTTGTTTTCAACAAAGAAGGAATTTATTTCTCTTAAGCATCTTCCCACAGAAAGACCTCCAATATTGAGTCCATGTATCCCTATGAACAAAGAATACTATTACAGTAGCGTCACCCAAGAGTAGACCATAACCTAAAACATTATCAGACCCAGTCTCTCCTGGAGGTTTTCTATCATCAATGACTGCCTTATCAGACCAAGTCATGAGGCATCCTTCAACCAAAACAGACTCCAATAAGAGACCAGGTTTAACCATGTTTTAGGTGTCCTCTCATGGTGGATTCTACTGCACTACCAAAGTAATAATGAAGTCTAGTTTGGTGCAAACCTTCCTACTTTTTGATTTCCAACTACAATCCAAATTGTAACCTCCCTCTCTAAATAGCCTGACCTGAACTAGAAAATTATAATTAGGAAAAGGGCTTTAATTGAAGGTCTTTTTATTGATGCTTTTTTACTTGTATTGAAAAAAGAATATGCAACTTTTGAAAATGATGTAAATATGTATATTCTTTGTTAAATTTGTATATTTTTTTCCATGGAGAAATGTGATGTGACAAGCAAAATCTACTAATATAAATTAAAATGAATATCATTGATTAAATATGTGTCAACTATTTTTTTGAAGATAATTCAATATACCCTCCCATAGAACATATACTTTCATTACATTTAGGATTTAAGACCTACAGTTTAACCTTGTTAATTTGACACATGATAATATGACCATGTTTTCATATCCTGACCTCCAGCCTATCAAATTACAAACATTAATTTAACCAATGATAGGCACAATTTGGTTTATAGGTTAGACATTTGGCAATTAAAATAATTTTATTGACATCTTGTCAACAACAACAAAAGTGTACAACCTACATTATTTCACAAAGATAATTATTATACATAATACTTTGAACAATGAATATGGTGCCTCCGCAGAGTTTGGTGGAAGATTGCTAGCGACACCACGTATTTCGTGATCTACAAAGAAAACTATAGATTAGTAACAATAGATAAAGAGTTTGTAATGTTTCGGTAACAGTGTTTGCTAGCATCATGGATTGTTACCTTTTTCCAGTACTTTTGTCTGATGATGGTAACAACGCTGTTACCAAAATGTCATGCACTATTTATTCTATTAGGTGTTATTACCTTGTATTAATTTTGACCAAATGATAATTCAACACCATCAATAATTCGACCAATTTTTCAAACCAAATTTTGACATTTAGATAATTCTTGTTTAAATACAATTTTTTTTTTCTAAAAATACAATACTTTAGCACAGTAGTTAGCCTATGTGCACCATGCTTAAAAGTGTTACAATAAGTCGCAAATATCAGGGCCAACATCACATATATTTATGTTTCCTCCTAGACAATTTAGGCCTAACTTATATTGCTGCTAAGTTGACAAAAGTTTTTTTTTTTACTTATCCTTTTAGTCTAAATTAGACAAGATCTTGGAGGTCGTGCTCATAAAGAAGCTCAAGAACTCTTCTTGGCTCTCTGTACAGGGATCCTTTGTCCTTTCCAATGCAATTTAGTAAATGTTGGGGAGTGGCCTCTTTGGTTTTGCACCTAGTGCACATGGGGAAGCTTTTGGCTCCCTCTTTATAGACTAGAGAGGGCGCAGGTGACCAGATTTGACAAAAGTGAACTTTTACAGGTTAACACACAAAGTTCAATTTACTAGGACCTAAAGTAAAAGAAACTTAACACAGAGAAAAGTGTACACTCAAGAGTATAACAACTGCAAAAAAGACGAATTTGTTATACAGTTAAACCTGTCTATAGCGCCCCCTCTTGGGACTCACCAAAATAGGGCGCTATAGAGAGTGGGTGCTATAGACAGGTCACTTTTAATGTAAATTGTATCGTACTACGTATTTAAAATCGGCTGCTATAGAGAGGAAGGGGCTATTTAGAGGAGGCGCTATAGACAGGTTTAACAGTATATAAAAAATAGCACTTTTATTGTAGCGTTGATAAGGAGCAGACCAAGGTTACACAGGTATGCCAGGAGACCACCAAACATGTACACATAGAACACTTTAAACCTCTCCACACAACTAACTCCTGGAAATACTATCCCCACATTCCTATGGTTCCCCCTTATATACAAACATGGCCACATTTGTCCAAACAGAAGGCATGGGAGATCAGCTCTAGTCAAATACAAATAAACAACAAACTTTCAACCTAACTGATGAGTTTAAACTGCTTTTATTTGTAGGCTTGTTGGTCTAGGAGTATTCTTTGGATGCGAGAGGTCCTGGGTTCAAATCCCGGATGAGTCCATTTTTTTTTTTTGTGGGATAATAAATAAATGTGGGTCAAATAAATTTGACAGTCAAACAATGAAATGTCTTCGAGATCAACATTCTACTATTTAAAATAAATACAGAAGAGGAAAGACATACAGGTCTTTTGTAGATTGATCAGTTAGAATGCACACATACTGAATAGGGTTCTAGCCTAAAAATAAGCAAAAAAGATTTTTTAAATAAAATTTTAGCATTTTATTTTATAAATTTATTTTCTTCTTTCCCATTGTTTTTATTCACTTAGATTCAAACGGTATTTGTAATTTTTCCTTTGTCCAAAAAAAGCATGAATATAATTTTATCTATCGCTAAAAGTTAATCACAAAACATTCTGAAAAAAAATTGAATAAAAGTTCCAATGGTATCAATTCACACTATTAATTAAAATATATTACAACAGTGTATTTTCTTAAAATATTATTTTTATTATATACAGTTAAACCTGTCTATAGCGCCCCCTCTAAATAGCGCCTGATTTTAAATACGTAGTACGATGCAATTTACATTAAAAGTGACCTATCTATAGCACCCTATTTTGGTGAGTCCCAAGAGGGGGCGCTATAGACAGGTTTAACTGTATTTGGTTATCTTAGAAAAATGTTGTGATGAAATCATCTAACTTTAATTCAACCAAAAGCTCTGATCCCTGGGGTGTCGAATTAAAGAGGTTAGACTGTATTTGGTTATCTTAGAAAAATGTCCACTAGCTGTGAGTGTTTTGATGAAATCATCTAACTAACTTTAATTCAACACTTCCCTTCCAAGATTATGAATTTGATCTCAATGAATTTAGTTTCCATGCACCTTGTATAATTATACAATGGGATAATTTAAAAAAATTCAACCCTTAACTTAATTCAACCAAAAGTTCTGATCCCTTGGGGTGTTGAATTAAAGAGGTTTGACTGTATTTGATTATCCTAGAAAAATGTCCACTTGCAGTTAGTGTTGCGATGAAATCATCCAACCAACTTTAATTCAACCAAAAGCTCTGATCCCTTGAGGTATCAATTAAAGAAGATAGACTAATTATTTATTTATACACATTCAACTTTGCCTTTATAGAAAAAGGTAGCATTAAAATATGTTTATAATTTTCACCGATATAGACCTGTGCTGGAACAGCTGAGAAGGTCCACGGCAACCTGGCGTGGCGAAAGCTCCACCTCCCCTAACGGCCGTCGGCTGTGGGCGACGGAACACTAAAGTGTATGGCCCGAGTGAATAAATACTTCTTTTGATTTAATCTTAACTAATTGTTCGAATATTTATTTATTGCGAACATAACAAGACCATTGACAATTTAAACAATTTTATTACTTCTAATCAATTAATCACAATAGATGATGTGTGTTGGTGATGATGTGATAGTGAATATACTGGATTGTTCTAATGAATATTTAAAGGGAGAAGTTCTCCCTGCCCCCTCTTGAGGGAACCTCTGAGGAAAAACTGCGATGTCTCCTTTTTTCCTGCCTGCCGCAATCTCCTGCGGTGTCTTGTGGGCAGAACTTTAGTAACTTGGCCCCTTTCCTCGATGAACAGCGTCCTGCTGTATTTATCACTTGAACAGATCAGCTTGGTCCTCAGGGTCATGGTAGGGTTTACATGGACCAGGTCTCTTGTTTAGCACCGCCTGATTGATTGGTACACAGGTCCCACTTTCAATGTTGTAACCCGTTTTCTTTTGCTTTGAATCATATCTGGCCTTGTCCTTTTCTAATCTTGCTAGCTGCCTAGTCTCTTCAACTTGTGATGCAATCCTTTGGCTGTATCCCTCTTGGAGCTCTTCAATCGGGTTTGGAAATAAAGTATCCACAGTTATTTCAGCCTCACGTCCACGTCGAATGGGGTGAAGCCTGTCGTGTCTTGGTTTGTGGTGTTGTAGGCGAGAGTGACGTAGGGCAGGATTACATCCCAGTCCTTCTGTTCAACGTTCACATACATCGCCATCATGTTGGCTAAGGTTTTGTTTAACCTCTCTGTCAGTCCATTCATCTGGGGATGAAAGGCTGTCGTGACCCCGCGTATCGACGAGCATTGATTGGTGAGTTCCGCAATCAACTAGGATTGGAATACTTGTCCTCGGTCCGTGATGATTTCTCTGGGGGTTCCGTGTGTGCTTGAGAACAAAATCTTCCATCAAGAACTTGGCTGCTTCTTTTGCTTCCCCTGTGGGTAAGGCTTTAGTAATAACAAATCAGGTAGGATAGTTCAGACTATGATCCATTTATTACCTCCATAGAATTTCGGGAATCCCCCAAGGAGATCTATTCAGATTCTCGCTGTAGGAGCGTCATGTAGGCTTCTCAGTAGTTCTAAACGTAGGTGCTTGGGGATGACGAGGAGGTGTGGGTTTCCCAGGGGGTCGAAGTTCTTTTTGTATAATGTTCCTTTCACCAGTTCATACCCCTCAATTTTCTAATTCTATGGTATTTTCTCTATTCAGTATCAAAGCAGGTCTGAGCAGTTAATGAGGGTACATCATCATCTTCTTCATCTGCTTTCTTCCAATTCGTCTTTGAGAGAGTGTCTTGACGTTAACGCTGATTTTTTAAAAGCTATTGTAAAGTCGTATGCTTGGAGCTTTATTGGCCCACCTCCCCAGTCTTTCTGTTGGGTCTTTCAAATTGGATGACCAGCAAAGGGTATGGTGATCCATAATGATGATGAACTGACGACCAAAGAGGTATGGGCGGAATTTGTTTATTGCACATATGATGGCCAAACATTATCTTTCTGTTGTGGAGTGATTCTTCTCTGCCTTCGTTAGGGTTCTTGAGGCGTAACCAACTGGTCGCCTTCTCCTGTCATGGACCTGAACGAGGACTGCTCCGATACCATTACTGCTGGCGTCAGTATGAAGCTGGATTGGCAGGTGTTCTTCAAAATGAACTAAGACAGGTACAGACATTAGGGCCCTTTACAGGGATTCAAAATCTTCTTGTTCTTCTAAGTCCTAAAATAAATTCTTGTCTTTTTGAGAATTTCATGGAGAGGGGCAGCTTTTCGGCGAAGTGTTCAATAAATCGACGAAAGTACGAACAAATTCCAATGAAACTCCTCACCTCAGTGATAGATCGTGGGGTCGGAAACTTGGCGATAGCTTCTATCTTTTCAGGGTCGGGATAGATGCCGTTGCCATCGACGAGATGTCCAAACACTCTTACTCGTTTGGTTTCAAAAAGACACTTTTTTGAATTGAGGCTCAAATCTTTTTTCTAAAGCATTGAAAGATTATTTTTAGTCGGTACAAGTGTTCAACAAACAATTTGAAGAAAACTGAAATGTCTTCTAGATTACACAGGCCCTATTGCCACTTCAATCCCCTTAAGATTTTGCCTATTAAACTCTTAAACGTTGCAGGGGCTTTGCACAGGATGAAGGGCATATCAAGAAATTTATATAGACCATCTGGGGTTATGAAGGCGGTTTTCTCTCTATCTGCCGTGTCTACCTCCCTCTGCCAATATCCAGAGCGTAGGTCCATCGACGAGTGAAATTGGGCGCCTTTTAAAGAATTAAGAGTCACCAGAAACGTCACCCTTATTATCATTCTTTGGACTAATGTTAGGACACCTCGTGTCCACTGTATGCGGCACATTGCCCACCTTTCTCCATTTATGCGGGAAACCTCTAGTGAGAGAAGGAACCTCTAGAGAAGGAGCCTGAAGCCGCCTTTAGCCTTGATAGCACCGAGCTTGAGATCCCCGTGGCCAAGCCATCTGACCTATAGAGGCTGTCTTGATCCCACCAGCACCAAGCCAGAGTCCAAGATGGACTCAGAAGCCCCTTCCCTTTTGTGCTGAGAACATGTAAGAAAACATGTACCTATGTTTTCCCACGTGACGCAGCGGAGCGTGACCTTGCCTGCACGGGTGGGTCAGTTGTTGTTTTGAACTCTGTATGGATGGACATTAAAACATGGTGGCAGCGATAACTGGATAAAATACGAACCCGTATATCGCAAAATATCGATTTTTGCGTACCTTGGAAGATAATTCAACATGGCTCAGATTTAACCTCCAGAAACTTTCGACTCCCAACGAATGGCCCAAATGGAGGAAAAGATTCGAACGATACCTCGTGGTCAGTGGAATGAAGAAGAAAGAGGAGGCGGACAAGATCGATTTGTTCATGTACTTGATGGGTGACCGCGCGGATGATATATTCAGGACCTTCAAGTTCGAAAAGGAGGAAGAGGCAACGAAAATTGATTCCGTCCTCAAGGCGTTCGACAGCCACTTCTGTGTCAGGAAGAATATTATCTATGAACGTGCGAAATTTAATTCAAGAATCCAAGAGGATCGGGAGCCAGTGGACGAATTCATCACTTCATTGTACAAATTGGCTGATAGTTGCGAATTTGAGGGTCTTCATGAGCAGTTGATCCGTGACCGAATTGTGGTTGGAGTGAGGGACAAAGCTTTGTCTGAAAGAATGCAGTTGGACAGCGAACTGACTTTGGAAAAGGCGGTGAAAATGGTTCGACAGCAGGAGGCCGTTCGACAGCAACAAGTCGACCTGCAGCGTCCCTCAACAAGCCAAAAGGTCGATCAGGTGAAGTTCAACTCGAAGAAACAATCACCGAAACAACAACAGCAGCTTTCGAGGAAGAAGGAGAAGTCAGCCAAAACAAGATCACGATGTCCAAAATGCGGAGGTTTCACCCACAGGGAAGGACAGGCTTGCCGTGCTGAAGGACAAAGATGTAACCTATGTTCAAAAACTGGCCATTTTGCAAATTGCTGCCCAGATAAACAGGCAAAGACTGCGGAAGTCAAAGCTGTTTCTGAACTTGATGAAGAAATTGGTTTTCTCCTGGAGGTCTCAGCTGTGGAGGATTCATCTAATCTCGATGATGATGAAGGCGAGTGCAGGAGGCGATGGACAGCAGAAATCCAAGTGAACAGGAAAAAGGTGAAGTTTAAGCTCGACTCCCAGGCGGATGTTACATGTGTTCCTCTGTGTCTCTTCAAGAAGATAATGGGACAGCAACGACTAGTGAAAAGTGATATCAACATTAGAGCTGCTGAATTCTCCGAACTTCAGACTGTGGGTATGTTTATATCAACGCTGCGAAATGGCTATTATAAAATCAAGGAGAAGATTTATGTCATTCGTCGTTTGAGTGAACCTCTTCTGAGTCGCCGGGCATGTGAGCTCTTGAACCTGGCGAGGCGGATTGAAGTGGTTGCGACGAGAATTAACCCAATCAAGGAATTCCCTGAAGTATTTGAAGGACTGGGACAGATCGGAAACCCTTACGAAATCAAATTGAAACCTGGAGCAAAACCATATGCTGTGCATACTCCTCGACGGGTACCAATACCTTTGATGGAAAAGCTTAAAACAAGATTGGAAGAGCTCGAGAAGGCGGGAATCATAGCACAAGTTAACGTTGCGACTGAATGGTGTGCACCGACTGTGATTGCTGGTAAACCGAATGGCGACATACGACTCTGTGTGGATCTCTCAAGGCTGAACGAACATGTACAGCGCGAAGTGCATCCCATGCCAGTGGTGGAGCACATGCTGGGGCAACTGGGGTAAGCAAGATTCTTTTCGAAACTGGACGCGAACAGTGGCTTTCACCAGATTCCGTTGAGCCCTGACTGCCAGCATTTAACGACCTTCATCACTCCTTTTGGGAGATATAAATGCTGCAGGATGCCATTTGGAATCTCACTCGCCCCAGAGTATTTTCAGAGAGTTATGTCAATAATCTTGCAAGGCATGGACGGTGTAATGTGTTACCTGGACGATATCCTGATATTTGCCTCCGACTCCAAGACTCACGATCGAATTCTTCGTTTAGTGCTCCGAAAACTGAAAGAGGCGAAAGTTACACTAAACAAGGCCAAGTGTGTCTTCGGCGTGCCAAGAATTAATTTTCTTAGGCACATACTGGATGAAGACGGTATTCGACCAGATCCAGCGAAAATCGAAGCAGTGGCGAAGATGCCTGCTCCGACCGATGTTCATGGCGTAAGAAGATTTCTTGGCATGGTGAACCATCTGGGACGCTTTGTGGAAAATTTATCTGAAATCGTGGCACCACTGAACCAGTTGTTGGTGAAAGGTCAAGACTTCGTTTGGGATTGCAGCCAGGAGCGAGCATTCCGAAAGTTGAAAGAATTGCTCACGACTCAACCCATCTTGGCAGCATACGACGTCAGGAAACCAACTATGGTGTCATCCGACGCATCTTCATATGGCTTGGGAGCGGTACTGAAGCAAGAAGGTAAGAATGGAATCTGGCGACCTGTTGCTTATTCTTCTAGAACTATGACACCTACCGAAAAACGATATGCTCAGATCGAGAAAGAGGCTCTCGCAATTACATGGGCCTGCGAACGTTTTCAAGATTTCCTGCTTGGAAAGCGTTTCCGAATTGAGACCGACCATAAGCCTCTCATTCCTCTATTTTCGACGAAAGAATTGAGTTCGCTGACCCCAAGACTGCAACGTTTCCGAATGCGTATGATGAGGTTTGGATTCGAAATAGTGCATATCCCTGGAAAGGAGCTGCTCGACGCCGATGCATTATCTAGACAACCACTTCTTACAACCGAGGGAGGTGAAGACGAACGACCAACCTCAGCGCATATAAATGCAGTTCTCTCGAGTATAACCGACAAAGACGAGATGTTGACGAAGATTTTTGAAGCTCAACAAGAAGATACGACCCTGAAAGCAGTAGTCAAATACCTTGAGCAAGGCTGGCCAGATAAGAAGAAGATGTCGCAGGCTCTGCTCTCTTATTGGCATGTCAAGGATGAACTCGGCGTTCAAAATGGACTACTGATGCGTAGCTGTCGTCTTGTTATTCCAGCAAGTATGAAACTGGAGATCCTAGAGAAGTTGCACGCTGGGCACTTCGGGATTACAAAAACAAGACTTCGCGCACGTGAGACGGTATGGTGGCCTGGAATTTCGGAGGAGATCGCGGAAACGGTCAGAAAGTGCAGTGTCTGTATCCAGGAAGCCGTCTCAAAACATGAACCTTTGATACCAACCAACTTTCCTACACGACCGTGGCAAAAGATTGGAATGGATTTGTTCAAGTTCGAGAATAAGTGGTATCTAGTCGTCATTGACTATTATTCTCGCTTTCCTGAAATGATTCAGCTGGATCGGCTCACAGCCAGTGTGGTGGTGCGTAGTTGCAAATCCATATTTGCCCGACATGGAATACCAGAAACTGTTGTAAGCGATAATGGGACGCAATTTGGAGCTGCTCGTGAATTTGCAAATTTCGCAAGGCAGTACGGATTCACACATGTCACTTCAAGTCCTCGATTCCCGCAGAGCAATGGGATGGCAGAAGCAGGTGTGAAAATTGCTAAGATGATCCTCAAGAAAAATCTAGACCCATCGCTTGGACTCCTGGAGTATCGATCGACCCCTTTGGAGAACGGTTACAGCCCTGCTGAGCTTCTCATGGGACGTAAACTCCGAACGACCTTGCCAATTGCACCAGAGAATCTTAATCCAAAGTTGGTGGACTCTCAGACCCTGAAAAAAAAGGAGGGGAGAAGGAGAAAGGATATGAAATCCAGATATGATCGACGCTGCGGAGCTACGGACATGGAGGAGCTATCCGAAGGTGACACGGTTTGGATTACAGATATGCGAACCTGGGGGATTGTAAAGAAGAAAGCATCGACACCAAGGTCGTATATGGTTGATACTCCAGTTGGGACTTTACGTCGAAACAGGTTCCATCTACGAAAAGGAGTTACAGTGCAATATCCAGCCGACCCATCGACGCCGACCTTTTCGGAGGAGGAACTGGTTGAAAATGAAAAGACCCCAGTTGTGGATTATCCCTCTAACGACTCAGAAGACGGCCAGATAAGAACCCGGAGTGGACGAATTGTTAAACCTGTGGATCGCCTTCATTATTAATTATATTATGCATTTAAAGTTTGTAATGTATATATATATTTCAAGTCTTAAAAAGGGGGATGTGCTGAGAACATGTAAGAAAACATGTACCTATGTTTTCCCACGTGACGCAGCGGAGCGTGACCTTGCCTGCACGGGTGGGTCAGTTGTTGTTTTGAACTCTGTATGGATGGACATTAAAACACCTTTGGTCAAGTCACCGGCGACTCTGAGAGTTATTCCTTCATCCCTGAACATAGACTTTTCAAGTATCTCAACCTGTTCGAGATAAAAGAGAATGAGGCTCCCGAGTCGACCAAGGCAGAAAATATAACGTCATCTATAATATTTTAACCAAATTGTGCACTAATTTGGCGGCTGTCGTCAATGGAAGGTTTTTTTTTACACCCGTGGTCTTCCCCTCGAAAGTGGTCGCGGCGCTTAGTTTTTTCTTGATTGCAGCGGCGTGGAGATTGGCTGGTACTGCGGCCTTGGGAAATGGACTGGCATCTTGGGGATCTTTCTCTGTTTGGATATGGCGATTCTCGGCGGTAATTTTGACTTCTTGAAGAATTTTCCTCATTTAATTGAGTAGTAAGCGGGTCTGTATGTACCGTTTAGGCCTTTCCAATTCATATTGGTCTACTGGCTGGCAATTTCGACAGTAGCGTTTGACATGGCCTGGGCGACCACAATGGAGGCAGATTGTCTTGGGTCCTCCATTGAAAACGTTTAGTAGCAGAGAATACCAGGCTACCACCAACCGAGGTAGTTCCAGTAAACAGACGATTTCACGAGAGGTATGGTGATTGGATTCAGATGGGCTGGTTGGTCCATAGGTCAAATGACGCTCGACGTGCACCGAATATGGCGAATATGGTTGGAACAAGAAAATGTGGCACAATTGAGGGGTGCTGGTGTAGCCAGAGTAAAGTCAGCACGCGTGGACCGACGTATACACCACATGGCTTTGGCGGCCCCCACAGTCCACTTCTGTCGCCATTGTGCAGGACACTCTTGATTCTCCCATATTGACCAGAATCGCAGATTTTTCGCAGCGATCTACACTGATGGCGCTCGTTTAGAAGACTGTCATTGAACCAATGGCACAAACACCTCCGTTTGCAATTTTGTCGGGATAGAGCCACATGGACATCGGAATGGCACAGGGTAGAGTTCTCAGATGAATCTCGCTTCTGTTTCAGCAATTACAGTCAACGAGTAAGAGTTTGGCGCCCGTCTTGGTGACAGGTTCAATCTGGCCGCATCTGTCGAACGCCACACCTCACGACAATGCGGCATTATGGTTTGGTAAACCATCGCCTATGATAGCAGATTATCTCTGATTTGTATTATGAGCACTATGACCACCCAACGATACGTGAATGACGTACTAACGTAGTAACGCTATCCTTCCTTTGGGGGGGGGGGGATACCAAATGCCATTTTCCAGCAAGATGATATCTCGCACAGCACACATTAACCAATATGTCCTCGGTATTTCCATGGCCACCAGTCTCTTCTGATCTACCCTATAGAACACGTCTAGAAGCTAATTGGACGTCGTTCGCGTGCGTTGCCACAGCCGCGTTCATAAAATGACCTGTGACTGATGGTTGACAGGGAATCTGCAGCCATCCCTCAGGGCACCATCCGCACGCTCATTGAGTCAGTTACAAGACGTGTTGTTGCCTGCATAACCGCCCGCGGTGGTTATATAACCTGTTGAGTGGACGGCGATGTCTTTCAGTGTATAGGTGTATTCTCTGTTTTAATTAAGATTTTTATTGTTCTTTACTGGTACTCTCTTTATGCATATTTTAACAACTTTTGCCCTTAATTCTTAGTGTTGCAAATTCAGTGTCATGTAATGTATTTACCCGCTCTTTTTTAAAATTGTTATACAATGTGAAAAGGCAAAGCAAATTTATTATCTTTCGAAAAAATGTGTTAAAACTGACAAAATAAAATATTCTACTATATAAATAAATTTTATTCTAGCTTGAATTAAAATGTTCCTATCTGATTGATAAATTTTTTTTTGTATTTATTCCTAAGTTATCAACAAATCAGATATATTTATATGAAAAAAAAGTTCAAATGTGAAATTATATATATATGTCCTACCAAAAACACTAGCAGTCATAGGGCCCAGTGCTTTTAGGCGTCTATGGGTAACACAATGGACGAGACAGGTTGGATGGCAGCTAAGAGAAAAGGTCAGTGACCGAGGACGCGTCAAGGTCCAGGGGATCTGATCTGCAAGAGTGGGAGAGATTATCTGTTGTTGGAAACTCACTAAAGACTTTTGGAAGTTCTCCATAATATCGACTAACTGGACCTCGCCTTGCCTGGTGTGGCTGACTCTCTTTAAAGATTTATTGTTTTATTTGTGATTACATTAGGGCCAAGCTGGCTTGTTAAATTTTATCTACATTTTGGGGCTGCTACACTATTCATAATTATGGTATATATGTGCTACGCAGACTTTGACTTTATCATCATTTGTGCTGACGTCACTTCTACTTCTACGCTTCATGACCTTTTCTGTTTTGATTTTTATCGCTCGCTTGTTTACAACAATTGTATTGGAACAAGTCGTTCCTTAAATAAATATATGTGATGATTTAAGACCATGGAATTGTTGTAAATAGTCTAGATATCTACTACCACATGTTCCACCCCATGACTGTATATAACTTCTTATGTACTGCAAATAGAAAGCCTCAACTAACATCAATCTGTACCGCGTAAGAATCTAATAAAGTATAGCAACTGTACAGATAGAAGGAATGGAGACTAACAGGAGAAAATTAAGGTTAAAACTAATCAGGCTTAGGTGAGAGTAGAAGTAAGACCTAGGAAGTAGGCTTAGAAGAGAACACACTATTAATAAATTTACAGTCAATTTTATGAATCGCGGGAATCATAAAAGTCGAGTTTAACGGCCAGTATTTCCTGGGCCAGGCCGGATATATATCTTCCGACAAAGGCAGCAGCAAAGACCAATTAGAAGACAATACCTAAGTAGGTCAACCAATAGCCAACGGCCACGTGACATAGTCCCACCAATTAGGAAACAATACCTAAGTAGGTCAACCAATAGCCAACGGCCACGTGACATCTTCCTACCAATTAGAAAGAAGAAAGGTCTTGGTGTTAAATCGAGAACCTAGGTTAGGCAGTCTGCGCTTGGATCCCAACGGTAACACTTGCTCTAAAGATCTCTCTCTCCACTCATCCCATTCCTTCTTGACGTCAGACGCTTCTTAGTGGAATATCTGTTTGTTTATTTCACCTTTGGCCCAGCTGTGTCGCCTTCCACCACGACTGCACGGTAGAGTTGACATCGAGGTTCGTCTAGCATCAGGTAACACTGGTCCCAGAGGTCCCAAGATATCACATATATATTTGTTTATATCAAAAGGGATGTCCTCTTAACTACAAAATACGTGAGTACAAAACAACTTGAAATCCTTAAAAAAGAAACATCGTATTTTTGCTAAGCCTATCAATTTGGTAGCTGAGCGTGGTTTGGGCGCGCGAATTGGACTAACCGCCAATTGATCCATTTAAATCAAAAAGAAATTAAATAATTGGACTAACCGCCAATTCAGAAAGAAAATTGAATGAAAATGGATACATATAACTTAGCAAAAATCGAATAGTTAACAGAAAACAACTATACAACGTGGTCCATGAAAATGGAAGCAATTCTAGATTCAAAAGATCTCTTCGAGGACGTAATTGTTAATGACGAGCCAGACTTTACAAAAAATAAACTAGAATATGATATTTGGAAGAAAAAGAATCGGGAAGCATACAGCCTAATAATATTGTCACTTTCGGATGACTTAACAATAATCTTTCGAGGCGACAAAAGGGCCAAAAGAATTTGGTACAACATAAAGAAAAGGTTTGAAGGATCTCTAGAAAATAAAAGGATAGACGTAATGTTGGATCTAGCCAAACTAAAATTGAACCCAAATGAAAATGTTAACATGTATATTGTACGAGCACAGAAACTGGCATAAGAGATCACCCAGCTAGGAAAGACTGTAACAGAAAGAGAACTTGTACGATACATTGTTGAAGGACTCACACCTAACTTTGACACGATCACAGCAGCACTGTCAATAAACAGAGAAATCTCCTTGCCAGACTTGAGACAAGCTCTACTGGATTTCGAGAATAAAAGACAGGACAGAAGCAAAAATCATTAAAATGCTTTCAGATCATCAGGCAACCAATTCAAAGAGAAGTCATGCTACATTTGCAAAAGAAGAGGACATTTCAAGAAATACTGTTGGTTCAACCCTAACAACAAAGGAAATCAAAAGAATACAACAAACAAAAATAACATGGCCAGTACAAGGAACTACCATAAAGGACCAAAACAAAACAAAGACACGGCCAGATCAGCAATCCAAGAACGAACGGAGGAACCATCCCAACGAAGAAACTCCACTTCATAATACGCACTACATGTAATCACAAGGGAGGAACGCCCGACGACTCAGGACGTGTGGATAATTGATTCTGCATGCACAAGCCACATGACTTCCCATGGTGAATGGATCGAGCACAAGACGGAGGAGAGAAGAAGCATACAAGTGGCGGAAGAAGGGAGACACATCGAATCTGCCTCATCAGGATCAATCCAAGCTACTGTACAAGGTAAGGACAAACTTAACAACGCTGTAACCCTGCATAATGTCCTCCATGTACCACACCTGAAAGGAAATCTAATGTCCATTCCAAGCGTGGTAACAAGAGGGAACTCTTCTTTTGAATTCTGAAGGAGCATACATATACTCTTCTGATGACAAGCTAATAGGAACAGGAAACTTTGATGGTAACATGTACACATTGAATCTATCACGTTTATCTGAAGCAACTCATGTTCCAAACGAACATTGCTTGATTTCAAAGGACAATTCTAGGACTCATGGCACAGAAGGTTAGGACATCCTAGTGACAAGAAATTAGACCTGATTTTGAAGAACAATCTTCTAAAAGGCTTGGACTCTATAAATGGTACCCTTGATCAATGTGATGCTTGCTCATTGGGAAAAATGACCAAAGTACCCTATGTTCACACAGATAGCAATCAGGAAAGCTACCCCTTTGAAGCCATTTATGTCGATCTCTGTGGTCCAATGAGAATAAACTCCTTGGGCGGAAGTAAATATTTCTTGACCATCGTAGATGGATTTTCTAGGAGAATATTTGTAGAATTTCTCAAAGATAAACTCTCAGCTGCAGAAGTTTTGAGAAGGTTTATTGTAAAGAGAGAAAACGAGCTAAACTCAAAACTAAAACGACTTAGAACAGATAACGGAACAGAATTTATCAATAAAAACCTTGAAACCTTCATAGAATCCAAAGGAATTAAACATGAACTAACTACACCGTACACCCCAAGAAGCAATGGGAGAGTTGAAAGAGCTAACAGAACACTATTAGACAAAGGCCGAACACTTCTGGCAGACTCCCAATTACCCTACACTTCTGGGCAGAAGCTGTGAATACAGCTGCATATCTGTACAATCTAACTCCCACAACCAATGACCCAGACATTACCCCTATGGAAAAATGGAAAGGTAAAAAGCCATACGTCTCTCACATCATGAGATTTGGTTGTGAAATCTTCTATAAACTCGAGAATCATCAAAGACACAAACTAGAAGCTAAATCTAAGAGAGGAATATTTGTGGGCTATTCAAAATGCAGAAGAGCTTATCGAGTATTTGATATCACAGCGAGAGTCATTCTTGAAACCGCAGACATTCACTTCAGAGAGAACAATAATGTCATCTCGGAAGAAAAACAAAGCGATATGGACACTGACACATATTTCTTCATTCAGGAGGATGAACAACTGGACAATCATGTTCTATCAGATGTTGATATTGAAGAGCCAGCACCAGATACCATGATCAACAGACAGACAGAGTCAAGTGGATCAGACAGACCACAAAGAACTCGAACAATACCTAAAAGATTCGATGACTACATTCTGGCTACTACGAATGAAACCATTCCGAAAGACTATGAAGAAGCCATTGCATGCGAAGACAAGAAACATTGGGAGAGCGCAATGCTTGAGGAAATACATAACATGTACTCGCATCAAGTATGGGAACTGATACCTAGACCTGTAAACAGAGACCAAGAAAACAAAAACAAAACATACAAAGCTAGACTTGTTGCAATGGGATACAACCAAATCCCAGGAAGAGATTACAACGAAAGTTTCAGCCCTGTAATTAAAAATGCCACCCTCAGGACTATTTTGTCAATGGCAGCAACAAAAGATTCAGTCATTAAACTATTTGATGTGAAAACAGCCTATCTAAATGGAAACATTGAAAACACATTATTCGTGGAACAACCTGCTGGATTTGTCCAAGACAGAAACAAAGTTTGCAAACTCAACAAAAGTATTTACAGTCTACCTCAATCCGGAAGATCGTGGTATGAGAAATTCAGTCAAGTACTTCATGACTGTGGACTGGAAAAACTTAAATCTGATCCTTGCCTATTTAAATGGAAGAATGAAGACAAATACTTCTATGTAGGGATATATGTTGATGACTTTATCACTGTCTCAGATTCTGAAGATACCTCAAACAGATTCATCAATAAATTGAGACATCACCTGGAAATAAAGGATGTAACATGTAAAGGCATGTTTTTGGGAATCAATATCATACAAGACAAGGAGGGAATTTCGCTACAGCAAAGCCACTATGTGTTTTAATGTCCATCCATACAGAGTTCAAAACAACCACTCACTCACCCGTGCAGGCAAGGTCACGCTCCGCTGCGTCACGTGGGAAAACATACATGTTCGTACATGTTCTCAGCACATCCCCCTTTTTAAGATTTGAAATATATATATACATTACAAACTTTAAATGCATAATATAATTAATAATGAAGGCGATCCACAGGTTTAACAATTCGTCCACTCCGGGTTCTTATCTGGCTGTCTTCTGAGTCGTTAGAGGGATAATCCACAACTGGGGTCTTTTCATTTTCAACCAGTTCCTCCCCCGAAAAGGTCGGCGTCGATGGGTCGGCTGGATATTGCACTGTAACTCCTTTTCGTAGATGGAACCTGTTTCGACGTAAAGTCCCAACTGGAGTATCAACCATATATGACCTTGGTGTCGATGCCTTCTGCTTTACAATCCCCCAGGTTCGCATATCTGTAATCCAAACCGTGTCACCTTCGGATAGCTCCTCCATGTCCGTAGCTCCGCAGCGTCGATCATATCTGGATTTCATATCCTTTCTCCTTCTCCCCTCCTTTCTTTTCAGGGTCTGAGAGTCCACCAACTTTGGATTAAGATTCTCTGGTGCAATTGGCAAGGTCGTTCGGAGTTTACGTCCCATGAGAAGCTCAGCAGGGCTGAAACCGTTCTCCAAAGGGGTCGATCGATACTCCAGGAGTCCAAGCGATGGGTCTTGATTTTTCTTGAGGATCAACTTAGCAATTTTCACACCTGCTTCTGCCATCCCATTGCTCTGTGGGAATCGAGGACTTGAAGTGACATGTGTGAATCCGTACTGCCTTGCAAATTTGCAAATTCACGAGCAGCTCCAAATTGCGTCCCATTATCGCTTACAACAGTTTCTGGTATTCCATGTCGGGCAAATATGGATTTGCAACTACGCACCACCACATTGGCTGTGAGCCGATCCAGTTGAATCATTTCAGGAAAGCGAGAATAATAGTCAATGACGACTAGATACGACTTATTCTCGAACTTGAACAAATCCATTCCAATCTTTTGCCACGGTCGTGTAGGAAAGTTGGTTGGTATCAAAGGTTCATGTTTTGAGACGGCTTCCTGGATACAGACACTGCACTTTCTGACTGTTTCCACGATCTCCTCCGAAATTCCAGGCCACCATACCGTTTCACGTGCGCGAAGTCTTGTTTTTTGTAATCCCGAAATGCCCAGCGTGCAACTTATCTAGGATCTCCAGTTTCATACTTGCTGGAATAACAAGACGACAGCTACGCATCAATAGTCCATTTTGAACGCCGAGTTCATCCTTGACATGCCAATAAGAGAGCAGAGCCTGTGACATCTTCTTATTATCTGGCCAGCCTTGCTCAAGGTAGTTGACTACTGCTTTCAGGGTCGTATCTTCTTGTTGAGCTTCAAAAATCTTCGTCAACATCTCGTCTTTGTCGGTTATACTCGAGAGAACTGCATTTATATGCGCTGAGGTTTGCCGTTCGTTTTCACCTCCCTCGGTTGTAAGAAGTGGTTGTCTGGATAATGCATCGGCGTCGAGCAGCTCCTTTCCAGGTATGTCCAATCTTGTTTTGAGCCTTTCCATCAAAGGTATTGGTACCTGTCGAGGAGTATGCACAGCATATGGTTTTGTTCCAGGTTTCAATTTGATTCCGTAAGGGTTTCCGATCTGTCCCAGTCCTTCAAATACACAGGGAATTCCTTGATCGGGTTAATTCTCGTCGCAACCACTTCAATCCGCCTCGCCAGGTTCAAGAGCTCACATGCCCGGCGACTCAGAAGAGGTTCACTCAAACGACGAATAACATAAATCTTCTCCTTGATTTCATAATTGCCATTTCGCAGCGTTGATATAAACATACCCACAGTCTGAAGTTCAGAGAATTCAGCAGCTCTAATGTTGATATCACTTTTCACTAGTCGTTGCTGTCCCATTATCTTCTTGAAGAGACACAGAGGAACACATGTAACATCCGCCTGGGAGTCGAGCTTGAACCTCACCTGTTTCCCGTTCACTTGGATTTCTGCTGTCCATCGCCTCCTGCACTCGCCTTCATCATCATCGAGATTAGATGAATCCTCCACAGCTGAGACCTCCAGGAGAAAACCAATTTCTTCATCAAGTTCAGAAACAGCTTTGACTTCCGCAGTCATCGCCTGCTTATCTGGGCAGCAATTTGCAAAATGGCCTGTTTTTGAACACAGGCTACATTTTTGTCCTTCAGCACGGCAAGCCTGTCCTTCCCTGTGGGTGAAACCTCCGCATTTTGGACATCGTGATCTTGTTTTGGCTGACTTCTCCTTCTTCCTCGAAGGCTGCTGTTGTTGTTTCGGTGATTGTTTCTTCGAGTTGAACTCCACCTGATTGACCTTTTGGCTTGTTGAGGGACGCTGCAGGTCGACTTGCTGCTGTCGAACGGCTTCCTGCTGTCGAACCATTTTCACCGCCTTTTCCAAAGTCAGTTCGCTGTCCAACTGCATTCTTTCAGATAAAGCTTTGTCCCTCACTCCAACCACTATTCGGTCACGGATCAACTGCTCGTGAAGACCCTCAAATTCGCAACTATCAGCCAATTTGTACAATGAAGTGATGAATTCGTCCACTGGCTCCCGATCCTCTTGGATTCTTGAATTAAATTTCGCACGTTCGTAGATAATATTCTTTCTGACACAGAAGTGGCTGTCGAACGCCTTGAGGACGGAATCAATTTTCGTTGCCTCTTCCTCCTTTTCGAATTTGAAGGTCCTGAATATATCATCCGCGCGGTCACCCATCAAGTACATGAACAAATCGATCTTGTCCGCCTCCTCTTTCTTCTTCATTCCACTGACCACGAGGTATCGTTCGAATCTCTTCCTCCATTTGGGCCATTCGTTGGGAGTCGAGAAGTCGAAAGTTTCTGGAGGTTGAATCTGAGCCATGTTGAATTATCTTCCAAGGTACACAAAAATCGATATTTTGCAATATACGGGTTCGTATTTTATCCAGTTATCGCTGCCACCATGTTTTAATGTCCATCCATACAGAGTTCAAAACAACTACTCACACACCCGTGCAGGCAAGGTCACGCTCCGCTGCGTCACGTGGGAAAACATACGTACATGTTTTCGTACATGTTCTCAGCACACTATGTACAACAAATATTACAGAAATATGGAATGGAAAATTGTAAGGAAGTTCCAACACCAGGTTCCAAAGAAATCAATTTGGACAATCATATTGAAGATGACAATTGCGATCAGCACACTTACCAAGAAGCCCTTGGAATGCTAATGTTTCTAGCTGTTAACACCAGACCCGACATTGCTTACATCACTAGCAAACTTTCACAGTACTCCAGACAACCAAAACAGATGCACTAGACAGCAATCAAAAGAGTGATGAGATACCTACGAGGAACAATTGACCTAGGAGTGAATTTTGAAAGAGGGAAGACTGGAATCCTGAAGTCCTACACCGATGCCAACTGGTCGACCACCCATGATGGAAAATCCTACGGCGGATATGTATTGAAGCTCGGCGAAGCAACTATAGACTAGAAAAGTAGTAAACAACCACTCGTCGCCCTCTCCACAATGGAAGCGGAAATGATAGCTGCTTGTGAAAGCTGCTGTCAAATCAAGTGGATAATAAACCTGTTACGAGAGCTGGAAGAATGGAATTTCATGGAAAAACCAACTGCGATCTATACAGACAGTCATTCATTGATCAACTGGATCTCCAGCCCTAAACAAAGCAGTCGCTGTAGACATATCAACAGAAAGTACCACTTCTTGAGAGACTGTTATGAATCCAGAGACATCTGCCTTCTGTACAAGCCATCTCAGGACCTGGAGGCGGATATCTTCACAAAGGACCTATCCCGAGACCAGATGAAGAAACACCTGGAGAGCCTCAGCATCGTGGGAATAAAGACAAAGTAAGGAGGGAATTGTTACGCAGACTTTGACTTTATCATCATCGGTGCTGACGTCATTTCTACTTCTACGCTTCATGACCTTTTCTGTTTTGATTTTTATCGCTCGCTTGTTTACAACAATTGTATTGGAACAAGTCGTTCCTAAATAAATATATATTTGTTTATATCAAAAGGGATGTCCTCTTAATTACAAAATACGTGAGTACAAAACAACTTGAAATCCTTAAAAAAGAAACATCTATTTTTGCTAAGCCTATCAATATGAAAATCTAAAGTGTATATATTGACATATATTACTTCATATTTATTATGTTAAATTAATGAAGGTTAGCAGGAAGGAATGTTAGAAGGAATGAATGAGGTTAGTAACTTACTTTTCACTAAAATAATTCTTTATATCAATATAAGATAAAAAATATCAGGCTTGAATTATGAATCTTTTGTAGCGGAATGAACCTTTGTTGGTAATAAATGTTGTGATGACTTTGGATTCTCTATCCAATTCAATTTGGTGAAAAGCAGACTTAAGGTCCAACTTACTGAAATATTTACTCTCTTTAAATACATTACTATGTCTTCAAAAGTTGACACATACACTATATGCACCTTCTGAGAGGTGGTATGGCTTATCACTGGTTGAGAAAGTAGTGTGATTCATTTCTAGCTAGTTTCTCAGTCTCCATTCTAGATAGTGATCCAGATCTGCATGGGCAATTGTAAATTCTGAACACTCAACCTAGTACAAGTTTACAACACCTTTGGAGAGAGAGTGCCAAATTATTTTATACTCTACAGTGATGTCATACACAACTTGGGAAACCTTATTTCAGCATAGCACAGTTTATGATAATTTCTTTTACTAGCCATTTTTTTCCTGGTGAGTATACAGAAATTTCAGGTATATGAGTAGATTCATACCCACTGGGTGAACCCCATCTATATATAGGTTAATTTTTTGAAAGACATTAGTGGGGACCAGATTTTTTTTGTTACAAAACATCAAAATCGATCAGTATAATTATTTTTAAAAATTATATTAGTGGCACAAAATTTCGATTTATCACCTAAAAACGAGAGAAAACGTAGTTAAATTACCTTTTAAAAAATAAATGAAATTCAGTACCGAAAATGAACATTTTAAATAGAAACTTTAAAATAATTTCCACAACTTCAATGTTGTGAACTGCCTTTTCCTACAGAATTTTGTAAAAAAAAACTCTTCAAGTTTAATTTTCTTATTATTACATTTTTCTGAGAGAGACATTTTTAGAAAATAAAATAATGCTAAGATATATAAATAAAGTACTATTAAAACACCAATTAAAATATATATTAAATTTTTTAAAAATATAAATGCATGTTTTTTATTCTTTAATTTGAGAAATATTTAGGTATATATATTGAAGGGAGAATATGGCGCTTTCTCGTCAAACAAAGGACAAATAACTGTCTTGAATCTCTTAGTATATTCTCAGCTTCTGAAAATGATTGATATTATTTTTAAAATTTCTAAGGATTAAAACATTATATACTGACTATTTGTATTTTTACCAACCCCAAGTTCCTGGAGCGTACACATTTGTATATAATATTCATTATAATATTCATTATAATATTGTGAAACTAGGGTTATAAATATCTCTCTTTATATTAAAAATAATAATAATAATAAATAAATAAGAGTATTTTAAAAAGTTTGGTCATCTTGGTTGTTTACTTGGCGGGACTAACCTTTTAACTGAGCAGCTATATCTGTGTATTTTTAGTGCTTTTCTTCTATAAAATAAAATTTTTACATATATTTTAAACAAAAATGATTATTTAAAAAACAATTATAATAATAAGTTTTTACGATCTACTTCGGATATCTAAAATAAATTGGTAGGTTGTTTGTAACTTAAAAACTTGCTTGTCTCTTACAGATTAGATTTTTGAAATGACATGTATTTAGGAAATTTCCAAAGACATGCGCTTTGAAATACTTGCTTTGTTGTGTAATATCAATTATACCACAATTATAGCTATATTTTAAAAGTTGGTAAAAAATGATCTTTGTTTTACGAAGACGTAAAAAGTTTACTGTCAAAATAAAATGCGTAACTTGTTTCGTTTTGATTTATAAAATTTATTAAACTGTATTATTTGCCAACACAAGTAAATTTAACAACAACAAAAATACCTCTTTTTATCCCAGGACCTAAAATATATTTCATACCAGAGGTTTCCAAATTGCTTGTCCTTTCCAATTGGGTGCTGAGATAATATGGCAGGATAAGATTAGGTCATGAAACTTAGTGGTTTGGCTCTATACACCAATTTTCAGCAGAAAACTATATCATATATAAAGTTTGTTTATAACATTAAGATGCAAAAAAAAAAAAAGTGTATTAACAAGACACTGCTCTCTTATGAAACACTAGCCGAATGACCCGGGCAACGCCCGTGTTTTACCCGATTGAATGTTTTGATTCAAATACTATTTGTTACACAATTATAAATTGTGGTCATGTGGCCTAGTGGTCATGGCATCTGCCCGGTAAGCGGAAGGTCGTGGGTTCGATTCCCATCCCTTGACACTTTTTTTATTTTATCCATTCTGACCAAAATCTATCCGTGAACTTCACACACACAGAATAAGGCAATTATATAAGTAGATTTATTCTACATTTATGAATATTTAAAGAATAAAATTATCAAAATATAAACATACAAGAAAATTTGGCTTGTTTCTTGGACTAACCCTAATCTAGTGTAAAGTGTGAGAGAGAGAGAAAATAGAGGTAACCCGGGCTCCTGGAGCATAAATCACCAACTACCAGAGTTGTACAGCTACAGTCTAGAAGTCTAGTCATGGGGAGGGGGGCAGATTGCTGAGGTGAACCAGGTAGTTCCAGGCCGGCAGGGAGTCAGGAAGTAGGGGCAGGGCTGAAGTATTGTACTCCAAGCAGAAGGACTGTCTGTAGCCTGTGTAGCGTGAAAGCTGGACAGGAGAAGAGGAGGTGGTCCACAGTCTGTGACTCTTCCCGGCAGTGAGGACATGTTGGATCTCTATGCCAGAGATCTGCCAGAACGTGACCAGTAAGGATGGTAGTGGTGGCCATTCCAGGGCATATTTTGGACAGGAATGACCTAAAAAAACCTAAAGTGTTTACAAGCCATTATGATGTTAGTAAACCATCTTGTCCCAAGATCACCCCAAATTTTCACAATGTAGAAAAAATTAGATAACAACTTAATACTTTGATGTCAAAACTAATAATTTAAAAATACATTACAAATGCCTTATTTATGAAAATAAGGAGTTTTCATGCCAAGATTTCTTTTTCTTTCTTATCTCCACCCATCATATTAGGTTATAAAGCTTGAGACTTTTGATGGTGTCTGCCAGGGAAGAGTAGAGCTCATCAATGGATAAGTCAATACAGTCAATAATGTGTTTTGGGGTTGCAGGTTGAGAATTGCACTTGGTACATAGTGGGAAAACCTTGCAACCATTCTGGAAAGTCATTGTCCGTAGACCAAGATTTCAAATTGGCAATTCTTCAGATAAAAAAAATCTATTAGCCAATCAGAAACAAGCAAGAGAAAAGCCACCACCAAATTGATCTAACTGACAAAAGCTTCTGTTAGCCATTTAGGGAATAAGCTTTTTTCCTTTGGCAGGAGTACAGTAGCCCACAGAAGCTTTCTTATTGCCTAGATGAGTATTGTTCATAGGCAGGGAGAGACATAGTTTGGGTTATTTATATTTGCCTTTTTTTTTTTTTAATAATAGCCTATCTTTGCCCCAAGATAACTTTAAATTTGATATACAGTAGAACCTCCCTGTAAACAACATCTAATTGCAGATCTAAATGGTCCTTTAGAGATAGATGTCCTTTTACTGAAGAGTTGCTAAATAGTAAAAATGGTAATTTTGCAAACAAAAACTGTCTTTTGAAAAGAGTCTAGCGTGAGTGTCCACTCATGGAGGTTTTACTGTACTTACAATTTCTATATCATAATTGTTAATATAATTGAACAGATAAGAGGTAAATTGATTTCAAAATATCTTTTTATATTGACTACTAGACGGGTGACCCGGGCTTCGCCCCGGGATTGACCCGTGTGCATATCTACCCGAGTGATATATATTTAGATAAGATTTTTTTATATAATTGTTTGTTATTAGCATTATCTATTTGTTTGCATCAGCATAATTTAATCGTTGATAGAGGGCGCTGTTCGTGAGCTAAGTAAAATAATTTGAATATATAGTTTTAATAATTGATTTATATATATTTTTTAAATAGCCTATCATCTTCCCCGTATTTTATTACCTATGTATGGAAATTTTGGTTTGAATTAGTGAACTACTGTGAATTTGTATACCGGACATACAAACAAACAAACATACAAACATTGATTTTCATATTGACTTTGTGAATATAATAATTATAGATTTTAGGAACATAAGACCAAATGCCATAAAGACCGATGATAACACACTATTTATCTATGATGCATTAGTGCACCCTCTGTTATCAAAATTCAAAACTATTATAAATGCGCGTTTAAACTGGCAAAATCACTGAGAGGGTTCACCACTAATGAGCCAGGCCCTCCCATTAATTTTTCCATTGCAGTAAGGACAGTAGAAATTATTATTATTATTTTTTTTTTTTTGCTTATCCCTAGTACACGTGGTACAGGCCATGATAATCATGGTGGGTAGTTAGCGACTGCTTTTACTGTAAGCGCACCACATGTCTACACATGTGAAAAGCAGTTCGACTTTGCACTTACAAATGCCAGAGCCCCGTTTGGTTACTTGCACTCGCTGGTGGGGTTGGACTTTTGCAAGAATCGGGGTCCATTGGAGCTTTTTTTTTTTAAACAGAAAAAAGTGCCCAATGCGGGAATCGAACCCGGGTCCTAGTGGTCGAAAACCAAACGGTTTACCCAGCCTTCCACCGACCCCCTCAAACGCGTTTATAATAGTTTTGAAAATTTTGATACTATTTATTTATTTAAATTTGGTCTTATTACCTTGTGTGTTTATGAATATAATAACTTTAGGAAGAGAGAGGATGTAAATTTGCATATCTTTACCCAATTATTGTTGTCATTACTACCCTCCCTGGGCATGAGTCCAATCTGGTTCCTTCCTGGTATCTCCATTGGCGATATTTCTTGTCTGCCTTAAAAGGGGAATGTGTGTTCTTTAAGAAATGTTGGGGATTGGGAATATAGCTTTGGTCTTTGATAAGGCACAATTTATTTGGATTTGGTAATATTACCTTGAATTTTGGCCTTTCTAATTAGATATCAGGGTAAAACAGAAAGTTTTGCCATATTTTATAGATAATGCTTTTAGATTATTTAGACGGCTACTCTAACATGTGGTACCTCATCCTGAAAAACACAAAGTGTTCAATTTTATTTTGCTCTCTACAAGGGGGTAAATCTCTACAAGGTAATAAGACTAAATCTAAAGAAATAAATTGTGTGTGATTTTTCAATAACAGCATTGTTATTGTGCAACTGAAAGTTGCTGATGGCGCAAGCCATCATAAGGAGATGCATTTTTCATAATTTATGAACCTTATCCCAGTACAATATCACATTTGTACTATTTTTTCAGCATTGTTACCATCATCAGACAAATCATTGTTGGACTTTTTAAAAATCTTTCTTAGTGAATCTAAATTAAGTAGAGTTTTCTGTATTGATAAATAAGTGATAACATTTAATGACTTATATAGTGAAGAGGTACAATATAGATATAAATCACAAGGTAAAAAGTCAATAAACTCTATTGTTACCAAACCACCACATTTCCTTTAATTATTTGGATTTTGTCTTTTCATCTTGTGATCCTCATCTATAATCCAAATGGTATCATATCATTTATATGTGTTGTTGTTGTTTCTTATCCCCTTGTGTAAATATTGCACAAATTCCATGAGTTCATGCTCCTCGAGCTGTTTTATGATAAGCAGCGGCCTCTCCCAAAGGTCCTGTCTAGTGCATCTAATGCAAGCCAAAATGTATTCTGGAGCTGCAGGTGCCAAGCTACATTTTGGGCAAGTGGGGTAAATTTTGTTATTATTTTCTACTTCAATGGCTTTAGATGGCCTGTTCTAAATCTTGTTAGTGTTGTTTGATGCTTTGTTGTATGTAGATACTTTGAAGCATTACCAAATTCTCTTTGTGTATAAAACTCTATCTAATGAGAACTTTGTTAAGTTTAGAACTATTTGTACAATAATTTACAAAACACTACTAATCCATCGTGTAAATAATCAATCATATATATGTAAATATACTAGCACAGCACAATAGTCCTTTGGACTTCGTGCTTTTGTAACAATAAATTTTAAAAAATGCTGTCTGAGGTTCAGATCTCCTTCTTATTAATATACTAGCCGAATGACCCGGGCAACGCCCGTGTTTTACCCGATTGAATGTTTTTATTCAAATACTATTTGTTACAATTATAAATTGAAGCCGTGGATGTCACTCTTGTGAAACGTCCCGCTCCAAACTTTACATGTACATTAGGTCAGCTAGTATTACCCCTCATTTTCACCACTAGAGGCGCGAGCGAATTGACTTTTTGTAAATATACATAATCATAAAGATAGAAGCTTCTATAGAAGATAATGATCATAATGATGATGCGCGCGCATCCGTGACATGAGGAATTGAGGAAAGACGGTCGTGACTATATATATACTAGACGAATGGCCCGGGCAACGCCCGGGTTTTACCCGAGTGCGTATATATTTTAAAAATGTTTTAATTAAAATACTATTCGTTACAATTATAAATAGGCGCCGTGGATGTCTCTCTTGTGAAACGTCCCGCCCCAAACTGTGTGTGTCTTGAAAATATAAAAATAAAAATGTGAACGGAAAAATATGTCCAGGGTAGCCTAGTGGTCATGGCATCTGCCCGGTAAGCGGAAGGTCGTGGGTTCGATTCCCATCCCTTGACACTTTTTTTATTTTATCCATTCTGACCAAAATCTATCCGTGAACTTCACACAGTGAACTTCACACAGAGAGAATAAGGCAATTATATAAGTAGATAATCCAAATTGTGCCTTATCACACACTATTTTTTTATTTGGCCTTATTACCTTGTGTTTATAATCTATGACGTAATGCCGGCGGCGCGCGCCTGTTGGCTGCCGGCGAGCACGTGACCTCCCTGTGCGCGCGCATCCGTGACAGAACCGGCCGGCCCATGACGGTCGTGACTATATATATAATAATAATAATTATTATTATTATTATCATTAGATAATGATAATGATCATAATGATGATGCGCGCGCACCCGTGACAGAACCGGCCGGCCGGCCCATGACGGTCGTGACTATATATGTTGATTAAATTAAATTATTATTATTATCATTAGATAATGATATAATGATCATAATGATGATGCGCACGCATCCGTGACATGAGGAATTGAGGAAAGACGGTCGTCGTGACTATATATGTTGATTAATAATAATAATAATATAATAATAATAATTATTATTATTATCATTAGATAATGATAATGATCATAATGATGATGCGCGTGCATCCGTGACAGCGATGAGGAATTGTTGAGGAAAGACGGTCGTGACTATATATGTTGATGTTGATAATAATAATAATAATATAATAATAATAATAATTATTATTATTATTAGATAATGATAATGATCATAATGATGATGCGTGCGCATCCGTGACATGAGGAATTGATTGAGGAGGAAAGACGGTCGTGACTATATTTGTTGATTAAATTAAATAATAATAATAATATAATAATAATTATTATTATTATTATCATTAGATAATGATATAATGATCATAATGATGATGCGCGCGCATCCGTGACAGCGATGAGGAATTGTTGAGGAAAGACAGTCGTGACTATATATGTTGATAATAATAATATAATAATAATAATTATTATTATTATTATCATTAGATAATGATAATGATCATAATGATGATGCGCGCGCATCCGTGACATGAGGAATTGAGGAAAGACGGTCGTGACTATATATGTTGATATAGTCACGACCGTCTGTCGTGGCCTCTGTCACGGATAATATACAGTTATCATCGTCATGCGTTCTTAATTCTGTCACCGTTTGCTTTTGGTTCAGTGGTAGAATGCTCGCCTGCCACGCCGGCACCCCGGGTTCGATTCCCGGCCGATGCATTTTTTTTTTTTTTTTTACAATTTTTAAAACTCATTTATATATTATACAAGAATGACATCCACGGCGCCAATTTATAATTCTAACGAATAGTATTTGAATAAAAGCATTTAATCGGGTAAACCCCGGGCGTTGTAGATTATAAACACAAGGTAATAAGACAACATCCATGATAAGGTACAGTTTGGATTATAGATTATAAACACAAGGTAATAAGACCACATCCATGATAAGGCACAATTTGAATTATAGATTATAAACACAAGGTAACAAGACCACATCCATGATAAGGTACAATTTGGATTATAGATTATAAACACAAGGTAATAAGACCACATCCATGATAAGGTAAAATTTGGATTATAGATTATAAACACAAGGTAACAAGACCACATCCATGATAAGGTACAGTTTGGATTATTACTATATATAGTCACGACTGTCTTTCCTCATCGGCCGCCTCTGTCACGGATAATATACAGTTATCATCGTCATGCGTTCATAATTCTGTCACCGTTTGCTTTTGGTTCAGTGGTAGAATGCTCGCCTGCCACGCGGGCGCCCCGGGTTCGATTCCCGGCCGATGCATTTTTTTTTTTTTTTTTACAATTTTTAAAACTCATTTATATATTATACAAGAATGACATCCACAGCGCCAATTTATAATTGTAACGAATAGTATTTGAATAAAAGCATTTAATCGGGTAAACCCCGGGCGTTGCCCGGGTCATTCGGCTAGTATGTACTAAATGTAGGCGCCTACAAAGTTATTCACTACTTTTATCTGAAGATGGTAACAATGCTAGAATTTAGCTACAGTAGAACCTCCTTGACTGCTAGTTGCGGAACCAATGTGTCTTTTTAGAGAGATGTGTCCTCTTACCTGAGAGTTGTTAAATAGTAAAAAATGATATTATTGGCGATGAAAACTGCCTTCTATAGATGATAAGGCACAATTTAGATTATAAATTATTACAAGAAAATAAAACCAAATAAATTAATAGTGTGTGACATTTCGGTAACAACGTTGTTACCATCATCAAGAATAACTATTCCTTTGTCTGATAATGGTAAGAATAGTGTTACCGAAACGTCACACACTATTAATTTATTGGTCCTTTATAGACAATGACAATTAACAAATTTTATTGACATCTTGTCAATGCATGTAAAAGTGCACAGTCTGTACTACAACAATGTACATGGCGCCTCTGCCACCGCTGCAGAGTTTGGTGGAGAATTGCTAGCGGGTCTTTTTGCTATTCATTAACGGGGGTCGTTGGAAAGCTGGTCTAAACTGTTTGGTTTTCGACCACTATGACCCAGGTTCAATTTCCGCAATAGACACTTTTGTCTGATTTTTAAAAAATGCTCCAATGACCCCCGATTCTTGTAAAAGTCCAACAGCAAGTGCAAGTAACCAAACGGGGCTCTGGCACATTTGTAAGTGCAAAGTCGAACTGCTTTTCACATGTGTAGACATGTGGTGCACTTACAGTAGTCGCTAACTACCCACCATGATTATCATGGCCTGTACCACGTGTACTAGGGATGATTAAAAAAAAAACTATTCATTAACTAAACATTAACACATTTTCGCTTTTACACGGTTTTCCAAATAAGTTTTTTTTTGTTTTGTTTTTATCGCACTATACTAAATGCTACTGTGATTGAACACATGCGCTGTGTACACATCTCACGAGGAATCCCAAGCTTATGTGCTGACTACATATTTTAACCTGTCAATGCATTTTATTTTTATTTCTGTGTACACCTATTCCCCGATTTACACATTTTTCTCAGGAACGTATCTACCGTGTAAATCGGGGGATAGGTGTACTGTCATAATAGACCTAAGGTGCTGGTCCAAATTTACAGACTTGGAAAAAATGATCACACTTAAAAGGGTTAAGCAGTCGCAACTAGAGAAGTAGTGACTGACTAGCATAGGCTGACAACTAACAGGTTTATAAGAAATTTTATCTGTGGGACCATATATTTTCAGCCACTTGTTATGGCAGTTTTATTGTATTTTGTACACTATAACCTTTTAAATCAACCGACTATAACTCAACTATATGAAAAACTTCTCACACCCTTCCGACCTAAAAACCTGTCTCATGATTTTTGAGGATTTATTTATTTTTTATTTATTGTTACAAAAGCACGAAGTCCAAAGGACTATTGTGCTGTGCTAGTATTATTTACATATATATGATTAATTATTTACACGATGGATTAGTAGTGTTTTGTAAATTGTACAAATAGTTCTAAACTTAACAAAGTTCTCATAAGATAGAGTATATACACAAAGAGAATTTGGTAATGTTTCAAAGTATCTACATACAATTTGATTAGTCAGAGGGCAAGTTAAAAGAAGATGCTCTGGTGATTCAACATCTAAGCGGCATTCACATGTTGGATCATTTGATAACATTCAGTTTGAATAGGAAACTTAAGAAGGGTCCTTTGCCTGTTAAGAATAAAGTAGTGAATTTATCATTTATTGAGGATGCCTCAAAGACCAGATTTTTTTGGTCGTTGAGGTACAGCTTGAACCACACTGATGAGGGTCAACAGCCCGAAATGCTTAACTTTTCTTTATTAATCAAGAAAGGGTATTTGGCCAATTCTGGAATAATTAAATATCAACAATTAGTTAATATTTATTCTGACAGATGGCATCAGCAACTTTTAGTTGCACGATCAGGAGATGCTCCTTTTTTTTTAATACAGTTAAACCTGTCTATAGCGCTGCCTCTAAATAGTGCCTTCCTCTCTATAGCGCCCGATTTTAAATATGTAGTACGATGTGATTTTGATTGCTCTGCTCTGAAAGAAGAACCCTTATGCTCAAAACTGGGCAAATCTGTGCTTCACTTCCATCAATAATTGACAATATGACCCAGAATAAGTATATTGCTACAGCGTTTTATGGTTTCCACAAGTCCATATCTCAGAAGAAGGCCAAGTGACACTTACTCCTCACTTTCTTACTGCTACTCTTTTTATGTTGTTTTTCTTGCTTCCCTCTTTCTCTTTCTTGTTTTTTTTTTTTCTTTTTCTTCTGTTTATACCGTTATTTCCTTTGTCTCACTGCTTTGTTCTTATGCATACCTCTGGTGAATCCTGTATAGGGTCAGTGACCCTAAATAAAGGCTTTTTGTTGTTGATGTAGTACGATGCGATTTACATTAAAAGTGACCTGTCTATAGCACCCCCTCTCTATAGTACCCTATTTTGGTGAGTCCCAAGAGGCCACGCTATAGACAGGTTTAACTGTATATCATTCAGTTTTTCAAATCAATTTCAGGCCATTTAATTTAATCCACTATAATTCAATACACACACACTTTAATTCATCTGAAAATTCTGATTTCTTGAGGTGTTGAATTGAAAAAATAAAAAAGTTTGACTAGTATTTTTTTCACAAGGTAATAAGACCAAATCCAAAATAAATTAATAGTGTGTGACGTTTTGGTAACAGCGTTGTTACCATCATCAGACAAAAGTACTGAATGAGAAATAATGTCATAGTCACACCCTATTAATTTATTTGGATTAGGTCTTTTTACCTTGTAGTTCTAATCTATAATCCAAACTGTGCCTTATGATCTTTCCACTTTAATAAAAACTAATCTCCTAGTTTTGTGGTTAAAAAGAGCCATGGCTGTTCTGGCAGTGTAATAGTGCCACTCTATTAATTTATTTGGATTAGGTCTTTTTACCTAGTAGTTCTAATCTATAATCCAAATTGTGTTATATTATTTTTTCACTTTAATAAAAACTAATCTCCTAGTTTTGTGTTAAAAAAGAGCCATGGCTGTTCTGGCAGTGTAATAGTGCCACTCTATTAATTTATTTGGATTAGGTCTTTTTACCTTGTAGTTCTGATCTAGTTACAATCCAAATTATACCTTATCATTTTTCCACTTTCAAATAAACTAATTTCCTTTTTTTTTTATGGTAAAAGAGCTATGGCAGTGTAATAGTGCCACACTATTTGAATTTGGTCTTAGTACCTTGTAGTTCTGATCTATAATCCAAATTGTATCTTTATCATTTTTCCACTTTCATAAAAACTAATTTCCAGGTTTTGTGGTAAAAGAGCTATGGCTGTTCTGGCAGTGTTGTAGCCACACACTATTAATTCATTTTGGATTAGGCCTTAGTACAGTTAAACCTGTCTATAGCACCCCTTCTAAATAGTGCCTTCCTCTCTATAGCACCCTATTTTGTTGAGTCCCAAGAGGGGGCGCTATAGACACTTTTAACTGTACCTTGTAGTTCTAATTTATAATCCAAATTGTGTGCATCATCATTTTTCAACTTAAAAAAAAAAACTAATCCCCTGGTTTTGTGGTAACAGAAAGAGCTATGGCTGTTGTGGAATCTACTCTCGTGGAAAATCAGCTCTTCTCAGATGACGAGGATGTCCTGCCAGAGATGCTCTCCCAGATTTCTGCCCAACTGGCACAAAACTCTGAGATCTTCAGGGATGTAGGCAACCAAGAACTTGATCAGAAGACCTCAGCAAAAAGCCCTTTTTCCACTAAAGAAGAGGAAGAAGAAAATGAGGATATTGCTGTGGTCTCCAAGAGAAAGAAAAGATCCAGAATTGTCTTTGATGATGAAGATGAGGCCATTGATGAGAGGGAAGAAGATAAAGAGAATCAACACGTCACCAAAAAGTTGCGCCTTAATGATTCAGAGGATGAAATTGTTAAAGAGGTGAATGAACAGAATGGTAATCCTAAATCCCGCAAGAGGTTAGTAGTCCTCAATGATGAGGAAAGCGAAGATGAAGAAAGTAAAATGTTCACTGAAACCAAAACAATTGAAAAGCTGTCAGTCAAGAGTCAAGCTGAAAATAATGCTGAAGATGTTGAGATGAAGGATCCGTCACCTCAAGAAATGTTTGACAATGACGATGAGGAAAAAGAAAATAATGATTTATCTTATGTCAGCAAAGATGTGGAAGACAAGAAAAAAGACTCTTCTGAAGATATCTTTGCGAGAATGGGCTCTGATCTCTTTGATGCCCAAGAATCTAGTGAGGATGAAGACAGGACCAAAAAGAACACTACATTTGATGATGAGGAGGATGATGATATTCATTTAAGCAAGAAAAAAACTAAGGCCCAAAACAATAAGTCCAAGACCAAAGAAAAGGTCCCCAAGCCAGAGAAGAAGACCAAGAAACTGGTGAAACAGCTGGAGGATGAACTGACCTCCATCCATGGAGAGAGCCAGAGGATTGCTAGGGAGGCCAAGGTCAAACTGCCCTATTATGTTCCACCCAAAAGATCTCTGGAAGACTTCCTGAACAGACCAAAGCTTCTGATAGCCTCCAGACCTCCCCGGGACTCGGAGATAGGCAGCTATCTGAAGGAGGATTCCTTTCTCGCCAACACAAGCAAGAATGCTAAATCCTTACCCACCCTTCCTTCCAATCCGGATCTAGCTACATTGGAGATGAAGATGGTCCAGATTGAAGAGTCCATCTCAGAGAACCTCAAGAAAGCTGAGGCGACTATGGTGGATCTTCAAAGTCAAGGTATTGTCTCCAACCATGACAATCTTCCAACAAGTGAACCCGTGGAAAGTCAGCCTCTCAATCTCTTCCTCGAAGCATCAGAACAGATTCTTCTACCTGCTCAGCAGCTGACTGATCCTCTGATTCTTGGATCAACAGATCCCATTCCCTTCGGAGGTGATATTCAGCCTATTTTGCCAAACTGTTTGGGAATATCAGTTGATCCCACTTTGCATATCGACCAAACAACACTCTTGCCTATTCAAAATAACCTAGATATCTCTCAGAACTCAATATTGCCTTCAGCTTTCCCCAGTGCTGATAATCTCAACCTGGATATTCCGGTAGATAATATCCCAGTGGCTGCCCCATTGCTCCGTACACAGGACTCTCTGCAAGAACCTGTTGTATTGGAAGTCACCCAGCCTCTACCCAGTCTTCCCACCTCTTTGCCCATCCCATTAGCCTCCAGCCTTTTGTTGCCTAATGACCAAACACTCCTTGAGAGTTCCCCAGCCACAGTGCCATCCATTCATAACCATTTTGAGCCCCTCTCTGGCCTAGACACATCTTTGGACACCTCCCTCAACTTAAAGCTGCCCACCTTTGGCAAAAGTCATTTGGATCCATGTCCCATTAGGCCCATGGCAGTTAGTGATGCAGTCCTTCCTCTTCCCATTTTGGGAGATAATCTCATTCAGGACCTTTCAGAAGAGGCCAACTCAGCCTTTCCAAACAAAGTTGCCACTGTCGCCCCATCTTCTTTCAGTCTTGTAGAAACATCCACTCTGGACAGCAACACCCAGGCTGGGACCACACCTACAGTACCTCCCACCAAGCAGGACTCTGAGTTTGCCCAACTTAAGGAGACTGTTCTGAAGTCTGTCTCAACATTCTGCCCAAAGATCGAGGGCTCCCCTAACAGCACCATAGACCTCTGCCTGGACCCAGACAAAGTGGTGGAATTCAAGCAGAGGTTCCTGAAGCACCAAATGTCTCTCAAGAAGAAGCCAGCCATTGCCAAAGCAGTCAAGTTGAACATTATCTCCAAGGAAGTGGATGAGCACGGCAATGATAACCTCAAACAGGAGGAACTGGTCATCAAGAAGGTGGTGGATGCTGCTCCTGGAACTAAGCTGGAAGTCCTGAAGGATGAGCTCCTGAAACAAGTGAAGGAAAAGAAGAAGCTGACAAGAAAGGAGAAGCAGGAGCAGTACAACCTGGAGAACGAGCAGGTGGAAGGAGAGGAGACTGATGCCAATGAGGAAGAGCTTCTGGATGTGGATGAAGAGGAGGCAGAGTTTACAGACCCAGATGAGATGGAGGAAGACACCGAAGAAGAAAAGGATGAAGACCTTATTGAAAATGATATACTGATGGATGATGATAAAGAAGCTCCTTCAAATGCCTTTGTAGATGATGAAGCTGAGGAAACAGAGGATGAGGAGGCCCTGCTGGGAGATGATGAGTCAGAAAGTGACGAGGAGGTACCTTCACTGCCAGAGTCACCAGTCAAATTAGATTTGTCAAAGACAGATTCTCCACTACTGAAGACCTCAAAGAGCAACCTATCCCTGCTAGATAGCTCTTGCGATGATCTCCCAGCCTATCAGATATCAAAGTCAAGGTCAGAGCTAAATGATTCAATCGGCTCGTCTAAAGATTCATCATTGCCTTCAAAGAATGTGAGATCGCCTTACAATTCCCAGATTTACCGTCCCACACAGGATAAGTCCCATCTTTCTTTGTCCCCCCTGGCAGCCACCAGGTCACCCATCGCAAGTCTCAAGCCTCTCTCCAACCTGATGGACAAGTCCCTGAATAAGGATGATTCCTTCGAACTGGCAAACATCTGTTCTAATAAGTTTGATTCTCCCCAGAAACCTTCCATTGAGGAAATTCTCAAGTCCTCAGTGGCCACCCAGGAGTCTGATGTGGAAGAAGACCTATTGGGACTGTGCTCTGCCAATTTCAGCACCCAGAACATCATCCAAACTGGTGAAGAAACTATAAAGGAAGATGAAGACAGCGATTTTGAAGAGAGCATTTTGAACAAAAAGAAACTAAAGCAGAGAAAGCTCTTCCAGTATAGTGATGAGGAGGAGGAAGATGGTGATAAAGAAGAGGAAGAAATTGATGAAGAGGAGGATGAAAATGAAGAGGAAGAACAGGAGTTTGATGAGGAAGTGGTGATCAATGAGGAAGAGGAACTTTTAGCACCAGCTAACAGCTTTTTTGAACAGGAGGCCGAGTTGTCGGGAAGTGAAGCCAGCAGTGATGAGAATGAGGAAGATGAGGATGGTTATGATGCAGCCCTCATCGATGACACAGAGAAGTTCTCCGAGACTCATCTACAGAAGCAAATTGAGAAACTCCACAGGAAGCAGCTGAGAGATGAGGAGGAGCAAGAGCTGAGATTGCTCAAGGAACGGCTCATTGAGGACAGTGACCTATACAGCGATGGACCTGGGAGAAAGAGACAGTTCCGATGGAGCACCCTACCTCCAGCCATGTTGAATGGCCAGGATCCCCGTGAAGAAGACAAAAGTGATGGCGAGGAACCTCAAGAAGATGAATCCTGGAGGATCCAGCGGTATGAGAGAGAGAAATGGCTCAGGGAGAAAAGAGAAAACGAAAACGAAGAAGAACAAATGTCAGATAACTCCCCATTCCTCAAAATCAACCTCACCAACAAGCGACAGATTAAACTGGGACCTCAAGGAAATAATATTCAGAAAGCAGCCAGTGCAGCAACAAGACCTGGATCCTTCCTAGCGCGTGGCAAAGACTTCCTGTGCAGACTGGCAGACAAGATGAAGACTGAATCAAAGAACCAAGATGTGAGTGGACAGAGATCAACCAAGAGTTTTGTCTTCAGACCTGTCTCTCCTCCCAAAAACCCAACCTCTACCAAACCCATCCCCCATAAACGACCCCTCATCAACCAACCTACCAAACAAGAAACCAAGAAATGTAAGAGTATCTTTGATATCTTGGAAAAATGTTAAGACTTTCAACCTCAATCATTTCACAATGTAAATAATAAATTTGTAATATATTTGTCCTTATATGTCCAATTTTATCATTAAAATATTATTTTTTAAAATGGAAAATGGTTGTATACTTTTCTCTGTAATGTTTTTTGTTGAGGTATTTTTATTTATTTAATGGATGAATGTGTGTATATTAAAATTATCATATTACTGAGCACTTTTCTATTATCTCTGGTGTGTTAAAATATTCAACAACTTCATTTATTATTTGGGGGGTCGGTGAAAGGCTGGTTAAACTGTTTAGTTTTTGACCACTACGATCCGGGTTCGAATCCCGCATTGGACACTTTTTTCTGTTAAAAAAAAAAAAAAAAATGCTCCAGTGGCCCCCCGATTCTTGCAAAAGTCCAACCCCACCAGCGAGTGCAAGTAACCAAACGGGGCTCTGGCACATTTGTAAGTGCAAAGTCGAACTGCTTTTCACATGTGTAGACATGTGGTGCGCTTACAGTAAAAAAGCAGTCGCTAACTACCCACCATGATTATCATGGCCTGTACCACGTGTACTAGGGATAAGCAAAAAAAAAAAAATTATTATTTGAGTCAAAAGTCAATCCATCAAATAAGTTTATATAAAAAGGGGATGTATCTGGATCTGTAAAGATAAAAAAAAAAAAAATTATCAAAATATTTCAAGAGATTGCTCCCTCTTTATCAATTTGTAAATTAAGTTTACTGTGCACTAAATTGATAGAGAGGGAGAAATCTCTCGAAATTTTTTGAGAAAAAATTGTTTGTTTTTTTTCCTTTACAGATCCAGGTACTTCCTCTTTTTATGTAAATTCATTTATTTTTGTCAATGTCTTTCACATATATCACCAAATATTATATCTACAGACCTCTTACTGCGAAGTTAATTCAATAACTTATTTAATTACAGTAAGGTCTGTAGAGATGATATTTGATGATATATGTGAAACACATTGACAAAAATAATTATTGAATTATAATGATAGATGGCAATTAAATTTATCAAAATAATTTTTATATAATGGTGGCAAATAATGTGAGAAAAAAGTAATCTTAAAATAATGCATTATAAACACAAGGTAATAAGACCAAATAAATAAATCATGTGTGATGTTTCGGTAACGTTGTTATTGAAACGTCACACATGATTTATTTATTTGGTCTTATTACCTTGTGTTTATAATCCAAATTGTGCCTTAACAATGCATTATGTTATCACCCCAGCAAAAAATTAATGTATTTAAATATATAAGGATTAAAAGATTACATGAGGAGCTTCTTTTTAGATTTATTGCGAGCTTTCGAACCTTCCGGTTCTTCAACAGGCATGGATAGCATGGATATACTTAACCTTAGTTAGTATATCCATGCCCGTTGAAGAACCGGAAGGTTCGAAAGCTCGCAATAAATCTAAAAAGAAGATCCTCATGTAATCTTTTAATCCTTATATATTTAAACTAAATTCTACTGAGTTAATGTAACCGAAAAAATTAATGAGGCACAAAACCTATTTTAGAAATTTCAGACAAAAGCTGACAACCTGTATACCATGGTTTCAGGCTATGGCCCTCATCAGATAGCCTCTCATTCATAACATCCTATAGGGGGTCGGTGGAAGGCTGGTTGAACCGTTTGGTTTTCGACCACTAGGACCCGGGTTCGATTCCCGCATTGGGCACTTTTTTCTGTTAAAAAAAAAAAAAATGCTCCAATGGCCCCCGATTCTTGCAAAAGTCCAACCCCACCAGCGAGTGCAAGTAACTAAACGGGGCTCTGGCATTTGTAAGTGCAAAGTCGAACTGCTTTTCACATGTGTAGACATGTGGTGCGCTTACAGTAAAAAGCAGTCACTAACTACCCACCATGATTATCATGGCCTGTACCACGTGTACTAGGGATAAGCAAAAAAAAAAATAACATCCTATGAGAGGAGTTATGAAATTGGTCAAATTTACCAAAAAGGTGTTTAAGCTGGTGAAATACTGATGAGGGCCATAGCCCGAAGTCATGGTATATATGTTAGCTTTTGTCTGAATTTGTTAAAACTGGTGTTTTGGATCATTCTTTATCATCACCTTTGAGTATTTTTATTGGGCTAATAGTCTTTGATTTCCAGACTTAATTCTGGTCATCTACAGACAATGACTTTCCAGAATGGTTGCAAGGTTTTCACACTATGTACTAAGTGCAGTTCTCAGCCTGCAACCACAAACCACATTGGCTGTATTGGTTCATCCTTTGATGAGCTCTACTCTTCCCTGGCAGACACCATCAAAAATCTCAAGCTTGATACCTTAATATGATTGAGTGGAGATAAGAAAGAAGACTGGGCCAATAAACATTGTGTTCTAATGCATATTTAAGGGGAGAGGTGCCTCTTTTGGTACCTGAATACCTTTCTCCCGCAACTTTATGTTGTATATACATAAATATATACCAGGTTGTCCCAAAATAAGTCGGTGGATGAGAGGGTAACACCCTCGATTCCCGACAGTCATGAACCGGGATTGAATCCTGCGTTAAAATTTGTTTAATATGTGAATAACCTTCACATATTATTCACTGTTTCAATTATCATGAACTAGGTTGCTCTTGCTGAGCGGTACCTATTAATGTGATTTGAACCAGGTTGTCCCAAAAATATAATAAGTCGGTGGATGAGAGGGTAACACCCTCGATTCCCGACAGTCATGAACCGGGATTGAATCCCGCGTTAAAATTTGTTTAATATGTGAATAACCTTCACATATTATTCACTGTTTCAATTATCATGAACTAGGTTGCTCTTGCTGAGCGGTACCTATTAATGTGATTTTGAACCAGGTTGTCCCAAAAGTTTATAAACCCTTGCAAAAAATTGAAATATCAATATTATTCGCCATAATATTATTTCCTGTTATGTATAAAGTAATTGCAATATGTATTATTATGTATTCAGCGTAATAATATTATTTACCAAGTAATAAGAAAAGCATGAACTTTTGGGACAACCTTGTATTTATGTACCAAAGAGACACCTCTACCTTTAAACAGGCATAAAGACAGTGCATTTTTTGTCTATCAACTTAGTAGAAATACTTGAGATGATAAAGAATGAGCCACAAAACCAGTTTGACAAAAATTCAAACAAAAATCTAACATGAATATCATGGTTTAGAAACACAAGGTAATAAGACCAAATCCAAATAAATAAATAGTGTGTGACGTTTTGGTACTCATTCAGTACTTTTGTCTGAAGATGGTAACAACGCTGTTACCGAAACGTCGCACTATTTATTTATTTGGATTTGGTCTTATTACCTTGTGTTTTTAATCTATAATCCAAATTGGGCCTTATCAATCATGGTTTAGAGTCCTCATCAGTAAAGGAGTGGCTTCAATTCTATAACATCCTACGATACATTCTACAAGAAGAGTTATGGAATCAGTCAAATTGGCCAAAAAGGTGTTTGATCTGGTAAATTAGCAAGGCCTATTTCCAGAGTGAGGATTGAATACAACATAAAGTTGCAGGAGGATGATATTCATTTTTTTTTTTTTTGCTTATCCCTAGTACACGTTATACAGACCATGATAATCATGGTGGGTAGTTAGCGACTGCTTTTTTTACTGTAAGCGCACCACATGTCTACACATGTGAAAGCAGTTCGACTTTGCACTTACAAATGTGCCAGAGCCCCGTTTGGTTACTTGCACTTGCTGGTGGGGTTGGACTTTTGCAAGAATCGGGGGCCATTGGAGCATTTTTTTAAATCAGAAAAAAGTGTCCAATGCGGGAATCGAACCCGGGTCGTAGTGGTCGAAAACCAAACGGTTTAACCAGCCTTCCACTGATATTCATGAACCAAAAGAGGCACCTCTCCCTTTAAATATGCACTCAAACAGTGCATTTTGTTTATTACCCCAGTGAAAAATAAAGGTGGTGATAAGAAATACCATCCTCCAGCAACTTGATTCTTTTAAAAATAAAACAATTTCTACTGCCCTTAGTGCAATGGTTTCAAATTTTCATAACAGATGGCGCGCTAATGCATCAAAATATAACTTTATATTATGTATATATATTAATATCAAAAAAGGCATATCCTGACCAGGTTCACATGAGCATTTTTAGATGGCAGAGCTCCATCTAGTGGAACAAAACTAAACATTTATTTAACTTGCTCTGGGATATATGGCCAACCCATATAAATATATATTGTTTTTCAGTAACAGCCTTGCTGTCATCATCAGACAGGAGTATGTTAGATCTCTAGTCTGGTGCTGGGTAGCTTCACTGTTACTGGGGGGGTCGGTGGAAGGCTGGTTAAACCGTTTGGTTTTCGACCACTAGGACCCGGGTTCGATTCCCGCATTGGACACTTTTTTCTGTTAAAAAAAATGCTCCAATGGCCCCCGATTCTTGCAAAAGTCCAACCCCACCAGCGAGTGCAAGTAACCAAACAGGGCTCTGGCATTTGTAAGTGCAAAGTCGAACTGCTTTTCACATGTGTAGACATGTGGTGCGCTTACAGTAAAAGCAGTCGCTAACTACCCACCATGATTATCATGGCCTGTACCACGTGTACTAGGGATAAGCAAAAAAAAAACTGTTACTGGAACATTGCATATACAGTAAAACTCCTCTATAGCAAACTCCATTGGGACTGAACCTTTGGTTCACTATAGCCATGGTTTGTTATAGCCATTTGTTCACTGTTATTATAAAATAAGAATGGGGATTATTTCAGGTTTTTTTTATAAGGGAAGGTTTTCTATATTACCAGGTTCATTTTAGCAGAGTTTTACTGTATTTATTATACCAGGTTTTCTAGGTTTATTATACCAAGTTTTCTCCTGTAGAAGGGTGTCCGTGCCCGAAAGCTAGAGAATAAAAATGTTTTGAAAAGATACTTTTCCCTGGAGACCTGATTAATTTTACTCAATGTAGATTATTGTTATTTGTTTATCTATGCTCCAAATTATCATTTTACAGATTGTTAATGCTGACACTTAGTTGTTCTGTCAACTAGTCTCACTTGTCTATTCCAAAGGCTTTATCCATCTTCCCTATTTTTTGCTAAACACACAAACTAGATCAAATCAGCACCATCCTATAAAGGGTCAGCTAACCCTGTTGTTGTTTCTTATCCTCTTGTGTAAAGATCACACAAATTCCATGAGTTCATGCTCCTCTCTGTTTATGATAAGCAGCGGCCTCTCCCAAAGGTCTTGTTAGGTTGGCTACAATCTACTGATGACAAAGACCTCTGGGATAAAGTTGATATTTAATCTAACTTGACAGGTACGTAGTTATACCACAGAATTATAAGAAATCTAAACTTTTTGATGCCTATGATTCTTTTTGAAATAAAATATTTTTTCTACTGCCCATACTGCAATGATGAAATAATGGGAGGGCCTGTCTTATCAGTGGTGAACCTTCCCAGCAGTTTCGCCAGCTTATCATTGCAGTAAGGGCAATAGAAACTTTTTTTATTTCAAAAAGAATCATAATGCATTAAAAATAGTTTAGATTTCTTATGGCGCATCATATTATAATACCACAGAATTATATGTCTATGGAGAGATGGTATTAGTGTTTCATTTAGCGCTAACATTCTCAGTAGAGGATTAGTAATATCTCTTATTTTCTTTGCATTTTTTGAGTAGTTTTACTGTTGAACCTCATTACAACATTACTCCATATCAAGATTTTATCTTATAACCAAACTCCGCCTTTGCCGGTCCCAAGCCCGGCTAAAAAAGGAGGAGGGTGATCAGTAACAAGCTTGCTAAAAAACCTGGGCTCAGCTGGCCCTGCTGATAGTACCCTGTAAGGGCTCCTGATCCAGGGATACAGGATGAGTCTGTACTCCATGTTAGGAACAGCTGCACATGGCGTCTGTTCCTCATGTTAGAGGTGGCCATTTCTTTTGGAGCTAAGTAGGCTTGCCACTGAGTAGTGTTTCCAGTCTTAATGACAAAGGCAGACGCATTCTACTTTACCCAGTCATGATGGTTGATTCTCAAGTCCTATGCCCTTCGGAAAAGCGAGTTGCTGACAGAGAATATGAAGTATGACACAAAAGGAAAGGCTGTTGCCCTCCTCAACAACCTGGAACATGACCTTGTGGCATGCTTGAGGCTCTTCACTGATCAAAAGAACTTTGACATGGACCAAAAGATAAATCCCCAGAATGATCGCTGGATCTGTAAAAACCCCTCAGAGGTAGCTGTCGTGATGCACAGGAAATTCCCTGCTTCCGTGATGGTCCTTGGCGCTATCAGCAGTGAAAGTGATGTCATGTCTTCCCATTTCTTTGAGAAGGGTCTTAGAATGAACACTGACAACTACATCAATGTCCTGGAGACCGTTGTGAAGCCTTGGATCGACATGGTGGACGCAGGAAGGAAGTATGTCTTTCAATAGGGCTCAGCTCCAGCCCACAGGGCACAAATGACACAGTCGTGGCAGACATTTAACATCCCCAGTCACTGGAGTCCTGATAGTCGGCCCCCTAACTCTCCAGACTGCAACCCCCTCGAGCACTATGTATGGGACATTGTTGAGAGAGAGAGATCACCATCCAGTCTGTCAAGAAAGCAGTTCACACGGTGATGACCCAAATGGACAAGGTCATCGTCACCAAGGCCTGTGCTTCGTTCCGCACTCACCTCGAGACTGTCGTAGCTAATAATGGAAAATACATTCAATAATAAAAAACGATATCCTTTTAAAACTACTACTGTGCCAATTTTAATTATTATTGTTTAATTTTTTTCTAAATATTCCAGTTCAATATTAGTTATTCCCAATATATAACTGATACACCTAGTAGCTTAAGAAGTAGTTTTACTGTAGTCTTATAACTTGGAGCATTTATGCCTGAGTATAGCCAAGCCCAGGGGTCGGAAAACTGGGGCTCGAGAGTCACATGCGGCTCTTTGGATGTGAAGCTGTTTATATAGTTCCATACGTAAATATTATTTATGCAAGTACTATTTATTGTTGGCAAGAAAAAAAATTGTGGCTCTTTAAAAACTTTGAAAGTTTGTAAATTTTAATTTTTGGCTCTTCCGAATCATAAGTTTGCCGAACTCTGGCCTAGCCCAATCACAGCAACACCTTCTCTTCTCCTGTATGATGGAGGACAGTGTCTCCGCAGACCGCAGGACACCAGAGAACATCAGTGGGTTGGGTTATAATACTAAAAAAAAGAAACATTTTCTTGGAGAAAAATTATATGACAATTTTATTACATATATTCTAAAATCTCAACATAAATACATATAAAATTTAGGAATATATTTTTGTAGCTATGATGTATGTTATGTTTTATTCCATGATGCCAAAAATGTGAATAAATATTCTCCAAATTGTTTACATAAATGCGTTTTTATGTTAATAAGTTTTCACTTGAATCTAAACATCTTCATTGGCATTATCTTTGAGAACATTAATTGGATAACGTTAATCTATATCGTTTATCAGGTTGTCAGTATTTTCAAATTCAGGTTCTGTTACTTCTATTTCTGGTTTTACTGTTTCTATTTCTGGTTTTACTGTTTCTATTTCAGGTTCTGTTACTTCTATTTCTGGTTCTGTTACTTCTATTTCTGGTTCTGTTGTTTCTATTTCTGGTTCTGTTACTTCTATTTCAGGTTCTGTTACTTCTATTTCTGGTTCTGTTGTTTCTATTTCTGGTTCTGTTACTTCTATTTCAGGTTCTGTTACTTCTATTTCTGGTTCTGTTGTTTCTATTTCTGGTTCTGTTACTTCTATTTCAGGTTCTGTTACTTCTATTTCTGGTTCTGTTGTTTCTATTTCTGGTTCTTTTACTTCTATTTCTGGTTCTGTTGTCTCTATTACTGGTTCTGTTACTTCTATTTCAGGTTCTGTTACTTCTATTTCTGGTTCTGTTATTTCTATTTCTGGTTCTGTTGTTTCTATTTCTGGCTCTGTTGTTTCTATTTCAGGTTCAGTTGTTTCTATTTCAGGCTCTGTTATTTCAAATTCAGGTTCTGTTGTTTCTAATTCAGGTTCTATTATTTCTTTTTCAGGCTCTGTTATTTCTATTTCAGGTTCTTTTATTTCTTTTTCAGGTTCTGTTATTTCTATTTCAGGCTCTGTTATTTCTTTTTCAGGTTCTGTTATTTCTTTTTCAGGTTCTGTTGTTTCTATTTCTGGTTCTGTTGTTTCTATTTCTGGTTCTGTTGTTTCTATTTCTGGTTCTGTTGTTTCTAATTTAGGTTCTGTTATTTCTAATTTAGGTTCTGTTATTTCTATTTCAGGTTCAGATGTGGTTTCAACTTCGGTTGTGGTTTCAACCTCCGTTGTGGTTTCAGGTTCTGGTGTGGTTTCGACTTCGGTTGTGGTTTCAGGTTCTGGTGTGATTTCAACCTCCGTTGTGGTTTCAGGTTCTGGTGTGGTTTCGACTTCGGTCGTGGTTTCAGGTTCTGGTGTGGTTTCAACCTCCGTTGTGGTTTCAGGTTCTGGTGTGGTTTCCACTCCGGTTGTGGTTTCAGGTTCTAGTGTGGTTTCGACTTCGGTTGTGGTTTCAGGTTCTGGCGTGGTTTCAGGTTCTGGTGTGGTTTCAACTTCGGTTGTGGTTTCAGGTTCTGGTGTGGTTTCAACTTCGGTTGTGGTTTCAGGTTCTGGTGTGGTTTCGACTTCGGTTGTGGTTTCAAGTTCTGGTGTGGTTTCAACCTCCGTTGTGGTTTCAGGTTCTGGTGTGGTTTCAACTTCGGTTGTGGTTTCAGGTTCTGGTGTGGTTTTAACTTCGGTTGTGGTTTCAGGTTCTGGTGTGGTTTCAACTTCAGTTGTGGTTTCAGGTTCTGGTGTAGTTTTAACTTCGGTTGTGGTTTCAGGTTCTGGAGTGGTTTTGACTTCGGTTGTGGTTTCAGGTTCTGGCGTCGTTTCAACTTCGGTTGTGGTTTCAGGTTCTGGTGTGGTTTTGACTTCGGTTGTGGTTTCAGGTTCTGGTGTGGTTTCGACTTCGGTTGTGGTTTCAGGTTCTGGTGTGGTTTTGACTTCGGTTGTGGTTTCAGGTTCTGGCGTCGTTTCAACTTCGGTTGTGGTTTCAGGTTCTGGTGTGGTTTCAACTTCGGTTGTGGTTTCAGGTTCTGGTGTGGTTTCGACTTCGGTTGTGGTTTCAGGTTCTGGAGTGGTTTTGACTTCGGTTGTGGTTTCAGGTTCTGGCGTCGTTTCAACTTCGGTTGTGGTTTCAGGTTCTGGTGTGGTTTTGACTTCGGTTGTGGTTTCAGGTTCTGGTGTGGTTTTGACTTCGGTTGTGGTTTCAGGTTCTGGTGTGGTTTTGACTTCGGTTGTGGTTTCAGGTTCTGGCGTCGTTTCAACTTCGGTTGTGGTTTCAGGTTCTGGTGTGGTTTTGACTTCGGTTGTGGTTTCAGGTTCTGGCGTCGTTTCAACTTCGGTTGTGGTTTCAGGTTCTGGTGTGGTTTCAACTTCGGTTGTGGTTTCAGGTTCTGGTGTGGTTTTGACTTCGGTTGTGGTTTCAGGTTCTGGTGTGGTTTTGACTTCGGTTGTGGTTTCAGGTTCTGGTGTGGTTTTGACTTCGGTTGTGGTTTCATGTGTAATGGTAGTTTTCTTTCCAACTGTAGTTTTCAGTGTAGTAGCTCTTGTGGTTCTCAGCCACAGCTTTGTAGTTGTTATTTCCCGTCTACAAGCAGTGTTCTTATAAATCTTGAACTGAACAAACCAACCTACCGTTAGACTCTGATTGTAGAGATGTACGACAATTGTATATATATAAATAGAGTGAAAGTAAACTCAAAACCTACAAGACCAATAAAAGTATAAAATATGATGTAAACTCCTAGGATGATTATAACAATGCTGCTATACCTACATACCCAGTTTACGTTTTTTTTGTCTTAATAACGTTTAAATTTATAGATGAAATTTGTGAAGAGAGAGTTGTAACAGAATATACTTTTTCACATTGTAGCATTAGTACTTACCTAAAATAATACTGCAATCAATTGATATAATTAGTGCTATGATTAAAATTTAAAAGCTTGTTAGAATAAAATTTTTAATAATACTATTTTTATCATTTGAAAACATTCTCTTATTATATCTATTTTTTTCATAAATAAATATAGCATTTCAAATTTATTTTTGTTAATATTATCATTCAAATATTAAGAAGGGTGGAAACTAGGTCCAGGTCGGGTATCATCGAGGGTAATAATGGTTGTAGGGACACACAATACTTCCTATACCTATTGCTATGAGAAATACATTAGTCGAGCTAAATCTACCTCCAATAGATATTTTATTTTCCTTTATCATAATCAATAGTGTAAAGAGCAATATTATTTTTTGTTAGAAGTTATATTATATTTTTTACTATCTTTGATTAATGTTAATCTTGACTTTAAATTATATATATATACGTCTAAATATATGTAAGCTCTCTTCGTAGACCGCGAAATACGTGGTGTCGCTGGAGACCCAGTGGCGATTCTCCACCAAACTCTGCAGTAATAGCAGAAGCGCCATATTCATTGTACATAGTGCAGACTGTGCACATTTGCATGTATTGACAAGATGTCAATAAAATTATTTTGATTGTCATTGTCGAAATGTGAAATTTGTCTATTACTTCGGTGGAGCAGAAATCTCTTAAATCTTCTAATTGTCTTTGAATTAAATAAATAAATAATCACATCAAATTCTCTGTTATGGAAACGTCATATAAAGATTGGTTTAGTACTTTTTGGTATTTCCATTCAACTATAGTACCATTGTACTTAACAAATATATCACAAAGTCACAGATACTTCTTATGTATGTGTGGGTAATCAGTTTTTAGGCTGTCGTGCATACAACGAGGAGCTAAGATCGAATACCGAATTGGGCAATTATGTTCTTTTAAAAGGTTGATACGAAAATTGAAAAATAAATGTGTCAAAAATATTTTTATAATTTAGAAATTATTCCTTTATAAATTTTCCCTCTATTTATGACCTTCTTTATAGGTAATAGAGTAACGCAATGTCTAAAGTTCTAAGTACAGAGTGTATCAGGTAAATTAGGAATAACATAGTACAAAAGGCCAATACTACTTCAGATAAATCATTTGCTTTTTTATTCCGTAGCCATATTCATGGTAAATATAGCAGTACATGTGTGTGAAGTGTGGTGATGAACAATAACCGAAAATTTGGAAATCATGCAGCTATCATCATTGCTCTTCGAGCCGAAAGGAGCCCCAAAGAGATAGTGGAATTTCTTAAGTTGGCAAAACCACTGTTTATCGTGTCTAAAGAAGAAGTTTGATGAGGCCGACAGTAACTAAGAGGGAATGACAGCAAGGAAAAAGCACTCGAGTCGATCGGACAGGGTAAGAGGCGAAGAATTTGTCAAAAATATAAAGGAAAAGATTGATGGAAACCTTTGGAAGAGCATGAGAGCCATAGCCAAGGAAATGGACGTTGGATCTATGACAATTGTCAGAACTATCTATTATGACCTTCTATCAAGTCCTATGTCCTTCGGAAAGGCCAGTTGCTGACTGTAAATATGAAGGATAACAGAAAAGGAAAGGCGGCTGCCTTCCTCAACAACCTGAAATATGACTCTTGTGGCAAGCTGAGGTTATTCTATGCTAAAAATAACTTGGCTAAAAGGTAAATCCCAGGAATGATCGCTGGATCTGTAAAGACCCCTCAGAGGTAAGTGTCGTGATGCACACGAAATGACCTGCCTCAGTGATGATCCTTGGCGTTATCAGTGAAAGTGATGTCATGCCTCCCCATTTCTTTGAAAAGGGCCTTAGGAAGAACATTGACACCTACATCAATGTCCTGGAGACCGTTGTTAATCCGTGGATTGACATGGTGGCCACAGGAAGGAAGTATTGTCTCCCAACAGGACTCAGCTCCAGCCCACAAGGCAAAAAAGACACAATCGTGGTGGTCACTTGACGTCCCTAGTCACTGGCAGTCCTGATAGTCGGCCCCCTAACTCTCCAGACTTCAACCCCCTCGACTACTATGTATGGGGCGTTGTTGAGAGAGATGTCAACAAAGATCCCCATTACACCATCCAGTCTGTCAAGAAACAGTTCACACGGTAATGACCCAAAGGGGTAAGGTCATCGTCGCCAAAGCCTGTGCTTCATTTCATACGCGCCTCGAGACTGTCGTAGGTAATAATAGAAAATACATTGAATAAATAAAAACTATATCCTTTTTTCTACTACTGTGCCAAATTTCATTTCAATTTGCTATTTTTACTTGCAATAAATTTCAGTTAAAAATCCGTTTTGGGGTTTCCCAATTTATATCTGATACACTCTGAAGCGTATTGGTAGTAGTTTTACAGTAGCCTTATAACTTAAGACATTTATGCCTGGGTGTAGCCGAGCCCAACCACGGCAACACCTCCTGTATGATGGAGGACAGCGTGGGGAGTCCACAGAGGACTGGCTGCAGGACACCAGAGAACATCAGTGGGTCGAATGGGTTGGGTTATAATACTAAAAAAAGAGAGTTTTTTTTTTTTTGGAGAAAAAATATGACAATTTTATTATATATTATAAAATCTATATATATCTAAATACATACAGAATTTAGAAATACACGTATGTGTATGATGTATGTTATGTTATATTCCATGTTGGGTGCAACGTGATAAAATATTCTTCAAAAATTGTTTACATAAATGCGTTTATATGTTAATAAGATTTCACTTGAATGTAAACAATTTTCGTCTTTCATTTGCAATGTTTTTTAGAGCATTTTTTTTTGAAAACTTTAATCTATATCATTGATAAGGTTTTCATCATTTTCGATTTCAGGTTCTGTTATTTATATTTCTGGTTCTGTTGTTTATATTTCTGGTTCTGTTATTTATATTTCTGGTTCTGTTATTTCTATTTCAGGTTCTGTTATTTCTATTTCTGGTTCTGTTGTTTCTATTTCAGGTTCTGTTGTTTCTATTTCAGGTTCTGTTGTTTCTATTTCTGGTTCTGTTGTTTCTATTTCTGGTTCTGTTGTTTCTATTTCAGGCTCTGTTATTTCTATTTCAGGTTCTGTTATTTCTATTTCTGGTTCTGTTGTTTCTATTTCAGGTTCTGTTGTTTCTATTTCAGGTTCTGGTGTGGTTTCAACTTCGGTTGTGGTTTCAGGTTCTGGTGTGGTTTCAGGTTCTGGCGTGGTTTCAGGTTTTGGTGTGGTTTCAGGTTCTGGTGTGGTTTCGACTTCGGTTGTGGTTTCAGGTTCTGGTGTGGTTTCAGGTTCTGGCGTGGTTTCAGGTTCTGGCGTGGTTTCAGGTTCTGGTGTGGTTTCAACTTCGGCTGTGGTTTCAGGTTCTGGTGTGGTTTCAACTTCGGTTGTGGTTTCAGGTTCTGGTGTGGTTTCAGGCTCTGGTGTGGTTTCAACTTCGGTTGTGGTTTCAGGTTCTGGTGTGGTTTCAGGTTCTGGCGTGGTTTCAGGTTTTGGCGTGGTTTCAGGTTCTGGTGTGGTTTCAACTTCGGTTGTGGTTTCAACTTCGGTTGTGGTTTCAGGTTCTGGTGTGGTTTCAATTTCAGTTGTGGTTGTAATTTCCCGTCTACAAGCAGTGTTCTTATAAATCTTGAACTGAACAAACCAACCTACTGTTAGACTCTGAGTGTAGAGAGACACGGCAATTGTAGACAGAGAGTGAAGGGAAATCCAGAACTTACAAGACCAATAAAAGAGTAAACTATGATGTAAACTCCTAGGGTGATTTTAGCAATGCTGCTATACCTACATACCTATAGGTCACACTTAGTTACTGTTCTTTGGTCTTGACACCGTTTTATTTTATAGATGAAATTTGTAAAAAGAGAGTTCTAAATACGACACTTTTTAACATGCCAGCATTAGTACTTACATAAAATACAGCTGCCAACAATGGGTAGAATAAGTGCGATAATTTGCAGTGAAGGATAGGTGATATAATTTATAGCGCACTGATCATTTTATCAATTGAAAGCACTTTTTACTGTTCCTATTGCTATGAGAAAAATATTGATCGAGCTAAATTCACCTCCTCAATCCACAAGCCGAAAAAAACACGGGGCTTTAAGTGTGACGTTTTATTTGCCTTTATAATCATCAATAGTGTGTAAATAGCAATATTATTGTTTAAAAGTTCTATTATTTCATACTATTTCTACTTAATTTTAACTTTGACTTTAAATTGTATATATGTGGTGTGAGATCCTGAGGGTCTATCGCTTTACTGTAGTAACCGAGAGGGTCAAACCTCTAGTAACCGAGAGGGGCAGTCAGGGTGTGGAGAGTTTTCCAGTACCTCTCTGCACCTTGGAAGACCTTTAACAGTTCTCACAGAGTACAGGCAGTCGTGGTCGAGGCAGAATGAAAGACTTGGGAATGTCCACACAAAAAACGAAGGGACACAGTTGTACTAGGAAAGTTCCGTGAACAGATAAAAGTCGAGCTAGGAGCGAAAGATGATTTAAGAAGAATCTTACTGGTCTACATGGTCGATGGTGCGGACCTTGGGAACATCTGACGAGGGCTCCCTCTGATGGTGAAGTGACTGTGTATTTCCGCGAATTGACAGCTTTATATATCTTTGCCGAGAGGAAGTACTGGGTTACAGCGGATGCAACAAGGGCGTGGATCGGAAGAGATGTCATTGTACACTGGCAACGCCCTGACAGCTTCCTATCTTTAGACCTCGTTCTTAAAGTTTTGGGACTTCTACATCTCGATCCCCGCTCTAGCTCAACTCTTAATCTATTACAGAGTTTCATTTATTTATCCTCAGTTTGTACAAAGCACATTCCATATGGTTATGTAAGGACACATGTCAATCATGCGTATAATTATTTACAGAAGTGTTTATTATACAACATGACTATCTTGTTATATTATATAGCCTTGATGCCCTTAGATTCCGTCTTCTTTCTACCTGTGCAGAAGAATTAGGGTACACTCCGCGGTCACTCAAAGACTTTATTTTCAACAGGAGCATTTGGCGAGCCTGCCTGGAGTTCCTAAAGCCCTCTGATAGACTTAAGCCACGCGTCCGCGCGGAGGATTCCGATCACCTGAGTGACTCGGACTCCACGCCTCATGGTTAACACCGCTCATTAGCGGCCGCTCGTAGACGCAACTCTGGCATGTGCCGCTGTTTATGATCGGTTTCGCGACCTGCCCTGCGTATGAGATCGCCCCTGACGCTGTCTCTGTAACCCCAGGACAGAGGAAAAATGGTTTGGCAATTCGACGGCGCGGGCTGATCGAGGAATCCATTTACGCAGCGACCCATTTGAACGCGCTATGCAATCTCTGGTGTACTTTTGTGGTTGGTTGTCTTAGTACTGGTACCCTCACTAGTAATCCTTGATATAAGATCTCAATTTCAAAATTTATATATATATTAATATAACCAAAGTTTCTTTTTTTTAATTAACATTTTTTTACCTAAAACTTTTATATTTTATTTTTACAAAAAGAAAATCTATCTTTTCCCATCAGTTTCTGAATCATTCCCGCTTTATCTAATCTTCCTATCTAAACAACATCTGTCTCTCTTTTATCTTCCCTGGCCTGGGGAATTTAACCTTTTTTGAACAACCTTGGTTGCGTGCAGCACCTTGGTACTTTGATATGCATTGCGGCTTGTCTGCTTGCTACATTCATTTTTGGGCTCAAAAATCATACACTTTGGCCCCTCCAACAGTGCTTTGTATATATTCCTCTTTATGCATCTATTGGGGCTCAAAAATCATCCATTCTGGTTAGCAGCTTCGTAAATATAGATATTTCCATATTATATACAATATAAGGTTGTTGGTTTAAATTACCACATATATATATCTAAATGAGATTTGTGTAGTACTTCGGTGGAGAACAAATCTCTTACATGTTCTAATTGCCTCTGAATAAAATAAATAAATCATCATTAATGCTGTTATGGAAAGGTCATATAAAGATTGGTATAGCATTTTTTGGGATTTTCATTCAACTATAGTACCTTAATACTTAACAAATATTATCACAAAAACGGAACTACTTCTTACGTATATGTGGTTCTTCAGTTTTGAGGCTGTCATGCATACAAGGGGCTGGGATTGAATATCGTTTCACGCAGTTAATACATTTTAAAAGGGTAACACGAAAATATAAAAATGCACCAATAAAATTTATTCTCTTAATTTAAAAAGTATTATTTAATAAATATTCTCTACATTTTATGCTTTAAAAAGAAACAATTGTTTATATACAGTATTGGCCATTGAAATTGCTACACCGAGAAAAGGCGACATGCTACAGACGTGAAATTTACATGACAGGAAGATGCTGTGATATGCTAATGATTGAAATTTCAACGCATTTATGTAAAACAGTTGCGGTAGCGACGGCTGTAATGTGTTGAAGAGATTGTACAGTAGGTTTCGCATGTAGGAATTATATTTGAAACGTTGATTCGTTGGAAAAGGTGATTATACGTGTAATAAAGAGGAATGCTTACTAACACGTTTCTGAGTTTGTTAGAAGTAGAATGGTAACCTACCGGGATTGCGGTTTATTATACCGCAGTACTTTGATACTCGTGTCGGTCGAGATCCCAGGACTGTTAGCAGAATATGGAATCGATGGACGGTCAAAAGAAACGACAAGTACTGGATCTCAGCCGCTCGCTATCGCTAAGAGCCTTAATGGATCGTATAGTCACGTCAAGAGCCAAGAAATGGGATCGTTTGTAAGTCACAAAATGTCTGCACGAACAGTTCGACGAGATTTGCATCAGCATGGACTGTCAGCTCGGCGACTATGGCTTCAGCTACTCTTGACGTTAGATCACCTACAGGAGGGCCTTCAATGGTGTGATCAACGACGAACCTGGACGCAGGGACGGCGTCGCGTCATTTTTCAGACTAATCCAGATTCTGTTTTCAGCACCATGATGGCCGCATCCGTGTTTGGCGCCATCGTGGAGAAGGTCCACTGACAGCATGGATTTGACATCGTCATACTGGCCCATAATTTGGAGTGATGGGGTGCCATTGGATACACGAATCGATCACCTTATTGTTCGCATTCCCGGCACACAGTCCCGGTTATATTTCTGATATGTTAAGGCTCGTGGCAGTATCCATTATCCGAGGCCTTGGAAACGCTATGTTTCAGCAGGATAACGCATGACCGCATATTGCTGGCATTGTAGGGATCTTCAGGATACAGAAAATGTTCGACTGCTGCCCTGGCCAGCACGTCCTCCTGATCTGTCCCCAATAGAAAACGTCTGGTCAATGTTTACCTATGGACTTGCTCATCACCACACGTTAATCACTCCTGTCGATGAACTGTAGCATCGTGTTGAAGCGTTGTTGTGATGAACAGATGTTGTTGTGACTGGTTTTACTGACCTGAGAATCTGAATGGTTTCACAGATGGTCAATAGCTTTTTGAGTCTCGACGATAGATATGTTTTTATATGTCTTGATGAAGTGTACATCGGGGGGGGGGGGGGGGGGGAGAAGCCTTGCAGAAAATTGACATAGACCCAGAGCAGCAGCTTTACACACCCAAGATAGTGGACATTGAGAGATGCATGGAGATATTTGAGGCTCTTCATTGGACACGACAACAACAACAACAACAACAAGTGTACATCCTGGGATATATACGAGTAGAGTATTATTAATCTCACCCCTCCAGGAAGAACCTTGACATATTCTGCCTTGCAGGTCAGGGGCTCGACGCAAGGACACTGGTGCCTGCTCTTTAGGTCTTCCACTTCTCCGATGTAACAAGTCTGACCTGGACACATCCGCAATGTCATAGTACAACCTGCCGGTCGCCTTCCTAGAGCGGTTAATAATGACCGTCAAATTTCTACAATAACACCCAAGTGGCCACCTCATCAATGTGGCCAGAAGCTACAAAAATTGACTCACCACATTCCACTTGAGAAACTCTTATGTATTTTATATAAAAATATTTTTTTTTCTTCTTTCAAAACTCTTTTTTTTTTAAAACTAAACTTTCGAAATTTATCAAAAAAAATCTGTAAGTACCAATTCTTATAACTTTTTTAATCTCATCTGATAAATAATGCACACAGAATGTTCAAAAACTACTTAAATATAGGTGATGTTAATTGCTGATGCATTAAACCTAAGTATAATAAATGAAACTCATCTGGAGAGATCGATATAAAAAAGGCAAAAATATTAAATTGATTTTTCTTTCGCTTTAAATTTATTAATTAATAAAATGAAAAAAGAGGATAATCAAGGATCAAAGGGTAGTAGGATCAAAAAGTTCACAAACTTTTTAAAAATTAATTATTTATTCATAGTATAGTAATTTAAACATCAAATTTTTCAAAATAGGAGCCTTGGTTATCTACACATTTTTTCCAGCGTGAAAAAAGCTGTTGAAATGCTAGTTCAAAGTCAATTTTTCTAAGCTTGTTTAGCTCCACCGTCGCATTTTCAATTACTTCTGATGACGATGAAAAGCGCCTCCCTTTTAACGTCATTTTAAGTTTTGGAAAGAAGAAGAAATCACATGGGGCGATATCAGGAGAGTAAGAAGGATGCTGAAAGACAGATACTGAGTTTTTGGCTAAAAAGTCTTGAACAATAATTGCTCTATGAGCAGGGGCATCATGTAGCAACTTCCACTGTTTTGATTTAAAGAGTTGTTTTCTTTTTCTTCTTATCGCATCACGAAGGCGCACAAGTATTTCTTTGTATGCCTGTTTATTAATAGTAGCCCCCTCTTTAATAAATTCATAATAGACAAGTCCTTGATAATCAAGCAACACTACAATCATTACTTTTCCTTTGGACTTGTCAAGACGAACTTTCTTCTTCCTAGGAGAACTTGGTGTGTGCCATTCGAGTGATTGTTTTTTGGTTTGTGGATCAAAAGAAAACACCATGTTACATCACCAGTTATTGTTGTTTATAAAAAATGAGAATCATTATTTGCAGTTTCAATTAAATCTTTGCAAATTGAAAATCTGGTTTCTCTTTGTTGATCTGTTAAATTTCGTGGGACAAAATAACAAAAAAAGTTTTTTTTCATGTTTAAATGTTCACCAATAATTTTTTGGCAACAACCATACGAAATTCCAAGTATTTCTGATATATTATCAATAGTAATTTTTCTATCAGCAACAATTAAATCACGTACCTGTCCAATATTGCGATCCATTGTTGACGTCAATGTCAGACCTGACCTTGAATCACCTGCGATGCTCTTACGGCCATCTTTAAACGTTTATACCAGAAATAAACTTGCGTTCGTGACAATTTTTCGTATTCATAAGCTTCATTCATTAATTCTAATGTCTCTGTGAAATAATTTTTTAATTTTACACAAAATTTAATATTTGCCCTTTGCTCAAATGATGACATTGCAGAAACCGACGCGACCTAAATACTTACAACAAAAATATGCCTAAAATGAAAACTACGCATGCACATTTACTGGCGTTGCTAAATTAAATTATAGTTTAGGCTTTTTTCTTTACAGTAAAATTGATTTGACATTATTCTAAGGTTGTTTTATATTTTATTTTTTAAAAGTTCGGGAACTTTTGATCCTACCATGTATATAAAGCACGTCCCTGTGCTATATTTCATATAGATTCACAGGGACGTGCTTTATTATCCTTACACAATTTAGTGTTCACAAACATTAGATGAATCTTCTCTGCAGAGAGAGATCATCTGCGATAAGAGGTCATTGAGGGCGACCTGACAACCGCTGCTGTTGACAGGTTTACTTCCCGAGCCGCCTCTCCGATGGCGGTCACCAGCTCGGATGAGAAAGGACTAACAGCCTGAATTCAGCTAGATTAGCAGATAGTCTCCCAGTCTGCCTATATATGCAGGTAAATACTTAAGGTTATGAATCTAATTTAGGTTAATTCATTAGTACATCTAGCGGAATGTTGGAAGCGGGGCTATAAACCGCCTGTTTACTGAAGAGAAGCCGATAGCTTCAAACCTGGCAGATAGAGAATCCACCTACGTCTGATCAGCTCGGAAGAGTAAAATTCTCAGAAAACTCTCAAATGCCAGGAACCAACTAGGATGCCTCCATTCAATAGTACATAATCAGAAGAAGAAGAAATGATTTACATACACAAAACCACTAATTCAGAAGTTGAGATACCCCTAAGATATCAGATAACAATACAAATTTGCATAGCCTCAATACGCATAAACATGGAATCAGTTATAATAGCCAGGAATGGTTGTTTACCTTCATCTGGACGCTCCACACATTTGCCCTTGGTGAAGAGGATCAGTTTACGTTCCAATATGCAACAGTGGGATTTGGGGCAGTCGTCGTCTTCCTTGCATTCCTGGCTGAGGAATGGGAGTCCTTGGACCTGCAGACACTACACATTGGACACATCTACATGGTGGAATACAGTAGATGATTGGAGAATAACATATATAGCTTAATCGTTTTTATATCTTTCTCCTTGTTAATATCATATGACATTTCTCTTTACGGCTTAAATTATTGTATTTATATGTATATGTAAATTTAAAGGCATATATGTGGCAAGTGTTCCTAGGAGGACATAGCGCTTTAAATTGAAATAAATGAATAAATTGCTGTGTGTGTGTATGAGGTTTGTCTTTCATCGTAATAATATGGCGAGTTTCCTTAATCACACAGAGGATATCGAGATGAAATCCACCTCGGTTGATGGATCAGTTGAAATTCCTTCTGTGGAACAACAGCAGCCAGTGGCCCTCGAAATGATGATAAAAGGATCAAATATAGGTGGAGTATATTTCCCTTTCACTGTCACCTTCTTTTTGGCATCAGCCAACGTTTCTTAGCTGCTCGGCTCCATAGTTAGGATCTGAGAACCACTTTCTGCCAACATGTTCCTCTTCAATGGTAAATAAACAAATTATTCCTAGACCATTTCTATCTCTAACTCTGCTTGAACCGTCACAAATAAACAAAATATATTTTCTTAACACTAAAATACGAACGTTTAGTTTTCCTTTTATTACAGATAATATTTTCCTGGTTAGATATTTTTGATTCTTAAAATATTTTTTTAAAATTACAGAAGGAATTGGGAAAGTTTTTTTTAAAACAAGATTTTTTAAAATAAACGCAGGTGAACCTAAAAATATAATTATTTTATAGGGAAAAAAAGCTTGATAATTTTCAAGCCATTGATTTATTTCCAGTCCTTTTTCTATCAACCTATTTATAAATTTAGACTGTGTTGAATATATATAATATAAAAAGCAAAGCCTAACTTCTATTCTTAATTCCATCACGCTCCCCTCACCAAGACTTCCATTCAACAATGACATCTTCACTTTAGCAATCGGGGCAATCAATCGATCAACTCTAGCGATTTAGGAGCGATCAAGGCGATCTTTTGATACCAGAGAGAGCGACCAAGTGATCTTTAGCGACCAGGTGATCTTTTGAGACCGGAGCGACCAAGTGATCTTTCGCGACCAAGTGATCTTTTGAGAACAGATCGACCAAGTGATCTTTCACGACCAAGTGATCTTTAGCGACCAAGTGATCTTTAGCGACCAAGTGATCTTTAGCAACCAAGTGATCTTTCACGACCAAGTGATCTTTCACGACCAAGTGATCTTTCACGACCAAGTGATCTTTAGCGACCAAGTGATCTTTAGCGACCAAGTGATCTTTCACGACCAAGTGATCTTTCACGACCAAGTGATCTTTAGCGACCAAGTGATCTTTAGCGACCAGGTGATCTTTCACGACCAAGTGATCTTTAGCGACCAAGTGATCTTTCACGACCAAGTGATCTTTCACGACCAAGTGATCTTTAGCGACCAAGTGATCTTTAGCGACCAAGTGATCTTTCACGACCAAGTGATCTTTAGCGACCAAGTGATCTTTAGCGACCAAGTGATCTTTCACGACCAAGTGATCTTTAGCGACCAAGTGATCTTTCACGACCAAGTGATCTTTAGCGACCAAGTGATCTTTCACGACCAAGTGATCTTTCACGACCAAGTGATCTTTAGCGACCAAGTGATCTTTCACGACCAAGTGATCTTTAGCGACCAAGTGATCTTTCACGACCAAGTGATCTTTAGCGACCAAGTGATCTTTAGCGACCAAGTGATCTTTCACGACCAAGTGATCTTTCACGACCAAGTGATCTTTAGCGACCAAGTGATCTTTAGCGACCAAGTGATCTTTCACGACCAAGTGATCTTTCACGACCAAGTGATCTTTAGCGACCAAGTGATCTTTCGCGACCAAGTAATCTTTCGCGACCAAGTGATCTTTTGAGACCAAAGCGACCAAGTGATCTTTCGCGACCAAGTGATATTTCGCGACCAAGTAATCTTCAGCGACCAAGTGATCTTTCGCGACTAAGTAATCTTTAGCGACCAAGTGATCTTTCGCGACCAAGTAATCTTTAGCGACCAAGTGATCTTTCACGACCAAGTGATCTTTAGCGACCAAGTGATCTTTCGCGACCAAGTAATCTTTCGCGACCAAGTGATCATTTGAGACCAAAGCGACCAAGTGATCTTTCGCGACCAAGTGATATTTCGCGACCAAGTAATCTTCAGCGACCAAGTGATCTTTCGCGACTAAGTAATCTTTAGCGACCAAGTGATCTTTCGCGACCAAGTAATCTTCAGCGACCAAGTGATCTTTCGCGACTAAGTAATCTTTAGCGACCAAGTGATCTTTCGCGACCAAGTAATCTTTAGCGACCAAGTGATCTTTTGAGACCAAAGCGACCAAGTTATCTTTAGCGACCAAGTGATCTTTAGCGACCAAGCTATCTTTTGAGAAAAGAGCGACCAAGTGATCTTTCACGACCAAGTGATCTTTAGCGACCAAGTAATCTTTAGCGACCAAGTGATCTTTTGAGACCAGAGCAACCAAGTGATCTTTCGCGACCAAGTGATCTTTAGCGACCAAGTGATCTTTCACGACCAAGTGATCTTTAGCGACCAAGTGATCTTTAGCGACCAAGTGATCTTTCACGACCAAGTGATCTTTAGCGACCAAGTGATCTTTAGCGACCAAGTGATCTTTAGCGACCAAGAGATCTTTCACGACCAAGTGATCTTTAGCGACCAAGTGATCTTTAGCGACCAAGTGATCTTTCACGACCAAGTGATCTTTAGCGACCAAGTGATCTTTCACGACCAAGTGATCTTTAGCGACCAAGTGATCTTTAGCGACCAAGTGATCTTTCACGACCAAGTGATCTTTAGCGACCAAGTGATCTTTAGCGACCAAGTGATCTTTAGCGACCAAGTGATCTTTCACGACCAAGTGATCTTTCACGACCAAGTGATCTTTCACGAACAAGTGATCTTTAGCGACCAAGTGATCTTTCACGACCAAGTGATCTTTAGCGACCAAGTGATCTTTCGCGACCAAGTAATCTTTCGCGACCAAGTGATCTTTTGAGACCAAAGCGACCAAGTGATCTTTCGCGACCAAGTGATATTTCGCGACCAAGTAATCTTCAGCGACCAAGTGATCTTTCGAGACTAAGTAATCTTTAGCGACCAAGTGATCTTTCGCGACCAAGTAATCTTCAGCGACCAAGTGATCTTTCGCGACTAAGTAATCTTTAGCGAGCAAGTGATCTTTCGCGACCAAGTTATCTTTAGCGACCAAGTGATCTTTTGAGACCAAAGCGACCAAGTTATCTTTAGCGACCAAGTGATCTTTAGCGACCAAGCTATCTTTTGAGAAAAGAGCGACCAAGTGATCTTTCACGACCAAGTGATCTTTAGCGACCAAGTAATCTTTAGCGACCAAGTGATCTTTTGAGACCAGAGCAACCAAGTGATCTTTCGCGACCAAGTAATCTTTAGTGACCAAGTGATATTTTGAGACCAGAGCGACCAAGAGATATTTAGCGACCAAGTGATCTTTCGCGACCAAGTAATCTTTAGCGACCAAGATATCTTTTGAGACCAGACCGACCAAGTTATCTTTCGCGACCAAGTGATCTTTCGCGACCAAGTGATCTTTAGCGACCAAGTGATCTTTCACGACCAAGTGATCTTTAGCGACCAAGTGATCTTTTGAGACCAGAGCGACCAAGTGATCTTTCGCGACCAAGTAATCTTTAGTGACCAAGTGATATTTTGAGACCAGAGCGACCAAGTGATATTTAGCGACCAAGTTATCTTTCGCGACCAAGTGATCTTTAGCGACCAAGATATCTTTTGAGACCAAGTGATCTTTCGCGACCAAGTAATCTTTAGCGACCAAGTGATCTTTCGCGACTAAGTAATTTTTAGCGCCCAAGTGATCTTTCGCGACCAAGTAATCTTTAGTACCAAGTGATCTTTCGCGACCAAGTGATCTTTTGAGACCAGAGCGACCAAGTGATCTTTCGCGACCAAGTGATCTTTTGAGACCAAGTGATCTTTTGAGACCAGAGCGACCAAGTGATCTTTAGCGACCAAGTGATCTTTAGAGACCAAGATTTCTTTTGAAAACAGAGCGACCAAGTGATCCTTTGAGACCACAGCGACTAAATGATCTATCGCGACCAACCTATCTTTTGTGATGAGCGACCAAGTGATCTTTAGCGACCAAGATATCTTTTGAGAACAGAGCGACCAAACACCACCATGGGTGACTTCTGCAACAAGAAGAAATAAGTAGTAGGTGGAATTACTTTTACTAGAATATTTAGTTAAATATTGTTCATAATCAGCACAGATGAAATGGTATCCAATTTAAGCAACAAAGGCCTAACTAGATACGATATATTTGAGTAACTACAAGTGTTAGAAAGAACAGAGTCAAATGTATCCAATATATTTTAACGTAGAAAATCAGGAAAGATAAACTTCAGGATGGCACAGCAATTTATTGAAGACACAAACACAAATCAACATTTATAATATACAAGTTAAGCAATGAGAGAAGATTTTTAGAATATAAAAATATAATAATATAAATATCAAAATATTAATAATCTATACATTAAATATAATAAACACTTTGCTATACAATAATGTAGAGGATCCAATTGAGATAACCACACGCATTTTTCAACTTCTACAAATATTTTACGAATCTTCTTAATCAAAATAATAACCTTTTGAGAGGATATTTCAAAGAGGAAGCATTCTAAGAATGAGAGGAAAAACACCTTTAATTTTAATTAAATTAAGAAAATTGTAAAGTATCTATGTTTATGACTAGTTTAAAAAAAGACAATTTTTTTAGTATTATTAAAAACTAAATATCGAATAGGTTACTATTCTCGTTATCTATGGCCAGTTAGAAATCTGAAATTTTGTACAATTGCATTGTCATCGGTAATGAGCAAGTCTATAAAATATCAAACATCTGCGTGGTCTGGAAGTATATTAAATTTTATTGTCGCCGCAAAATGCTATAAAGGTCCATCTTATAATGTCATTGAAATGATCTTAAAAATTAAAGATACTTCGGTCAATATATCTTTTTATTATTTTGGCTTTTCGAAAAAAATCTTTTGTCCTCGTCAGGAGCAAATAAAAATGAAAGCATTTAGCAAGGCCTTAAAATATTTTCTAAGACTTGCAACCTTAGAATAATTTTTAACACCTTGCCAAATGCTTTAATTTTTATTTGCTCCTGACGAGGTCAAAATATTTGTGTCGAAACGTCGAGATAATAAAAAGATATATTGGCCGAAGTATCTTTAATTTAGAACTATGAATGCCGGCCAGGTAGCCTCTATCTTCATGATTTAAATGATCGTCTAAAGTTGCTCTGACTGCCACCATATGCTATAAAACCCCAAGTTATAGCATTGGAATTATCACCTCCAAGCTTCCTTTCTATACCAAATCTCAACTATTCCATCCTGATCATACGTAAACCAAATCTATCGTTAAATTTTCAAATATATAAATTTCATTAGTGGCAATAATAAAATAGAAGATAGAGCGTATATAAGTAGACTCGTCCAATATAAAAGTAGAGTTCTAAAAAGCAGTATGGTGAATTAAACTGGCGAAACCTCTAGGAGGGTTCACTACTGATGAGCCAGGCCCTCCTCCCACCAGGAGGTGTTTTATTTGAAAAGAAAACTTCGTGTCTCTTAATAGTTTCATTTCTTGAAAAACAATATAAGCTCTTTTTAAAAAATAATTTCACAACAATGGATTCTAAATTAAGGCAATACCACTCCATATACAATTCATAATTTTAATAATTTGAGTAAACGAGTATTTCTCATCGGAAAGTTTGAAAACGTAACCTTTTACAAAATCACATATAATTTTAGACATTTCGAATATTTAAAAATAGTTTTTTTGATGAAATATAAATCAATGCTTGTTCTTTCGAATAAATATAACATTACGTGAATCGCGCGCTTCTTTCGCGAGCTATAGCATTGGAAAATCGTTATTTTAAAAATGGAACACCCTCTGTAGATATTGAAATATTGAGGCACGGATTTTTCTTTTAGAAACACCCTTCCTAACTATCCCTTACTGCGATGGAAAAATTAATGAGAGGACTTTAATGGTTTATTTTTTTTAAATATAGATGGCGCGCGTTGTGTTTAATATATGTCTAACTAGCCTTGTTTGAATTATTTGTGGAAGAGCTTAGACTGATGCAAATATTTGCACGCAATTCTACTGTCCTCAAATCTTATTTCCCTAGTTTTTTATTAAATACTTTGAGACAAATCAACTCCTCAGCGCCTCATATATAAATAAAATCGTACAATATAAAAGTAGAGTTCTAAAAAGCGGTATGGTGAATTAAACTGATGAAACGCCTAGGAGGGTTCACTACTGATGAGTCAGGCCCTCCTATGAGGAAGTGTGTTCTATTTGAAAAGAAAAATTTGTTTATATAGTTTCATAGTTTCATTTCTTGAACAATATATATTCTCCTCTTTAAAAATAATTTCTCCACAAATCTTGAATATTTGTATTTTTCATCGCGTTTGAAATTGCAGAAAAATATTTCAAATACTAAACTGAGGGGGATAACAATAATATCTGATGTTGTTTGTTAAAATTAACAAAATATTAAATACTTAATCAAATACTCCGCAAAAAGTTTATTTTTCAATTTATTATAATTTTTTTGGCAAACTTTCGAGTTTAAGAATTCTTCTTCACATGCGTTTCCTCCAAGTACAGTATTTGGAAGAAATGCGTGTAGAAGGGTTCTTTAATTCGAAATCTTGCTAATGATAATAAATTATAGAATAAACTTTTCTCGGAGTACTTGATTAAGTATTTAATATTTGTATTTTGTTAACTCTAACAAACAACATGCGAACTTATTGTTATCCCCATTATTTTTATATACAAAGATTTCCAACACTTCACTCAGTAACCTAGCGGTAAAAGAGAATGGTGACCTAGATTGTTAAATTGACTGTAGAATGTTGATTTTTAACGTCTTGGCAAGTGTCTTTATCCTGACGAAGACTCTATGTCGAAATATCAACCGAAATCGACACGAGTGCTAGCCATACTGCCATCAAGATATTAAAGTTTGTTAATATTATAATCCCTTTGGTAAAATTATAAATAAAAGACAATTCACTGAGGGAAAAGTTTCCTTTTTACATATATCGGTAATACAAGTTTTCAGACTCAGCATCCCTTCAACAAGTATAACTACGCTACTAAAACTTTCAAGCAATAAAACAAATCCATATACAGAAGAACCTCTACGAGAGGACACTCACGCTAGAAGACACCTCTCTAAAAAGGACAGTTTTATTCGCCAAAAATACCATTTTTACTATTTAGAAACTCTCCGGTAAGAGGATACCTCTCACTAAAGGAGACTTTGGCTCTGCAACTAGGTGTCCTTTACAGTGAGGTTCTACTCTATATACAAATAAAGAAAAAGGAAATATGAGATAGATATATGCAAATACGGATTAAATATAAACGTTCTTCCCTGATTTATAATATTATAAAGTAAATAAAGCTTCCAGGGTTAAGTTTCTTGTTCAACTTTTTATTTTCAAGCTTTCGATTTGTCAGTCCTTTAACAGGAGTATCACGATAATAAATTGATGATATATATTATTTTTTATATACACAAATTAATTTTTACATATTTTAAATATTAATGATATTGAAAGGGGGAGAAAATATATATTACATTCTTTGTTCATAAAGGGCACATCTTGGATTCAATTTGGATGATTTTCGCCCGGGGAGATTGTGAGACGCCCGTGTCTCAAGTGTAACGCGCGGCTTGCCGCGAAAAGGGATGAGATCCTAGAAAAAGATGGTCGTTTAGCCCATCGAGGTATCGGAAATAAAAAGATTATTTATTGAATCCAAGATGTGCCCTTTATGAACAAATATAACAATATGGATTGCTCTATTTTCAGAATGATTACATTCTTTGTGCGTTATAAAAAATTTTTGAAAATACACGTATCCTCCACCATGCACGTATATTTTCAAAAATTGTTTATAACACACAAAGAATGTAATATATATTTTTCCCCTTTCAATATCATCAATATTTAAATATGTAAAAATTAATTTGCATATAAAAATAGTATTTATCATTAATTTATTATTGTGATATTCCTGTTGAAGGACTGACAAGTCTGAAAGCTTGAAAATAAAAATTTGAACAAGAAACTTAACCCTGGAAGCTTTATTTACTTTATAAAATACTGATTATATTTATTTATATATTTGTTCGATTTCTTAAAAGTTTTAGTAACGAAGTTATACCTGTTGAAGGACTGTTGAGCCAGAAAACTTGTATTGTCGTTATATGTAAACTTTTCCTTCAGCGAATTGTCTTTTATTTATAATATTAAAGTTTGTCTGTGAAACTTAAATAAGTAGAGAAGGAGAGAGGTTGAGTTCTCACCAAGGAGATGAGCAGAAGCAGTGCAGGGAAGAATGTCGAAGACATCTCAGGAATCCTGTAGGAATGCCAAGAACAGCACCTGGTATATACCCAGGCTCGGGAGATAAGTTACCGATAGTACAACACTTTCGTATCTCTTTTGCAATGTTAGGGTTAAGTTGTTCTGCCTACATGGTTGTTTTTTAGAATTCTACAGTATCTGGGTTTCACAAAATAATGCCCAGTGTAAATAAATGTACTAGATTGTAAACATATTTCTGCTGATACAAGGATTTCCCTTCAATGACCAGAAGTAGAAACAGGGTGTAGTGATACTGTTTACATTCTCTGTCCCCAGGAAGTCAGATGTGAAGATGTTCGAAGTTATAAATAGGTTACTGTAGAGGTGCACGTTCAATGATATGAAATACAAACCTTATAACTATCCTTGTTTTCGAACTTACAACGTTTTGAAAAATGAAATGATTCAGCATGAGAAAGATTTTTTTATTTATTTTTATTTTTAAATATAGATTATCTTCATACTATCTCTTTCCTGCGGTGAAAAGAATTGGAAGGGCCTGCCTCATCAGTGGTGACCAGCAGCTTTACCATTTCAAACTATCATACCGCTCAAATATTGTTTCAAACATTCTGCCGATATATCCATCACATTAGAGGATTTCTTTAGCGAAGATATATAAGCAAAATATAGGCTTTGAGCATGGCTTCTCCGCAAGCAATTCCAAAGTAAGTCAGTTAGGCCTAAACATAAGCTAGCAGTCCGCCAATAGATTGAGGAAACTGCTGGGAGGGTTCATTAATGATTAGCCAGGCCATCGAGATAGTTGGGTGTTATTTTTTAAAGGAAAATATTTCGCACTTAAATAATTTAATTTATTCAATATGATTTCATAAAAATTATTAATCTTTAATGTGCCTGTCCAGGAAGGTGATTGTGGGGCCTTCCGTATGAAGGCTTTGGGTTCTAGATGGCAACTGTTCTCACACCGTTCTTGTACCTGGTTAACAGAGATATGACGTTGTAGAGTCCGTGTACGTACCTGGTGCACAGAGATGGGACGTTATAGAGTCAGTGTACGTACCTGGTGCACAGAGATGGGACGTTGTAGAGTCCGTGTACGTACCTGGTGCACAGAGATGGGACGTTATAGAGTCCGTGTACGTACCTGGTGCACAGAGATGGGACGTTATAGAGTCCGTGTACGTACCTGGTGCACAGAGATGGGACGTTGTAGAGTCCGTGTATGTGATGATTTAAGACCATGGAATTGTTGTAAATAGTCTAGATATCTACTACCACATGTTCCACCCCATGACTGTATATAACTTCTTATGTACTGCAAATAGAAAGCCTCAACTAACATCAATCTGTACCGCGTAAGAATCTAATAAAGTATAGCAACTGTACAGATAGAAGGAATGGAGACTAACAGGAGAAAATTAAGGTTAAAACTAATCAGGCTTAGGTGAGAGTAGAAGTAAGGCCTAGCAAAGAGGCTTAAAGTCAGCACCACTATTAATAAATTTACAGCCAATTTTATGATCGCGGAAATCATAAAAGTCGAGTTTAACGACCAGTATTTCCTGGGCAAGGCCGGTTATCTTCCGACAAAGAAATCAGCAAAGACCAATTAGAAGGTAACACCTAAGTCGGTCAACCAATAGCAAACGGCCACGTGACATATTCCTACCAATTAGGAAACAATACCTAAGTAGGTCAGCCAATAGAAAACGGCCACGTGACATCTTCCTACCAATTAGAAAGAAGAAAGGTCTTGGTGTTAAATCGAGAACCTAGGTTAGGCAGTCTGCGCTTGGCTCTCACCAAGGTAACACTTGCTCTAAAGATCTCTCTCTCCGCTCATCCCATTCCTTCTTGACGTCAGACGCTTCTTAGTGGAATCTCTGTTTGTTTATTTCACCTTTGGCCCAGCTGTGTCGCCTTCCACCACGACTGCACGGTAGAGTTGACATCGAGGTTCGTCTAGCATCAGGTAACACTGGTCCCAGAGGTCCCAAGATATCACAGACTCCCCCGTCCGAAGAGTCGACAGGATTGTGGACGCCAAGGTACAAGTAAGCAAATAGACCACTGTCTGTACAGAAAGATGGAACAGGGAAGAGAGGAGGATCCAAAGGAACCAATGGAGTCCGATCCCGACTCCGAAAGTGGCGAAAACACCACTTTTCCAAAGAAAGAAACCACCCTCGGTAGGACGCAGGAAGTTCCCCCCAACCACGAGGACGTCACGCCCCCGCCGCCGGTATCAGATGTCCTGGGGAGGTTGACCAGGACGCGACATCAGCTTTCTGCCGTGACTGGACTATCGCGAGATGTGAAGCTACCGCGCTACGATGGTTCGTACGAGGCGCAGAGCTTCTTCACCAACTACGACGCCCAAGCAGATCGGGCCCAACTACAATACTCTACAAGACTGAGGAAGCCAGCAAACCTCCTGCAAGCACCCCTCCGAGTTACCAACACGCGAGCGTATGTTACCTGCTCCCCCGACCATCTCTAAACCACGAGCCCAGCGCAAGCAGTGAACTCTTAACTGTCCCAAAGATCCTCCAACTATGGCACAAGACCAGGACTGTTCCGACACACAAGACAGCACAACAGTAGGTTCCTCCTTCTATAATTTTTGTTGAACCATTGCTCGTTCGAGCTGAACTGTCCAATAATGTAAACCTACCTCTACTACTTGATACAGGAGCATCTATCGCTATAATTAGGCAGAATACTTTTAAAATAGTAGAAACCAGTTTGTAAAAGAAAATACCTGTCCATCCATTTAACTTAACTATTAATGCCATAGCTAACAATATTTTCACCATAGATTATATCTTTTTAAACGTAAAAATAAGTAACATAACGCGGAATTTAAAATTCCATATCAGCGATACACCTTTGCCTTTTGGCATTTTATTCCTTAATTCCATAAAACGATTTCTACTAATTATAAACTGTTCTCAGCTACTCCTGTATCAAGATAGTGTACCCTAACAACTACCTTGTACAAACTCACCTCGTGTAAGCAACACGTGTCCCATGGACAGGTTAATACAACTGTCCCATTTACTAAATTTTCACCTCCTGGAACGGGTTGCTCACACGTGGTGAACTCCAACACTCTTATTTGGTTTTATTGTAATGCTCCTAATCCCATTTTCAACGCCCCTATGTCCTTTTCTTTCATAGCTTTAGACAGAAATAACCTAAGTCACAGCCTTCCAAAACTATTCCAATCGTTAAATTCCCACATAACTACACTCCTTCCTTTTACATGCATAGTTAAATATCGACAAATCGCTCTTAACAAAATAAACAACACCCTCTCACATCACTTTTTCTAATTGGCAACAAATTTTTAGTGCGCGACTTAACACCCAAATCCAATTTCGAGCCACACAAGCTCCATAACGTCGCCCTACTAAACACACACAATCTTTTTTTTCTCACATTAAACGTGTCATATCCACTAACAATATAAAAATTATCGATATGTTCGTACAACCAGCACCCATGAATTTAGTAAATTTGTTATTCTTAGTAAAACAGGTTAGATTTTGTACAAAACAAAGACTTCACGTGACACCTTTTCATTTACAATTTTTTCGCTTCGTGTCACAGAGCTACACCACAAAACTCTTTCACTTTTCAGGCCAAAGACGCCTTCATCACGCCTGTGACACATTTAACCTCAAAGCGTGTCCACGTAGATAGTCGCAATTTCATTCAATTCTAACCCGATATCCCTGAATAACATTTTTACTAAGTCCGCAAAAACCATTCGATTTAATATCAATAGATACAATAACCGGATTTTCGAAATACAAACACAAATCGAACAAATGCTTGAACACAGGATAATTACAACCTCTGTATCTCCCTATGTCAGTCCCATAACGCTTGTCACCAAACGTGACAAATCAAAACGCTTTTGCGTTTACAATTTTAGAAATAATATCTCCGAACGTAGTTCGAATTAACAAATCCAATAAGTTGGAAGAAAACAAGCAGCCTCGCAAAGGGCCCCTGACCTAAATCCGGAATCACATTAAAAATAGGTTCGCTCCCCCTCTGCCGCTGGAGATGGACAAACAAACAGCCGACATCTTGTTACGGCCCGTCGCCACCCCGTGTTCACTAATGAACTTTCACCAGCTATGAAATCAAACATTAGTGCGTGCCTTTTACTATATATCGTTCTAATCCCTAACCCATTATTCTACTCCGATATCCCGTTTAGCTACTAATAACTTGCCTAACACGTTATTTTACATTTACTAACAAATCAGTCCACTAACAGAATAAATGCCGCTTTAGGAAGAATCACGTTTTCACCTAAACGTGGCGCAGGGAACAAAAAAATCGACAACATTAGGACTAGTAAGTTTCACAGTTGGAAACAATGTGATCCACGAGTCGCGTCAAACATAAAACAAATTCGATAAGTTAGATCAACTCATGCCAACAAGACCAAAGATATCGCGATCGAGGACAATTTAAAGCTCTCTCCACCCATCCTAAAAAACAGGAACATACATTTGGCCTACAACTTTACCTTCTTCCCCGATATATAATTTCTATGTATAATCTTACTTGCTCTTCTTTCTCGATGAACATTTTTTAAAATTTTTCATTTTAATATTCTTTATATAATCATTATCTAGCTCTTATAATTGTTTTTTTTTTATTTACGTCAACCAATCAGTTTAGATTAGTGTCATTTTATTTTATTTTTCTTTACCAAAGCTTATTTACTTTTGCTTTATGACTCTATTTTATAATCAACTTTATATTTAATCTTTCATATCTAATAATCTCAAGTTATATTTCATGCTTATATGACTAATTTGCATTTGTCATTTTATATTTTCTCTCACTTTATAAATTCGATGTTATTTACATTGTTTCATCTTCCGCTACCATGTTCAATGCTATCGAGTACATTATTGCTTTTTTTTTTCATTTAATATTTTCACTTTCTATTACCCCTTATATACTGCTGTAGTGTGTTAATCTTTGTATTATGTCATCACTATTTTTACTTTTTTTTTTAAAGATTACTTTGCATTTAACTTCGCAATTCTATTTTCGATTTTTCAAATCCTTTAACGCTATATGCAAAGCCTTAATTTCGCAATTTCATATCTCAATGATATATTCTTTTATAATCAAACTAAAAATCATGATCTAAAAACAGGGCAATCTTCAATAACCTCTTAAACAACCACTTTAAAGGTTACTTCTTAATAAATACTAACCCTTTTCCGCAGGAACTTTTAACTCCTTCGCAGGCTAGACTTGACCTACTTTGATTTCGTAATTAACAATATTGACACACCGTCCCCCAGATTTACCTATCCCAACTTCTGGCTTGGATACGTGCAAATTGTATTTTTTTATATATTCCAGGGCACTCTCATGCCACACGCTGGCACATCTTTTTTTTTTTACTCTTTTTCTCGCTAAGCCCCTGATGACTCCAATTAAAACTTTGATTTCTGGTCACTGATCTTCGCCCTCATTTATCCTGCATGCGTACGTCTTAACGACTAATTACTAAAACCCATAACAATCACCCTTATCTTACTTTTCGATTGTGGTACTGTAACTTTATTCGGTCCTTAAATTTACATGTGAAACATGGCCTAGGTTTTCCGCGCCGTGCACATTAAATGGTTTGGGACTTGAGTCAAAGTGACATTGCCTCAACCAAGTAATAACTAACCCCTCAACCCTTTCTAACGCCCATCACGAAGAGATCATGATTTTCCCATCCAATCGTTTTTATTTTCACCTATAATCATTATATGTTCTCTATTAATTCTTTTATTCCTATTTTTGTTTTACTTGTATGTTTAGTATTAGTTGTTTATGCTTTATTACCTCTTATGGATATACAGACATCAACCCCATGTTATATACCAACTCATTTCAATTAATTTTTAAAAAATTACTTCCTTAATAACAGTCTTCCTATTCCGCTCTCTTAAATCCCTCCATATGAACCCTCTCACATCCGGGGCCATCTGTGATGATTTAAGACCATGGAATTGTTGTAAATAGTCTAGATATCTACTACCACATGTTCCACCCCATGACTGTATATAACTTCTTATGTACTGCAAATAGAAAGCCTCAACTAACATCAATCTGTACCGCGTAAGAATCTAATAAAGTATAGCAACTGTACAGATAGAAGGAATGGATACTAACAGGAGAAAATTAAGGTTAAAACTAATCAGGCTTAGGTGAGAGTAGAAGTAAGGCCTAGCAAAGAGGCTTAAAGTCAGCACCACTATTAATAAATTTACAGCCAATTTTATGATCGCGGAAATCATAAAAGTCGAGTTTAACGACCAGTATTTCCTGGGCAAGGCCGGTTATCTTCCGACAAAGAAATCAGCAAAGACCAATTAGAAGGTAACACCTAAGTCGGTCAACCAATAGCAAACGGCCACGTGACATATTCCTACCAATTAGGAAACAATACCTAAGTAGGTCAGCCAATAGAAAACGGCCACGTGACATCTTCCTACCAATTAGAAAGAAGAAAGGTCTTGGTGTTAAATCGAGAACCTAGGTTAGGCAGTCTGCGCTTGGCTCTCACCAAGGTAACACTTGCTCTAAAGATCTCTCTCTCCGCTCATCCCATTCCTTCTTGACGTCAGACGCTTCTTAGTGGAATCTCTTTTTGTTTATTTCACCTTTGGCCCAGCTGTGTCGCCTTCCACCACGACTGCACGGTAGAGTTGACATCGAGGTTCGTCTAGCATCAGGTAACACTGGTCCCAGAGGTCCCAAGATATCACATGTACGTACCTGGTGCACAGAGATGGGACGTTGTAGAGTCCGTGTACGTACCTGGTGCAGAGAAATGGGACGTTGTAGAGTCCGTGTACGTACCTGGTGCACAGAGATGGGACGTTATAGAGTCCCTGTACGTACCTGGTGCACAGAGATGGGACGTTATAGAGTCCGTGTACGTACCTAGTGCACAGAGATGGGACGTTGTAGAGTCCGTGTACGTACCTCGTGCACAGAGATGGGACGTTATAGAGTCCGTGTACCCACCTCGTGCACAGAGATGGGACGTTGTAAAGTCCGTGTACGTACCTCGTGCACAGAGATGGGACGTTGTAGAGTCCGTGTACGTACCTCGTGCACAGAGATGGGACGTTGTAGAGTCCGTGTACGTACCTCGTGCACAGAGATGGGACGTTGTAGAGTCCGTATACGTACCTGGTGCACAGAGATGGGACGCTGTAGAGTCCGTGTACGTACCTCGTGCACAGAGATGGGACGTTGTAGAGTCCGTGTACGTACCTCGTGCACAGAGATGGGACGTTGTAGAGTCCGTGTACGTACCTCGTGCACAGAGATGGGACGTTGTAGAGTCCGTATACGTACCTGGTGCACAGAGATGGGACGCTGTAGAGTCCGTGTACGTACCTGGTGCACAGAGATGGGACGTTATAGAGACCGTGTACGTACCTGGTGCACAGAGATGGCACGTTGTAGAGTCCGTGTACGTACCTCGTGCACAGAGATGTGACGTTGTAGAGTCCGTGTACGTACCTCGTGCACAGAGATGGGACGTTGTAGAGTCCGTGTACGTACCTCGTGCACAGAGATGGGACGTTGTAGAGTCCGTGTACGTACCTCGTGCACAGAGATGGGACGTTGTAGAGTCCGTGTACGTACCTGGTGCACGGAGATGGGATGTTGTAGAGTCCGTGAACGTACCACGTGCACGGAGATGGGACGTTGTAGAGTCCGTGTACGTACCTGGTGCACAGAGATGGGACGTTGTAGAGTCCGTGTACGTACCTCGTGCACAGAGATGGGACGTTGTAGAGTCCGTATACGTACCTGGTGCACAGAGATGGGACGCTGTAGAGTCCGTGTACGTACCTGGTGCACAGAGATGGGACGTTATAGAGTCCGTGTACGTACCTGGTGCACAGAGATGTGACATTATAGAGTCCGTGTACGTACCTGGTGCACAGAGATGGGACTGTGTAGAGTCCGTGTACGTACCTGGTGCACAGAGATGGGACGTTGTAGATTCCGTGTACGTACCTGGTGCACAGAGATGGGACGTTGTAGAGTCCATGTACGTACCTCGTGCACAGAGATGGGACGTTATAGAGTCCGTGTACGTATCTCGTGCACAGAGATGGGACGTTGTAGAGTCCGTGTACGTACCTCGTGCACAGAGATGGGACGTTGTAGAGTCCGTGTACGTACCTGCTGCACAGAGATGGGACGTTGTAGAGTCCGTGTACGTACCTGGTGCACAGAGATGGGACGTTGTAGAGTCCGTGTACGTACCTCATGCACAGAGATGGGACGTTGTAGAGGCTGTGTACGTATCTCGTGCACAGAGATGGGACGTTATAGAGTCCGTGTACGTACCTCGTGCACAGAGATGGGACGTTGTAGCGTCCGTGTACGTACCTCGTGTACAGAGATGGGACGTTGTAGAGTCCGTGTACGTACCTCGTGCACAGAAATGGGACGTTGTAGAGTCCGTGTACGTACCTGGTGCACAGAGATGGGACGTTGTAGAGTCCGTGTACGTACCACGTGCACAGAGATGGGACGTTATAGAGTCCGTGTACGTACCTGGTGCACAGAGATGGGACGTTGTAGCGTCCGTGTACGTACCTCGTGTACAGAGATGGGACGTTGTAGAGTCCGTGTACGTACCTCGTGCACAGAGATGGGATGTTATAGAATCCGTGTACGTACCTGGTGCACAGAGATGGGACGTTGTAGAGTCCGTGTACCTACCTGGGGCACAGAGATAGAACGTTATAGAGTCCGTGTACCTGGGGCACAGAGATGGGACGTTGTAGAGTCCGTGTACGTACCTCGTGCACAGAGATGGGATGTTATAGAATCCGTGTACGTACCTGGTGCACAGAGGTGGGACGTTGTAGAGTCCGTGTACCTATCTGGGGCACAGAGATGGGACGTTGTAGAGTCCGTCTACCTACCTGGTGCACAGAGATGGGACGTTGTAGAGTCTGTATACGTACCTGGTGCACAGAGATGGGACGCTGTAGAGTCCGTGTACGTACATGGTGCACAGAGATGGGACGTTGTAGAGTCCTTGCACGTACTTGGTGAACAGAGATGGGACGTTATAGAGTCCGTGTACGTACCTCGTGCACAGAGATGGGACGTTGTAGCGTCCGTGTACGTACCTCGTGTACAGAGATGGGCCGTTGTAGAGTCCGTGTACGTACCTCGTGCACAGAAATGGGACGTTGTAGAGTCCGTGTACGTACCTGGTGCACAGAGATGGGACGTTGTAGAGTCCGTGTACGTACCACGTGCACAGAGATGGGACGTTATAGAGTCCGTGTACGTACCTGGTGCACAGAGATGGGACGTTGTAGCGTCCGTGTACGTACCTCGTGTACAGAGATGGGACGTTGTAGAGTCCGTGTACGTACCTCGTGCACAGAGATGGGATGTTATAGAATCCGTGTACGTACCTGGTGCACAGAGATGGGACGTTGTAGAGTCCGTGTACCTACCTGGGGCACAGAGATAGAACGTTATAGAGTCCGTGTACCTGGGGCACAGAGATGGGACGTTGTAGAGTCCGTGTACGTACCTCGTGCACAGAGATGGGATGTTATAGAATCCGTGTACGTACCTGGTGCACAGAGGTGGGACGTTGTAGAGTCCGTGTACCTATCTGGGGCACAGAGATGGGACGTTGTAGAGTCCGTGTACCTACCTGGTGCACAGAGATGGGACGTTGTAGAGTCTGTATACGTACCTGGTGCACAGAGATGGGACGCTGTAGAGTCCGTGTACGTACATGGTGCACAGAGATGGGACGTTGTAGAGTCCTTGTACGTACTTGGTGAACAGAGATGGGACGTTATAGAGTCCGTGTACGTACCTGGTGCACAGAGATGGGACGCTGTAGAGTCCGTGTACGTACCTGGTGCACAGAGATGGGACGTTATAGAGTCCGTGTACGTACCTGGTGCACGGAGATGGGACGTTGTAGAGTCCGTGTACGTACCACGTGCACGGAGATGGGACGTTGTAGAGTCCGTGTACGTACCTGGTGCACAGAGATGGGACGTTGTAGAGTCCGTGTACGTACCTCGTGCACAGAGATGGGACGTTGTAGAGTCCGTGTACGTACCTCGTGCACAGAGATGGGACGTTGTAGAGTCCGTGTACGTACCTCGTGCACAGAGATGGGACGTTATAGAGTCCGTGTACGTACCTGGTGCACAGAGATGGGACGTTGTAGAGTCCGTGTACGTACCTCGTGCACAGAGATGGGACGTTATAGAGTCCGTGTACGTACCTGGTGCACAGAGATAGAACGTTATAGAGTCCGTGTACCTACCTGGGGCACAGAGATGGGACGTTGTAGAGTCCGTGTACGTACCTCGTGCACAGAGATGGGACGTTATAGAGTCCGTGTACGTACCTGGTGCACAGAGATGGGACGTTGTAGAGTCCGTATACGTACCTGGTGCACAGAGATGGGACGCTGTAGAGTCCGTGTACGTACCTGGTGCAAAGAGATGGGACGTTATAGAGTCCGTGTACGTACCTGGTGCACAGAGATGTGACGTTATAGAGTCCGTGTACGTACCTGGTGCACAGAGATGGGACGCTGTAGAGTCCGTGCACGTACCTGGTGCACAGAGATGGGACGTTGTAGATTCCGTGTACGTACCTCGTGCACAGAAATGGGACGTTGTAGAGTCCGTGTACGTACCTGGTGCACAGAGATGGGACGTTGTAGAGTCCGTGTACGTACCACGTGCACAGAGATGGGACGTTATAGAGTCCGTGTACGTACAGGTGCACAGAGATGGGACGTTGTAGAGTCCGTGTACGTACCTCGTGCATAGAGATGGGACGTTGTAGAGTTCGTGTACATACCTCGTGCACAGAGATGGGACGTTATAGAGTCCGTGTACGTACCTCGTGCACAGAGATGGGACGTTGTAAAGTCCGTGTACGTACCTCGTGCACAGAGATGGGACGTTATAGAGTCCGTGTACCTACCTGGTGCACAGAGATGGGACGTTGTAGAGTCCGTGTACGTACCTCGTGCACAGAAATGGGACGTTATAGTGTCCGTGTACCTACCTGGTGCACAGAAATGGAACGTTATAGTGTCCGTGTACCTACCTGGTGCACAGAGATGGGACGTTATAGAGTCCGTGTACGTACCTGATGCACAGAGATAGAACGTTATAGAGTCCGTGTACCTACCTGGTGCACAGAAATGGGACGTTATAGTGTCCGTGTACCTACCTGGTGCACAGAGATGGGACGTTATAGAGTCCGTGTACGTTCCTGGTGCACAGAGATAGAACGTTATAGTGTCCGTTTACCTACCTGGTGCACAGAAATGGGACGTTATAGAGTCCGTGTACGTACCTGGTGCACAGAAATGGGACGTTATAGAGTCCGTGTACCTACCTGGTGCACAGAAATGGGACCTTATAGTGTCCGTGTACCTACCTGGTGCACAAAGATGGGACGTTATAGAGTCCGTGCACGTACCTGGTGCACAGAGATAGAACGTTATAGAGTCCGTTTACCTACCTGGTGCACCGAAATGGGACGTTATAGTGTCCGTGTACCTACCTGGTGCACAGAAATGGGACGTTATAGTGTCCGTGTACCTACTGGCGCACAGAGATGGGACGTTATAGAGTCCGTGTACGTAACTGGTGCAAAGAGATAGATCGTTATAGAGTCCATGTTCCTACCTGGTGCACAGAAATGGGACGTTATTATGTCCGTGTACCTACCTGGTGCACAGAAATGGGACGTTATAGTGTCCGTGTACGTACCTGGTGTACAGAGATTGGACGTTGTAGAGTCCGTGTACGTACCTGGTGCACAGAGATGGGACGTTATAGAGTCCGTGTACCTACCTGGTGCACAGAAATGGGACGTTATAGAGTCCGTGTACGTACCTGGTGTACAGAGATGGGACGTTGTAGAGTCCGTGTACGTACCTGGTGCACAGAGATGGGACGTTATAGAGTCCGTGTACCTACCTGGTGCACAGAAATGGGACGTTATAGTGTCCGTGTACCTACCTGGTGCACGGAAACGGGATATTATAGTGTCCGTGTACCTACCTGGTGCACAGAGATGGGACGTTATAGAGTCCGTGTACCTACCTGGTGCACAGAAATGGGACGTTATAGAGTCCGTGTAAGTACCTGGTGCACAGAAATGGGACGTTATAGAGTCCGTGTACCTACCTGGTGCACAGAAATGGGGCGTTATAGTGTCCGTGTACCTTCCTGGTGCACAGAAATGGGACGTTATAGTGTCCGTGTACCTACCTGGTGCACAGAGATGGGACGTTATAGAGTCCGTGTACGTACCTGGTGCACAGAGATAGAACGTTATAGAGTCCGTGTACCTACCTGGTGCACAGAAATGGGACGTTATAGTGTCCGTGTACCTACCTGGTGCACAGAAATGGGACGTTATAGTGTCCGTGTACCTCCCTGGTGCACAGAAATGGGACGTTATAGTGTCCTTGTACCTACCTGGTGCACAGAAATGGGACGTTATAGTGACCGTGTACCTACCTGGTGCACAGAAATGGGACGTTATAGAGTTCTCGTGTCGTCAGGTGTTGCGTGAATAATCCAGATACTTTCTGTTACATCTGTGAAGAATTAACTTTCAAAACTCAAAGGCGAAACACGGCTTATCATAAAGTGCTATGAACTTTATTTTAGATCTAAAGTGGGTGACCAGGATGAGACTTGGAGCCTCATCATTGTTGCTAAGCTTATGCTCGGCCTCTTACAAGGTGGATTAAAGGTAAAGGCCATATGTCTTTTCCGGTTCCAATGGTATGGAGGGAACCAAAAGACTGTAGACCATCATTCCGACTGTTGTTTTTATTTGACAAATACTACTACAGATATTATATATAAATCAAAACATACAATTAAATATCCAGATTTGCCATCTTCTATGGCACTATAGTGATGATTCACCTGTGCCACAGCCTCCTGAAAATGTGACATTTGGTGACGATGATTCAAATAGTGATGAGAGAGAAAGAGTCGGATGACATAAATTTAAAAGCACATGTTTCATCCGAACCTCATTTATTAACTAAAGGAGATTTGAAAATGACCTCGTACGTTATTCTCATTTATCCAAAAAAAAAAAAACAGATGTGAAATTTTAGCTTCTAAATTAAAAGGTTGGAATCTGCTGCATAAGGACAAAAAAAAAGTATTTTTTTTTCTTAAACGACAAGCTGAATTTCAACACTTCTTCTCACAAGAAAATGACTTAGTGTACGGCAATTATGTTGCTAGTCTAATAGATGTGCTTGGTCATGAACATAATATAGAAGAGTGGCGCTTATTCATTGATTCCTCTAAAGTTAATTTAAAAGCTGTTCTCCTTTAACAACGGTATTAAGTTTCCATCGGTGCCAATAGCACAAACATTCAACATGAAATTTACGAAGATATAGCTGGAAAATCTTTGGTGACTTGAAAGTCATTGCTCTCTTGCTTGGTTTACAGCTTGGATATACAAAATTTTGTTGTTTTCTGTGTGAGTGGGATAGTAGAAACAGGCATTATAACCAAAATTTATACTCCAGGAATTACAAAAAATTTCAATTTTCCATTTGTCAAATCTGAAAATATAGACTTACCACCATTACATATTAAACTGGGTTTAATGAACTTTGTCAAGGCAATGAATCCAAATGCTGTTGGATTTGCCTATTTGAAGCAAATATTCCTAGCATAAGTGATGGGAAAATTAAAGAAGGCATTTTTGTTGGACTTCAGATTCGAGAATTGCTGCAGGATGAAAATTTTGAAGATAGCTTAATCGAAGTTGAAACAGCAGCATGGAATTCTTTTAGAAACGTTTGTAAGAACTTTTGGGAAATGTTATAGGGCAGAAAACTACAGTGACTTAGTTAATGAACTCTTACTTTCCTACAAAGCACTGGGATGTAACATGTCTCTCAAGATCCATTTTCTACATTCACATCTAGATTTATCTTACTTTCCTACAATGCACTGGGATGTAACATGTCTCTCAAGATCCATTTTCTACATTCACATCTAGATTTATCTTACTTTGCTACAAAGCACTGGGATGTAACATGTCTCTCAAGATCCATTTTCTACATTCACATCTAGATTTATCTTACTTTCCTACAAAGCACTGGGATGTAACATGTCTCTCAAGATCCATTTTCTACATTCACATCTAGATTTATCTTACTTTACTACAATGCACTGGGATGTAACATGTCTCTCAAGATCCATTTTCTACATTCACATCTAGATTTATCTTACTTTCCTACAATGCACTGGGATGTAACTTGTCTCTCAAGATCCATTTTCTACATTCACATCTAGATTTATCTTACTTTCCTACAAAGCACTGGGATGTAACATGTCTCTCAAGATCCATTTTCTACATTCACATCTAGATTTATCTTACTTTCCTACAAAGCACTGGGATGTAACATGTCTCTCAAGATCCATTTTCTACATTCACATCTAGATTTATCTTACTTTCCTACAATGCACTGGGATGTAACATGTCTCTCAAGATCCATTTTCTACATTCACATCTAGATTTATCTTACTTTCCTACAAAGCACTGGGATGTAACATGTCTCTCAAGATCCATTTTCTACATTCACATCTAGATTTATCTTACTTTCCTACAATGCACTGGGATGTAACATGTCTCTCAAGATCCATTTTATACATTCACATCTAGATTTATCTTACTTTCTTACAAAGCACTGGGATGTAACATGTCTCTCAAGATCCATTTTCTACATTCACATCTAGATTTATCTTACTTTCCTACAATGCACTGGGATGTAACATGTCTCTCAAGATCCATTTTCTACATTCACATCTAGATTTATCTTACTTCCCTACAAAGCACTGGGATGTAACATGTCTCTCAAGAATTATTTCCTGCTTTCACATCTAGATTTATCTTACTTTCCTACAAAGCACTGGGATGTAATATGTCTCTCAAGATCCATTTTATACATTCACATCTAGATTTATCTTACTTTCCTACAATGCACTGGGATGTAACATGTCTCTCAAGATCCATTTTCTACATTCACATCTAGATTTATCTTACTTCCCTACAAAGCACTGGGATGTAACATGTCTCTCAAAAATTATTTCCTGCTTTCACATCTAGATTTATCTTACTTTCCTACAAAGCACTGGGATGTAACATGTCTCTCAAGATCCATTTTCTACATTCACATCTAGATTTATCTTACTTTCCTACAATGCACTGGGATGTAACATGTCTCTCAAGATCCATTTTCTACATTCACATCTAGATTTATCTTACTTTCCTACAAAGCACTGGGATGTAACATGTCTCTCAAGAATTATTTCCTGCATTCACATCTAGATTTATCTTACTTTCCTACAATGCACTGGGATGTAACATGTCTCTCAAGATCCATTTTCTACATTCACATCTAGATTTATCTTACTTTCCTACAATGCACTGGGATGTAACATGTCTCTCAAGATCCATTTTCTACATTCACATCTAGATTTATCTTACTTCCCTACAAAGCACTGGGATGTAACATGTCTCTCAAAAATTATTTCCTGCTTTCACATCTAGATTTATCTTACTTTCCTACAAAGCACTGGGATGTAACATGTCTCTCAAGATCCATTTTCTACATTCACATCTAGATTTATCTTACTTTCCTACAATGCACTGGGATGTAACATGTCTCTCAAGATCCATTTTCTACATTCACATCTAGATTTATCTTACTTTCCTACAAAGCACTGGGATGTAACATGTCTCTCAAGAATTATTTCCTGCATTCACATCTAGATTTATCTTACTTTCCTACAATGCACTGGGATGTAACATGTCTCTCAAGATCCATTTTCTACATTCACATCTAGATTTATCTTACTTTCCTACAAAGCACTGGGATGTAACATGTCTCTCAAGAATTATTTCCTGCATTCACATCTAGATTTATCTTACTTTCCTATAAAGCACTGGGATGTAACATGTCTCTCAAGATCCATTTCCTGCATTCACATCTAGATTTCTGAACAATATTGGTGCAATTAATGATGAGCATGGTGAGAGGTTTCATCAAGATATATCAAGCATGGAGAAGCAGTACCAAGGTAAATGGAGTCCCAGTATGCTTGCTGAATACTGCTGGACACTCAAGAGGGATGTACCACAAGCAAAGTATAGAAGAAAATCCACTGTCACTACTTTTCAATAAAATAAATATATTTCGTTGGTAGAGGGCTATATATTAAATAAATATTTTCAAACTTCAATTAGGTGTCTCACAGAAACCTTGCGTGATAGAAAAAAACTATTGGTATATTTTAGAATTAGTACAAAAGTTACATCAAAAGATAAAATGCTTTGGGACTAAATATTTTTTAGTTAACCAGTGTAATTTAATAAGGTTTATGCAAAAAGAGGCTTACGTAACATTGCTTGCATTTATTACTCTGTTTATCTCAATACTGAAAAAAGGTTGTCACATAAAAACCATGGGTGATGGAAATTTTCTCATCAGAATTTTGAGTTCAGCATTAAAAGTTACATTAGAAATTCCATTAGGTTTTCTTGGTAGAAAATGTTGTTAACCAGTGTAATTAAAATTTACCACAGTAGACAAAATTTTGATTTTTTATAATAATAGAGATAGAGGGTTAATTACTATGCATTAGCGCGCCATCTGTTATGAAATTTCGAAACTATTATAGACGCGTATGATTCTTTTAAAAATAAAACAATTTCTACTGCCCTTACTGCAATGGAAAAATTAATAGGAGGGCCTGGCTCATCAGGTGAACCCTCCCAGCGATTTCGCCAGTTTAATCCACCATACCGCTGTTATGTCCATAGTTCATATGAAATACCCATTCCAAGAGTCTAGCATCAGTATAATGGAATATCGATCCTATAAAAGGAAAATCGAAAAATGCAATATAACAGCTTTATGGTAGATTAAACTGGCGAAACCAGTGGGAGGGTTCACCACTAATGAGCCAGGCCCTCCCATTAATTTTTCTATTGCAGTAAGGGCAGTAGAAATTGTTTTATTTTTAAAAGAATCATACGCGTCTATAATAGTTTCGAATTTTCATAGAGGTTTAATATATAAATCAATCGAGAGTGCCTTCTAATGAGAGACTGTCAAATTTACCAACCTGATCTCAGTACATTTTCACTTTTATCATATCAGAGAACAAGCTAATTCAACGTTTTAGTTGATTTCTGTTCCACTAGATGACGCTCTGCCATCTAAAAAGCTCATGTGCTCGTGGTCAGAATATGCCTTTTTTAATTTAAATTCAAATTTTGTAATACTATTTTGATATTTTAATTAATTGTTTGAGTAATATCATTGCTAGATACATTAATCATAAGTATTTCTATATATTTATACCGTCATTAAAGCTTATGTTTTTTATATATAGTCACCTTATATATAGTTATTAAGAATTATTCAAGAGAATAAATCAGCAAACAGCCCAATAGTATTAAGAATTTTCTTTGCTTATCCCTAGTACATGTGGTACAGGCCATGATAATCATGGTGGGTAGAAGAAGGCGACTGCTTTTACTGTAAGTGCACCACATGTCTACACATGTGAAAAGCAGATCGACTTTGCACTTGCAAATGTGCCTGAGCTCCGTTTAGTTATACTAAGGAAGATTAAATTTGTGAAACCGTTGATATGTCTGGATCCTAATATTTTCCATCTCAGTAAGGACAGTAGAGAGAGAGAGAAACTTGTTTTAATTATATAAAAAATATAAAAAACGCGCTAAAAGTTTCAATTTTTATTATTTAGGAAAGCATCTTTATTCAGTTTCCATGTGATCTAGGAGAAAAATACTAAAAGGGAGGAATATGAGAGTCCCAACGAAAGCAAGACGCAAGTATCTGGAGACAATGTTTAATAACAAAGCCGGTATTCCCATCCGAAATACTGCAAGAATGTTGGAAATGTTCTTAAGAGACATAGTGGAAGAAGTTATAATTGAAATATAGGAGAATCCAAGAGATTCCACCACGAAACAAAATCCTGATCACGTTGGCAAAAACGAAGTACGAGCGATTGATAAGAAATTTTCCAGATCTTCATTCAGGACGGTATGTCGCCGTTCCCACTTACAGATCAACGGGGATTATTATAAATCATCCACTCCTCCTAACGTCAAATTGATACACGGGGAAATAAATTCTAAAGAAAATTCTAGTATGGATTGGGATAGGTCCACTTGGACTCAGTCGTTCATTCAAGTCAAGGTAAGCCATCAGTACATAAGAAAGCATTAAATGCACGAATGTCTCTTTTATACATTAAACTAACTTCTACTATACCTATTGCCATGAAATAATATTGGAAGGGCTTTGTTCATCAGTAGTTAACCCTCCCAGCGTTTTATTTAAATACGATTTCTAAAATTCTACTCTTCAGCGTAACCTATATAAGCAGAATCGTCCAATACAACATTAGAGCTCTAAGAAGCGGTCTGGTAGATTAAATTGGAGAAACTTCTGGGAGTCTACAACTGATCAACCAAGCCCTCCCAATATATTTCATCGTAATAAGGAGAATAGAAGTTAGTTTTATTTGTAAAAATACATTCGTTCTTTTAATGCTTTCATTTTTTGTGTATAGATGACGTGTTATAGCATTATAATTAAGTCATCAGTGCTAAACGACCAAGGTCTAAGAAACAGAGGCATCTCCAATGGCAAATTCTGGAATAATTAAAAATCAACGAGAATAGTTTATATTTATTCCGATAGATGGCACAGCCATTAGCGACTTTCAGTTGCATGATAAAGAGATTCCTTTTTCATAATTTATGCACCTTATCCCAGTACAATATCACATTTGTACTATTTTTTTTTCCACAGTATACCTTAAGTTGCTCTGATATACTCAAAGAAGAGGAAATCCAAAAACATGGATAAGGTCACCAACCAGATCCTGTATTTTAGATACTTAAACAACTACTCCGCAAACAAAGTTTTTTTTATAATTTATTATCATATTGGCAAACCTTCAATTAAAGATCTCTTCTATAGGCGTTTTTCTTCCAAAATAAATATTTGTCTAGATATACTTGGAATAAACACCTGTAGAAAAGTTCTTTAACTCGAAAGCTTGACAACGATAAAAAAAAAAATGAAAAGAAACTTTTTGCGGAGTAATTGATTAAGTATCTAGAATATTTTCTGAAATTTCTTCAACGTGATGGAATATATGATCGAGTATTGTTTGAGGAAAGTGGATGATGCCATTGTACAGGAGCCAGGAATGATATCAAGGGGAGACTCGATGCTGTTGGACCACGAGAAGTTATTGAAGTTATAAACTCATACAGTATTTGTTATTCTTCAAAATCTTCTAATTTGTTGTTAGAACGGAAACATTACTTTAAAATAGTATGATGCATTAGCGCGCCATCTGTTATGAAAATTGTAAACTATTATAGACGTGTATGATTCTTTTAAAAAATTAAACAATTTCCACTGCCCTTACTGCGATGGAAAAATTAAGGGCCTGGCTTAAATTTTTCTACCGCAGTAAGGGCAGTAGAAATTGTTTAATTTTTAAAAGAACCATACGCGTCTATAATAGTTTCCAATTTTCACTTTAAAATATGTTCTAATATTTTCCAGACACCTTTTACTTCAAGAATAAAGCCGTTTGCACCCTGTACAACAGGAAAACAAGGTGTTCCACGTCGTTTGTGCTTGTCCAGGCTGTGAAGTCAGGTCCGCATGTCTTAGATTTGCCAAAAGATGACCTTTATATAGTGAAGATGATGGTAAACTTTCTTTGATGACAAATTTATAAATTGGAAACAAAGAGTCTTTAAAACAAAAACTTTTATTAATCTTATGATATATATGGAAAAAAACAAATGAAAATGACATTTTTATATTTGATTTTATAATTTAAAATATATTTAATAGATCTAAAATTTGACAAATTAAAAAATATATTTTCATATATACTTAAAGATATTTATATATTTTCCTAATATTTCATATTATATATATAAAACATAAAAGGGCATATCCTGACTGTTCACATGAACATTTTATATAAATACGCTTTGTTTTTTCTAAATTACTCAGCACTGAAATACCAAAATAATGTTTTACATTTTCATATTTAATTTTTAATAATAATTAAAAAAAGAACAATATGCTTATTATGTACTATTAATACAAAAGGGGATTAAACATCGTTTAAAAGAAACTTTATATAATACATATAAATATATAAATATTTATATTTGAAGTGTTCATTGATTAAAGTTTAATAATCAACTTATTCTCTTAATTATTTAAATAATTTAACCAAACAAAAATATAAAACAAGTAAAATTATACAAGAAACTTAGCCCTGGAAGCTTTATTTATTTATTTTATAATATTATAACAATATTATTTTGTTAAAAAGTATAATGAGTGAATTAATATTATCATATGTATCTTGTATTTCTATTATTTTTATTTTATATATGCATAATTTATATCTATTATACAAAAGATTATTTCAATAAAATTTATTCCTCATTGGATGCTTTGGTTTCTTCTGATTCTTCTACGATCACTTCTTCTGTTGTGGTTTCTTTGTCTGCTTCCGTAATTTCTTCTGGTTCAGCTGTTGTAGCTTTTTCTTCTGGTGTGACTTTTTGTGAGGCTGTTGTTTCTTTGTAGCCTTCGGTGGTTCGCTCTCGGCAGATGACGTCTTTTTCTATTATTATCTGTTTACACACATACATGGGTCTCAATAATTTATATAGATTGTGATATTTCTTATAAAATTATTCATACAACTAGAAAACTGCAACTGCTTTTACTGTAAGTGCACAACGTGTCTACACAAGTGAAAAGCAGTTCGACTTTGTACTTACAAATGTGTCAAACCCCGTTTGGTTACTTGCACTCGCTGATGGGGTTGGACTTTAGCAAGAATAGGGGACCATTGGAGCATAAAAATATTAAAATACAATAGAGTGACTTTTTATACGAACGCGCACGTTTATGAACTTTTCGCTAGATCAACTTCTTTGGTCTTAGTCAAATGTAATATTTTATTATTGAAACTCACACATTTCGTTAATATAAAAATTTTAATTATATTTAATTTAATATTTATTTATGAATCTGTGTGTGATTCACTATTTCAATTTGGATCAAATTGACAATTGGGACTTTATTATTGGCGCGTGATTTTTATAGAACTTCAAAGAGATAATACATTTTAGGTTTCTATTGCGAATCCCTTGAAGTAAAGAGCCAAATACAGAATAAATGTTTTAAAAGTAATTTTATGGCTATATATAATCTTATATTAAATTTTAAAAATATTCAATAAAATTTATATATCAAAGTTATTTGACTACTTATTCCCCAAAAAAAAAAAGCTATTATTTATATCAAATAATATAACATCTTTTTAATTAAAAGGGACGTTGTAAAATTGTTTTAGAATAATGAAAAGAAAAAAATAGTTACTAATATTTGCATCGCCTTCGTGAGTGAGAAGTGGAAATAAAAGCTGAAATGACCAAATGTATATTTAAAAAAAAAAAAAGAAATGATGTGTTTTATAGCTAAAAATGAAAATGAGGTTGTAGGGTGGTGGCATTTATAATATATTTTGGAATAAAAGGCAAAGAATTTAATAAAACAACAGTTTATTTAGGATGAATACAATTATATTAGAAAGACATGGGACTGGCTCTCATTATAGATCCGTTCATTGAACTGGTTCTTATTCGAGTATTCGATTAAACAGAATGATAATCATAGGCATCAGCTTATGGGTTAAAATATAAAGAATTGTTTTGATTTTATATACACGTTACATGGTAAGCTAAGATTACTGATATCTTTCTATTTTATTTTATTAATACATAATGAAGTTTTAAATTATTATTTCAAGAAATTCCTGGCTGAATTTTTCTTGATTAAGAAATTCTTTTTGGTTTTTGTGACTATGCCTTCCGTAAACCTTTTTTTCCCCATGATATTCACAAGTTCCTTTAAGCGAGAATTTAGATCAAATATAGGTGAGGAATTTCAACAATCAGAAATTTACTTTTAAAAATTTATTTGGGTTTTTAATATTACAAACAAATATATTAATTATAGGACAATAACGCACCATTTATATATAAGAAAATAAAGCATTTTTGCACGAAATTTTCTTTTTACACATGAATCAAATATCTACTGTTAATACACTGCAATGAAAAAATATTTCGTGCGCAAATGTTTTATTTTTCTAAACAAATATATGTTGAAATAGAGCAATACATTTTGAATACATTGATAAAAAATATATATTAACTATATTTTGAATGTTTAGTTAAATTACCTAAAATCTATGCCAGGTTGCAATAAGACAATTGTCACTCACCCCTGCTCCAATATCTTTGATCTCCCCAGCCCGGCATTCCAAGTCGTCTACGCAAGGACACGCTGTCTTATCTTTGAGTTCTTCCTCCGTTCCTTTAGTACAGACTTGGCCTAAACACACGAAACATGAAATATTTAGCTATTCCGAACTTATGACATTAGAATCTATTTGGTAGAATTATCTTAAATAATACAAAGCAATAACATCTATATATAACAAATGAAAACATTAAGACGTGAATGTTTCTTTTCACAAATAAATCAAACTTCTACTGTCTGCGATTAAAAAATATTGGAAGGGTTTGACTCATTAGTGGTGAACCCTCCCAACGGTTTCACCAATTTAATCTACCTTCTTTAGAACTCTAATACAGTATTGGATCATTCTGTTTTTATATGCAACACTGAAGGGTGGAATCTTAGAAATGGTATTTAAGTAAACTATGGACATAATCTTAAAGAAGTCTTCAATTTGAGAACTTACCTCTTTTAGGCCGATCCACACACACATTCTTGACGAAAAGCACGGCGAACTTCTTCCTGGTGCAGCATTTGCTATGTCCGCAGTCCTGGTCTGCTTTACATTCATCTCCTATGGCACCAACCTGCGGAAACCATCGTTTCTTGGCCAAATTCTAATAAATCTTATTATATCTACTACAGTAGAACCTCCATGAGGGGACACTTACGCTAAAGGACACCTCTTCTATAAAGTACAGTTTTCATTTGCTAAATTTCCATTTTTACTAATTGACAACTCTCTGGTAAGAGGACACCTCTTCCTAAAGGACATTTTAGCTCTGCAATTAGGTGTCCTTTACAGGGCGGTAGTTCTACTGCAATACTTTTTATCAACTGATGCCATTACAATGTCACCTATGATCATACTGGTAGGCCAACACATAGCAGTACCATCTTTTTGTCTTTATTTATCCTCATGAAGACAAAAGATTTTTGTTGAAACGTTGAGACAATAAAAAAAAATATCTGGCCAAAGTGTCTTTTTAAAAAAATAAATATGAATGCCAGTCAGGCAACCTCTATATTCAAGGTATATTAGTTTTGGTCTTTATATCTATATCAATTTTACATTATTAAATATATATTAAATATATTAAATCTATATCAATTTTACATTATTTTTCGCATATAAATAAATTTAATGTATATTTTTAATCCTAGTAGAGTGGAAAAGAAAGAGTGTGGTGTTGAAATTAGTATGTTTCAAATAATTTATAGAATAAATGGAAGTAACGAATATTTAGCGTTACTTCTAAGACTCTGTTAATAATAAAAATGTTATTTTGGGTATAGAGAGACCATTTTATTATCATATATAGACACATTTTTCAATCTATAATAGATCAAACTTAACCTTTTTTTTAACGTTCCAATGGTTTTTATTTACATATCTACATAATTGCACAGTATATTAATCTGTATTTGGAATTAAATTTCTATAGAGTAGTAAAAAAACGAGACTTAATATTTTGCACCAAGTTTGAGAGACCGTTCAAATACAACAAGAACGTTATCCTTGGAGACAGTGTGTTGTTACAATTTATATTTCAGAGTATTCTATCTTCCGACTTAATCTTTTCATCAATTTTCTCACACAGTACAATTTGTTAAGTATTGAAGGGCACAGCATATAGGAACTAAACACATATGTAGAATAGGAAGTATTCTGTACTTACTGCTATGCAGAAGGTCACGAGGACCAATCCAGCCAATAAGAACGATCTCATGGTTGTGTAGAATTCTGTGTGGGAAGGGTTTAAATACCTTTGTAGCGTCTGGAATAGAGATTAGATATGTTGTAGCTATCTGATAGGTGTTGCTACTCCACTGGCCCGTTTATTGTATGTAGCGTTTATAGTTTTTATTTACATACATAACAGTGACCTGGCTCTGGAATGCTTATTGGTTTTGTTAAATACATAACAGTGGGGGATCGCGTTAAAATGGCAATGAAATAGCTTTAAGCACTCTCTGTATTTGATTTTATTTTACATTTTGTCCTATTGACAATTTATTTTAGCGCGTTTTCTCCCGTAGAAGGGCATTCGTGCCCGAAAACTTGAGATTTGTGAATTAAAATGTTTTGAAAGAAACTTATCCCTGGGAGCTCCTGATATTTCACCTTGCACATAACTGACTTTATAATTATTACATTGAGGGTGAATGCATCCCAAGAATGGTGTGTCTCCTCATCCAGGATCCCCCTAAATGATCGATCCATTGTTGGTAAGAAGAGGTCTTGATATATTTTTCCCGGTTGGTCCACAAATGTAGCGTAATCTTGATCTGGTGCCTTCAAGGCATCCTTCCATTAATCATTTCAGTAAACTATCAAGCCCTTCCACATGGCCTATCCAATTCTGTTCCCATTTTATGTCTGTTATAATGAGGCACCTGTTCTTTCCCGATAGTGATAAGACTTCGTGACATGCGCAGTCTGCGGTATTTTCAGTAAACCTCTCTAACACTACATCTTGAGAGCTTTTAGAAATCTGACAAACCTGGCTGACAGCTTCAAAGTTTCGCTCCCGTGTGATGCTAGGTTCCATTCTAATGTTTTCACAAGAGGTTTGCGTTGATTTAAATGTCAGTTCTTGCCATTGGCACTCGGGATGGTATATCACTCCTGCAATAGCAGTCATGTGTAGTGAACTGTCTTAAGAAGCAAAATCTCTGAACCCGACCTCGGCATTTGTCCAACAAGTGTTAGAGAAATTGATTATGGTATCTTTGATAGACTCATTAGCTTAGTTTTTAATAGGTTTATCTTATTTCAGTATTGGCTGCGCTGATTTTGTTTACTTTTTAAACCACTCACACAGTTGAGCATTTTTTTATGGACTTTCTTCAAATATACCTCATAGGCAAAACTTAAGGAAGTTGTACCTTTTAGCATGTATACCGGGATTCAGATAATAACTCTGAAATATACACTTATAGACAAAACTAAAGGAAGTTGTACCTTTTAGCATGTATATCAGGATTCAGACAATAACTCTGAAAGATATTTGATACGCAGTGACCTTTTTTGAAGACACATGAGATAACCAAGTATTAAAAAATTGTCTCTGTCTCCTTAAAAAATAGTCACTGGTGACATCAAAATATGAAACTTTCTTAAGTGTCCTCCTGAGTCCATGAGTGCAACTTGTCACAATTGCATATTTTATAGCAGTGATATTACATCTTCCTCCACGAACTCTCAACTAGGTCTCCTCAAATGCAAAAATAAGAATTAATTTAGAAAAGGTGTTGAAAATGCTGCAATCAGCGAACGTACCTGTCTCACGCTTTTTTATATTGTTGCTGGATCAGATAACATACCACTGACCCATACCCAGAAGCCATTTAAAATTCACAAAATTGACTAATAAGATGTGCCTGGTATATTTTCACACATCCAATATCTTGTAACTGTCTGTAAAACTTTGGCCATAGTTCACTCGATTGAAGGCTTTTTCCTAGTCGATATAGCAAACGTAGAGCGTCGATTGCTGAACGTTTGGCATATGTTTTGATAAGAATCGCAATGATCCAATAACTCTATGGTTGAAAATCCATATTGAAAACATGTTGTGGAATATCGAAGTATTCTTCAAAATAGCTTTGTATTCTGAGTCCTACGATATGCAACAGAATTTTGATACATGAAGGCATTAAACCGTATAGGCTCAATTCACAATCATCCATATATTTCTTAAGCACTGAATATTTAGACAGGGATCGCTATATAAGTGACAAATTCTGTCGGCCAGTAATCCGATTTCTATGCCATTTATTGAACTGTATAGCTCTTGTTCAGCTGCTTCACCCCAATGCTTTCGTAGCTCAATTGGAATATTGTTAATTCAGATTTTCCAGTTAATTGATGCTTTATAAAACTCTTGTGTCAAGGGTAAGTTGTATTTCTATGTTAACATCATTATGGTATCGTATTTGAGTAGTTGTGATATTTTGTGTTTAATGTAATTCTATGTGAGTCATCATCCATACAATTTACATTCTCATCTAACAATGCACAGTTTGAACTATGCAGGCTCTTCTTGTCAGTAAATTATATTCTTGTACGTCACTTTTAATCTACATTTATTGAAGCAATCTTCAACTTCAATATATTTCTCGTTACACCTTCTATAGACCTTGAGAATCCGGTAGTTTGTTTTGCCATTCGAGGTATTATTTTCTCCCTTCTTTTTACCTCGTTCATTGTATCAAGGATTTCTTGTATCATCCAAGGTTGTCGGGATGTCATTCTACAAAATGGGTTTACTATTAAGTTAACTAATCTACACTGAGAAGCTTCAATTCATTGTTTCCATCTTCCCGACTGAACGATATTGAAATGAATCACATTGTTTATGATTTTATTGATTTAATACATGATTTATTGTAGACTATCGCAATATAAATTTTTAATCTCAAGTTTTTAGATATTATCATCACCTTTAAACCACTTTAAACTATCTAACCATTAGAGGTCACTCTAGTGTTTATACATTTGAATGGGCTGTTTGTATTTTGATAGGAGTCCAGAGTCTCGGGGGATGACGGGTGTAGATACTATAAAACTGTTTAATCAGCGAATAATATGAATTGTGTGGTGTTTGAATTGTGTGAATCAAGACGATAATATCATATACTTTTGATGGGAGTATATGGGAGTACTTTTAATAAGACTCCAAGTTGCAATAAAGTCAGATTCTATCCCCAATTTAACAATTACCTCGATACTTAACAACACTTTTGCTGGACTCCCTAAATATCCTTGAATATAAGTGTTGTGAACTTCAATATTTTTTTAATAAACAAATAGCATTACCTTGATCAAGTTTATTTGCTTTTATAAAAAAATATAAAATATATTGTCCAATAAAGTATGAAAGCTATTACAAGTAATTTTATATATATTTTTAATTCAAATATTTTTCTTGCAATACACTTTATCCCTTTTTCAGTTTTAATTTTGTGCGGAAAGTATACAGTACGGGCGAGAGCCCCCCTTAACACAATATGTGGTATACATATACTGGCATTATAATTATAAAATAAAAACACACAAGGAATGTAACACTTATCGAATCAATAAAAATATTCATTTATTGATAATGTTAACTTGAAAGTAATATAATAAAATAAATAAAGCTTCCAGGGCTAAATTTCTTGTTCAACGTTTTATTTTTTAAGCTTTCGGACTGGGCAATCATTCAACTGTTGTTGTTGAAGGACTGACAAGTCTGAAATCTTTAAAATAAAAAGTTGTACAAGAAAAACTTAGCTCTAGAAACATTATTTATTTTATTATAAATCAGGGAAGAATGTTTATTTTTAACTTAAAGTGTCAAGAATCCGACAACCACCACTGAGGTATCTGTCGTTGAACAAGTTACCCTTGGTTTATAGTGGCTGTTCCCCAGTAGGCTTTTTCCACTTTCTTTATCGACAATGTGAGAGTAAGTAATATACTGCTTGTTCCTCCTCCTCTTCTTAACACTTCTCCATTTCCTAAAATCAGTCTCTTACCTGGAGCCACCTTCCATCGGGATTGTTATCTTGACACTTGATTCCGCGAGGACCGCCTACAAAGAGCTGCACTCAATATTTATTAAATACTTCTCTATTTCCTCAAAGTAGTCTCTTACCTAGCTAGAACTACCTTCAGTGGGGATTGATTTCTTGATACTTGATTCCAAGGACCTGCTACAGAGAGCTGCACTCAACACTTCTCCATTTCCTCAACGTCCGCCCTTTCAGAGATCTAGCTTCCGTCGGATTGTTTGCTTGATACTTTGTTTACTTGACATTGATAAACTTAGAATCAAAAATGAACAATTGATTTATTTTTATTAAAGTAAACAAGCAAGGTTTTTCAAGCAAATTTTCTCTTCTACGGGGGCTTATAATTAATAATAATAAATATAATTAATATGCCAGGAGAGAAAATGAAACTGTTTACAAAAGAAATATCGGCACGCGCGGGCGTGCATTGGGCTATTCTGAAGCTAAGTATTGATGATCATTTTCGCTTTAAGATTTATGCGGAAGTAAATTTGAAGCTGTAAATTCAAGAAATCTATTACTAAAGAATCTCGGAGATCATTTGATAACTAAATCTTTCTCTTGGTGCTATTGTAGTTATTGGATACAAGGTATTATAAAAGTAATCTTTGATATTTTCCTGTCATGCTTTGGTGATCACACTTGACTTCTTATATGTTCCAAAGGTGGCCTTCAGTGAAGAATACTGGAAGATCATAGAAGGTTGATCTTTGGTTCGTAAGTTTCTCTAATATTCATTGAGTCTGATATGGATTGATCAGTCAGTTTCACCAACACGAATCTCGGTACTAAATTGAGTATACTGCATTGGTTTGGTCAAGAAATTTCTTCTGCTTATCACCAAATTTCAAATGAAAATGAAGTTTGTTTGGTAAATAAATTTTATTTTCATATGAAATTGGGTGATAGGCAGATGAAATATCTTGACAAAACAGATGCAGTATATTCAATTCTGTGCCGAAATTGCTCTGCTGCAAACGTTGGTGGAACTGGCTGATCAATCCATAACAGACTCAATGGATATAACAGAAACTTACGAACCAAAGATCAACGTTCTATGATCTTCCAGCATTCTTCACTGACGGCCATATTTTCAACATGTCAGAAACCAAGTGTGATTATCAAAACACACATGTCTGGAAAATATCAAAGATTACTTTTTGAATCTCTTGTATCCAATAACTACAATAGCATCAATAGAAAGATTGAGTTATCAAATGAGCTCTGGTTTCTTAGTAATAGATTCCTTGAACTTCCAGTATCAAATTTACTTCCCCATAAATCTTAAAGAGAATGATTATCAATTTTTAATATTTAGCTACAAAATAGTTCAATGCACGCTAAGCGGGTGCCGATATTTCTTGTGTGTTTCATATTCCTCGATCATATTAATTATGAGTCCAAAGAAGAGCAAATTTGCTCGAAACCTTGCTTATTTGCTTTAATAAAAATAAATTATGTCTTCATTTTTAATTTCAAGTTTATAAAATATACTTTAGCAATTATATATCCAATATATTTAATACATTTCTTGATTATTGATTCCGAGGACAGAAGGATACACTTGGAACTTCTTGAATACCTTCTTGATGGGCTTTCTTGAATACCTTCTTGATGGGCTTTCTTGAATACCTTCTTGATGGGCTTTCTTGAATACCTTCTTGATGGGCTTTCTTGAATACCTTCTTGATGGGCTTTCTTGAATACCTTCTTGATGGGCTTTCTTGAATACCTTCTTGATGGCCTTTCTTGAATACCTTCTTGATGGGCTTTCTTGAACCCATTCATGGTTGTTGAAACTCTTTTGATAATTGTTCGCCTAAATCTTGTATCACTTTCTTGATTGTCACTTTACGGTTTCAATTATGAACTTCTTGTTCAATTTCTTATTGACCTGGCATCTTTACATCGGCATATTTAGGATTTAGAAATCAGATTTATAATTGTTGAAACATTTCCTAAGTTTACTGACAATTTTTTAAAACTCAACAATGGAAATATTATTTGACGACGCCAAACATCAAATATTTATTTCCTCTTTTAGTTCTCGTTTTAGTCGGCTTCTTTTTAGCGTAGATATTGTTACTCCCTTATTCAACAATTTAACAATACACCCATGGACAAAACTTTAAGGAAGTTGTACCTTTTAGCATGTATATAGGGATTCAGACAACAACTCTGAAAGATATTAGATACACAGTAACCTTTATTTAAGACACACGAGATAACAAAGTGTGAACAAAATTGTCTATGCCTCCTTAAAAAAATAAATAAAAAGACGACCGGCGAAATCAAAGACCTTTTACTTCCTTAAATTTGGTATATATACACATCAGCGTATAATTAAAAAAATTATATTATATACACCGGTTGGAAGTTGTGAGGGGACTCTAGGCCTGCCAGCGACGTCAGGATCAGTTGCGTACGAGCTCTCGGAGCGGTGGAGGCTTCATTTTTAGTGAACCTCCTCCTCGTCATGGTTAGGATGGAGAGAACTTTGGAGCGCAACGCTATGCGATAAATTTTGCGTCAAACTCCAAACGATGGCGAATTTCTTGTCGTACTCGCAGGTCATAAAGTGGCACAAGCCGTTCAAGGAAGGTCGGTAAGAAGTGAGTCTCGTTCTGGGCGTCCATCAACATCGTGGACAGACGATAATGTCACTCGTGTGCGAGATTTGCTGAACAAAGATCGCAGAATGAGTGTTTCTTGGATGTCCGAGCAATTAAATTTTCCGAAAACAGATGTTAATCGAATTGTTTCAGAAGACTTGACTATGCGTAAGATTTTCACAAAACTTGAGACAAAAGTCTTGTCCAACGCTCAAAAACAGCAGCGTGTGGAAGTGTGCAACGAGCTGCTTGAACTCTGTGAATAAGACCCAAATTTCCTTGACAACGTCATCACAGGAGATGAGTCATGGGTCTTTGAATACGATTCAGATACGATAATGCAGAGTGTGGAATGGCACACGACCTCGTCACCGCGTCCGAAGAAAGCAATTATGAGCAAGTCCCGTGCTGTTCTTGACCATCGGACAAGACTTTTGGCACAAGGTTCACGCAAATGATTCCCATGGCCAAGTCTTCTGAAACAATTCGATGTACATCTGTTTTGGGCAAATTTAATTGTTCTGACATCCAACGAACACCCATTCGGCGGTCTTTGTTCAGCAAATCTCACACACGAGTGACATTATCGTCCGTTCGCGATGTTGTTGGACCTCACTTCTTCCCGGCTTTCCTTGAACAACTTATGCCACTTTTTGACCTGAGAGAACGACAAGCAATCATCCTAAAAGGCCTGAGTGAGCAAATCAAACGTTTACTTCGCCGTCTTTTGGAGTTTGACGCAACATTTTATTCGTTCCTCGGATGAATTCTGCAGCGGTGTTTGGGTTCGCACGACTGGCTGGCGAAGCGGTGCTGGTAGGTAGAGTAGACCCGGCGTCGCAATCCCCTACCCTCGATGATGTTGTCTTCTTCAAGTAGTTCGTTCTTGCAGGTCGGCGCACGCCGGGGGTCGGGTGGTGATTCCGCGATTCTCTGTCGCGTGGCCTTGATCTCTTGTGCAGGGGGTGGACGCTTCGCAGGAAGCTTGTTGTGGGAAAGGTTGGCACTCTTTTGACTGCTAATAGTGTTACAGGACTGTGCGGTTGAAGACCGCGTATGGACCGAAGTCCTCCGCCTCTTCCTGCTAACCACGGTGAAGGGAGCAGGGTTAGGCGAGGCAGCTTGCTCATCCATGACGTGCGCCCGGTTGAAATCGCGGGGGGACATCAGTGGCGGGGGAAACAGCTGGGGTCATCGGCCAACAGCTGTGGCTAGTGGCTTGACGCTGGCCTTGGGGAAGGTGGCGTCATTTCGTCGTCCATTTTGTTTATTTTTATTTTCTGATTCCTCAGCTGTATGTTAATTAATTTTGTTGATGTCAGGGTCATCCTGTAGGAGGTTTTCAGGGCTTTTGTCAGTATATCGAATGGATTGAGGGACTCCACAATGACAGAATCGTCGACAAAATCCGCGGAGCTCGAGTACAGCGTGGTCACGTGGACAGTTTACGCGGCTAAACTTCAGACATATTTTAAACGCTTTGGTTAATGTTTTAGTTTTACCTGACGGGGACAAAAGTCACTTCGTATTTTAAAGAACATACAAATCTAACTGTTTAATGGTGATGGCTAAAATATGTATTTTCTTTTTTTTTTTCAGTGCATTGTTCAAGAAGTCTGCATTGTTCAAGAAGACCTTGTCTGGAGGAGAACTCTCTCAAGGTGGGGAAACCTTCCTTGCTGAAGAAATTTGTACATATGCACAACTATATTTCCCTACATTTTATCTACCTTTTATTTACTCCTTTATTATCTTTATTTGATCTTTCTTTCTGTAACCAATTGATTAGAAGAATCAATATAATTGTTTAAATTGTGAATTGTCTTTTCAGTTCATTTTAATGAAAGATTTTTAAAAAATAATAATTTTAGTAACACAAGATAGAGTCTATTCTTGGAAAAGAGGGGGTCACGGGGGTCCACATGCTGTCATCAAAGAACCACACTCTCCTGTCAACATCTCGTGTAGTCCATTACTGTCTGAAAGTATTTTAAATATTTATCTATAAACTTGAGAAATATAGAGAATAGTCCATCCTCGACCACACTTTCAAGCAATTCCAGCCGCTCAATACGCCAGAGAAATGGCTGCGCATATTTTCCTTCGTTTGAAAAAATATATACAAAGTCTTGTCTATTTCTATTGTCTGTTAAAATTTTATAGACTTGAAATATCTGTAGGATTGAATCAGTGTAAAAATAAAAATAATAAAAAAACAGACTTCTACGTGGTCAGGAAGTGTACTGAAAATTGATCACAAAAATTTAAAGAATATTTATAAATTTAAATTAGTTCATTTCCAACCACCTCGATCACCCAGAAGTATGACATTTTGTCAACTTGCATTGTCATCGGGTTTGAACAAGTATGTCAAATTTCAGACTTGTAGAGGTATTCTGTAAGTATGTTAAAATTGATCACAAGATTTGTGGTCAGACAGACACATGGAAGCGAGTTAAATAAAAACTTTAAAAAGTCATTGTTTGAGTCAAAAGGCGATCCATCAATTAAGATTATATAAAAGGGCGTACCTGGATCTAATTTTTTTTTTCAAAATATTTCGAGAGTTTGCTCCCTCTTTATCAATTTATTTCACAGTAAACTGAGGGAGCAATCTCTCGAAATATTTTGAGAAAAAACAATTTTTTTTCCTTTACAGATCCAGGTACGTCCTTTTATATAATTTTAAAAATTCATATTTATTTAATAAAGTCTTAAATGATTATTATTCACATTTATTCTCATAAGATTTCTCGACAAATTAAAATTAGAACATTTGTAAAGTATTTGGTGTGGTGAATAAGCACATTTAGTACCCGAGCACTCTTGATTGTTATAAATCATGGGGAACATTATTAGAAAAATCATGTTCTTATCTATTTTTAGAGGTCAAGTTTTATGTTAATATTATTCAAAGTTCCTTTTTTTTTCAAAATGACGCGTTATCGATAATCCGTCCAACGAAATCACAGAGCTAAGAAAACATTTTTTTTGGCAGAAAGTGAAAGAGAAATCTCTATCTTTTCACTTGGCATCCCTGATTGTTGACAGCCGCAATAATGATGTCTGGGTGGGTCTACAGCCAATGTTGACCACATGGACCTGATGAACATGGAGATAATCTACGCTACATCCAGCTGGACAACCTCGGACCTGGATTGTCGGACATGTTATGGAGCCTCCACTCAGCCTTCTGGATCACTTGACACACAGAACCTAGATGGACGGATCAACAGCTGAGTTTACCTCGGCTACCTGTCTAGATCTTCTCTGGGTGTTTACGGACTACGCGGACTTCAGTCCGTGAGTAACAACGTTGTGTTCTCTCACACAAACTATCTACTTCTTCTCTACAACTTTCATCTCCGGGCGTTCGGCTTCTCTTAGCAGTGATGGCCCCCCGTGTTCTAGTCATGTAACTTCGAGTAGGCTAACCTAACCTCACTCAACCACCTTGCTATAGGTTAGTTAGTCATCTCGTCTACTAATATAGCTGTACTCTCCTCCGTTTCTTACATCTAACTGTTGTTAGACAGAGGAACGATGTTTATTCGCTCAAGAAAAGCTTATGTATTCATATTATTGCACCATGAGAGATGACAAGTATATACTTGTATATAAGTATATTCTTAAATATTGAGGCAGCCTGGCCGGCATTCATATTTCTTGAATTCGTAAAAAGATTTACTGGCCGAAGTATCTTCATTTTCTAGAAGTATATTCTTGTCTTATCAACATTTCATGTGTATTTCATCATCTTTGTTAGTTTTATAGAGGATATTTATTTATATATAGATTACTTTCAAATTATAATTAAGATCATTTCACTATACATAAGAAACAGAAATTTATAAATTATATATTTCAGTTACACGATAGGGAGATGCCTTTTTCTTAATTTATGCACCTTATCTCAGTACAATATCACATTTGTACTATTTTTTCACATTGTGTAGCGTTCTCACGCAATTCTGGCCTTAACTACCCGTTTCATGATTTTTCAGGATGCCTGAATGACCAAATTTTTGTTCGTTGAGGTACAGCTTGCACCACGCTGATGAGGGCCAACAGCCCGAAACGCGTCCGTGGTTAGCTTTTCTTGATTAATCAAGAATGGGCATTTGGCCAATTCTGGAATAATTAAAAATCAACGAGAATAGTTGATGTGTATTCCGATAGATGGCGCAAGCCATCAGCAACTTTTAGTTGCACGATAGGGAGATGTCTTTTTCTTACGAAATTTATAAGTAATTTATATTGAAAAATTATCTTTTAAAACAATTATTAATATAGCCATTGTGAATAAAATATTTATGCACATTGGTACTAAAAAGCTCTAATCACCTATACACCTTAATCACAATCAATTTCACAAAGTGAGATTTCCCCGCTCTAACACCTCAGAGTAATGTTTAGATTACATTTATATATTATCCGAGTTTCGCCATAGCATGTGTCACGTGATTATACGTTCTAATTTATATAACAAAATATTTTCATTTATAAACCACGAAGAACACGTTGAATGATATATCAATAAAAAGAATATTTTGCCTTAAACTGTCTACACAAATCCATTGGCCTTAATATTCTCATATATATATATACGGAAAGTAAATGGTTCAAGTATTATACGATACAATGGTACCTCGACATACGAGTTTAATTCGTTCCGCAACCTTGCTCGTATCTTGAATTACTCGTATCTCGAAGCAAATTTCCCCATACAAAATTCCCATTTAAAATCACAGATTAATATCTTCAACACTACCGAACCGAACTCGTATCTCGAATTTCGCTCGTAACTCAAAGCAAAAAATCACTTGCTCGTCGGCTCGTATCTCGAAAAACTCGTATGTTGGGGCGCTCGTATGTCGAGGGGTACCACTGTATTTAAAATTATAAGAGAGATGCCATATAAAAAGTAATATTTCGCCAAACAATTCATAATAAAACTCAAGCATCGCTGATAAGACAAATCTTCCAAAAATAAAATCATTCAAGAGATCAATACCATGGGTGTGTTCGCATTGAAAAGAGAATAAATGACCGAAGAATTGTGATTGGAGAGTGGATTTATATTCTGAATACTTTAATTAAACCAAAGTTAGGTTTTTTAAAATAACAATGGGTGTGATTTTTTTATTGATTTCTATTTAAGCAACATTTTTATATTTCAAAGATATTTGGTATTAGTATCTATTTGACTATTCTATTTTCTATCTATAAATATACTTTTATAAATTTGAATATGAATATTGAATTATACAATATATATCTCTCCATCAATCATATACGTTTATAAAGACAAAAAAAACGAAACTTTAATAAAATATTTTTTAAAGATAAAGAAGAAAATGAAATAAGAAAATTCATAAATATCTTGATCGAATAATTCTTTGACAAAGCGTTTGAGTGAATTTGATCTGGCCAAAGAGACTTAAAAAAAAAAACAAATTATTTTATGAAGAAAAATTCCTCAAAATTTTATATGCTAAAAATGGATATGGGTTCAAGAAATTGCCCAAAGTTTACTATTCGATGCCCAGATGTAAAATACTGATTTTAATTTTGGAGAATATAACTGAAAAAACAAAATGATACAAGCAAAGATCTAATTTTAATGTGAGAATAAATATCAAAGATGTCGAAGAATTCAGGTAAGAATTTCTCTATGATCACTAAATTCATTCCCATTAAAAATGTTCAACTAAAGAAAAGGAATTCAACTCTTCTATCCACCTCAGATAGAATCGTCTCTTTCTTGAAACTTTTCTACTGTTGAGGGTCCAATCTACTGTCCAATTGGACCAACCTTGGGTTTATTCTACCAAGATCTATTGCAGCCGCAACCAACCAGATATTGGATATAAGTACATAGTGTAACCTAACTCAATAGATTGGGTCATTAGACTGCCTGGAAAATCAACCCAGTTCATGTCTTTTAACAGATTCAGAACAATTTTAAGAAGCTCTGCCACTTATTTCTGTTGTAAAACAATAGATGATAAGATAATCTGTCATATATAAAGAAGTTCTTTGGTACCCGTCACTATATCTTTCTTTAGACGTTGTCGACCTAGAGTCCAGCTCCTAGATAATATTGTGGCGAAGAAATATTTTATTATTTAATTTTTAATATTATTCAAAGAAAATATTCAACAGATTATAAAAATATATATTACTCTGTATTTGTAAAATCATCATAAAAATATCCCTTTGCTTGCTTGTTCAAGATTCCCTAGCTGTAGATAGTTTGGTTGATAATTTTCGACTAGACGTACTGACGTCATCAATAAATACGCTTACATCTTAAAATATTCCAAGACTAATTTTATACGCTACAATATCAAAGACTTATCTGAAGACATATAAGAACATATACACGACTAAACTGTCTCTATCAGTAGTATGGCATTAAGGAAAAATAATTTTAACAATTTAAAAATAAATATATAAATATTTTTGAATTACAATCTAAAATGAAATTTATATATAAAAATTGAGTAACGAAAGAAGAACTAAAGTAAATCTGGAAGGTTAAAGAAAATGTGAGTGGTGAGGAATTTGATGGTTTCCTGAGGGTTCTTCTGAAAAGTTAGTATGTTTCTTAGATTAGGTCTCCAGCCACTTTATCTGGTTGTTGATCAGGTGAGGTAGGTACTGGAGATTAGCTCTTCATGTGAAATTACTTATTTGAGTTGAAATCAGAAAATTTGAGACTGAAGAAAAACACACGCACATCAAGAAAAAATATTTTTAAAAATTTACAAACCAGGTTAAGACAAAAGATAAAGAAAGGACTCGGTGACAATAGCAATCTGTTGACCATAAAGTCTGAGTTCTAGGCTGCTGTGTGTAACAGATGTTCCAGATGGGGAGCCACGGACTTGTCTTCGTTCCAGTTCTACTAACGGCGTTGTTGCGAGGATCTAGTTAGTGACTGGACAGTACTGGGGGTCGGGGTCAGTTTCTTACACCTCTGAGGTAATGATAAAGTCATAATATGTCCTTTCCTTCGGGTCGGTCAGGCGATTGTCGTTATCGTCCATTCCACGGCGGCCATGGGACATTTCACCCTGCGTGCACGTGGACTGGAACTCAACTTCCCTCCTCCGATAGCTTGCTCGCTCCACAGACCCAGGACTAGGTACTGATTACTAGACTGCTGGTTCTGGCGCAAAACTCCGATGGGAGGCCTCGCGTGATGACGTAAGTCCGGCTTTCAGCGTTGTCAGTATCAGCAGGGCTGTATTCAGTCTCTAGTTCGCTCCATTCCACTTTGTTGCCAATAGAGTACTTTACATAGAGTACAGCGAGCTGTCGGAATGGGAAGTTGGGCTCAGAGGTGTAAGAGACTGATGGAGAAGACAGACAGCCTCTAACTCCCCTCTGTGTTATGTATCTAGATATCACAGTGGAGCCCTCACCGTGTCTAGTTAGCATTTAGGTAAATGTCTTTCTTTAAGCTCCCTCCTTACGTCACCGAGTCCCTTCTTTATAGATTTGTCTTTCCGCGGGCATTCACTCTCTTTTAATGTCAAATAAATCAATATTCCTTTCTCCATATATTTCAGGTTCTCTCTCCAGTCCTCTGCAGGGAAAACAAGGTATACCTTGTTGTTGTTGTTAGATGCAAAGATATAAGTAATATGTTGTTTGATATGTAGACATATAGTTAGATGTAAAGATATTCTTAGACATAAAGATGTTGTTAAATGCGAAGATATGTTGTTAGATATCAAGAATAGGCAGAGTTTTACCCCGCGTGTTTTATTCCACAGACTGAAGAGTCAATAATAATTTATCTCTGGGAGCTAACTGGAACTGAACTGATCTTGAAGTTTCAATAAAACTCTACCTGAGCTGTTTTAAAGTTAAGTTAAAGTTGACTATCACAGGTGTGTGTGCCGCTAACCAAGAGTAATTTAAACAATAATTTTAACAATAATCAATTTATAGGTCGTTCATCCAATGTATATAAACATTATACAGGGTCCATTATGAAAGTAATGAGCATAATATTATTGTGACGCGACGATAGATGGCAGCACGGTAAAACCGTGGGAAATGTGGTGGAGGGATATGCCCTTTCAGTCCATCCGGTCGTCAGTTGAGTTCGAGCAGTGTGAGGGGAGATACATGCCTCCGCTTGAAGTGTGTTTTCAACTTTTGTAACATAGCGCGATGGAGCGTTCGCTTGAACAACGATACGCCATAAAGTTTTGCGTGAGGCTTGGAAAAAATGCAACCGAAACATACCAGATGCTGCAAAAAGCCTTCAAGGACGATTGCATTTCAAGATCACAGTTTGGGAAGCGGCACAAGACGTTCAAGGAGGGCCGGGAGGAGGTCGCCGACTAACCCCGTGCAGGACGCCCAACAACGGCCAGAACTGACGAGAACGTGGATCGTGTGCTCGAAGTTTTGCGTACCGACCGTCGATTAAGCATCCAGCAAATTGCTGACACATTACACATGTCCACATTTGTGGTACATGGGATAGTGACCGAG
>CP092864.1:184182334-184237567 GCA_030710605.1 Cordylochernes scorpioides
CATACTTACAGAATACCTCTACAAGTCTGAAATTTGACTACTTGTTCAAACCCGATGACAATGCAAGTTGACAAAATGTCATACTTCTGGGTGATCGAGGTGGTTGGAAATGAACTAATTTAAATTTATAAATTTCCTTTAAATTTTTGTGATCAATTTTCAGTACACTTCCTGACCACGTAGAAGTCTGTTTATTTTTTATTTTTTATTTTTACACTGATTCAATCCTACAGATATTTCAAGTCTATAAAATTTTAACAGACATTAGAAATAGACAAGACTTTGTATATATTTTTTCAAACGAAGAAAATATGCGCAGCCATTTCTCTGGCGTATTGAGCGGCTGGAATTGCTTGAAAGTGTGGTCGAGGATGGACTAATTTCTATATTTCTCAAGTTTATAGATAAATATTTAAAATACTTTCAGACAGTAATAGACTACCACGAGATGGTGACCGGAGAGTGTGGTTCTTTGATGACAGCATGTGGACCCCCGTGACCCCCTCTTCTCCAAGAATAGACTCTATCTTGTGTTACTAAAATTATTATTTTTTAAAAATCTTTCATTAAATGAACTGAAAAGACAATTCACAATTTAAACAATTATATTGATTCTTCTAATCAATTGGTTACAGAAAGAAAGATCAAATAAAGATAATAAAGGAGTAAATAAAAGGTAGATAAAATGTAGGGAAATATAGTTGTGCATATGTACAAATTTCTTCAGCAAGGAAGGTTCCCCACCTTGAGAGAGTTCTCCTCCAGACAAGGTCTTCTTGAACAATGCAGACTTCTTGAACAATGCACTGAAAAAAAAAAAAGAAAATACATATTTTAGCCATCACCATTAAACAGTTAGATTTGTATGTTCTTTAAAATACGAAGTGACTTTTGTCCCCGTCAGGTAAAACTAAAACATTAACCAAAGCGTTTAAAATATGTCTGAAATTTAGCCGCGTAAACTGTCCACGTGACCACGCTGTACTCGAGCTCCGCGGATTTTGTCGACGATTCTGTCATTGTGGAGTCCCTCAATCCATTCGATATACTGACAAAAGCCCTGAAAACCTCCTACAGGATGACCCTGACATCAACAAAATTAATTAACATACAGCTGAGGAATCAGAAAATAAAAATAAACAAAATGGACGACGAAATGACGCCACCTTCCCCAAGGCCAGCGTCAAGCCACTAGCCACAGCTGTTGGCCGATGACCCCAGCTGTTTCCCCCGCCACTGATGTCCCCCCGCGATTTCAACCGGGCGCACGTCATGGATGAGCAAGCTGCCTCGCCTAACCCTGCTCCCTTCACCGTGGTTAGCAGGAAGAGGCGGAGGACTTCGGTCCATACGCGGTCTTCAACCGCACAGTCCTGTAACACTATTAGCAGTCAAAAGAGTGCCAACCTTTCCCACAACAAGCTTCCTGCGAAGCGTCCACCCCCTGCACAAGAGATCAAGCCACGCGACAGAGAATCGCGGAATCACCACCCGACCCCCGGCGTGCGCCGACCTGCAAGAACGAACTACTTGAAGAAGTTAACATCATCGAGGGTAGGGGGTTGCGACGCCGGGTCTACTCTACCTACCAGCACCGCTTCGCCAGCCAGTCGTGCGAACCCCAACACCGCTGCAGAATTCATCCGAGGGACGAATAAAATGTTGCGTCAAACTCCAAAAGACGGCGAAGTAAACGTTTGATTTGCTCACTCAGGCCTTTTAGGATGATTGCTTGTCGTTCTCTCAGCCGGGAGCCTCGGCCGAAAAGCCGGGAAGAAGTGAGGTCCAACAACATCGCGAACGGACGATAATATCACTCGTGTGTGAGATTTGCTGAACAAAGATCGCCGAATGGGTGTTCGTTGGATGTCAGAACAATTAAATTTGCCCAAAACAGATGTACATCGAATTGTTTCAGAAGACTTGGCCATGGGAAACATTTGCGTGAACCTTGTGCCAAAAGTCTTGTCCGATGGTCAAGAACAGCACGGGACTTGCTCATAATTGCTTTCTTCGGACGCGATGACGAGGTCGTGTGCCACTCCACACTCTGCATTCTCGTATCTGAATCGTATTCAAAGACCCATGACTCATCTCCTGTGATGACGTTGTCAAGGAAATTTGGCTCTTCTTCACAGAGTTCAAGCAGCTCGTTGCACACTTCCACACGCTGCTGTTTTTGAGCGTTGGACAAGACTTTTGTCTCAAGTTTTGTGAAAATCTTACGCATAGTCAAGTCTTCTGAAACAATTCGATTAACATCTGTTTTCGGCAAATTTAATTGTTCGGACATCCAAGAAACACTCATTCTGCGGTCTTTGTTCAGCAAATCTCGCACACGAGTGACATTATCGTCTGTTCACGATGTTGATGGACGCCCAGAACGAGACTCACTTCTTACCGACCTTCCTTGAACGGCTTGTGCCACTTTATGACCTGCGAGTACGACAAGAAATCATCCTTAAAGGCTTGAGTGAGCAAATCAAACGTTTTATTCGCCATCGTTTGGAGTTTGACGCAAAATTTTATCGCATAGCGTTGCGCTCCAAAGTTCTCTCCATCCTAACCATGACGAGGCGGAAGTTCACTAAAAATGAAGCCTCCACCGCTCCGAGAGCTCGTACGCAACTGATCCTGGCGTCGCTGGCAGGCCTAGAGTCCCCTCACAACTTCCAACCGGTGTATATAATATATATATTTTTTAAAATTATACGCTGATGTGTATATATACAAAATTTAAGGAAGTGAAAGGTCTTTGCTTTCGCCGGTCGTCTTTTTTTTTTTTTTTTTTTAAGGAAGCATAGACAATTTTGTTCACACTTTGTTATCTCGTGTGTCTTAAATAAAGGTTACTGTGTATCTAATATCTTTCAGAGTTGTTGTCTGAATCCCGATATACATGCTAAAAGGTACAACTTCCTTAAATTTGTGTCCATGGGTGTATTGTTAAATTGTTGAATAGGGGAGTAACAATATCTACGCTAAAAAGAAGCCGACTAAAACGAGAACTAAAAGAGGGAATAAATATTTGATGCTTGGCGTCGTCAAATAATATTTCCATTGTTGAGTTTTAAAAAATAGTCAGTAAACTTAGGAAATGTTTCAACAAGATTAAATCTGATTTCTAAATCCTAAATATGCCGATGTAAAGATGCCAGGTCAATAAGAAATTGAACAAGAAGTTCATCATTGAAACCGTAAAGTGACAATCAAGAAAGTGGTACAAGATTTATGCGAACAATTATCAAAAGAGTTTCAACAACCAGATGTCAAGACACCAGTTCTGACCTTAAATGGGTTCAAGAAAGCCCATCAAGAAGGTATTCAAGAAAGCCCATCAAGAAGGTATTCAAGAAAGGCCATCAAGAAGGTATTCAAGAAAGGCCATCAAGAAGGTATTCAAGAAAGCCCATCAAGAAGGTATTCAAGAAAGCCCATCAAGAAGGTATTCAAGAAAGCTCATCAAGAAGGTATTCAAGAAAGCCCATCAAGAAGGTATTCAAGAAAGCTCATCAAGAAGGTATTCAAGAAAGCCCATCAAGAAGGTATTCAAGAAAGCTCATCAAGAAGGTATTCAAGAAAGCCCATCAAGAAGGAATTCAAGAAGTTCCAAGTGTATCCTTCTGTCCTCGGAATCAATAATCAAGAAATGTATAAAATATATTGGATATATAATTGCTAAAGTATATTTTATAAACTTGAAATTAAAAATGAAGACATCATTTATTTTTATTAAAGCAAATAAGCAAGGTTTCGAGCAAATTTGCTCTTCTTTGGATTCATAATTAATATGATCGAGGAAAATGAAACACACAAGAAATATCGACACCCGCTTAGCGTGCATTGAACTATTTTGAAGCTAAATATTAAAAATTGATAATCATTCACTTTAAGATTTATGGGGAAGTAAATTTGATACTGGAAGTTCAAGGAATCTATTACTAAGAAACCAGAGCTCATTTGGTGACTCAATTTTTCTATTGATGCTATTGTAGTTATTGGATACAAGAGATTCTAAAAGTAATCTTTGATATTTTCCAGATATGTGTGTTTTGATAATCACACTTGGTTTCTGACATGTTGAAAATATGGCCGTCAGTGAAGAATACTGGAAGATCATAGAACGTTGATCTTTGATTCGTAAATTTCAGGTATATTCATTGAGTCTGTTATGGAATGATCATCCAGTTTCACCAACGTTTTGCGCAATTTCGGCACAGAATTGAATATACTGCATCTGTTTTTTCAAGATATTTCATCTGCCTATCACCCAATTTCATATGAAAATAAAATTTATTTACCAAAAAAACTTACTTTTCATATGAAATTTGGTGATAAGCAGATGAAATTTCTTGATCAAACCAATGCAGTATACTCAATTTAGTACCGAGATTCGTGTTGGTGAAACTGACTGATCAATCCATATCAGACTCAATGAACGCAACAGAAACTTACGAACCAAAGATCAACGCTCTATGATCTTCCAGTATTCTTCACTGAAGGCCACCTTTGGAACATATAAGAAGTCAAGTGTGATCACCAAAACATGACAGGAAAATACCAGAGATTACTTTTAGAATACCTCGTATCCAATAACTACAATAGCACCAAGAGAAAGATTGAGTTATCAAATGATCTCCGAAATTCTTTAGTAATAGATTTCTTGAATTTACAGCTTCAAATTTACTTCCGCACAAATCTTAAAGCGAAAAATGCACGCCCGCGCGTGCCGATATTTCTTTTGTAAACAGTTTCATTTTCTCCTGGCATATTAATTATATTTATTATTATTAATTATAAGCCCCCGTAGAAGAGAAAATTTGCTTGAAAAACCTTGCTTGTTTACTTTAATAAAAATAAATCAATTGTTCACATTTTTGATTCTAAGTTTATCAATGTCAAGTAGAAAAAGTATCAAGCAAACAATTCAACGGAAGCTAGATCTCTGAAAGGGCGGACATTGAGGAAATGGAGAAGTGTTGAGTGCAGCTCTCTGTGGGCGGTCCTCTGAATCAAGTGACAAGAAATCAATCCCCACTGAAGGTAGTTCTAGCTAGGTAAGAGACTACTTTGAGGAAATAGAGAAGTATTTAATAAATATTGAGTGCAGCTCTTTGTAGGCGGTCCTCGCGGAATCAAGTGTCAAGATGATAACAATCCCGATGGAAGGTGGCTCCAGGTAAGAGATTGATTTGAGGAAATGGAGAAATATTAAGAAGAGGAGGAGGAACAAGCAGTATATTACTTACTCTCACATTGTCGATAAAGAAAGAGGAAAAAGTCTACTGGGGAACCGCCACTAACCAAGGGTAACTTGTTCAACGACAGATACCTCAGTGGTGGTTGTCGGATTCTTGACACTTTAAGTTAAATATAAACATTCTTCCCTGATTTATAATAAAATAAATAATGCTTCCGGGGCTAAGTTTCTTGTGCAACTTTTTATTTTAAAGATTTCAGACTTGTCAGTCCTTCAACAACAACAGTTGAAGAACTGACAAGTCCGAAAGCTTAAAAATAAAATATTGCACAAGAAATTTAAACCTGGAAACATTATTTATTATATTACTTTTAAGTTAGCTTTATCAAAAAATAATGTTTTTATTGATTCAATATGTGTTAAATTTATTGAGTGTTGTTGTTTTTTATCATTATAATGCCATTATATGTGTACCATATATTGTGTTTAGGGGAGCTCTCGCCCGTACTGTGTACTTTTTACACAAAATTAAAACTAAAAAAGGGATAAAGTGTATTGCAAGAAAAATATTTGAATTAAAAAAATATATAAAATTACTTGTAATAACTTTCATACTTTATTGGACAATATATTTTGTCTTTTTATAAAAGCAAATAAACTTGATCAAGGTAATGCTATTTGTTTATAAAAGAAATTGAAGTTCACAACACTTATATTCAAGGATAATTAGGGAGTCCAGCAAAAGTGTTGTTAAGTATCGAGGTAATTGTTAAATTGGGGATAGAATCTGACTTTATTGCAACTTGGAGTCTTATTACAAGTACTCCCATATACTCCCATCAAAAGTATATGATATTATCGTCTTGATTCACACAATTCAAACACCACACAATTCAAATTATTCGCTGATTAAACAGTTTTATAGTATCTACACTCGTCGTCACCCGAGACTCTGGACTTCTATCAAAATACAAAGAGCCCATTCAAATGTATAAACATTAGAGTGACCTCTAATGGTTAGATAGTTTAAAGTGATTTAAAGGTGATGATAATATCTAAAAACTCGAGATTAAAAATTTATATTGCTATAGTCTACAATAAATCATGTATTAAATCAATGAAATCATAAACAATGTGATTCATTTCAATATCGTTCAGTCGGGAAGATGGAAACAATGAATTGAAGCTTCTCAGTGTAGTTTAGTTAACTTAATAGTAAACCCATTTTGTAGAATGACATCCCGACAACCTTGGATGATACAAGAAATCCTTGATGCAATGAACGAGGTAAAAAGAAGGGAGAAAATAATACCTCGAATGGCAAAACAAACTACCGGATTCTCAAGGTCTATAGAAGGTGTAACGAGAAATATGTTGAAGTTGAAGATTGCTTCAATAAATGTAGATTAAAAGTGATGTACAAGAATATAATTTACTGACAAGAAGAGCCTGCATAGTTCAAACTGTGCATTGTTAGATGAGAATGTAAATTGTATGGATGATGACTGACATAGAATTACATTAAACACAGAATATCACAACTACTCAAATACGATACCATAATGATGTTAACATAGAAATACAACTTACCCTTGACACAAGAGTTTTATAAAGCATCAATTAACTGGAAAATCTGAATTAACAATATTCCAATTGAGCTACGAAAGCATTGGGGTGAAGCAGCTGACCAAGAGCTATACAGTTCAATAAATGGCATAGAAATCGGAATACTGGCCGACAGAATTTGTCACTTCTATAGCGATCCCTGTCTAAATATTCAGTGCTTAAGAAATATATGGATGATTGTGAATTGAGCCTATACGGTTTAATGCCTTCATGTATCAAAATTCTGTTCCATATCCTAGGACTCAGAATACAAAGCTATTTTAAAGAATACTTCGATGTTCCACAACATGTTTTCAATATGGATTTTCAACTATAGAGTTATTGGATCATTGCGATTCTTATCAAAACATATGCCAAACGTTCAGCAATCGACGCTCTACGTTTGTTATATCGACTAGGAAAAAGCCTTCAATCGAGTGAACTATGGCAAAAGTTTTAAAGACAGTTACAAGATATTGGATATGAAAAATATACCAGGCACATCTTATTAGTCAATTTTGTGAAATTTAAATGGCTCCTGGGTATGGGTCAGTGGTATGTTATCTGATCCAGTCACAATATAAAGAAGCGTGAGACAGGTACGTTCGCTGATTACAGCATTTTCAACACCTTTGCTAAAATAATTCTTATTTTTGAATTTGAGGAGACCTAGTTGAGAGTTCGTGGAGGAAGATGTAATATCACTGCTATAAAATATGCAATTGTGATCAGGTTACACTCATGGACTTAGGAGGACACTTAAGAAAGTTTCATATTTTGATGTCACAAGTGTCTATTTTTTAAGGAGACAGAGACAATTTTTTAATACTTGGTTATCTCGTTTGTCTTCAATGAAGGTCACTGTGTATCAAATATCTTTCAGAGTTATTGTCTGAATCCCGATATACATGCTAAAAAGTACAACTTCCTTAAGTTTTGTCCATGAGTGTATATTTGAAGAAATTTCATAAATGCTCAATTTGGTGGTTTAAAAATTAAACAAAATCAGCGCAGCCAAGAAGATAAGAAAGAAGATAAACCTATTAAAAACTAAGCTAATGAGCCTATCAAATATACCACAATCAATTTCTCTAACACCTGTTGGACAAATGCCGAGGTCGGGTTCAGAGATTTTTCTGCTCAAAACAGTTCACTACACATGACTGCTATTGCAGGAGTGATATACCATCCTGAGTCTCAATGGCAAGAACTGACATTTACATCAGTGCAAATATCTTGTGAAAACATTAGAATGGAACCTAGCATCACACGGAAGCGAAACTTGGAAGCTGTCAGCCAGGTTTGTCAGATTTCTAAAAGCTCTTAAGATGTGTGTTAGAGAGGTTTACTGAAAATACCGCAGACTGCGCATGTCACGAAGTCTTATCACTATCGAGAGAGAACAGGTGTCTCATTATAACAGACATAAAATTGGAACAGAATTGGATGGGCCATTTGGAAGGACTTGATAGCTTACTGAAATGATTAAGGGAAGGATGCCTTGAAGGCACCAGATCAAGATCACGCTACATTTGTGGACCAACTGGGAAAAAGATATCAAGATTTCTTCTTACCAACGATGGATCGATCATTTTGGAAGATCCTGGATAGGAAGGCACACCATTCTTAGAACTCATTCACTCTAAATGTAATAATTATAATGTCAGTTATGTTCAAGGTGAAATATCAGGAGCTCCCAGGGATAAGTTTCTTTCAAAACATTTTAATTCACAAATCTCAAGTTTTCGGGCACGAATACCCTTTTACGGGAGAAAACGCGCTAAAATAAATTGCCAATAGGACAAAATGTAAAATAAAATAAAATACAGAGAGTGCTTGAAGCTATCTGAATGCTAATTTAACGCAAGCCTTCACTGTTATGTATTTAACAAAATCAATAAGCATTCCAGAGCCAGGTCACTTTTATGTATGTAAATAAAAACTATAAATGCTACATACAATGAACGGGCCAGTGGAGTAGCAACACCTATCAGATAGCTACAACATATCTAATCTCTATTCCAGACGCTACAAAGGTACTTAAACCCTTCCCACACAGAATTCTACACAACCATGAGATCGTTCTTATTGGCTGGATTGGTCCTCGTGACCTTCTGCATAGCAGTAAGTACAGAATACTTCCTATTTTACATATGTGTTTAGTTCCTATATATGCTGTACCCTTCAATACTTAACAAATTGTACTGTGTGAGAAAATTGATGAAAAGATTAAGTCGGAAGATAGATTTCTCTGAAATATAAATTGTAACAACACAATGTCACAGAGGATCACGTTCTTGCTTTATTTGAACGATCTCTCAAACTTGTTGCAAAATATTAAGTCTCATTTTACTACTTTATAGAAATTCAATTCCAAATACAGGTTAATATACTGTGCAATTATGTATATCAAATTACGAAACTATTTTAGACGCGTAATATTCTTTTTAAAATAAAACAATTTCTACTGCCATTAGGGTTCACCACTGATGAGCCAGGCCCTCCCTTTAATTTTTTCATTGCAGTAAGGGAAGTAGAAATTGTTTTATTTTAAAAAGAATATTACGCGTATAAAATAGTTTCGTAATTTGATAACAGATGGCGCGCTAGTGCATCGTAAAATTATGTATATATGTAATAATGCGTTGTGATCCTGTCGACTATCTGTAATATTAGGTTGGAGCTCTGGTCGACTCTCTGTAATATTGTGTTGAGATCCTGTCTGTGATTAGGGATCCTTCGACTAGCTGTAATAATGCGTTGAGGTTTGGTAAGCCTGTTGTAGAACCTCGTCGACTCTCGCTATAAGTTGTGGCAACCGAGGGTCAAACCTGTAGTAACCGCGAGGGACAGTCAGGGGTGGAGAGTTTTCCAGTACCTCGCTGCACCTTGTAGGACCTTTTACAGTTCTCCCAAAGTACAGGCAGTCGTGGTCGAGGCAGAGTGGAAAACTGGGAATGTCCACACACAAAAAACGAAGAGACACAGTTGAAAGAAAGTTCCTTGAATAGATAAAAGGCGAGCCAAGAGCAAAGATGGAGATAGGAGATTTCTTACTGTTTTACATCGTCGATGAGTTGGTGACAACCGGCGACAAGGGGTGACGCTGACCGGGACTGACTAGAGCTGAGAATGGCTGTTGCTACGTGGGGTCCTATTTAAACAACTTTTTTGGACTAGGAAGTGGACCAGGAAGTATTGCCTTTCTGCACGTGTCCGCAAATTCGACACTGGCACCAGTCTGGGCTTCCATCTATCTTTAGAAGTTACTTTGTAAATCTCTCTCTGGCTCTTAACTCAGTTTTTAATCTATTACACAGCTTTTATTTATTCATCCTCAGTACATTACATTTGGTGATGCAAGGAGACATGTCAATTATGCATATAATTAGTTATAAATCTGCAATTAGTTCTATATACAACATGACAAGCTTGTTATAAAGATTATAATATATAGGGTTGTTGGTTTAAATTATCATAGATGGGCCCCGTGAGTGAAAGGGTTTATCCGGGTTTAAGCGGGTAAAGCCTCTCTAACACAGGTAAGTAATTAGAATTTATTTTAATTAATTAAAACTGTGAGGGAAAAAGGGCTATAACAAAATGTTTATTTGAATATATCTGAAAATTATCAAAATAAAACTTATGTTTAATTTAAAAGTTATGATATTCATTATAAAAGAGAACTGTAGGTAAAACCTTTGTTTGCTAAAAAATAATGATGATAAAAAATGATGTTCTAAAAGATTGTTGGCGGGCGTTGGAAAGGGTTAGGGGTTGAAGAATATGCAATTGTAAGTGTTGCACAGCCAATCAAATACTTAGGTCCAGGTGCAAAGCGAGGATATAGACTTGTGCGTCTTCCTAGGCAATGTTTCACCTGTGATCCTGTATAAGGTTACAGTGCTTTGTCACAATTGTAGGGTTATTGGTTGAAAAGATGTTGAAGAAAAAGAATTAATATGCTTGAAAGGGGTGGTAGAGCCATGCGATAAGTAGAATTGTTGTAGCGACAGTAGGGTCTGACTTGACTTGAAATCAAAGGTTGATTGTGGTCCGCTAGAGCTGAAAAAAATTGAAAATTGAAAAAAGTGAACGCTTGGTGCATGCGTTGGTGATGTGCTCTGCGGATGATTGAAATAAACTTTTGAAACGTGTTCAGACCAAAAAGTCGAGACTTGTACTTCTGGGGAACTGTGTTCAAAGAGTTTGTTGAATTACGAAATCAAAAGAAAAATTGTCAAGCAGTACTGTCGTTTCTAGCAATGGCTGAAATAGGTAGTGAGAAAGTATAGGGAATTAGTTAAAGAATATGATTGTTGAAAACGATTGTTGTAGATGCCCGATAGTTGATGATAAACATTGTCATATAATAAAGTTATTTAAACAAAAATATAGTGAATAAAAAGATAGAAATATGATTGCGGATAACAACAGTATAAGTGGATAAGATCGAACATGTAATATAAAAAAGATATAATAATGAATTAGTAAAATATAAAAGATATAATAATGAGAATTAGTAATATATAAAAGATATAATAATGAATTAAAGATGATTATTGAAAGAATTAACTGTTTTGCCATTGTTAAAATAAAGTTGTTAAAATAATGTTGGAATAAAAATTTGATTATAATTGAAAAGTAAAAAAAAAATAAAAATAAAAATAATTATTCAAGATTTTACAAAAAAATATAATATAATTAAAGGTTATTAATGATTAGATAAACAAATGGAGCAAAAAATGTCTCTTTTGAAGAAAAGTTAAAAGAAAACAAAAAATATTCGTTCCTGAAAAAAAAAGAAAGGAACATATTCACACAATGTCTAGGTGTAAGTCCAAGATTATTGGTGTCTTTAGTTTGACCTATGGGGAGGCAATGTGGTCCTATGTCGCTTTGGTCCGGTCTGAGAAGTTGGTCTATGCCAGATCTTCCCGATTATATTATGTGAGACCAGACGGGGAGCGATCTTGATTCTTAAAATTGGATGGTATTGACGAAGATGATTGTAATATATAACAATAAAGGGTTAACATTATAAAAGATGGCGTTCTAGTTTAGAAAAAATATTCCATACTGGGTGTGAAAATAATGTAAAAGTTGTAAAACACACGATGATAATTAAAGATATAAAAAGTGTTATAATATTTCAATATTAAAGTTCAAATTAATAAGTAAATTGGGTAATGATTGGTAAGCCAATCAGTTGATAATTGACAGGTTATTTGGTGGACACGAAAGTCTAGCATTCTGCTGGGCCAAAGATACAGGCCTACTGAAATTGGAGGTGTCATGTTAACCTGACGCCGCTGCAACCGGTGTCCATATCAACATGTGTCATGTCCTTTGATGCCTACCGACATAGCTGGGTTGTTTATTTACGTAGGCGGTCCTTTGTTGCCGACCCTTTGTTACCGACTGTCACATGATCCCATGTCTGGCCTACGTCCCGAGTTGAGTTATCTCCTCTTGTCTGTTTGAAAATATAGTCTTCTCGGTGTTCGCAAGTGTTGTGTTTCGACGTTGTTGCGGACTTATTAAAAAAAATGTTATTCAATGATGTCAGGTTAGATGTGCGTAAAAGTGCGACTTCAACGTAGACACGCTTTGGTGAGGTGTCACAGGCATGAAGGCGTCTTGGGCCTGTTAAGTGAGAAAAATTGTTGTGATGCGCTGTGACACTAATAAGTGAATTGTATGGAAAGGTGTCACGTGAAATCTTCGTTTTTGGTACAGCATCTAACTAGTTTCCGAATAAATAACAAATTTATTAGTCATGGGTGGTTGTTGTACGAAACACATCGAGAATTTTCAGATTGTTATAGAGGTGGTATGTTTATCGTGAAATCTTTGTGTTCGCGACGATATGGAGCTCGTGTGGCTCGAAATTGGATGTTGTTAAATCGCGCGTTAATAGATGTGGCCAATTGGAGAAAGTGATGGGGGAGTGTGTTGAAGTTCGTTCCGAGAGATGTGTGAATTATTAATAATTATGCATGTAAAAAGAAAAGGACGAGGGAGTGTAGCTATTTTGAAATTTTTAACTTGTTTTGGGGAAGGACAGTTACATTTCTAGTTGTGCTTTTGAAGATAGTGTATCTTTCGATTTTTGTATTTTTAAAAAATGCGTTTTCACCTATGTTTATTAAAATTTGAATATATTTTTTAAATCGTTGCTTATGTTAGTGCGAAAATTATACTTGTAAAAGGGCAATGGCATGATAGTGACTTATAATTTGAATGGGGCGTGTACATAAAATAGTGAACATAACAATGATTTTTTGCAAAGTTTTGTATATTTAATTAAGACATTGGTGTTTTTGGTATAAAAATAAGGTATTAAGAGAAACACACAAATAAGTTTAGAATTATGATTCGAGTAATTTAAATATAATATGATTTTTTTAAAACTGTAAGATTGCAAGTAATGAATTAAAATTTATAAGTTGCTTAAAATAAAGTAAAAATTGATAAATGAGGGTGTACAATATTTAAAATTTGAATTGAAATGCTATAAAAATGGTAAAATTTGATTTAAAAATAATTACAGTAAAAATAAACATTATATTTATGGAAAATCAAGTTGTTAGCATGTAGAAAGAGTTAAGTAGATTTTTAAAAACTCACAGTTTTTATGATTGTTCAGTCAGGAGACTTGGTCTTTGGTTGTTGTCCTGATGACGTGGAAGGCGTCCCATGTAGAGCTTGTAGAAGCTTGTGACTTCTGTTTGGCGATGGTGGCATGTCGTCTGGATGGTTGCGTTGTAAGATCGAAGGTGGGTAACTTCTCACCGGCTTATTTTGCGGGATGTTCGGCTGTGTCGTTGGGGGGAGATTGTTTGGTCGGTTTGTTGGAATGGCGTGCTTGTTCCTCCATCTTGCTTCTTGGCTCTTTTCTATCTATCTGGACAGTCTTTACCTTCTTCGTTGTGGTCTCCTTCGTTGTGGTAATCCTGTCGACTCTCTGTAATAATGCGTTGTGATCCTGTCGACTATCTGTAATATTAGGTTGGAGCTCTGGTCGACTCTCTGTAATATTGTGTTGAGATCCTGTCTGTGATTAGGGATCCTTCGACTAGCTGTAATAATGCGTTGAGGTTTGGTAAGCCTGTTGTAGAACCTCGTCGACTCTCGCTATAAGTTGTGGCAACCGAGGGTCAAACCTGTAGTAACCGCGAGGGACAGTCAGGGGTGGAGAGTTTTCCAGTACCTCGCTGCACCTTGTAGGACCTTTTACAGTTCTCCCAAAGTACAGGCAGTCGTGGTCGAGGCAGAGTGGAAAACTGGGAATGTCCACACACAAAAAACGAAGAGACACAGTTGAAAGAAAGTTCCTTGAATAGATAAAAGGCGAGCCAAGAGCAAAGATGGAGATAGGAGATTTCTTACTGTTTTACATCGTCGATGAGTTGGTGACAACCGGCGACAAGGGGTGACGCTGACCGGGACTGACTAGAGCTGAGAATGGCTGTTGCTACGTGGGGTCCTATTTAAACAACTTTTTTGGACTAGGAAGTGGACCAGGAAGTATTGCCTTTCTGCACGTGTCCGCAAATTCGACACTGGCACCAGTCTGGGCTTCCATCTATCTTTAGAAGTTACTTTGTAAATCTCTCTCTGGCTCTTAACTCAGTTTTTAATCTATTACACAGCTTTTATTTATTCATCCTCAGTACATTACATTTGGTGATGCAAGGAGACATGTCAATTATGCATATAATTAGTTATAAATCTGCAATTAGTTCTATATACAACATGACAAGCTTGTTATAAAGATTATAATATATAGGGTTGTTGGTTTAAATTATCATATATATGTAAATAAAAACCATTGGAACGTTAAAAAAAGGGTTAAGTTTGATCTATTATAGATTGAAAAATGTGTCTATATATGATAATAAAATGGTCTCTCTATACCCAAAATAACATTTTTATTATTAACAGAGTCTTAGATGTAACGCTAAATATTCTTTATTTTTACTTCCATTTATTCAATAACACCGTTTGCTCTCTTTTCCACTCTGAAAGGGGATTTAAAAAATACAATAAATTTATTCATATGCGGAAATAGAGATAATATAAGATTGATATAGATTTAAAGACTAAAACTAATATACCTTGATATAGAGGTTGCCTGGCCAGCATTCATTTTTCTTTTTTTTTAAAAGACACTTCGGCCAGATAGAGTTTTATTGTCTCAACGTTTCAAAAAAAACCTTTTGCCGTCATGAGGAGAAATAAAGACAAAAAGACGGTACTGCTATAGGTTGCCCTACCAGTATTATCATAGGTGACATTGTAATGGCATCAATTGATAAAAAAGTATTACTGTAGAACTACCGCCCTGTAAAGGACACCTAATTGCAGAGCTAAAAAGTCCTTTAGGAAGAGGTGTCCTCTTACCAGAGATTTGTCAATTAGTAAAAATGGAAATTTATCAAATGAAAACTGTACTTTATAGAAGAGGTGTCCTTTAGCGCGAGTGTCCTCTCATGGAGGTTCTACTGTAGTAGTTATAATGGGATTTATTAGAATTTGACCAAGAAACGATGGTTTCCGCAGGTTGGTGCCATAGGAGATGAATGTAAAGCAGACCAGGACTGCGGACATAGCAAATGCTGCACCAGGAAGAAGTTCGCCGTGCTTTTTGTCAAGAATGTGTGTGTGGACCGGCCTAAAAGAGGTAAGTTCTCAATTTGAAGACTTCTTTAAGATTATGCCCATAGTTTTTACTTAAATACCATTTCTAAGATTCCACCCTTCAGTGTTGCATATATAATATGAAACGTCCAATACAGTATTAGAGTTCTAAAGAAGGTAGATTAAATTGGTGAAACCGTTGGGAGGGTTCACCACTAATGAGTCAAACCCTTCCAATATTTTTTAATCGCAGACAGTAGAAGTTTGATTTATTTGTGAAAAGAAACATTCGCGTCTCAAGGTTTTCATTTGTTATATATATATATGTTATTGCTTTGTATTATTTAAGATAATCCTACCAAATAGATTCTAATGTCATAAGTTCGGAATAGCTAAATATTTAATGTTTCGTGTGTTTAGGCCAAGTCTGTACTAAAGGAACGGAGGAGGAACTCAAAGATAAGACAGCGTGTCCTTGCGTAGACGACTTGGAATGCCGGGCTGGGGAGACCAAAGATATTGGAGCAGGGGTGAGTGACAATTTTCTTATTGCAACCTGGCATAGATTTTAGGTAATTTAACTAAACATCCAAAATAGAGTTAATATATATTTTTATCAATGTATTCAAAATGTATTGCTCTATTTCAACATATATTTGTTTAGAAAAATAAAACATTTGCGCACGAAATATTTTTTCATTGCAGTGTATTAACAGTAGATATTTGATTCATGTGTAAAAAGAAAATTTCGTGCAAAAATGCTTTATTTTCATATATATAAATGGTGCGTTATTGTCCTATAATTAACATATTTGTTTGTAATATTAAAAGCACAAATGCATTTTTAAAAGTAAATTTATCATTGTTGAAATTCCTCACCTATATTTGATCTAAATTCTCGCTTAAAGGAACTTGTGAATATCATGAAAAAAAAAAAGGTTTACGGAAGGTATAGTCACAAAAAACAAAAAGAATTTCTTAATCAAGAACAATTCAGCCAGGAATTTCTTGAAATAATAATTCAAAACTTCATTATGTATTAATAAAATAGAAAGATATCAGTAATCTTAGCTTACCTTGTAACGTATTTATAAAATCAAAACAATTCTTTATATTTTAATCCATAAGCTGATGCCCATAATTATCATTCTGTTTAATCGAATACTCGATTAAGAACCAGTTCAATGAACGGGCAATAAGAGCCAGTCCCATGTCTTTCTAATATATTTGTATTCATCCTAAATAAACTGTTGTTTTATTAAATTCTTTGCCTTTTATTCCAAAATTCTATATACAGTTACGAGCGTCATTCTTCATCAGTCATCTCTGTCACCGTTTGATTTTTTTTTTGGAATGGCGCCCTCCTATTGGTCGGCTACGATCACGCCACCTTTGCCCCCCCCCCCCCCCCCCACTCGCTTTTTCGTTTTTGTAACCATTGTGTTGGAGCGGGTCGCTCCTTAAATAAATGCATATATTAGTTAATAACCAAATGGAATCCTCTCTTTCTTTCTCCCAGTAAGAGACGCCTACGGAAGCCAACAGTACATAGACAGATAAAGCACATAGGCTATAGTTATTAACTAACATATGCATTTATATAAGGCGCCAATTTATAATTGTAACAAATAGTATTTGAATCAAAACATTCAATCGGGTAAAACACGGGCGTTGCCCGGGTCATCGGCTAGTATATTATAAATGCCATCACCCTACAACCTCATTTTCATTTTTAGTTATAAAACACATCATTTCTTTAATTTTTTTTAAATATACACTTAGTCATTTCAGCTTTTATTTCCACTTCTCACTCACGAAGGCAATGCAAATATTTGTAACTATTTTTTTTTTTCATTATTTTAAAACAATTTTACAACGTCCCTTTTAATTAAAAAGATGTTATATTATTTGATATAAATAATAGCTTTTTTAAAAAATAAGTAGTCAAATAACTTTGATATATAAATTTTATTGAATATTTTTAAAATTTAATATAAGATTATATATAGCCATAAAATGACTTTTAAAACATTTATTCTGTATTTGGCTCTTTACTTCAAGGAATTCGCAATATAAACCTAAAATGTATTATCTCTTTGAAATTCTATAAAAATCACGCGCCAATAATAAAGTCCCAATTGTCAATTTGGTCCAAATTGAAATAGTGAATCACACACAGATTCATAAATAAATATTAAATTAAATATAATTAAAATGTTTATATTAACGAAATGAGTTTCAATAATAAAATATTACATTTGACTAAGACCAAAGAAGTTGATCTAGCGAAAAGTTCATAAACGTGCGCGTTCGTATAAAAAGTCACTCTATTGTATTTTAATATTTTTATGCTCCAATGGTCCCCTATTCTTGCTAAAGTCCAACTCCATCAGCGAGTGCAAGTAACCAAAGGGGTTTGACACATTTGTAAGTACAAAGTCGAACTGCTTTTCACATGTGTAGACACGTGGTGCACTTACAGTAAAAGCAGTTGCAGTTTTCTAGTTGTATGAATAATTTTATAAGAAATATCACAATCTATATAAATTATTGAGACCCATGTATGTGTGTAAACAGATAATAATAGAAAAAGACGTCATCTGCCGAGAGCGAACCACCGAAGGCTACAAAGAAACAACAGCCTCACAAAAAGTCACACCAGAAGAAAAAGCTACGACAGCTGAACCAGAGGAAATTACGGAAGCAGACAAAGAAACCACAACAGAAGAAGTGATCGTAGAAGAATCAGAAGAAACCAAAGCATCCAATGAGGAATAAATTTTATTGAAATAATCTTTTGTATAATAGATATAAATTATGCATATATAAAATAAAAGTAATAGAAATACAAAATACATATGATAATATTAATTCACTCATTATACTTAAAAAAAATAAAATTGTGCGTAATGTGCATAACATTTATATTTTACTTGTTTTATATTTTTGTTTGATTAAATTATTTAAATAATTAAGAGAATAAAAAAAGTTGATTATTAAACTTTAATCAATGAACACTTTAAATATAGATATTTATATATTTGTATGTATTATATAAAGTTTCTTTTAAACGATGTTTAAATCCCCTTTTGTATTAATAGTATATAATAAGCATATTGTTCTTTTTTTAATTATTATTAAAAATTAAATATGATGATGTAAAACATTATTTTGGTATTTGAGTGCTGAATAATTTAGAAAAAACAAAGCGTATTTATATAAAATGATCATGTGAACAGTCAGGATATGCCCTTTTATGTTTTATATATATAATATGAAATATTAGAAATATATATATAATATCTTTAAGTATATATGAAAATATATTTTTTAATTTGTCAAATTTTAGATCTATTAAATATATTTTAAATTATAAAATCAAATATAAAAAGGTCATTTTCATTTGTTTTTTTTTCCATATATCATAAGATTAATAAAAGTTTTTGTTTTAAAGACTCTTTATTTTCAATTTATAAATTTGTCATCAAAGAAAGTTTACCATCATCTTCACTAGATAAAGGTCATCTTTTGTCAATTCTAAGATATGCAGACCTGATTTCACAGCCTGGACGAACACAAACGGCGTGGAACACCTTGTTTTCCTGTTGTACAGGATGCAAACGGCTTTGATTCTTGAAGTAAGAGGTGTCTGGAGAATATCAGAACATATTTTAAAGTGAAAATTGGAAACTATTATAGACGCGTATGGTTCTTTTAAAAATTAAACAATTTCTACTGCCCTTACTGCGGTAGAAAAATTTAAGCCAGGCCCTTCCATTAATTTTTCCATCGCAGTAAAGGCAGTGTAAATTGTTTAATTTTTTAAAATAATCATACGCGTCTATAATAGTTTACAATTTTCATAACAGATGGCGCGCTAATGCATCATACTATTTTAAAGTAATGTTTCCGTTCTAACAACAAATTAGAAGATTTTGAAGAATAACAAATACTGTATGAGTTTATAACTTCAATAACTTCTCGTGGTCCAACAGCATCGAGTCTCCCCTTGGTATCATTCCTGGCTCCTGTACAATGGCATCATCCACTTTCCTCAAACAATACTCGATCATATATTCCATCACGTTGAAGAAATTTCAGAAAATATTCTAGATACTTAATTAATTACTCCGCAAAAAGTTTCTTTTCTAATTTTTTTTAATCATTGTCAAGCTTTCGAGTTAAAGAACTTTTCTACAGGTGTTTATTCCAAGTATATCTAGACAAATATTTATTTTGGAAGAAAAACACCTATAGAAGAGATCTTTAATTGAAGGTTTGCCAATATGATAATAAATTATAAAAAAAACTTTGTTTGCGGAGTAGTTGTTTAAGTATCTAAAATACAGGATCTGTGGTTGATGAACTTATCGATTTTCTTGAATTTCCACTCTTTTTTAAGTATATCAGAGCAACTTAAGGTATACTGATAAAAAATTGTACAAATATGATATTGTACAGGGATAAGGTGCATAAATTATGAAAAATGAATCTCTTTATCGTGCAAGTGAAAGTTGCTGATGGCTTGCGCCATCTATCGGAATAAATATAAACTATTCTCGTTGATTTTTAATTATTCCAGAATTGGCCATTGGAGATGCCTTAAGGTATACTGTTATGTCGTCGTGTTTCTCTATTCACCAACACGACTGCGTGAGAAAATAAAGCTTTTATTGCCTACACAAGATAAGGTACAAAATTTCTTAACGTGCTACTGGACTTCTCCTCTAAAACTAACAACGGTTTTTATATCTTACAAAAGCATAGCCAACAACTAGGCAAATTAGTGCAGATACAATAATTAAATATGCTAATACACAAAATATACCAATAATCTTCATCGTAATGTGGATTAGGTAACTTTAGCTGCGTTCATCACCCCAAAAGAGACATCTTCAGTCTTGAGTGATGATTCCTGGATGTATGTACGAAATCAGTCTGTTTCTTAGACCTTGGTCGTTCAGCACTGATGACTTAATTATAAAGCAATAGCGCTCCATCTATACACAAAAAATGAAAGCATTAAAAGCACGAATGATTTTTAACACATAAAACTAACTTTTCTATTCTCCTTATTGCGATGAAAGATATTGGGAGGGCTTGGCTGATCAGTTGTATACTCCCAGTGGTTTCTCCAATTTAATCTACCAGACCGCTTCTTAGAGCTCTAATGTTGTATTGGACGATTCTGCTTATATAGGTTACGCTGAAGGGTAGAATTTTGGAAATCGTATTCAAATAAAACGCTGGGAGGATTCACCACTAATGATCAAAGCCCTTCCAATATTATTTCATCACAATAGGTATAGTAGAATTTAGTTTTATGTGTAAAAGAGACATTCGTGCTTTTAATGCTTTCTTATGTACTGATGGCCTACCTCGACATGAACGGACGACTGAGTCCAAGTGGATCTATCCCAATCCATACAAGGATTTTCTTTAGAATTTCTTTCCCCGTGTATCAATTTGACGTTAGCAGGAAGGGATGATTTATAATAATCTCCATTGATCTGTAAGTGGGAACGGCGACATACCATCCTGAATGAAGATCTGGAGAATTTCTTATCAATCGCTGGCACTTCGTTTTTCCAAGTGATTTGGCTTTTGTTTCGTGGTGGAATCTCTTGGATTCTTCTATATTTCAATTATAACTTCCTCCACAATGTCTTATGACGATGTCTAATATTCTTGCAGTATTTCGGATGGGAATACCGGCTTTGTTATTAAACATTGTCTCTAGATACTTGAGCTTTGCTTTCGTTGGAACTTTCACCTTCCTCCCTTTGATTATTTTTCTCCTAGATCACATGAAAACCGATACAAAATGCTTCACTAAATATAATTCAAATAGAGCGCCATCTGTAAATGATAATTGAAACTTTTTTAGCGCGATTTATATATTTTTTTATATAATTAAAGCAAGTTTCTTTCTCTACTGACCTTACTGCGATGGAAAATATTAGGATCCAGACATATCAACGGTTTTACAAATTTAATCTTCCGTAGTAAACAAACAGGACTCTGGCACATTTGTAAGTGCAAAGTCGAACTCTTTTCACATGTGTAGATATGTGGTGCACTTACAGTAAAAGCAGTCGCCTACTTCTAACCACCATGATTATCATGGCCTGTACCACGTGTACTAGGGATAAGCAAAGAAAAATCTTAATACTATTGGGCTGTTTGCTGATTTATTCTCTTGAAGAATTCTTAATAACGCTATTTAAGGTGACTATATATGAAAAACATAAGCTTTAATGACGGTATAAATATATAGAAATACAGGGTGATCCAAAAGTCCCGCACTATTTTAAAAATTAATAACTCCGCGAATATTTGCGCTAGAGCAATGCGGTAAACACCATTGTGTTCAGGATGCAATGGGATTTTTTATGGCAAATAATGAAAAATTCGAAATTGATTTTAGTTACAATTTTATTCGCCAGATGGCGCTCTACCAGAATCAGAGATTCAGCGGCCAAATTGTTTGATAAATTGAAAAATATAACTGATCGACACGTATTTTTCCTTTTTGAATACCAGGAAAGAACCCTAATAATATCAAATTACAAATTAATAAAACACCACTTCGCCAAAAGTATGAAGAATTGGTTAACGATTTTCAAATACAATCAAAGATAGGTAAAATAGGTAAATGCAAATTAAAACATGTAGCAAAAAGAAAATTGATATTTTAGATACGGTTTGTTTTCGAAGATAATAAATTTATAATATTTTTAATTCACAACTCTCACTCAGTATCGATTATATTTATTTTAATTCATTTGAATTATGATGGCACTATTAATAGGATTTCTTGCTATAAGAAATGTGTAGTTTCTTGACTGATTGGCCACCCTTGACTATTTAACTGGATATTTGTCATGATCCAACAAATGAAATATAGAGGGGAGTGACAAAATATATTTGTCGTACTTTATTCCAAATATCATATGGGCTTGTCAAATGTTATCATTGTTTATTATACTGTACACAATTTTAAAAATGTGTCCCCTCAAATAAAAATCATTTTTAGATCGACCTTTTGCGTTTAAAAACGTGGGTACTATTTTTAGGAACCTCTGCCTCTCCTGTGTCGAGCCAATCTTGCTATATGCTTCCGGGGCTTGGTGGCGCCGAAACAGGGATCAGAAGATGGCAACAACTCTAGAGAGAGTGCAGAGGACAGCGGCACTCAGAATCACAGGGGGATATCGCACTACCAGCAGTGGGGCCTTTTTGGTCCTCGCTGGGCTTATTCCCCTGGGATTGAAACTAGAGGAGGAGACCATCAGACAGAAGATCTGGGAGAACAGGGAAGATGCCCTGGGACTTAAAGCGGGGGCCCTGGAATCGAAGAGGGACCCAAGGAAGCCTCAGCAGTGGTTGCCAAAGTGGAATTGGAGTCCTGGAGGGCCGACAGGGATTGGCGCGGAGGTTTTCACTGATGGTAGTAAGTCTGGAACCAATACTGGAGCTGGGGTAGTGATATTCACTAATGGAGAGCTGATCTTCCAAGAAAGTTTAACACTCAGAGTGGACGAATTGGTCTTTTCAGCCGAGCTGGTTGCGATCAGGGTAGCCCTCAGAGTGTGTGCCGAGAAGAACTTCAGTCCGAACCGCCTCTATTCAGATTTTATGTCGGCCCTCGTCGCCATCAATCTGGAGAAAGGGCAACTCGCGCATCAAATAATCCAGGAGCTGAAGATGATGACGCGGGCTCCGGAGCTCCCTTGGTTTAGGAGACACAGCCTCATCGAAGGTAATGAGTTCGCAGACAGGATCGCTAAGGCAGGATGCTTTAGAGGTAGATCACTGAGGACCCCAGTGACCAAGAAAGAAGTTTACGAGGGGTGTTCAGAAAGTATCGCGACTTTTGTGTTTTTCTCAAAAATTATTTATTTATTCATGAATACTTATTTTGTCCCCTTCAAAGTAATCCCATGAGATATTATACACTTGTGCCAACGGTTTTTCCAATCTTCGAAGCACTTCAAAAAATCATTTTTAAAAAATCTTTTTCAGCTCCTCCTTCGTTGCCGTCTTTATCTCGTCAAGCGTAGCGTAATGTCGTCCTTTCATGGGCCTCTTCAGTTTAGGGAACAAGAAAAAGTCACAGGGGGCCAGATCTGGGGAATACGGTGGCTGCGGCATCATTAGTGTGTTGTTTTTGGCCAAAAGGTCGCGCACAAGCAACGATGTATGAGCAGGGGCGTTATCGTGGTGCAAAAGCCAATTTTTGTTCTTCCACAAATCCGGGCCTTTCTGGTGGATTGCTTCGCGCAAATTGCGCATAACTTGCAGGTAATATTCCATATTGACCGTTCTACCCTGTGGCAAGAACTCATGATGCACCACGCCCCTGCAATCGAAGAAAACTGTCAGCAAAACTTTCACATTCGACCGAACTTGGCGCGCTTTTTTCGGTCTTGGTTCGTGCGGCAGCTTCCATTGAGATGATTGAGTTTGGTTTCCACGTCATAACCATAAACCCACGCTTCGTCACCAGTTATGACCCTCTGGAGCAAATTCGGGTCGTCGCGGACAGAGTCCAACATCTCATTAGCAATGTTCATGCGATGCTGTTTTTGGTCGCAATTGAGCAATTTTGGTACGAATTTCGCGGCGACCCGTCTCATGCCCAAATCATTGATAAAAATCGAATGGCACGAACCAATCGATATGTTTAGGTCCTCAGCAACTTCTCTAACGGTGATTCGACGATTGGCCAATATCATTTTCTCCACTTCATTAATTTTTTCGTCTGTTGTTGAAGTGCTCGGGCGTCCGGCACGCTCTTCGTCGTTCACATCTTCTCGACCTTCTGAGAACATTTTGTACCACCGATAAATGTTGCTTCGGTCCAAGGTAGCTTCTCCGTATGCCACAGTCAACATTCGGAATGCATCCGCGCACTTAATTTCGTTTTTCACACAAAATTTGATACAGGTTCTTTGATCCATTTTTTTTTAAATAGGTAAAAATCGAAGACGATCCAAAACACCTGCAAGCAAAGCAGCTGTCAACAATTAAGTGAACATTCAAAATGGCCGAGCTTGTCGGCATAACTGAGAGACATGAGTACCAACATAAAGCCACAAAAAGATCGAAATTCGAATATACGTAACCCGCGAAAATTCAAAAGTCGCGATACTTATTGAACACACCTCGTATAGGAGGATCAGGGGGCACGTCCAGGACTTATGGTTGGACAGATGGAGGAACAGTGTGAAGGGGAGAGAGGTATTCAATGGGGTAACAACACCCAAGTACCTCTGTAAGGTAATGTCCCACAAACTCATTAGGGTAGTTCGGGACATGGGCTCTTCCCCAAGTCTCCACAGATTTAAAATTAAGAGAAACCCTGATTGGGTCTATGGAGAAAGGGATGTGAATGCACGCCACTACGTCTTGGATTGTCCAAGGGTAGTGGGTGTGCAGGAAGAGAGAAGGAGGGCGAGGGGCGCGATCGAGAGTAAGCTGCTGAGAAATCACAGCAAGCTTCTTGAGAAAGCCCACGACGTGGCAGCTGAGCTTTTCCTCAGCTGTGAGTGAACAGAGTCGACCGGGGGTTGCCTCCCCGCGGTCCCTGCTGGACACAGTAGATAGTTTCCTATTTTGCTGTGATTAAAGGCCACCGGTATAGAAATCCTTCCAGACACGTTGTCTGGGAGGTGGTGTTTCCAGGTACAATGTCCAAGCACTAGCTTGGATACCGTTACTTGGCTTATGAGTTGAACAGAATAGCAGCGAAGGGCATGCTTCGCATGCCGGCTTGTGGACCGAAAGGTCTGGGTGGCCATCTGCTTCTAGGGTGTACCAACTGTGCTTAGGTGGGATCCTCCAGTTCTTGTTTATTCTGGATACTGTTTCTATTTCTTTAAAAGTAAGTTTTTTTTCTGTAGCAAGGGTTCTTTTGTGCCTTTTTTCGCTAGCGCATCAGCAGCTTCATTGCCTTCAACGCTAACATGTAAGGGTATCCATTGAAGGTGAATTTTTGAGGTATTGAGAGTTTTTGGAGATAACCAATTATGTTCCTGCTTACTTTGTCTCTAAGTTCCCTTGTGTGACTCAAGTGTTGTATGGCACTTCTACTATCAGTAAGAATCCATATATCGTGATGTTTAGTATTTCTGATGGATTTTAAGGCTTCATAGATGGCTATAAGTTCTGATCTGAATACTGAGCAAAAATCTGGGTTTCTTCTGTTTATTTTCTCAATGCCATTTGTGGTTTTGATGAGACAGCCACTGCCAGTGTGTCCTAGCTCGTCTCTGCTACCATCGGTATAGATAGTTATTACATTTTTTTAGGAATTTTATATTAATTATTTCTAATGATAATTGTTTTAAGTATTCTGGATTTTGGTATTGTTTGTTGGTGGGTTCATTTAAAGTGGCATTAAAAATAACATTTTGTTAGTGGTTCGCATGGAGATATTTTTTTCAGCTAAATAATATTTTTCCACTCTATATTTTAAAAATCCATTTCTTTTGGCCAGGTGGAGAGGGCCTTCTTTTTTGAGTCTTATATTGGGTTCCCAATTAAGTATGTAATTGAAAGTTCTGTGTTTGTTTTCATAACTCTTGATTTTGTTTATATATTTTGGCAGATCGTAGCTTCTTCTATCCTTTAAGGGCATAATGTCTGCCTCGTAAAGTACAATATTATCAGGGCAGGTATTTCGAAGACCTGTAATAATTCTTGTTGCATTAAATTGTATCCTTTCCAGTGTTTTTAGATTTGTTTCAGATGCTGTACCATAGATTTGATATCCATATTCCAAGATAGGTCTCATTAGAGATGTGTAAGTTAATTTTAGTGTTGTTGCTTCAGCTTCCCACTCTTCCTGAAATATATTTCAAGATTTTTAGTCGGTCTCTTCCTTTTCTAACAACTCCTTCAATATGTTTACTGGAGTAAATTTCTGGATCCAGGGTGTAGCCGAGATATTCAGGATGTTTATTATATTGCAATTGTTGTTCTTTCAGAATAATATTTGGTCTTATTTTGTATAGTTTCTTATCGGTAGTAAAAAGACAGGTTTCAGATTTTTGGGGGTTAAATTCTAATTTATGTTTATTAGCAAATTATTCTATGTGGAGAAGAGTCTTGTTCAAATCTCTTTCAGCTTTTTTCCAGTTAGTGTTGCTGCTCCATAGAATAATGTCATCAGCGAAAAGTCCAATATTGGTTTTATGTGAAAAATTTCTTCTATGCCTGCAATAAATAGGGTGAAGAGAGTTGGGCTAAGGACTGATCCTTGTGGTAATCCTTGGTACAATTTGAAGGTTTTAGATAGAGTGCCATTATATTTGACCCCGATGTATATATTTTATATAAGGGAATCATTTATCCAAGTTATAGCTTTTCCATCAATTTTGAAATGTTTGTATAATTTTGTCATTAACTTGTTTTTCCATACCTTATCAAAAGCTTGTGTAAGGTCTAAAAAGCAGCTATGATGTGGTTAGTTGGTTTTTTGTTTTGTGCATCTTTTACCTTTTGTGTGAAAAATAAGAGTTGGTCTATTGTCCCATGTCCTTTCCTAAATCCATATTGTTCTTCTGGTAAGAGATTTCTTGTGTCGGGGTGGTAGGTGAGTCGTCTGAGTATAATATATCTCCATTAATTTGCAACAAATATTTGTGAGGGAGATAGGTCGGTAGTTTTTTGGGTCATCAGCAGATTTGTCAAGTTTTCAATGGGAATTATTGTTGCATTTTTACAGTCTTGAGGCAATTTTCCAGTTTTCCAGGAGTTATTGAAAATATTGAGAAGTCTTTCTTTGCCAATTTTGCCCAAGTTTGATATCATTTGGCCATGGATTCCATCTGGCCCAGGAGTCTTGTTTAGGTCAGTGTTTTCAAATGCATAAGCTATAGCTCTTTCATATTGTTTTTTTCATGGAAAATATTATGAGTGCTGGTGACATTTTTACAGTCATGAATAATCTTTCGGGCCTTTTTTCAACCTTGATTTTACTACTTATTTGATATGAATTACCTAAAAGATTGGCAGCAATTTTGTCATTAGTTGCTGGTGTACCATCTGTATTCTTAATCATATTTGTGTTTTCAGTTTGTGGCTGGACTCTGTCAATTTGTTTTGCCAAATTCCAAAGTTTTGTATTTGGGTTTCTTGGGTTCAGGTTTTCACAGGTTTGTTTCCATTTTTCCCTTTTCACATTTACGTATAATCTTTTTATTTTTGCAATCACAATGTTCAGTTCAGTTCTACAATTTGTTTGGTTTTAGGTGCACTTTTTTGTAGTTCATTTCTTTTAGTTATAAGTGTTTGAATATTTTTTGCCTGGTGTGTATAATTTGGAAATTATTTCTTAATATTACCTCTTGGTATTGAAACTTTGGCTGCTTCAATAATGGTGTTTTCGAAAGATATCATATTAGCCTTTTTGAAGTTCCAGAATTTTTCTTAATTGAGCTAGTTTTGGTCTTGGTGCTAATTTATATCAAATTAGGCAAATGATCACTTCCAAAACTTTTTAATATTTGCTATTTGCATTTGTGGAAAATGTCAGGATAGTAAAAACTTATATCAAGGGCTTGTGCAGTATTATAGCTTGTAGGAATGATGGGTAGGATTCCCATCATTTAAGCAAATGAAGGCATTGTCGTCAAATATGTTTGATAGTATTTTGCCTCTTGGGTTTGGTGTGGAACATCCTCATAGTTGATGTTTGGCATTAAGGTCACCTACAATAATAGTGTTGTCTGTAAGAAATTGAGCCATTGTTCCATCGTCAATAAATGTATTGTTTAGAGGGTGATACATATTGTATATGTTGATGGCTTTGTTTTGATTGAGGTAGACTTTGATACCTTGGGCTTGGAGGTCTAATGTGTTTGGAATATTAATGGCTATGTCCTCATAGTACAAATTATTGATTAAAATGCTAGGCCACCCCCTTTAACAGCATATACAGATGGATCTTCAGACCTTACCCTGAGTAATGGAGGGGCCGGAATTAACATAATACTGCAAGATGAAACAAACATCAAAATCAAAGAAGGAGCAGGACATATTTCGTCAAACTTCACTTGTGAACTGACAGCTATCTGGAAAGCCCTTGAGGTATGCCTTAACCATCCATCCCTGCATCAAGCAGAAGGAATTTTTAATATACAACGACTCCATATCCGCTCTAGTAGCAATTCAGAAGGGCAATACTAAAATCACACAGAAAATACACTCGTTACTTACCCAACTGGAACCATTGGAGAATAACTGCATTCTACATTGGATCCCTGCCCATGCTGGGATCGGGGGTAATGAAATGGCATTTAAATTGGCAAAGGAAGCAAGAAAGTTGAGCCAAAGGAAAGAACAAATGTCATTATTTGACGCTGATTCTTTGTCAAAATACAAGATAATTAAACAAAAAATAAGAAAAGATCAAAATGCGAAATAAACTCTGAGAGAAAAATGACAAAAACTATAACAAGACTTAGAACAAAACACTATAAAGGAATGACAATACATCCAGATGGCACAAGAACCTATAGGACATGCAACAACTGTCCTGGGGTGGATCTAACACCTACCCACATATTCTCATGCCCAGCAATGGCCGCAGCCTTGCAGAAAATTGACATAGACCCAGAGCAGCAGCTTTACACACCCAAGATAGTGGACATTGCTGCTGCTGTGATGGAGACGCATGGATACATCTAAGGCTCTTTATTGGACACAACAACAACAACGGCATTCCAGAGTAAAATAAATTATCAGAGATAGATACATATTTTTCAAATGAATTAAAATAAATATAATCGATTCTGAGTGAGAGTTGTGAATTAAAAATATTATAAATTTATTATCTTCGGAAACAAACCGTATCTAAAATATCAATTTTCTTTTTGCTACATGTTTTAATTTGCATTTACCTATTTTACATATCTCTGATTGTATTTGAAAATCGTTAACCAATTCTTCATACTTTTGGCGAAGTGGTGTTTTATTAATTTGTAATTTGATATTATTAGGGTTCTTTCCTGGTATTCAAAAAGGAAAAAATACGTGTCGATCAGTTATATTTTTCAATTTATCAAACAATTTGGCCTCTGAATCTCTGATTCTGGTAGAGCGCCATCTGACGAATAAAATTGTAACTAAAATCAATTTCGAATTTTTCATTATTTGCCATAAAAAATCCCATTGCATCCTGAACACAATGGTGTTTACCGCATTGCTCTAGCGCAAATATTTTCGCGGAGTTATTAATTTTTAAAATAGTGCGGGACTTTTGGATCACCCTGTACTTATGATTAATGTATCTAGCAATGATATTACTCAAACAATTAATTAAAATATCAAAATATTATTATAAAATTTGAATTTAAATTAAAAAAGGCATATTCTGACCACGAGCACATGAGCTTTTTAGATGGTAGAGCGTCATCTAGTGGAACAGAAATCAACTAAAACGTTGATTTAGCTTGTTCCCTGATATGATAAAAGAGAAAATGTACTGGGATCAGGTTGGTAAATTTACAGTCTCTCATTAGAAGGTACTCTCGATTGATTTATATATTAAACCTCTATGAAAATTTGAAACTATTATAGACGTGTATGATTCTTTTAAAAATAAAACAATTTCTACTGCCCTTACTGCAATAGAAAGATTAATGGGAGGGCCCCTGGTTCATCAGTGGTGAACCCTCCCACTGGTTTCGCCAGTTTAATCTACCATACCGCTGTTATATTACATTTTTCGATTTTCCTTTTATAGTGATACTGATGCTAGACTCTTGGAATGGGTATTTTAGATGAACTATGGAATATAACAGCGGTATGGTAGATTAAACTGGCGAAACCGCTGGGAGGGTTCACCACTAATGAACCAGGCCCTCCCATTAATTTTTCCATTGCAGTAAGGACAGTAGATATTGTTTATTTTTAAAAGAATCATACGCGTCTATAATAGTTTCGAATTTTCATAACATATGGCGCGCTAATGCATAGTAATTAACCCTCTATCTCTATTATTATAAAAGATCAATATTTTGTCTACTGTGGCAAATTTTAATTACACTGGTTAACAACATTTTCTACCAAGAAAACCTAATGGAATTTCTAATGTAACTTTTAATGCTGACCTCAAAATTCTGATGAGAAAATTTCCATCAACCATGGTTTTTATGTGACAACCTTTATTCAGTATTGAGATAAACAGAGTAATAAATTCAAGCAATGTTATGTAAGCATCTTTTTGCATAAACCTTATTAAATTACACTGGTTAACTAAATATTATTTTTATTTGTCCCAAAGCATTTTATCTTTTGATGTAACTTTTTGTGCTAATTCTAAAATATACCAATAGTTTTTTTTCTATCACGCAAGGTTTCTGTGAGACACCTAATTGAAGTTTGAAAATATTTATTTAATATATAGCCCTCTACCAACGAAATATATTTATTTTATTGAAAAGTAGTGACAGTGGATTTTCTTCTATACTTTGCTTGTGGTACATCCCTCTTGAGTGTCCAGCAGTATTCAGCAAGCATACTGGGACTCCATTTACCTTGGTACCGCTTCTCCATGCTTGATATATCTTGATGAAACCTCTCACCATGCTCATCATTAACTGCACCAATATTGTTCAGAAATCTAGATGTGAATGCAGGAAATAATTCTTGAGAGACATGTTACATCCCGGTGCTTTGTAGGAAAGTAAGATAAATCTAGATGTGAATGTAGAAAATGGTTCTTGAGAGACATGTTACTTCCCAGTGCTTTGTCGGAAAGTAAGAGTTCATTAACTAACTCACTGTAGTTTTCTGCCCTATAACATTTCCCAAAAGTTCTTACAAACGTTTCTAAAAGAATTCCATGCTGCTGATTCAACTTCGATTAAGCTATCTTTAACATTCCCATCCTGTAGCAATTCTCGAATCCGAAGTCCAATGAAAATGCCTTCTTTAATTTTCCCATCACTTATGCTAGGAATATTTGCTTCAAATAGGCAAATCCAACAGCATTTGGATTCATTGCCTTGACAAAGTTCATTAAACCCAGTTTAATATGTAATGGTGGTAAGTCTATATTTTTAGATTTGACAAATGGAAAATTGAAATTTTTGTAATTCCTGGAGTAAAGGTTTTGGTTATAATGCCTGTTTCTACTCTTCCACTCACACAGAAAACAACAGAATTTTGTATATCAAGCTATACACCAAGCAAGAAAGATATGCTTTTCAAGTCACCACAGATTTTACAGCTGTATCTGTCGTATTCTACTTTTCAAGAGCAGTTTCATGCTTTCGTAATTCTCTTTCATGTTGAATGTGTGTGCTATTGGCACCGATGGGAACTTAATACCGTTGTAGAGGAATCAATGAATAAGCCTCACTCTTCTGTATTATGTTGATTAACAAGTGCATTCATTAAAATAGCAACATAATTGCAGTACACGGAGTCATTTTATTGCGAGAAGATATCTTGAAATTCAGCTTGTCGTTTTAGAAAAAAAAAAACTAAACATAATTTTGTGTCCTGATGCAGCAGATTCCAACCTTTTAATTTATAAGCTAAATTTTCACATCTGTTTTTTTTTTTTTGATAAATGAAAATAACGTACGAGGTCATTTTAAAATCTCCTTTAGTTAAGTATGAAGTTCGGATGGAATATGTGCTCTTAAATTTGGGTCATCCTACTCTTGCGCATGACTATTTGAATCATCGTCACTAAATGTAACATTTTCGGGAGGCTGTGGCACAGGTAAATCATCACTATGAAGAACTGGTCTCACATCAGATGGCAAATCTGGATATTTAATTGTATGTTTTATTTAGATATAATATCTTTAGCTTTTGTGTCGAACAAAAACAACAGTCTGAATGATGGTATTTTGGTTCCCTCCATACCATTGTAACCGCAAAAGACATACGGCCTTTACCTTTAATCCACCTTGTAAGAGGCCGAGCATAAGCTAAGCAACAATGATGAGGCTCCAAGTCTCATCTTGGTCACCCACTTTACATCCAAAATAAAGTTCATAGCACTTTATGATGAGCGGTGTTTCGTCTTTGGGCTTTGAAAGTTAATTCTCCACAGATCTAACAGAAAGCATCTAGATTATTCACACAACACCTGACGACACACGGACAGGTACGTACGCGGACTCTATATCGTCCCATCTCTGTGCACCAGGTACGTACACGGACTCTATAACGTCCCATCTCCGTGCACCAGGTACGTACACAGACTCTATAACGTCCCATCTCTGTGCACCAGGTACGTACACGGACTCTATAACGTCCCATCTCTGTGCACCAGGTACGTACACGGACTCTATAACGTCCTTTCTCTGTGCACTAGGTACGTGCACGGGACTCTATAACGTCCCATCTCTGTGCACCAGGTACGTACATGGACTCTATAACGTCCCATCTCCGTGCACCAGGTACGTACACAGACTCTATAACGTCCCATCTCTGTGCACCAGGTACGTACACGGACTCTATAACGTCCCATCTCTGTACACCAGGTACGTACACGGACTCTATAACGTCCCATCTCTGTGCACCAGGTACGTACGCGGACTCTATATCGTCCCATCTCTGTGCACCAGGTACGTACACGGACTCTATAACGTCCCATCTCTGTGCACCAGGTACGTACGCGGACTCTATATCGTCCCATCTCTGTGCACCAGGTACGTACACGGACTCTATAACGTCCCATCTCCGTGCACCAGGTACGTACACAGACTCTATAACGTCCCATCTCTGTGCACCAGGTACGTACACGGACTCTATAACGTCCCATCTCTGTGCACCAGGTACGTACACGGACTCTATAACGTCCTTTCTCTGTGCACTAGGTACGTGCACGGGACTCTATAACGTCCCATCTCTGTGCACCAGGTACGTACATGGACTCTATAACGTCCCATCTCCGTGCACCAGGTACGTACACGGACTCTATAACGTCCTATCTCTGTGCACCAGGTACGTACACAGACTCTATAACGTCCCATCTCTGTACACCAGGTACGTACACGGACTCTATAACGTCCCATCTCTGTGCACCAGGTACGTACACGGACTCTATAACGTCCCATCTCTGTGCACCAAGTGCGTGCACGGGACTCTATAACGTCCTATCTCTGTGCACCAGGTACGTACACGGACTCTATAACGTCCTATCTCTGTGCACCAGGTACGTACACAGACTCTATAACGTCCCATCTCTGTACACCAGGTACGTACACGGACTCTATAACGTCCTATCTCTGTGCACCAGGTACGTACATGGACTCTATAACGTCCCAAACGGGGCTGACTACGTCGTGAAATAGACTGTAGACAAGGTCACTACGGCCTGTTTGTACTTCTGGTCATTGAAGGGAAATCCTTGTATCTGCAGAAATATGTTTACAATCTAGTACATTTATTTACACTGGGCATTATTTAGTGAAACCCAGATACTGTAGAATTCTAATAAAACAACCATGTACGGAGTACAACTTAGCCCTAACATTGCAAAAGAGATACGAAAGTGTTGTACTATCGGTAACTTATCTCCCGAGCCTGGGTATATACCAGGTGTTGTTCTTGGCATTCCTACAGGATTCCTGAGATGTCTTCGGCATTCTTCCCTGCACTGCTTCTGCTCATCTCCTTGGTGAGAACTCAACCTCTCTCCTTCTATATATTTATTAGAGTTTCAAGGACAAACTTCATTATCATAAATAAAAAACAAATCGCTGAGGGAAGCGTTTTTTTTTCTTCATTTTTTTTTAATAACGAAAATACAAGCTTTCGGGCTCAACATCTCTTCGACAGGTATAACTACGTTACTATTACTTTTAAGACATCGAACAAATATATAAATAAATATAATCCGTATTTGCATATATATATCTCATATTTCCTATTTCTTTGTTTGTATATACAAAATAGAACTTCCCTGTAAAAGACACCTAGTTGCAGAGCCAAAGTGTCCTTTAGAGAGAGATGTCCTCTTATTGGAGAGTTGCCAAATAGTAAAAATGGTTATTTTGCAAATGAAAACTGTCCTTTGTAGAGACGTTTTCTCTAGCGCGAGTGTCCTCTCATAGAGGTTCTTCTGTATATGGATTTGTTTGATTTCTTAAAAGTTTTAGTAGCGTAGTTATACTTGTTGAAGGGATGTTGAGTCTGAAAACTTGTATTACGGATATATGTAAAAAGGAAACTTTTCCCTCAGTGAATTGTCTTTTATTTATAATTTCACCGTAGGTATTGTAATATTAACGAACTCAAATATCATGATGGCAGTATGGCTGGCACTTATGTCGATTTCGGTTGATATTTCGACATAGAGTATTGTCTTCGTCAGGATGAAGAAACTTGCCTAGACGTTAAAAATCAACATTCTACAGTCAATCTAACAATCTAGGTCACCATTCTCTTTTACTGCTAGGTTACTGAGTGAAGTGTTGGAAATATTTGTATATAAGCTGAGGGGGATAACAATAAGTTCGCATATTGTTTGTTAAAGTTAACAAAATACAAATATTAAATACTTAATCAAGTACTCCGAGAAAAGTTTCTTCTATAGTTTATTATCATTAGCAAGATTTCGAGTTAAAGAACTTTTCTACACGCATTTCTTCCAAATACTCGTACTTGGAGCAAACGCATGTGCAGAAGAATTCTTAAACTCGAAAGTTTGCCAAAAAATGATAATAAATTAAAAAACGAACTTTTTCGGAGTATTTGATTAAGTATTTAATATTTTGTTAATTTTAACAAACAACATGAGAACTTATTGTTATCCCTCTCAGTTTAGTATTTGAAATATTTTTCTGCAATTTCAAACGCGATGAAAAATACAAATATTCAAGATTTGTGGAGAAATTGTTTTTAAAGAGGAGAATATATATTGTTCAAGAAATGAAACTATTAAGGCAAGAATTTTTCTTTTCAAATAGAACACACTTCCTTATAGGAGGGCCTGACTCATCAGTAGTGAACCCTCCTAGGCGTTTCGTCAGTTTAATCCACCATACCGCTTTTTAGAGCTCTACTTTTATATTGGACGATTCTATTTATATATGCGGCGCTGTGGAGTTGAATTTTTGCCATCGTGTTTTATCAAACTATGGAAATAAGATTTGAGGACAGTAGAATTGCGTGCAAATATTTGCATCAGTCTAAGCTCTTCCACAAATAATTCAAACAAGGCTAGTTATACATATATTAAACACAACGCGCGCCATCTATATTTAAAAAAATAAACCATTAAAGTCCTCTCATTAATTTTTCCATCGCAGTAAGGGATAGTTAGGAAGGGTGTTTCTAAAAGAAAAATCCGTGCCTCAATATTTCAATATCTACAGAGGGTGTTCCATTTTTTAAATATCGATTTTGCAATGCTATAGCTCGCGAAAGAAGTGCACGATTCGCGTGATGTTATATTTATTCGAAAGAACAAGCATTGATTTATATTTCATAAAAAAATATTTTTAAATAATCGAAATAACTTGGGGTTTTATAGCATATGGTGGCAGTCAGAGCAACTTTAGACGATCATTTAAATCATGAACATAGAGGCTACCTGGCCGGCATTCATAGTTCTAAATTAAAGATACTTCGGTCAGTAAATCTTTTTATTATCTCGACTTTTCGACACAACTATTTTGCTCCTGACGAAGACAAAAGTTTTGTCGAAACGCCAAGATAATAAAAATAAATATATTGGCCGAAGTATCTTTAATTTTTAAGATCATTTCAATGACATTATAAGATGGACCTTTATAGCATTTTGCGGCGACAAAATAAAATTTAATATACTTCCAAACCACGCAGATGTCTGGTATTTTATATACTCGCTCATTACCGATGACATTGCAATTGTACAAAATTTCAGATTTCTAAGTGACCATAGTTAACGGGAATAGTAACCTATTCGATATTTATTTATTTAAATAATACTAAAATTGTCGTTTATTAAAAACTAGTCATAAAACATAGATACTTTTACAACTTTTCTTCATTTAATTAAAATTAAAGATGTTTCTCCTCTCATTCTTAGAATGCTTCCTCTTTGAAATATCCTCTCAAAAGGTTATTATTTTGATTAAGATGATTTGTAAAATATTTGTAGAAGTTGAAAGATGCGTATGGTTATCTCAATTGTATCCTCTACATTATTGTACAGCAAAGTGTTTATTATATTTAATGTATAGATTGTTAATATTTTGATAAATTTATATTATTTATATATTTTGCTACTCTAGAATCTTCTCTCATTGCTTAACTTGTATCTTATAAATGTTGATTTGTGTTTGTGTCTTCAATATATTGCTGTGTCATCCTGAAGTTTGTCTTTCCTGATTTTCTATGTTACCATATATTGGATACATTTGACTCTGTTCTTTCTAACACTTGTAGTTACTCAAGGACTCAAATATATCGTATCTAGTTAGGCCTCTGTTGCTTAAATTGGATACCATTTCATCTGTGTTGATTATGAACAATATTTAACTAAATATTCTAGTAAAAGTAATTCCACCTACTACTTATGTCTTCTTGCTGCAGAAGTCACCCATGGTGGTGTTTGGTCGCTCTGTTCTCAAAAGATAGCTTGGACGCTAAAGATCACTTGGTCGCTCATCACAAAAGATAGGTTGGTCGCGATAGATCATTTGGTCGCTGTGGTCTCAAAGGATCACTTGGTCGCTCTGTTTTCAAAATAAATCTTGGTCGCTAAAGATCACTTGGTCGCTCTGTTTTCAAAATAAATCTTGGTCGCTAAAGATCACTTGGTCGCTCATCACAAAAGATAGTTGGTCGCGATAGATCATTTGGTCGCTTTGGTCTCAAAGGATCACTTGGTCGCTCTGTTTTCAAATAAATCTTGGTCGCTAAAGATCACTTGGTCGCTCTGTTTTCAAAATATATCTTGGTCGCTAAAGATCACTTGGTCGCTAAAGATACTTGGTCGCTTTGGTCTCAAAAGATCACTTGGTCGCTAAAGATTACCAGGTCGCTAAAGATCACTTGGTCGCTATATTCTCAAAATATAGCTTGGTCACTAAAGATCACTTGGTCGCTAAAGATCACTTGTTCGCTCTGGTCTCAAAAGATCACTTGGTCTCAAAAGATCACTTGGTCGCGAAAGATCACTTGGTCGCTCTGGTCTCGAAAGATTACTTGGTCACTAAAGATCACTTGGTCGCTCTGGTCTCAAAAGATCACTTGGTCACTAAGGATCACTTGGTCGCGAAAGATCACTTAGTCGCTCTGGTCTCAAAAGATATCTTGGTCGATAAAGATCACTTGGTCGCTAAAGATTACTTAGTCGCGAAAGATCACTTGGTCGCTAAAGATTACTTGGTCGCGAAAGATCACTTGGTCGCTAAAGATTACTTGGTCGCGAAAGATCACTTGGTCGCTAAAGATCACTTGGTCGCTCTGGTCTCAAAAGATATCTTGGTCGCTAAAGATCACTTGGTCGCTAAAGATTACTTGGTCGCGAAAGATCACTTGGTCGCTAAAGATCACTTGGTCGCTCTGGTCTCAAAAGATATCTTGGTCGATAAAGATCACTTGGTCGCTGAAGATTACTTGGTCGCTAAAGATCACTTGGTCGCTCTGGTCTCAAAAGATATCTTGGTCGATAAAGATCACTTGGTCGCTGAAGATTACTTGGTCGCGAAAGATCACTTGGTCGCTAAAGATTACTTAGTCGCGAAAGATCACTTGGTCGCTAAAGATTACTTGGTCGCGAAAGATCACTTGGTCGCTAAAGATCACTTGGTCGCTCTGGTCTCAAAAGATATCTTGGTCGCTAAAGATCACTTGGTCGCTCTGGTCTCAAAAGATATCTTGGTCGCTAAAGATCACTTGGTCGCTAAAGATTACTTGGTCGCGAAAGATCACTTGGTCGCTAAATATCACTTGGTAGCTCTGTTCTCAAAATAATCACTTGGTCACTAAAGATTACTTGGTGGCGAAAGATCACTTGGTCGCTCTGGTCTCAAAGATCACTTGGTCGCTAAAGATTACTTGGTCGCTAAAGATCACTTGGTCGCTCTATTCTCAAAAGATAGCTTGGTCGCTAAAGATCACTTGGTCGCTAAAGATAACTTGGTCGCTAAAGATCACTTGGTCGCTCTGGTCTCAAAAGATATCTTGGTCGCTAAAGATCACTTGGTCGCTCTGGTCTCAAAAGATATCTTGGTCGCTAAAGATCACTTGGTCGCTAAAGATTACTTGGTCGCGAAAGATCACTTGGTCGCTAAATATCACTTGGTAGCTCTGTTCTCAAAATATCACTTGGTCACTAAAGATTACTTGGTGGCGAAAGATCACTTGGTCGCTCTGGTCTCAAAAGATCACTTGGTCGCTAAAGATTACTTGGTCGCTAAAGATCACTTGGTCGCTCTATTCTCAAAGATAGCTTGGTCGCTAAAGATCACTTGGTCGCTAAAGATAACTTGGTCGCTAAATATCACTTGGTCGCTAAAGATCACTTGGTCTCTCTGTTCTCAAAAGATAGCTTGGTCGCTAAAGATCACTTGGTCGCTCTGTTCTCAAAAGATAGCTTGGTCGCTAAAGATCACTTGGTCGCTCTGTTTTCAAAAGATAGCTTGGTCGCTAAAGATCACTTGGTCGCTCTGTTCTCAAAAGATAGCTTGGTCACTAAAGATCACTTGGTCGCTAAAGATCACTTGGTCGATCTGTTCTCAAAATATCACTTGGTCGCTAAAGATCACTGGTCGCTCTCTCTGTATCAAAAGATCGCCTTGATCGCTCCTAAATCGCTAGAGTTGATCGATTGATTGCCCCGATTGCTAAAGTGAAGATATCATTGTTGAATGGAAGTCTTGGCGAGGGGAGCGTGATGGAATTAAGAATAGAAGTTAGGCTTTGCTTTAATATTATATATATTCAACACAGTCTAAATTTATAAATAGGTTGATAGAAAAAGGACTGGAAATAAATCAATGGCTTGAAAATTATCAAGCTTTTTTTCCCTATAAAATAATTATATTTACAGCAAAGTGTTTATTATATTTAATGTATAGATTGTTAATATTTTGATAAATTTATATTATTTATATATTTTGCTACTCTAGAATCTTCTCTCATTGCTTAACTTGTATCTTATAAATGTTGATTTGTGTTTGTGTCTTCAATATATTGCTGTGTCATCCTGAAGTTTGTCTTTCCTGATTTTCTATGTTACCATATATTGGATACATTTGACTCTGTTCTTTCTAACACTTGTAGTTACTCAAGGACTCAAATATATCGTATCTAGTTAGGCCTCTGTTGCTTAAATTGGATACCATTTCATCTGTGTTGATTATGAACAATATTTAACTAAATATTCTAGTAAAAGTAATTCCACCTACTACTTATGTCTTCTTGCTGCAGAAGTCACCCATGGTGGTGTTTGGTCGCTCTGTTCTCAAAAGATAGCTTGGACGCTAAAGATCACTTGGTCGCTCATCACAAAAGATAGGTTGGTCGCGATAGATCATTTGGTCGCTGTGGTCTCAAAGGATCACTTGGTCGCTCTCTTTTCAAAATAAATCTTGGTCGCTAAAGATCACTTGGTCGCTCTGTTTTCAAAATAAATCTTGGTCGCTAAAGATCACTTGGTCGCTCATCACAAAAGATAGGTTGGTCGCGATAGATCATTTGGTCGCTGTGGTCTCAAAGGATCACTTGGTCGCTCTGTTTTCAAAATAAATCTTGGTCGCTAAAGATCACTTGGTCGCTCTGTTTTCAAAATATATCTTGGTCGCTAAAGATCACTTGGTCGCTAAAGATAACTTGGTCGCTTTGGTCTCAAAAGATCACTTGGTCGCTAAAGATTACCAGGTCGCTAAAGATCACTTGGTCGCTCTATTCTCAAAATATAGCTTGGTCACTAAAGATCACTTGGTCGCTAAAGATCACTTGTTCGCTCTGGTCTCAAAAGATCACTTGGTCTCAAAAGATCACTTGGTCGCGAAAGATCACTTGGTCGCTCTGGTCTCGAAAGATTACTTGGTCACTAAAGATCACTTGGTCGCTCTGGTCTCAAAAGATCACTTGGTCACTAAGGATCACTTGGTCGCGAAAGATCACTTAGTCGCTCTGGTCTCAAAAGATATCTTGGTCGATAAAGATCACTTGGTCGCTGAAGATTACTTGGTCGCGAAAGATCACTTGGTCGCTAAAGATTACTTAGTCGCGAAAGATCACTTGGTCGCTAAAGATTACTTGGTCGCGAAGATCACTTGGTCGCTAAAGATTACTTGGTCGCGAAAGATCACTTGGTTGCTAAAGATCACTTGGTCGCTCTGGTCTCAAAAGATATCTTGGTCGCTAAAGATCACTTGGTCGCTAAAGATTACTTGGTCGCGAAAGATCACTTGGTCGCTAAAGATCACTTGGTCGCTCTGGTCTCAAAAGATATCTTGGTCGATAAAGATCACTTGGTCGCTGAAGATTACTTGGTCGCTAAAGATCACTTGGTCGCTCTGGTCTCAAAAGATATCTTGGTCGATAAAGATCACTTGGTCGCTGAAGATTACTTGGTCGCGAAAGATCACTTGGTCGCTAAAGATTACTTAGTCGCGAAAGATCACTTGGTCGCTAAAGATTACTTGGTCGCGAAAGATCACTTGGTCGCTAAAGATCACTTGGTCGCTCTGGTCTCAAAAGATATCTTGGTCGCTAAAGATCACTTGGTCGCTCTGGTCTCAAAAAGATATCTTGGTCGCTAAAGATCACTTGGTCGCTAAAGATTACTTGGTCGCGCAAGATCACTTGGTCGATAAATATCACTTGGTAGCTCTGTTCTCAAAATATCACTTGGTCACTAAAGATTACTTGGTGGCGAAAGATCACTTGGTCGCTCTGGTCTCAAAGATCACTTGGTCGCTAAAGATTACTTGGTCGCTAAAGATCACTTGGTCGCTCTATTCTCAAAGATAGCTTGGTCGCTAAAGATCACTTGGTCGCTAAAGATAACTTGGTCGCTAAATATCACTTGGTCGCTAAAGATCACTTGGTCTCTCTGTTCTCAAAAGATAGCTTGGTCGCTAAAGATCACTTGGTCGCTCTGTTCTCAAAAGATAGCTTGGTCGCTAAAGATCACTTGGTCGCTCTGTTTTCAAAGATAGCTTGGTCGCTAAAGATCACTTGGTCGCTCTGTTCTCAAAAGATAGCTTGGTCACTAAAGATCACTTGGTCGCTAAAGATCACTTGGTCGATCTGTTCTCAAAATATCACTTGGTCGCTAAAGATCACTTGGTCGCTCTCTCTGGTATCAAAAGATCGCCTTGATCGCTCCTAAATCGCTAGAGTTGATCGATTGATTGCCCCGATTGCTAAAGTGAAGATATCATTGTTGAATGGAAGTCTTGGCGAGGGGAGCGTGATGGAATTAAGAATAGAAGTTAGGCTTTGCTTTTAATATTATATATATTCAACACAGTCTAAATTTATAAATAGGTTGATAGAAAAAGGACTGGAAATAAATCAATGGCTTGAAAATTATCAAGCTTTTTTTCCCTATAAATAATTATATTTTTGGGTTCACCTGCGTTTGTTTTAAAAAATCTTGTTTTAAAAAAACTTTCCCAATTCCTTCTGTAATTTTAAAAAAATATTTTAAGAATCAAAAATATCTAACCAGGAAAATATTATCTGTAATAAAAGTAAAACTAAACGTTCGTATTTTAGTGTTAAGAAAATATATTTTATTTATTTGTGACAGTTGAAGCAGAGTTAGAGAGAGAAATGGTCTAGGAATAATTTGTTTATTTATCCTGGAAGAGGAACATGTTGTCAGAAAGTGGTTCTCTGATCCTAGCTATGGAGCCGAGCAGCTAAGAAACGTTGGCTGATGCCAAAAAGAAGGTGACAGTGAATGGGGAATATAATCCACCTATTTTCATCTCTTTATCACCATTTCGAGGGCCACTGCTGTTGTTCCACAGAAGGAATTTAAACTAATTCATCAATCGAGGTGGATTTCATCTCGATATCCTCTGTGTGATTAAGGAAACTCGCCATATTATTACGATGAAAGACAAACCTCATACACACACACAGCAATTTATTTATTTATTTCAATTTAAAGCGCTATGTCCCCCTAGGAACACTTGCGCTGTCATACATGTATGCCTTTACATTACATATACATATAAATACAATAATTTAAGCCGTAAAGAGAACAGTCATATGATATTAACAAGGAGAAAGATATAAAAACGATAAAGCTATATATGTTATTCTCCAATCATCTACAGTATTCCACCATGTAGATGTGCCCAATGTAGTGTCTGCAGGTCCAAGGACTCCCATTCCTCAGCCAGGAATGCAAGGAAGACGACGACTGCCCCAAATCCCACTGTTGCATATTGGAACGTAAACTGATCCTCTTCACCAAGGGCAAATGTGTGGAGCGTCCAGATGAAGGTAAACAACCATTCCTGGCTAATATAACTGATTCCATGTTTATACGTATTGAGGCTATGCAAATTTGTATTGTTATCTGATATCTTAGGGGTATCTCAACCTCTGAATTAGAGGTTTTGTGTATGTAAATCATTTCTTCTTCTCTTCTGATTATGTACTATTGAATGGAGGCATCCTAGTTGGTTCCTGGCATTTGAGAGTTTTCTGAGAATTTTACTCTTCCGAGCTGATCAGACGTAGGTGGATTCTCTATCTGCCAGGTTTGAAGCTATCGGCTTCTCTTCAGTAAACAGGCGGTTTATAGCCCCGCTTCCAACATTCCGCTAGATGTACTAATAAATTAACCTAAATTAGATTCTTAACCTTAAGTATTTACATGCATATATAGGCAGACTGGGAGACTATCGGCTAAGTCAGCTGAATTCAGGCTGTTAGTTCTTTCTCATCCGAGCTGGTGACCGCCATCGGAGAGGCGGCTCGGGAAGTAAACCTGTCAACAGCAGCGGTTGTCAGGTCGCCCTCAATGACCTCTTATCGCAGATGACCTCTCTCTGCAGAGAAGATTCATCTAATGTTTGTGAACACTAAATTGTGTAAGGATAATAAAGCACGTCCCTGTGAATCTATACGAAATATAGCATAGGGACGTGCTTTATATACACGGTAGGATCAAAAGTTCCTGAACTTTTAAAAAATAAAATATAAAATGACCTTAGAATAATGTAAAATCAATTTTACTGTAAAGAACAAAGCCTAAACTATAATTTAATTTAGCAACGCCAGTAAATGTGCATGCATAGTTTTCATTTTAGGCATATTTTTGTTGAAAGTATTTAGCTCGTGTCGGTTTCTGCAATGTCATCATTTGAGCAAAGGGCAAATATTAAATTTTGTGTAAAATTAAAAAAATTATTTCACAGAGATATTAGCATTAATGAATGAAGATTATGAATAGGAAAAATTGTCACGAACGCAAGTTTATTTCTGGTATAAACGTTTTAAAGATGGCCGTATGAGCATCGCAGGTGATTCAAGGTCAGGTCTGACATTGACGTCAACAATGGATCGCAATATTGGACAGGTACGTGATTTAATTGTTGCTGATAGAAAAATTACTATTGATAATATATCAGAAATGCTTGGAATTTCGCATGGTTGTTGCCAAAAAATTATTGGTGAACATTTAAACATGAAAAAAAACTTTTTTTTGTTATTTTATCCCACGAAATTTAACAGATCAACAAAGAGAAACCAGATTTTCAATTTGCAAAGATTTAATTGAAACTGCAAATAATGATCCTCATTTTTTAAAAACAACAATAACTGGTGATGTAACATGGTGTTTTCTTTTGATCCACAAACCAAAAAACAATCACTCGAATGGCACACACCAAGTTCTCCTAGGAAGAAGAAAGTTCGTCTTGACAAGTCCAAAGGAAAAGTAATGCTTGTAGTGTTGTTTGATTATCAAGGACTTGTCTATTATGAATTTATTAAAGAGGGGGTTACTATTAATAAACAGGCATACAAAGAAATACTTGTGCGCCTTCGTGATGCGATAAGAAGAAAAAGAAAACAACTCTTTAAATCAAAACAGTGGAAGTTGCTACCTGATGCCCCTGCTCATAGAGCAATTATTGTTCAAGACTTTTTAGCCAAAAACTCTGTATCTGTCTTTCAGCATCCTTCTTACTCTCCTGATATCGCCCCATGTGATTTCTTCTTCTTTCCAAAACTTAAAATGACGTTAAAAGGGAGGCGCTTTTCATCGTCATCAGAAGTAATTGAAAATGCGACGGTGGAGCTAAACAAGCTTAGAAAAATTGACTTTGAACTAGCATTTCAACAGCTTTTTTCACGCTGGAAAAAATGTGTAGATAACCAAGGCTCCTATTTTGAAAAATTTGATGTTTAAATTACTATACTATGAATAAATAATTAATTTTAAAAAAGTTTGTGAACTTTTTGATCCTACTATCCTTTGATCCTTGATTATCCTCTTTTTTCATTTTATTAATTAATAAATTTAAAGCGAAAGAGTAATCAATTTAATATTTTTGCCTTTTTTTATATCGATCTCTCCAGATGAGTTTCATTTATTATACTTAGGTTTAATGCATCAGCAATTAACTTCACCTATATTTAAGTAGTTTTTGAACATTCTGTGTGCATTATTTATCAGATGAAATTTAAAAGTTATAAGAATTGGTACTTACAGATTTTTTTTTTTGCTAAATTTCGAAAGTTTAGTTTAAAAAAAAAAGAGTTTTAAAAGAAGATTTTTTTATATAAAATACATAAGAGTTTCTCAAGTGAAATGTGGCGAGTCAATTTTTGTAGCTTCTGGCCACATTGATGAGGTGGCCATTTGGGTGTTATTGTAGAAATTTGACGGTCATTTTTAACCGCTCTAGGAAGGCGACCGGCAGGTTGTACTATGACATTGCGGATGTGTCCAGGTCAGACTTGTTACATCGGAGAAGTGGAAGACCTAAAGAGCAGGCACCAGTGTCCTTGCGTCGAGCCCCTCACCTGCAAGGCAGAATATGTCAAGGTTCTTCCTGGAGGGGTGAGATTAATAATACTCTACTCGTATATATCCCAGGATGTACACTTGTTGTTGTTGTTGTCGTGTCCAATGAAGAGCCTCAGATGTCTCCATGCATCTCTCAATGTCCACTATCTTGGGTGTGTAAAGCTGCTGCTCTGGGTCTATGTCAATTTTCTGCAAGGCTTCTCCCCCCCCCCCCCCCCCCGATGTACACTTCATCAAGACATATAAAAATATATCTATTGTCAAGACTCAAAAAGCTATTGACCATCTGTGAAACCATACAGATTCTCAGGTCAGTAAAACCAGTCACAACAACATCTGTTCATCACAACAACGCTTCAACACGATGCTACAGTTCATCGACAGGAGTGATTACCGTGTGATGATGAGCAAGTCCATAGGTAAACATTGACCAGACGTTTTCTATTGGGGACAGATCAGGAGGACGTGCTGGCCAGGGAAGCAGTCGAACATTTTCTGTATCCTGAAGATCCCTACAATGCCAGCAATATGCGGTCATGCGTTATCCTGCTGAAACATAGCGTTTCCAAGGCCTCGGATAATGGATACTGCCACGGGCCTTAACATATCAGAAATATAACCGGGACTGTGTGCCGGGAATGCGAACAATAAGGTGATCGATTCGTGTATCCAATGGCACCCCATCGCTCCAAATTATGGGCCAGTATGACGATGTCAAATCCATGCTGTCAGTGGACCTTCTCCACGATGGCGCCAAACACGGATGCGGCCATCATGGTGCTGCAAACAGAATCTGGATTAGTCTGAAAAATGACGCGACGCCATCCCTGCGTCCAGGTTCGTCGTTGATCACACCATTGAAGACGCTCCTGTCTGTGATGTAGCGCCAAGGGTAGCCGAAGCCATAGTCGCCGAGCTGACAGTCCATGCTGATGCAAACGTCGTCGAACTTTTCGTGCAGACATTTTGTGACTTTACAAACGATCCCATTTCTTGACACTTCGAGGCTCTTTATGTGGCCATACGATCCATTGAGACCATGCGGGTAACATGTCGTTTTTCTCAGCTCTTAGCGATTGCGAGCGAACGTCACACTTAAAGCCACGTGTTTTTTTCGGCTTGTGGATTGAGGAGGTGAATTTAGCTCGATCAATATTTTTCTCATAGCAATAGGAACAGTAAAAAGTGCTTTCAATTGATAAAAAGGGTAGTGCGCTAGAAATTATATCACATACCCTTTACTTCAAATTATCGCACTTATTCTACCCATTGATGGCAGCTGTATTTTATGTAAGTACTAATGCTGTCATGTTAAAAAGTGGCGTATTTAGTTAGAACTCTCTCTTTACAAATTTCATCTATAAAATAAAACGGTGTCAAGACCAAAGAACAGTAACTAGGTGTGACCTATAGGTATGTAGGTATAGCAGCATTGCTAAAATTACCCTAGGAGTTTACATCATAGTTTACTCTTTTATTGGTCTTGTAATAACGAGTTTACAAGGTGGGAAGAGGAGCTTCTTTTTATTAGCATGCACACAAGCTTTCGGACATATCGTCCTTCATCAGGTAAGAGTAATAAACGCGCTGAGGATCCATATATACACAAAGCTGAAAAGAAAATTTACATAACTGCAAAAGATAAAAGTATTTAAAGATATAAAAATAAGAATCAAATATGCTAAAAAGAATATAGGAATTAAATGCTAATAAATCTGGACTAAGTACATATGCACTATGAATGGTGTTAATCAAGGGCAGGTAAATGCAACCTATGGCTATTCACACAACATATGGTATTGTTCTGGTATATCTATATGCCTGTTGATGCTGTTTGTTTTTATTGACACAAATGCCTCTAGTAAAAGTCTTTGATACTTATTATTGATATTGTTGTATAGAATGGATGGCTTTGTTAGATTGAATGTATGACCGGTTTGCATAGAATGACTGTAAATAGGGGAATTTAGGTTTTTATTAGAGATGTTTCTGGAATGCTCAACCATTCTGATGGCGACGGATCTACCCGTCTCCCCGACATAAGTGGCATTGCATTGGTCGCAAGAGACGGAATAGACAGCACCACCAGAACGGAGAGAACTCGCATGAAGGGAAGATCTGGTAATGGGGTGTCGGATTAGTGTGGCGATGTTAGGTGGGTTCTGGAAGTATGTTGTAATGCCATGTTGCCTTAAAAACCTGGCTATGGTGATAGACTGGGGGCAAAAAGGAAGGGAGCAAATATTTCTGTGTATAGCTGGAGCACTGTTGTGGTGAGGGTCATGCATGTGTTTAAGAATGAAGGGGGTCGGGTAGCCGGATTTGGATAAATATGAAAATATTTTAGCCTTTTCTATTGTTTGGAATAACGGGAGGGAACAATGAGTAAAGATACGTTTAGTGAGAGCTCTAACTGTATTGATTTTGTGTGGTGTTGGGCAATGTGACCGGAAGTTTGTGTGGTGTGGGGGTGTGTTGTTTTTATAGTATACTGTGGTATGGAAACTGCTGGGGGTGCGTATGACTAGTGTATCTAGGAAAGGTAGGACTGAGTGATTTTCTGTTTCATGGGTGAAGGCTATGTCTGGGTGGAAGGAGTTGAGGTCAGATAGGATGTGAGAGGCAGATACCTCACTTACCAAGCAAAAGGTATCATCGATGTACCGCCTCCATAGAAAGATGTCTGAAGAATGGCGTGAAGTGATCCATTGGTCCAGTGACCTCATGACAACCTCAGCCACCACGGTTGAGAGGGGGGCTACCCATGGGGGAGCCCTTGGTCTGCTTGAAAAACTGGGTATCAAATGTGAAGGTGGACATGCCTAGGCATATGGAAGTGAGCTCGACAACCGTCTCCGCGGTGAGGGTGTCTAACAGGGGGGCATTTTCGAGGAAAGTGCGTAAACTACTAATGATCAAGGGGTGGGCAAGTGAGAGATATAGAGACGTTACATCGAAAGAAACCATTATGGACCTGGGGGGAGGTGTGAGGCTGGTGATATAGGACACAAACGAGGGGGAGTTTGCAATGGTATATTCCCATGGGGGAGACTGTAGAAGGGGGGTCAAGAAGTTGGACAAAAATTTTGACAGGGTATATGCCGGAGAGAGATGGTAAGATATGATTGGTCGGAGGGGAACATCGGGCTTGTGGATTTTTGGAAGGCCGTAAATGTAGGCTATTTGGGCGAGGTTAGCTGTGAAGTCGTTATATTGCTCTTTAGTGATCTGCTGGGACCTTTTTAATCTTAACAATAGTAAACGGAAATTCTTAACGGATGTTTTATGTTCCTGTTCAGTGATGGCAGAAAAAATGGAGTGTTGGTCGAGAACGTTTTGCATTTTTTGCTTGTAAACGGTAGTGTTGAGAATTACGGTCTGTGAGCCTTTGTCGGATTTTGTTATAACTATGTCTCTATTGCGTTTAAGACGGGAGATAACCCTATTCATGGCTAGGGACGGTTTAGGGATATTGTAGGGTCGTTGAAGGGTGGAGGTGACGAAATGCCTGATCCTATGGGTGTCTTGGTGGTTAAGGCCTCTGAGAGCGGGTTCCACACCAGCTATGATGCGAGGAATATCAGAAGGCCCAGGCAGTCTGTATTTTAGGCCCAATGACAGAATCTCAGCATCAGCAGATGGCAAGACATAGTCCGAGAGGTTGACCACTCCTTGGGGTGACTGGGGAAGATAGGCTTCTAGTAGATAGGCAGGGAAGTTGTACTTCTTGATCCAGTGATGAAGCTTGGAGTTGTGACGTTGCGTTATATCGTTCTTCTGAAGCCGAATGTCCCTTGTGATGGATTGCAACAGATCGGCCATTTCTGGATTGGTTAGTAGCTGAGAGACCAGAAAGATCAATCCCTTGACGGACTTAGAAATAAATCGGATATTGGAGTGGCAACCTTTAATCCTAGACGATAACAGATGGAGTTGGGCGCGGCGTATGACGACGGATGAAAATGGATTGCGAACAGGATCCCTGATTCGAAGGGATGGAGGTATAAAATCAGCCGTTTCACACAGTTTGTTAAAGTTCAAATGGAGGCGCCATCTTGACAACTGTAACGATTTCTTTCGCAACTGATAGGTATAACGAGGTAGGTCTTCAGCGGAAGGATTCATGATGAATTCCAGGATAAAAAGCGTAAAAATGAGCGAATTAAGTAGAACTGCTCTTCACTGAAGGTTAATAACGAGTTTACAAGGTGGGAAGAGGAGCTTCTTTTTATTAGCATGCACACAAGCTTTCGGACATATCGTCCTTCATCAGGTAAGAGTAATAAACGCGCTGAGGATCCATATATACACAAAGCTGAAAAGAAAATTTACATAACTGCAAAAGATAAAAGTATTTAAAGATATAAAAATAAGAATCAAATATGCTAAAAAGAATATAGGAATTAAATGCTAATAAATCTGGACTAAGTACATATGCACTATGAATGGTGTTAATCAAGGGCAGGTAAATGCAACCTATGGCTATTCACACAACATATGGTATTGTTCTGGTATATCTATATGCCTGTTGATGCTGTTTGTTTTTATTGACACAAATGCCTCTAGTAAAAGTCTCCACCCTTCAACGACCCTACAATATCCCTAAACCGTCCCTAGCCATGAATAGGGTTATCTCCCGTCTTAAACGCAATAGAGACATAGTTATAACAAAATCCGACAAAGGCTCACAGACCGTAATTCTCAACACTACCGTTTACAAGCAAAAAATGCAAAACGTTCTCGACCAACACTCCATTTTTTCTGCCATCACTGAACAGGAACATAAAACATCCGTTAAGAATTTCCGTTTACTATTGTTAAGATTAAAAAGGTCCCAGCAGATCACTAAAGAGCAATATAACGACTTCACAGCTAACCTCGCCCAAATAGCCTACATTTACGGCCTTCCAAAAATCCACAAGCCCGATGTTCCCCTCCGACCAATCATATCTTACCATCTCTCTCCGGCATATACCCTGTCAAAATTTTTGTCCAACTTCTTGACCCCCCTTCTACAGTCTCCCCCATGGGAATATACCATTGCAAACTCCCCCTCGTTTGTGTCCTATATCACCAGCCTCACACCTCCCCCCAGGTCCATAATGGTTTCTTTCGATGTAACGTCTCTATATCTCTCACTTGCCCACCCCTTGATCATTAGTAGTTTACGCACTTTCCTCGAAAATGCCCCCCTGTTAGACACCCTCACCGCGGAGACGGTTGTCGAGCTCACTTCCATATGCCTAGGCATGTCCACCTTCACATTTGATACCCAGTTTTTCAAGCAGACCAAGGGCTCCCCCATGGGTAGCCCCCTCTCAACCGTGGTGGCTGAGGTTGTCATGAGGTCACTGGACCAATGGATCACTTCACGCCATTCTTCAGACATCTTTCTATGGAGGCGGTACATCGATGATACCTTTTGCTTGGTAAGTGAGGTATCTGCCTCTCACATCCTATCTGACCTCAACTCCTTCCACCCAGACATAGCCTTCACCCATGAAACAGAAAATCACTCAGTCCTACCTTTCCTAGATACACTAGTCATACGCACCCCCAGCAGTTTCCATACCACAGTATACTATAAAAACAACACACCCCCACACCACACAAACTTCCGGTCACATTGCCCAACACCACACAAAATCAATACAGTTAGAGCTCTCACTAAACGTATCTTTACTCATTGTTCCCTCCCGTTATTCCAAACAATAGAAAAGGCTAAAATATTTTCATATTTATCCAAATCCGGCTACCCGACCCCCTTCATTCTTAAACACATGCATGACCCTCACCACAACAGTGCTCCAGCTATACACAGAAATATTTGCTCCCTTCCTTTTTGCCCCCAGTCTATCACCATAGCCAGGTTTTTAAGGCAACATGGCATTACAACATACTTCCAGAACCCACCTAACATCGCCACACTAATCCGACACCCCATTACCAGATCTTCCCTTCATGCGAGTTCTCTCCGTTCTGGTGGTGCTGTCTATTCCGTCTCTTGCGACCAATGCAATGCCACTTATGTCGGGGAGACGGGTAGATCCGTCGCCATCAGAATGGTTGAGCATTCCAGAAACATCTCTAATAAAAACCTAAATTCCCCTATTTACAGTCATTCTATGCAAACCGGTCATACATTCAATCTAACAAAGCCATCCATTCTATACAACAATATCAATAATAAGTATCAAAGACTTTTACTAGAGGCATTTGTGTCAATAAAAACAAACAGCATCAACAGGCATATAGATATACCAGAACAATACCATATGTTGTGTGAATAGCCATAGGTTGCATTTACCTGCCCTTGATTAACACCATTCATAGTGCATATGTACTTAGTCCAGATTTATTAGCATTTAATTCCTATATTCTTTTTAGCATATTTGATTCTTATTTTTATATCTTTAAATACTTTTATCTTTTGCAGTTATGTAAATTTTCTTTTCAGCTTTGTGTATATATGGATCCTCAGCGCGTTTATTACTCTTACCTGATGAAGGACGATATGTCCGAAAGCTTGTGTGCATGCTAATAAAAAGAAGCTCCTCTTCCCACCTTGTAAACTCGTTATTAACCTTCAGTGAAGAGCAGTTCTACTTAATTGGTCTTGTAAGTTCTGGATTTCCCTTCACTCTCTGTCTACAATTGCCGTGTCTCTCTACACTCAGAGTCTAACAGTAGGTTGGTTTGTTCAGTTCAAGATTTATAAGAACACTGCTTGTAGACGGGAAATTACAACCACAACTGAAATTGAAACCACACCAGAACCTGAAACCACACCAGAACCTGAAACCACGCCAGAACCTGAAACCACGCCAGAACCTGAAACCACACCAGAACCTGAAACCACACCAGAACCTGAAACCACAACCGAAGTTGAAATCACACCAGAACCTGAAACCACACCAGAACCTGAAACCACACCAGAACCTGAAACCACACCAGAACCTGAAACCACAACCGAAGTTGAAACCACACCAGAACCTGAAACCACACCAGAACCTGAAACCACGCCAGAACCTGAAACCACGCCAGAACCTGAAACCACACCAGAACCTGAAACCACACCAGAACCTGAAACCACAACCGAAGTCGAAACCACACCAGAACCTGAAACCACACCAGAACCTGAAACCACACCAGAACCTGAAATAGAAACAACAGAACCTGAAATAGAAACAACAGAACCTGAAATAGAAACAACAGAACCTGAAATAGAAATAACAGAACCAGAAATAGAAACAACAGAACCAGAAATAGAAATAACAGAACCTGAAATAGAAATAACAGAACCTGAAATCGAAAATGCTTAAAACCTTATCAATGATATAGATTAAAGTTTTCAAAAAAAAAAAGCTCTAAAAAACATTGCAAATGAAAGATGAAAATTGTTTACATTCAAGTGAAATCTTATTAACATATAAACGCATTTATGTAAACAATTTTTGAAGAATATTTTATCACATTGCACTCAACATGGAATATAACATAACATACATCATACACATACGTGTATTTTTAAATTCTGTATGTATTTAGATATATATATAGATTTTATAATATATAATAAAATTGTCTTTTTTTTTTTCTCCAAAAAAAGTCTTTTTTTTTTAGTATTATAACCCAACCCATTCGACCCACTGATGTTCTCTGGTGTCCTGCGGCCAGACCTCTGTGGACTCCCCACGCTGTCCTCTATCATACAGGAGAAGGTGTTTCCGTGGTTGGGCTCGGCTACACTCAGGCATAAATGTCTCAAGTTATAAGGCTACTGTAAAACTACTACCAATACGCTTCAGAGTGTATCAGATATAAATTGGGAAACCCCAAAACGGATTTTTAACTGAAATTTATTGCAAGTAAAAATAGCAAATTGAAATGAAATTTGGCACAGTAGTAGAAAAAATAATATATTTTTTATTTATTCAATGTATTTTCTATTATTACCTACGACAGTCTCGAGGCGCGTATGAAATGAAGCACAGGCTTTGGCGACGATGACCTTACCTCTTTGGGTCATTACCGTGTGAACTGTTTCTTGACAAACTCGATGGTGTTGTGGGGACCTTTGTTGACATCTTTCTCGGTTTCAGTCTGGAGAGTTAGGGGGCCGACTATCAGGACTACCAGTGACTAGGGACGTCAAGTGACCGCCACGATTGTGTCTTTTTTGCCTTGTGGGCTGGAGCTGAGTCCTGTTGGGAGACAATACTTCCTTCCTGTGGCCACCATGTCAATCCACGGATTAACAACGTTCTCCAGGACATTGATGTAGGTGTCAGTGTTCTTCCTAAGGCCCTTTTCAAAGAAATGGGGAGGCATGACATCACTTTCACTGATAACGCCAAGGATCATCACTGAGGCAGGTCATTTCGTGTGCATCACGACACGTACCTCTGAGGGGTCTTTACAGATCCAGCGATCATTCCTGGGATTTACCTTTTGGCCAAGTTATTTTTAGCGCAGAATAACCTCAGCATACCACAAGAGTCATATTTCAGGTTGTTGAGGAAGGCAGCAGCCTTTCCTTTTCTGCTATCCTTCATATTTACAGTCAGCAACTGGCCTTTCCGAAGGACATAGGACTTGAGACCAAGGTCCTCATGTAAGTTCTGACAATTATCATAGATCCAACGTCCATTTCCTTGGCTATGGCTCTCATGCTCTTCCAAAGGTTTCCATCAATCTTTTCCTTTATATTTTTGACAAATTCTTCGCCTCTTGCCCTGTCCGATCGACTCGAGTGCTTTTTCCTTGCTGTCATTCCCTCTTTGTTACTGTCGGCCTCATCAAACTTCTTCTTTAGACACGATAAACAGTGGTTTTGCCAACTTAAGAAATTCCACTATCTCTTTGGGGCTCCTTTCGGCTCGAAGAGCAATGTGATGATAGCTGCATGATTTCCAAATTTTCGGTTATTGTTCATCACCACACTTCACACACATGTACTGCTATATTTACCATGAATATGGCTACGGAATAAAAAAGCAAATGATTTATCTGAAGTAGTATTGGCCTTTTGTACTATGTCATTCCTAATTTACCTGATACACTCTGTACTTAGAACTTTAGACATTGCGTTACTCTATTACCTACAAAGAAGGTCATAAATAGAGGGAAAATTTATGAAGGAATAATTTCTAAATTATAAAAATATTTTTGACACATTTATTTTTGAATTTTCGTATCAACCTTTTAAAAGAAAATAATTGCCCAATTCGGTATTCGATCTTAGCTCCTCGTTGTATGCACGACAGCCTAAAAACTGATTACCCACACATACATAAGAAGTATCTGCGACTTTGTGATATATTTGTTAAGTACAATGGTACTATAGTTGAATGGAAATACCAAAAAGTACTAAACCAATCTTTATATGACGTTTCCATAACAGAGAATTTGATGTGATGATTTATTTATTTAATTCAAAGACAATTAGAAGATTTAAGAGATTTCTGCTCCACCGAAGTAATACACAAATTTCACATTTCAACAATGACAATCAAAATAATTTTATTGACATCTTGTCAATACATGCAAAAGTGCACAGTCTGCTCTATGTACAATGAATATGGTGCCTCTGCCATCACTGCAAAGTTTGGTGGAGAATCGCCAATGGGTCTCCAGCGACACCACGTATTTCGCGGTCTACGAAGAGAGCTTACATATATTTAGACGTATATATATATATATAATTTAAAGTCAAGATTAACATTAATCAAAGATATTAAAAAAATAAAATATAACTTTTAACAAAAAATAATATTGCTCTTTACACTATTGATTATGATAAAGGTAAATAAAATAT
>CP092864.1:184237667-184252357 GCA_030710605.1 Cordylochernes scorpioides
CCTCCTTCAATGCCTTCCTCTACTGAGGGTGGGCCACATGGTATCTCCATATCTCCCTCCTTCAATGCCTTCCTCTACTGAGGGTGGGCCACATGGTCTCTCCATATCTCCCTCCTTCAGTGTCTTCCTCTACTGAGGGTGGGCCACATGGTCTCTCCTTATCTTCCTCCTTCAGTGCCTTCCTCTACTGAGGGTGGGCCACATGGTATCTCCATATCTCCCTCCTTCAGTGTCTTCCTCTACTGAGGGTGGGCCACATGGTCTCTCCATATCTCCCTCCTTCAGTGCCTTCCTCTACTGAGGGTGGGCCACATGGTCTCTCCATATCTCCCTCCTTCAGTGCCTTCCTCTACTGAGGGTGGGCCACATGGTCTCTCCATATCTCCCTCCTTCAGTGCCTTCCTCTACTGAGGGTGGGCCACATGGTATCTCCATATCTCCCTCCTTCAGTGCCTTCCTCTACTGAGGGTGGGCCACATAGTCTCTCCATACTTCCTCCGCCATCCTCTTCATCTCCTCGTAGGTGTGTCGTCCATCCGTTGTTTTAGATCTTCTATGTGTCCCTGTCGTCGCCTTCCCCTTGATCTTTTCCCCCGGAGCTTTCCCTCCAACACTGTCAGCAATGTCTCTCCTGCTAATATGCGCATGACATGTCTATCAAAAGTCAGTTTTCGTTGTTATATGAACGTTATCAGCTGGCGTTCTGTACAAATTATACTATGCGACAGCTAAAACAGTTGGAGTGCCTTACAAGACGTACTCAACCGACCTTACTACTGAAACGACCTTGACGACACTCCTATCTCTTCCGGTTTCCTTATCATATTGAGATTTCCGTTGTAAAGAGCAGGAAGACATGCAGGAACAACTTTTACAAAATAACTAACAACCAAGAGAACCTTCCGATAACAGAATTGAAATATCGTAATTAGAGACACTTAGAAATAAAAAGCAAAACCAAAGAATTATCACATGAGTAAACTTCAACAAGATATCAGTCGCCTGACATATGAAATTATAGACATAGAAAATAAAAAATCTGAAAATCTAACAAAAATGTATATTTATTTATCTAAATCAACAGAAATACTCAAAAATAAAAAGCTAAATCTAAGAAATTCAAAAAAAGTATCATATAAGAAAATGTCAAAAATTTATCAAGCGTGAAAAAATAGTACAAATGTGAAATTATACTGGGATAAGGTAAATAAATTAAGAAAAAGGCATCTTCTTATCGTGTAATTGAAATTTGTTCGATAAGGAGATACCTTTTTCTTAATTTATTAACCGTTTATCAAATGAAATTGTAGATATAGATAAGGGGAATTGATGAATGTCACCAGCTGGAGGTAAGTGGTCTCTCTATCATGTCTGTATCCAAAATGTCTCCATCATTGCATTAGTTTTCTTCGAACTTCTTTCCAGTTTTGCTCTTCTCAGCGCAGTTGCACAGAACAATGAATAAGCCCCTCAACAGTTTTCAAAAATCCGAACAAAATTCAAGCCTGTATACCATGACTTCGGCCATATCTAATTTAGATAAATCAATGCACATATCTGGTGGCTTTTCTGATTTTTGATATGTTCTATGTCTATAATTTCATGTTTTAGGCGAGACGGACATCTTGTAGGAGTTTTTTCATGTGATAATTTTTTGATTTTCTGATAGCACGAAGATAGTTGGCTTTTCTTGATTTATCAATAAAATGGATTGGCCAGTGGGATAAACCTAAATGAACGTTTAGTTGACATTTATTCTGGTAGATGGCACTTCGGCCAGTAAAGGTTTTTATTTTCTCAACAAAAATCTTTTGTCTTTGTCAGGAGAAATAAATGAAGCATTTGGCAAGGCGTTAAAAATTGTTCTGAGGTTGCAAGAGGGCGTTCTCACGCGATTTTTCAAATTTAGTACATCTAAAGCACGATTCAAAAACAAATATTTAACTCGTCAAAGACTAATGATCTCTCTCTCTCTCTCTCTTGGAAATAAATATATAATAATAAAATTATAATCAAAAATAAATAAATAATATATAATGATAATATTCACAAATATTTCATATTATTATATATATCTCAGATGGCGCACTAGTGCATCATGTTATATTAACTATTATGTACAATTTATATAGCTTTTAACGTCTTTAATTGATATTTATTCTGATAGATGGAACTTCGTTATCTAAAAATGCAATTGTCGGTGGTCGGAGTATACCTTTTATTAATATATAGATAGATAAAACAATTTTCTACTGTCCTTACTACAATCGTAATATAATGGGAGAGTCTGACTCATCAGTGGTGAACTCTCCCATTATTTTACCATTGAAGTAAGGATACAAGGATTTTATTTTAAAAGGAAATTTACGCGTCAAAAAGTTTAACTTTCTTATGACAGATGGAACGCACTAATAGATCATGTTAAAATGAGATAGATATATGATCTCTCTTCTGAATTATTCTTCCATTCTATTACCACTCCTATAACTTTGACAGAGAACATGGTAAATGCTGACTTCTTTCACCATATATAAGAAATTAGGACAATCAACTTGTCAATGCTAGGGATCAAGGAAACTGCAGCGGTCGCAGAGATGATCGCGGATAGAAGCACAAATCAGAAGTACACCACAGGGAGATAATAATTGGCCCGCCTGTTACAAGCTCACCCCGATGAGATATTCCAGGCCTTCCACTGTAGCTATGTAGAAAGCTCAGCTTTAGTGAAAGATCTGAAAAGGCTCATAGGATTCAGCCGGGACAAAATAATACCTTTTATCTTGATGTAAATGCAAATACGAAGAACATTATCATTATAGAAGGCACCTCTTAATAGAAAATGTTCTTCCACATACACAAACCTTTATTAAGGATCAAGCCCCATACAGGATTATCCCAGTATAGCAATGGTTTTAATTGAACAAAATCATGTACTATATACAATTCAGTATTAACATGAGCCCAAAAAAAAGGAAAACTATTTACACATGTTTCTCATCCTTCTCACAAAATTTGTATAAATCTATTGTGATAAAATTCCCTTCTAAAGGTTTCTTCACAGAATTTATAAGCTGACTATGCAAAATATCAGCTCAATTGGACGTTGAGAAGTGGGAGAAAAATCGATAACAAGATTTGACCTAGACGAGGACAGAGTGGTGTGAAAAATTCTATAAGCTAAATTAATTATTTTCTAACGTCAAGATATAATTTCAAATGAAACCAAAATCAAGTATTTTCGATTGAGAGAGAATATGATTTTACGGGTTACCAACCAATGTGTACAATTTTCGAGCCCAAAAATGAATGTATCAAGCAGACAAGCCGCAATGCACTGTAGCAAAGTACCAAGGTACTGCACGCCACCAAGGTTGTTTAAAAAAGGTTAGATTCCCCAGGCCAGGGATTTTCGATTGAATAGTAAAACTTTACCCAAAATAGGATAAGTAAACCCTGGGATAAATACGGTAAAATAGAGAAACAAAGGTCAAATATCGGTAGTACTGTTCGCAAGCCAGTACCAGCCAATATGCAATTTAGACTACATAGAGTGAGTATTCTACCCTAACGTTTCATTTATTGTTGACAATATATGCGACTACACATATTTCTCATCCTTCTCGCCTTTTCACACAAAATTTGTATAAAACTATTGCACTGTGAGAAAATGTCCTTTCAAAGGTTTCCTCACAGAATTTATAAGCTGACTATGTCAAATTTCAGCTTAATTGGACGTAGAGAAGTGGGATAAAAAACCAATAACAAGATTTGACCCAGACGGGGACAGAGTGAGGTGAAAATTCCTATGAGCTAAATAATGAGCTCCATGCTATAGCGATCAGCTATGACTTTGTCAACCTGTACATGACATAGCTAGGACACATTGTATGTGACTGCACTCTACAACAGAACAAAGTACACAAAAGCCTAAGACGTTTGCAGCTATTTTTATTTACTTGATTAAAGGAAGTTCTCGGGCATTCCCTTCTTCAGCTAACTAGAACGTCATAAAAAGAGTTGCAACGTCTTATGCTTTCTTGTAATTTGTCTGAATCTTGTGACAATGAAGAGAACAAAGTATAACAAAAGAGATTACAGTTTTGTTACGTAGAGGCAAGGCATTGCATGTCAGAATGACCTGCCATTTGTATCTTAACATTAGATCTTATTAACATACAAGAATACATTCAGAATATTATCCTAATTTTTTATCATATAAATAAAATTAATAATCTTTGGATAAAGTATATAATAAACGTTATTTGAAAATATAGCCATTTGTGTAGAATATTGTAAAATAATGGTTTTTGAGATAGAATTATAAATATACAAAGTATGCATCTCCATAATTGAAGTATGAACAGTAAAAATATTGTCAAACCTTGCACAAATAACGAAGAAATGTGTGCGCGCTTGTTCCACAAACGATTTCATAATATTTGACACTTGTTTGAAAGATATACGTAGTCACTAAATGGAGTTAGATCTGGATGACGTCATTATAATATGTAAATTAAATCGATAAAAGACTGATTTGCATAATTCGGTTGTTTCTCATACTTTCCCTCAATATTGGACATATATCTTGGAGTAAATAATGAAAGAATTCAATCATAGGTTCAACCCCGGATTATGCAAATTAGTTAGTTATCGGACGAACTACCGAGGTTGAAACTATTCCTGGGTAGTTAAATGATGTAAACACTAGAGCCCACAGTCGCACATGCGAATGAAATGTGAATACGAGAATATTCGCACACCGTATACCAAATTTAGCCAGTTTTTGAGGAGGAGAAGGTTACGCTGCTTGGTGATCTCGATGAAGAAAGAGGTATTAGAAGAATTCTGAGTGACTGTGTTTTCAGGGTGTGAAGTAAGGCTTGGTCGATACTCCAATTGATTGGGTAGAAGGCTTCTGGTGGGAGGTCGGGTCGGCCGCCTGAGCATGAAGTTGCTGATTGGATACTTTATGTTTTAAGCGTCCTCAAATAAGTCCTCAGATCTGAGCTCAATTTGATATCCTGTCTGTAGCGAGTGAGGGCAGCAGTCACATTGTTGAGGAAGAAGATCAGGGTGCGGGAGTTGTCCTTTTCCAGGTCGCCATCAGGGACAGGAATAGACTTGTGGTCAATGTAGGAATCCAGAAAGTCAGCAACCATAGAGTGGGCAGTCGCAAGGTCGTAAATTGAATTAAATAGTCCGTTGTAGGGAGGTAAGTTAATAGGAGGAATCGTATCGAAGTGTAGAAAACCTGGTGGAAGAGGGCAGTGGAATAGCTTGAGGATGGAAGCGAGGAACAGGAAGCACCGCAAATACTAGGAGTCGTGGAAACTGCGGCCACAGCAGATATGGTCGCGGATGAAAGCACAAACCAGTAGTACACCACAGGGTGATGATAATTGGTTCTCCTGCTACAAGCCCACCGATGAGCTTTTTCAGGCCTTTCTTTAAAGCTGAGCTTGCTGCTCAGCTGCAGTGAAAGGCCTGAAAAAGCTCCTAGGAGAGCTTTATCAGGCGAGCCAATTATCATAAGTACACTACAGGGTATTGGGGCAAGGAAAACTGCGAATGTGTCGCAGGAGCCAAGGGCAGGAGGCGACGGGAACTGCGTCCGCCGCAGGGATCGGAGGTAACTGGACATGGGTGTCTATTCTGGCGGTCTCTCGAGAAGCCTGCAAGGTCGATGGCTTGTATTGGTTTAAAGGCTGCTGAATTTGACCATATTTGAGGTTTTGGATGCTGATTGAACGGCGGGAGGCTGTCGTCGGGTGGTAGGGACCACGGGAGACAGCAGCGCTGACGTAGGGAGGGCTGGTGAGGTGGTGTGAGGCGGTCGGAGGTAGCGACACGCGAGGAAAGTTGCAGAAGTTAGTAAAAGGTAAAGCTTGTAAATCCAATTTCTGCGGCCACTCAGAGCAGGGAGCTCAAAGTTTCTTTGATAATTCCTGGCTACAAGGATTCATAGAGGTCAGAAATTCGAGGCGCAGATGGCTCGAGGTCTATGATGACCAGGGATGGGATCCGGGTGTACGCAGAAGTTTCAGAAAAATCCGCAGAGAGAGAGATGTTCATCAGATGAAATGGCGAAAGATTTTGAGGAGAAAAGGCTTGTGGTTGCAAAAAAATCGTCACAGAGATAAGGGGTTTGGATGACAAAAGTGTGACTGAATTCAAATCAGGTAGCTTAGTTAGACATTTTGCAGCTCTTCAAGAGATCGTCCTCCGTAGATGGTTCAAATTCTAAAATTTAGTGGCGTGTGTCCTCGCGATTGCAATGAAGTGCGCGCTTCTTGATTGTCTGAAAGGATCTTGGTGCAGCGGTTAACACATCTAACAGTTCGTAGGTCATGTTTTGTAGGACAGTATTTGCGTTCGTACTCCTTAGGGCAGCAGTGGTTGCAGGTGGCAAAGAGCTTGATGAAGCCCTCTTTACTGTGGCCAAAAATATGATACTATACGTCTTCTCAAGTATAACTGTGCTCTTTTCTAGGCTTTCTTCCCTCCCTTTGAAGTGGACATGCAGATTGTAGAGTTGGAGATGTCAAGGAGGATGATAAGGGTTGGTTTTTTAATATGAGCTCAACGTGGCTCGAGGTTTTGCAGAAAGAGTTTTATGGGAAACTTCCTTAAAAAGGCGTTTTTGCAGTAGGTTCGGGTGGGATCTTCATGTGATCTTGTAAAACTTTAGAGAAACTTTTTGCTAATTCAGGAGAATCACTATCAGTAGAAAAAGGGGCTTGTCAATTAAAAAATGTGGCCGTTCAAGTGATCGGTGTCCCTTATTGGCTTAAATGGTTAAAATTTCATTGTATGTGTCTTCGCGGTATAACAAGTTTCAGATCGCGTTTCGTGGTCCTGGAAGATTCTTAGCTAGACAGTTGATACATTTTTTAGTTTTTGGATCAGTTTTAGTATGTCTAACTTTGCCTTCGTGTTCCTTCGAGCAACAGTAGTAGCAGGTGGCAGAAGGCTCGGTACACCGAACTATGATTTGGCCAAAGCTATAGCAGTGAAAGCATACAGGAACTCGTGCTGACTCTTTGAATATAAGATGACGCCGTACACTCCCAATCTTCCACGAGATCCTAAAGCCTTAAAATCCACGGAATACAGCTCTAGGAAAGCCGTGCATGTTCCCTTTTGCGGCGAGGAACGAGGGGCCATCCCGATGATCTTGAAGCCAGGAAACTTCGCTACAGGGGGCAGAGATTGGAAGGCCTATATTATTGCTGATACCACTTTTTTGGCTTTACGGAGAAGTAACTGGTCAATCCGCTGGACGGTGCGCATAGAAGGTTGATCTCTGGGCAGAATGGGTGTAACACCAGCTTCTCTCTGGTGTGTAGTGTAATCCAGACGTTGATTGGAAACTATTGAATAGCTTGGACAACTTTCTGAATCGCCGAGGGATGGGTTTGGGGTCCAACTACGACGTAGGCAGCCGAGGAAGGTGGAAAAATTTCCAGGGAAACCTTTGTTGGGTTGTAGGTCTTGGAGGAACAAGTGGGGTTCTTGGAAGTTGGAGCTGGGTTGGGTTTGTTGGCTCAGACTGTCGTCTAGAAAGTTGAAGCTTTCTGTGGGAGTTTTGAAAGAGTTTGTACACAGGCGTCTTTCACCGTTATGGTCGGGGAATAAACCTCAATTTGCAAGGAGTTCTCTTTTCTACAATTCTCTGGGGGGAAAACTTACGTAGTCGCATTGGATATTGTTTGTTTTGTTTTTCCTGCGTCATCATTAGTTCGCGTAGTTGTTCGTTTTCAGTGTTTTATTTTTTCAAAAAGAGACTGGCAATAATTGTTTATGCTTAGATACTTCAGTAGTTTTGTGCTCTGTTGTGAGAGGAGATATTGCATCTAAGAAGGCGCAGTCGGCTATATTAAGGAATTTTCAGCATGGAGTTCATATAAATTGTATTCTAGATATAACTGGCAGTTTATTGAAGTGTAGAATGGGTTTGGAGGTTTCTCGAAGCTGCCTCAATGGCAAATTTCTTGTGAGACTGATTCATAGATTTTCCATATACTGTTTGCCTGCTCAGGAACAACTACGTTTTTTCCACACACACACAAGCCGAATTTTCCATATAGATTTTTCATATATGGGGGGTAGCATGGAAGTCTGTAGAGGCTAACGCAGGTCAAAATGTTTGTGCCTGAAATTTTTTATGCTGCCTAAGAAAGAGGATTTTTCCTGCGATTCATAAACTTGGTTTTCTTTGGTTCAAATGGACCAGAAAATCATGGTGCAGGCAGTTTTAAATTTTTTGAGGAACAGAGGCTTCAAGGCAGAGACAAGGAAAGGTAGAAGCTGCAACAAATCTGTTGGATCAGAGGTGTTCTTCAGCTGAAATTTGCGAGAGGGTTGAAATAATCAAATCGAATATTGGTAAAAATTCCAATATATATATATAGCGTCAGAAAAATGTAAACGAACGTCCACAAAGTGAATAAAAATGATACGCGGCTCTAAATAATCAACCAACCACAACGCGGATTTCCCTCGGTGCTGGGTATCAATTTCAACGAACCTTCGACACCCTGGACAGTAGATTCTTGGTACCCCTGAAGAAGTTCAACTTTGATGCTAGACCAGCCGCTCCAGATATCTTCGGCTGTCATATGTCTGCGATGGCTACAAAGGTTGTTCCAATGATTGTTGCCAGATGTTTGAAGCTCGAAGGGAGAAGGACCCTGTTCAGGCGAGAGGCGTCAACCCGGCTCCCGGCCACTCTGGTTGGCATGTGAGCGTCGTCGAAGAGTTAACTACGTCGACGAGATCTGTTTTATCCATCATCTCCGAGAAAGCCACCACCGAGCCGGACATTGTATCGCCCGTACACTCCTGGCTGATGGTCAGGTAACCCAACACCCACGCAGCCTCCTGAACCGTGGCGACTGGGATGAGCTTCAGCTTCTGGTGCCGCTCGCGAGGAATACTAGAGAGGTAGAAAATAATGACACTTCCTGGCCGCGCGCGCGCGAGGACTTTTCTTGAGGAGGTTTTACAGACCAGGAACCGAAACAAGAGCCTCTATGGCCTCTCCTTTCTCGAGCCCGAGAAATGTTCGGCTTCATTAAAAAGGGATCTGTGGATCCTTCGTTCAGCTGTTGGCGAGTTTTCGAGCCGCTTCAGTAGATGATGTAATGTGCACGGATGGCTCGATTCTTGCCTGTTCTGGGGCGCCGTCGCCAGGGCAACTGAAGGAGGGAGTCATAGTGCTTGAGGAACTGGGGAGTGTGGGGCAGCAGCCACAGTTGAAAGCGCAGGACTGAGAGAGGCCACAGGTTCGGTGGACGCAGTGGCAGGCGTAGCTGCGCCAGTTTTGGAGGGCACTTGCCCGGATGCATCTGCCGGGTTCTTGGCATACAAGGGACAGTTGGCTCTACAGGGCCCTTGCCTTTGACACTGTGAGCATTTCACTCTGTAGGAGAGGAATAATTCGACTTCATAATATTCTAAAAGAGGAGTTACGGAATCGGTCGAATTGTCCAAAAAGAGATTTAAGCTGAAGTATTGGTACAGGAATTCCATCCTCCCACAACTTTATATTGTATCCTGGCCTGAAAATCAGCCCCAACACTTATAAAAATTAACACAAAGCAATAACGCGCCATCTATACGTATAAAATAAAAGGATTTAAAGAAACATTCGCGCTTTTAAATCCTTTTATTTTATACGTATAGATGGCGCGTTATTGCTTTGTATTAATTTATGCCTAACTGGCCTTGTCTTTATAGTTTGCTGAAGAGCATTGCTCGAAGCAAATATTTGAATGTAATTCTACTGTCCTATAAGCTTATGTCCATAGTTTACTTGAAAACCATTTCTAAGATTCCATCCTTCAGTGTAGCATATAAAAGCAGAATGATCCAATACAGTATTAGAGTTCTGAGAAGCGGTCTGGTGGATTAAATTGGCGAAACCGCTGGGAGGGTTCACCACTGATGAGCCAAGCCCTCCCAATATATTTTTTCATCGCAGTAAGGACAGTAGAAGTTCGTTTTATGTATAAAAGAAACATTCGCGCTTTTAAATCCTTTTATTTTATACTTATAAAAATTATTTACTAATTTACTTATAAAAATGTAGCAGATAGTAACGAATTCTCCGAATCTTCGTTATACATACACGACTACACTGTGTTTTTTTAAATACTAATGATAATAAAACTTCTTTAAAGCAATATTGAGTGGATAGGAAAACCTACACTCGGGCTAAACTCTGTTGAATCTTAGGGTTAAAACTTCTCAATTTCACTCCTAGATGGCGTCCTCAGGTAGGTAGGTTAGCTTTAGACCCAGTGGAGATAGTGAATGGTAAAATGTAACAAGACTCAATCTCTATACGTAAAATACAATGGTAACGTTTGGGTAGATAGGTTGTTGTGTTTTTTTTTTTTTTTTTTTTTTTTGACATCAGAATAGAAAATACTCTTTTTAAATGGAAAATATCAAAAGCAATTAGAAATATTCATTTTTAATCAACATTAGCACTAAAACAGTAGTAATATTTATTTCATTTGTAAAATTATTCTTATCATTATTAAAAAGAAGAGCGTGTTGTAAAAAAGGAAACTAATTATGAAACTAGGTAAAAATGGCTAAATAGTTACAAAGGCTGTTGGTAGATGGCAGCTCACTTCAACAAAATCAAAGTGACGACTACAAACTAACCATTTGGTCTTGTTACTTTTGAACTACGCTTGTTATGCAAATACATATATATACTGCGCGAATTATAATACATATATACACACAAAAATAAATTTCTAGAATATAGAAAATAAATATATATCCAGTCGTGTGTGTAATACATTACCTTTATCAATAATAAATAACTCCATATACACGGAGTATTTCAAAAATCATAAGTGTGTGTTTAAACGAGGGTAACTTTTTTTTCAAAATAAGCTTTCATATTTAAATATATATATTAATTTAAATGGGGGTTTAAATTCTTAGGAAAACGAATAGTTATGTTACTAAGATGTTCCCCATTTTGCTCCTTACACACAAATGCATTCTTACAACAACTTTTAGGAAAAGTAACCTATTTACAGCGTGTATATTTATTTTTTATTTAAAACAAATTTCTACTGTCCCCTTTCTGCATTTATAAAAATAATGGCAGGGCTTGGCTCATCAGTGGTGGACCCTCCTAGATTAAACTGGCGAAACCGCTGGAAGAGTTCACCACTGATGAACCAGACTATCTTATTATTTCATCATTGCAGTAAGGGCAGTAGAAAATTGTTTTAAATAAAAAACATATACTAGCTATAGTTTACATATTATCAATAACAGATGACGTGCATCATGCTTAAATTACGTCTAAAATGACATAATTCATTGGCCCTTGTAATGTTTCAGAGTCCAAAGCTTAAATTTCTCGGGCAATGTTAGGTTTTTGAATACTACTGTAAAAGCGGTCTTAAAAAACATAAGGAAAAGCCCTACTCAGTCAAATCAGGGGAGGGCTGAAAACCATTGTCTTAAAAACATAAGAAAAAGCCCTGCGCAGTCAAATCGGAAGTGCTAAAGACCATGGAAATAAGAAAGAGTTTCTTGAGATTATCCTTTCTCTGAAAAATTGTCTGAGCGGTGCTTTATTGACGGCTGAACCATGTGAGCTGTTGTCCCATCTTGCAGTCTCCAGACATCAGGAATATTCAGCACTGTAGGATGAACAAAGTCATTGAGCATTTCCTCTCCTGTTACAACTTTATTCTCCCTCTCTTGGTCTATGGTAAAATATCTTTGTCTGAACCACTTTGACTAGGTGGATCTGTTGGACAATGTTCTGTGCCCCAACATTCTGAATTCTGTTTGGTAACAGATGTATTAATTTTTATTATATTACCTTGATTGGCGTTCAGCCAACTGAAATATTGGTAAAATAAATGATATTTTGATCCAATATATGCATTTTTATTTAAAGATTTATTTATGGATTGCTCTATTTTCAAAAGATATATTAAAGTTAAAATGGGCTTCCTAACTCACATTACCAGCTTGTTAACAAATTGTATAATATATTATCTTTTTTAATAACGCTGAAAATATTTAACTTTTCTCTTATCATTTTTTTTTAATTATCCCTAGTACACGTGGTACAGGTCATGATGGATAGAAGTTGACAACTTCTTTTACTGTAGGTGTACCACATATCTACACATGTGAAAAGCAGTTAGACTTTTGCACTTACAAATGTGCCAGTGCTCCGTTTGGTTACTTGCACTCACTGGTGGGGCTGGACTTTTGCAAGAATCGGGGACCATTTCTCAATATGGGGTTCGATCCCGGGTCGTAATTCAACGGTTTAGACCATCCTTCCACCGACCCCCTTTTATCTTAGAGTGTATATATATCTTCTATATATATAAAAATCAATGTTTGCATGTTTGTTTGTTTGTATGTCCGGTATACAAATTCGCAGTAGTTCACTAATTCAAACCAAAATTTCCATACATAGGTAAAAAAATACGGGGAAGACGATAGGCTATTTTAAAAAATATATAAATCAATTATTAAAACTATATATTCAAATTATTCTACTTAGCTCACGAACAGCGCCCCCTATCAAAGATTAGATTAAATTATGCTGATGCAAACAAATAGATAATGCTAATAACAAACAATTATTTTTAAAAATCTTATCTAAATATATATCACTCGGGTAGATATGCACACGGGTCAATCCCGGGGCGAAGCCCGGGTCACCCGTCTAGTATATAATATTGTAACAAAGAAATTTAGTAAAGATAAACTTCAGGAAAAATGTCAATTTATTTAAGGCAAGTACAAATCAACATTAATATAATACAAGAGAGGCAATGAGTGAAGTTTACAGAGCAGAAACACATAAATATCAAAAATAATTTATTCTGTTTATAAAATAATAAATACTTTAAGAAAAAAAGGCATCTCCTTATCGTGGAACTGAAATTTGATGATGGTTTGCGCCATCTGTCGGAATAAATATCAACTACTAACTATCTACTAATATTTACTTTGTTAGAATATACTGTACATTATAGCGCGATTTAGCGTTTACTCAAAAAGGAATTGAGTAATTCGTTTATATTTATAAGAAATACAATTGTTCATTAGAATTAACTGTTCTCTACGGGTGGAAAATGTCAATAAAATTATTTTAATTGTCAAATTGTCTATGGGTGGAAAAATGTATTGTATTGTATTACACGTAGTTACAGCCTTTCTCTACCCCTCACCATGATTATCATTACCTAGTACTAAGTTTATTATCGTCGGATTCAGGTAAAAAATAATTGGATTTTTCTAACAACCCTATCTCGAGCTCAATTCCAATTTCCAGTTTTGCCCAGTTCCACTTATACCACAGATAAACGTGAGTACAACAACAAGAGATGGAATTGTGTCACTAAAAAAACTTGTTAAACACAAACGGAAATGGAAAGCAAAAATGTTTTTTTTTTTCCACAAACTAGGAAAAAATAAAGTTTCTAAAAATTCCCACTTTTTTTACACACGTAGTTAAATGTTGGTAATGTAGATGGTTTACCTGATTTCACATTTTACTATGGCGATGTTAAAATATAGAAAGTGGTTGGCTCATCACAGTGATTGTATCAGATGGTGTAGTGCTAGGTAGATATGTGTGACTGATCACATGTAGTACCAGTCTATGATAATCATGGTAGATAGAGGGTAGTGTTGGTTTCTTCCCCACATGGAAAGGGGGGTGCCATTGCTCCGTCAGTCAGCCACATTTCAGAGTTCCCTGTTCACAGTTACCGTAGCGGCTTGAGGCTCACGACACCGTACTACAGGGCAGTCCCTTACTTATGCTGCTTCTCCCGCCCGCCACGTAGAGGAGGGGTTCTGGGCGATAGATAGAGGGTGGTGACTGCTTATCAAATCCCGTTAAATTAGGAGTTTGTGATGCCTCAGTTTAAAAATAGAATGTACTTACTATATACACTCATAGACAAAACTTAAGGAAGTGTTAAGTCTCTGATGTCGCCGGTTGTCTGTTTTTTTTTTTTTTTTAAGTAGACAGAGGCAATTCTGTTTACACTTGGGTATCTCGTATATCTTCAATAAAGATCACTGTAATATCTTTCAGAGTTATTGTCTGAATCCCGATATACATGCTAAAAGGTACAACTTCCTTAAGTTTTTTTCCATTAGTGTTTATATATAGATGTATTTTCAAAATGGCACTTTTCCCTTTTTGGAAGAATCAACCTTTATAAGAACTTCTCTCGTAGGGCGTCATGCCCTAGTACTGCTGAAAGCCCTAGTCCAGTAATATGGCTTATTGTTCGATCTGGAATTTAGGCGATTTTTCAAAAATATAAAGAGAAATTTTCCATTCTTAAACATGATATTTTTTTCTAAGGTATATTTTCATATAGAACATTTTGCATATATAGACAAAAATACACATCTCTCCTTTTCAAATACAAAACCATATTGCGTTTTTTACCAGAGATATCTGAGCGTAGAGATTTTTCTCAACGAATTCGCCACAGCACCAGCTTTATCAATTTAGAAAAAATCAACTTACAAATAATGGCTACTCACATACAAGGGCATCTCTATGACTTGCTGACTTCTTTGGTGAGGAATCATGATAAAGACAGAGTCTACCAGAAATGTATTTCAACTGGCATAGTGATGTTTTTATAGCGAAATACTTTGTGATT
>CP092864.1:184252457-184276311 GCA_030710605.1 Cordylochernes scorpioides
TTAAAATTGATCACAAGATTTGTGGTCAGACAGACACATGGAAGCGAGTTATATAAAAACTTTAAAAAGACATTGTTTGAGTCAAAAGGCGATCCATCAATTAAGATTATATAAAAGGGCGTACCTGGATCTATTTTTTTTTTAATATTTCGAGAGATTTCTCCCTCTTTATCAATTTATTTCACAGTAAACTGAGGGAGCAATCTCTCGAAATATTTTGAGAAAAAAAAAATTCTTTACAGATCCAGGTACGCCCTTTTATATAATTTTAAAAATTCATATTTATTTAATAAAGTCTTAAATTATTATTATTCACATTTATTCTCATAAGATTTCTCGACAAATTAAAATAGGACATTTGTAAAGTATTTGGTGTGGTGAATATGCACATTTAGTACCCGAGCACTCTTGATTGTTATAAATCATGGGGAACAGAATTAGAAAAATCATGTTCTTATCTATTTTTAGAGGTCAAGTTTTATGTTAATATTATTCAAAGTTCCTTTTTTTCAAAATGACGCGTTATCGATAATCCGTCCAACGAAATCACAGAGCTAAGAAAACATTTTTTTTTTTTGGCAGAAAGTGAAAGAGAAATCTCTATCTTTTCACTTGGCATCCCTGATTGTTGACAGCCGCAATAATGATGTCTGGGTGTGTCTATAGCCAATATTGACCACATGGACCTGATGAACATGGAGAAAATCTACGCTACATCCCGCTGGACAACCTCGGACCTGGATTGTCGGACATGTTATGGAGCCTCCACTCAGCCTTCTGGATCTCTTGACACACAGAACCTAGATGGACGGATCAACAGCTGAGTTTACCTCGGCTACCTGTCTAGATCTTCTCTGGGTGTTTACGGACTACGTGAACTTTAGTCCGTGAGTAACAACGTTGTGTTCTCTCACACAAACTATCTACTTCTCCTCTACAACTTTCATCTCCGGGCGTTCGGCTTCTCTTAGCAGTGATGGCCCCCCGTGTTCTAGTCAAGTAGCTTCGAGTAGGCTAACCTAACCTTACTCAACCACCTTGCTATAGGTTAGTTAGTTATCTCGTCCACTAATATAGCTGTACTCTCCTCCGTTTCTTACATCTAACTGTTGTTAGACAGAGGAACGATGTTTATTCGCTCAAGAAAAGCTTATGTATTCATATTATTGCACCGTGAGAGATGCTTTATATACAAGTCTATACTTGTATATAAGTATATTCTTGTCTTATCAACATTTCATGTGTATTTCATCATTTTGTTAGTTTTATAGAGGATATTTATTTATATATAGATTACTTTCAAATTATAATTAAGATCATTTCACTATACATAAGCAACAGAAATTTATAAATTATATATTTCAGTTGCACGATAGGGAGATGCTTTTTTCTTAATTTATGCACCTTATCTCAGTACAATATCACATTTGTACTATTTTTTCACATTGTGTAGCGTTCTCACGCAATTCTGGCCTTAACTACCCGTTTCATGATTTTTCAGGATGCCTGAATGACCAAATATTTTGTTCGTTGAGGTACAGCTTGCACCACGCTGATGAGGGCCAACAGCCCGAAACGCGTCCGTGGTTAGCTTTTCTTGATTAATCAAGAATGGGTATTTGGCCAATTCTGGAATAATTAAAAATCAACGAGAACAGTTGATGTTTATTCCGATAGATGGCGCAAGCCATCAGCAACTTTCAGTTGCACGATAGGGAGATGCCTTTTTCTTACGAAATTTATAAGTAATTTATATTGAAAAATTATCTTTTAAAACAATTATTAATATAGCCATTATGAATAAAATATTCATGCACATTGGTACTAAAAAGCTCTAATCACCTATACACCTTAATCACCATCAATTTCACAAAGTGAGATTTCCCCGCTCTAACACTTCAGAGTTTCGCCATAGCATGTGTCACGTGATTATACGTTCTAATTTATATAACAAAAATTTTTCATTTATAAACCATGAAGAAAACGTTGAATGATATATCAATAAAAGAATATTTTGCCTTAAACTGTCTACACAAATCCATTGGCCATAATATTTTCATATATATACGGAAAGGAAATGGTTCAAGTATAATACGATATTTAAAATTATAAGAGAAATGTTATATAAAAAGTAATATTTCGCCAAACAATTCATAATAAAACTCAAGCATCGCTGATAAAACCAATCTTCCAGAAATTAAATCATTCAAGAGATCAATACCATGGGTGTGTTCGCGTTGAAAAGAGAATAAATGACCGAAGAATTGTGATTGGAGAGTGGATTTATATTCTGAATACTTTAATTAAACCAAAGTGAGGTTTTTTAAAATAACAATGGGTGTGATTTTTTATTGATTTCTATTTAAGCAACATTTTTATATTTCAAAGATATTTGGTATAAGTATCTATTTGACTATTCTATTTTCTATTTATAAATATACTTTTATAAATTTGAATATGAATATTGAATTATACAATATATCTCTCTCCATCAATCATATACGTTTATAAAGACAAAAAAACGAAACTTTAATAAAATATTTTTTAAAGATAAAGAAGAAAATGAAATAAGAAAATTCATAAATATCTTGATTGAATAATTCTTTGACAAGGCGTTTGAGTGAATTTGATCTGGCCAAAGAGAGACTTTAAAAAAACAAATTATTTTATGAAGAAAAATTCCTCAAAATTTTATATGCTAAAAATGGATATGGGTTCAAGAAATTGCCCAAAGTTTACTATTCGATGCCCAGATGTAAAATACTGATTTTAATTTTGGAGAATATAACTGAAAAAAAAAATGATACAAGCAAAGATCTAATTTTAATGTGAGAATAAATATCAAAGATGTCGAAGAATTCAGGTAAGAATTTCTCTATGATCACTAAATTCATTCCCATTAAAAATGTTCAACTAAAGAAAAAGAATTCAACTCTTCTATCCACCTCAGATAGAATCGCCTCTTTATAGAAACTTCTTCACTGATGAGGGTCCACAATCTACAGTTCAATTGGACCAACCTTGGGTTTATTCTACCAAGATCTATTGCAGCCGCAACCAACCAGATATTGGATATAAGTACATAGTGTGACCTGATACTCAATAGATTGGGTCATTAGACTGCATGGAAAATCAACCCAGATTCATGTCTTTTTACAGATTCAAAACAATTTTAAGAAGCTCTGCCATTTATTTCTGTTGTAAAACAATAGATGATAAGATAATCTGTCATATATAAAGAAGTTCTTTGGTACCCGTCACTATATCCTTCTTTAGACGTTGCCGACCTAGAGTCCAGCTCCTAGATTATATTGTGGCGAAGAAATAATTTATTATTTAATTTAATATTATTCAATGAAAATATATTTAACATATTATAAAAATATATTACTCTGTATTTGTAAAATCATCATAAAAATATCCCTTTGCTTGCTTGTTCAAGATTCCCTAGCTGTAGATAGTTTGGTTGATAATTTTCGACTAGTCGTACTGACGTCATTAATAAATACGCTTACATCTCAAAATATTCCAAGACTAATTTTATACGCTACAATATCAAAGACTTATCTGAAGACATATAAGAACATATACACGACTAAACTGTCTCTATCAGTAGTATGGCATTAAGGAAAAATAATTTTAACAATTTAAAAATAAATATATAAATATTTTTGAATTACAATCTAAAAAATGAAATTTATATATAAAAATTGAGTAACGAAAGAAGAACTAAAGTAAAGCTGGTAGGTTAAGAAAATGTGAGTGGTGAGGAATTTGATGGTTTCCTGAGGGTTCTTCTGAAAAGTTAGTATGTTTCTTAGATTAGGTCTCCAGCCACTTTATCTGGTTGTTGATCAGGTGAGGTAGGTACTGGAGATTAGCTCTTCATGTGAAATTACTTATTTGAGTTGAAATCAGAAAATTTGAGACTGAAGAAAAACACATGCACATCAAGAAAAATTATTTTTAAAAATTTACAAACCAGGTGAAGACAAAAGATAAAGAAGGGACTCGGTGACAATACTTATCTGTTGACCATAAAGTCTGAATTCTAGGCTGCTGTGTGTAACAGATGTTCCAGATGGGGAGCCACGGACTTGTCTTCGTTCCAGTTCTACTAACGGCGTTGTTGTTGCGAGGATCTAGTTAGTGACAGTACTGTGACAGCGGGTTGGGGGGTCAGTTACTTACACCTCTGAGGTAATGATAAAGTCATAATATGTCCTTTCCTTCGGGTCGGTCAGGCGATTGTCGTTATTGTCCATTCCACGGCGGCCATGGGATATTTCACCCTGCGTGCACGTGGACTGGAACTCAACTTCCCTCCTCCGATTGCTTGCTCGCTCCACAGACCCAGGACTAGGTACTGATTACTAGACTGCTGGTTCTGGCGCAAAACTCCGATGGGAGGCCTCGCGTGATGACGTAAGTCCGGCTTTCAGCGTTGTCAGTATCAGCAGGGCTGTAGTCAGTCTCTAGTTCGCTCCATTCCACTTTGATGCCAATAGAGTACTCTACATAGAGTACAGCGAGCTGTCGGAATGGGAAGTTGGGCTCAGAGGTGTAAGAGACTGATGGGGTGAGAGAAGACAGACAGCCTCTAACTCCCCTCTGTGTTATGTATCTAGATATCACAGTGGAGCCCTCACCGTGTCTAGTTAGCATTTAGGTAAATGTCTTTCTTTAAGCTCCCTCCTTACGTCACCGAGTCCCTTCTTTATAGATTTGTCTTTCCGCGGGCATTCACTCTCTTTTAATGTCAAATAAATCAATATTCCTATCTCCGTTATTTCAGGTTCTCTCTCCAGTCCCCTGCAGGGAAAACAAGCTATACCTTGTTGTTGTTGTTAGATGCAAAGATATAAGTAATATGTTGTTTGATATGTAGACATATAGTTAGATGTAAAGATATTCTTAGACATAAAGATGTTGTTAAATGCGAAGATATGTTGTTAGATATCAATAATAGGCAGAGTTTTACCCCGCGTGTGTTATTCCACAGACTGAAGAGTCAATAATAATTTATCTCTGGGAGCTAACTGGAATTGAACTGATCTTGAAGTTTCTATAAAACTCTACCTGAGCTGTTTTAAAGTTAAGTTAAAGTTGACTATCACAGGTGTGTGTGTGTCGCTAACCAAGAGTAACGTAAACAATAATCAATTTATAGGTCGTTCATCCAATGTATATAAACATTATACATGTATGTTAACATACCTGTATGTTAACACACTCTCAAAACCACAAAAATTCATCTTCAATAGATACCCTCACACGGCATTGTACCTGCTATTGTAGCCGAATGACCTGGGCAACGTCCAGCGACGAGGCGTTGATCTCCTGGACAAAGACGACGTCTACGCGATGTTGACTCAGGAAGTGACAAAGCTCAATGATCATCTCGCGAGCGGCGAGCCCGCGAGCGTTGATGGATACCAGACGGAAGGTCATTGGGCGCTCCTCGTCTGGACACGGATGTCCGCTAGTATAAGTCGGAGTGGGAATTGGGAAGGGCGTCCAGCAGTTTCCGGGTGACCCTGTTGAGCGCGGTCTTCTTCTCATTCCCCAGGCTCTTCACACCGCGGTTAAGGGCTGGCGCCTCCAAGACTTCGTCCCTTCCGAGTCCTTGAAGCCCAGACTGGTCCAGGATGTTGTAGGGGTAACGCTTAAGGAGATCTTTGAGCTACTGCCGGGTCTTGGAGGGTACCCTGAGGGGGGTCGACACACGAATCTCCTCCTCTTCCATCTGCACAGATGGGGCTTGTTCTTGTTAGGCGCCTGAGCAACTGGTGGAGTGGGTTTCACTGCACAATCGCTGACCGCGGGAGGTGGAGCAGAGACTGTAGCTGGAGGAGCAGGATTAAGGGGGGGGGGGGGGGGGCGTGGGTGCAGCGCCGGTCTTTTCTGCGCGCCGCCGGTGTTGGAGGGCGTCAGCTGATATGCATCTGCAGACCTTTGGGGAGTCAGGGGGAAGTTAGCCCTACGGTGCCCCTACCTCTGGTACCGCAAGCACTTGATTCCGTACGCGAGGAAAGCCGGCAGGATCCCCCCTTTGTATTTGATGTTGAAGCGCGTTGGCAGTCTTTCCAGCTTCACGTCCTCGTTTAAAAAAAATTAACAGTTCCCGGCTTCATCCATGAATGTGAAGCCGCGATGTTGAGGGACAGCGGGGCGATAGATGTGATCCGCCCGTAAGGTCTCAGGGCGGTAATGACTCCGCATCTTCCATGAAGAAGGGCATGCTGATCACGACAACTTTCTCTACCAGTCTGCGGAAGGGGAAGGCCTTAAGCAGGGTCTCCTCGATTTCGTGGCCTTCTTTGATCAGACGCTCCGTGAGGGCCTCGGTGGCGAGGCCCACCGGGACGTGGCCATCCATCTTGGCAAGCTGGCTGATGTTGTTTCCCCCCACCAGCTTGTCCAGCGTCCGAAGATACTGGAGCTGGCTGAATTCAAGGCAGTGCTCGACATGGACGCAATGATCCATGGTGCCCGTGGCCTGCTGTTCTCTTGCTTCCGCGATGCTCTTACGCGTCGCCCTGATCTCCTGGGCGAGTGGATGACGCCTAGCTGGAAGTCCGCCCTGGGTGGCGTTGCGCTCCTCTGAGCTGTTGCGGCGGTGCCTGACTGTGCCGAGGTTCTTCGCCTTTTTCGCTCGACCTTGGTGAAAGGAGCCGGCTCGTTGGTGGTATCCTGGTACTCCATGGCCTTAGCCCAGTTCAAAACTCGAACGCCACCAGCGCTGGGAGTCGGAGTTGGAAATTTCATCTGACCCCCTGTGGATCCCATGGAATAAAGTCCGCCCTAGAATGATGAGGGCCATTAGCCTGAAACCATGGTCTTCAGATGGACGCTTCTCAGTTTGCCAAAGCTGGTGTTGTGGCTTTGTCATCGACTTGAGTTCGCTAGTTCGCGGATACGGTTTAAATAATGAAGAAAATATAGGATTTGAAACAAAATCGTGTTTGACCTGGAATTATAGCATCCTGGCTTCGGTCTAAAATCGACCGCATAAAAAATTTTCTACCATTGCTAAACGGACGAAAGATGGAAAATATTAAGAGGATCTGCCTGATGAGGGGCGAAGCCTTCCGGCAAGTTTCTAATTTACATCCTTTTATTTTGTCAATCAGTCGCCAGTTGTTCGTTGAGGTACAGCCTGCACGACGCTGACGAAGGCCAACAGCCCGAAACGCGTTCGTGGTTGGTTTTTCTTGATATATTAAGAAATTGGGTTGACCAAATATTACGGAACAAGTTAATCAACGTTTAGTTGATTTTTGTTCCACTAGATGGCGCTCTGCCAGACTATAGGACTTATTTTGTCTTGCCTTCTTCATAGAAAGCAAGACTGGATCAATTTATCACATTTTTAAACCCTGTAAAATTTTGAGATACAACCAAAACAACAATAAATAAAAATCAAATAGGGAAATAATTGTTTCTAAGTTTTGTTGTTGTTGTTGTTGTTGTACTTCGGTAAAAACTAATTTTCTCTGTCAAAGCTTTATATTTTCTAGAGAAGAATGACTCGAGGACAAGTATCTGATGTTTCCCAGGGTGTTATGACATAAACGTTGAATTTAGGGGGCTTTGTGTTCCAGCACGTGTTCCCGGGATGACGATGAACCTACTGTCTCAACCTGGGATAATCTGCCTCGGTTGTCACTGATAGCTTGTGCTGAAGCTGAGTTTGTGAGTTGAAAGGAAATCCCGGGTTCTACACAGAGAAAGAACTCTTGGGATATTTCCGGAATTTCAAAAATGGAAGGGATGCTGGGAATCCAAGATATAGGTTTATCAAAACTGGCAGATGGTGAGGTTCCATAGCTATCTTCCCGTCATATTCCTATGGTCACACGGCGATAATCACCCATGTTGTTGTTGCTAGATACATTGGGACGTTGCTAGAGTGTTCTATGGCGAGATACAAAATTTTGGATTACAAGAAAATATAGCTCGGAAGATTATTTAATAAAATACCTCTAAATTGGGGTTTTAAAACATCTGCTATAATACACCTATCCCCCGATTTACACGGTAGATACGTTGCTGAGAAAAACGTGTAAATCGGGGAATAGGTGCACACAGAAATAAAAATAAAATGCATTGACAGGTTAAAATATGTAGTCAGCACATAAGCTCGGGATTCCTCGTGAGATGTGTACACAGCGCATGTGTTCAATCACAGTAGCATTTAGTATAGTGCGATAAAAACAAAAAAAAAACTTATTTGGAAAACCGTGTAAAAGCGAAAACGTGTAAAAAAAAGTACCGGGTAAAAAAATCGGGGGATAGGTGTATCTTTTAATCATACCCAAAAAAACAGAAATCCGGAACATAGTTGCCACTAAAATAAAGAAGCTTAAAACATTAGACTTGAGCCCAAAAGGTTTGAAGTACAAGAAATAGAAATTTAGCAATATGCAAAGCAGATAAAGGCGGAAACGCACTTGTTATGTATAAGTCATATTATAATAACAAAATGGTTGCAGTATTAAATCATGCTGAAATTTTTAGGCCTATTTCTAAATCTGATAATTCTAAGTATATAGAATTTTTTTTAGAAAAACTTTGTCATTACTTAAGAAGAAAGATCAAATAAGAACAATTCAAATTATTTACAGCCAACACTACAGAGATTCCTTACATTTATGGATTGCCGAAAATACATAAAGTAAATATATCTTTATAACCTATTATCGGCTATCATCTTACACCAGCAATAGCAGTATCCCGGTACTTGTCTTCATACCTTTCACCAATTATTCATAACACCTTTTCCATAGACAAAATATCAGATTTCATCAAGGGTATCAGAGAATCCAGCCCTAGACCTAACTGTAAGATTTGTTCATTTGAGGTAGTTTTTTTTTTCTTTGCCTACTCCATGACCTTATTTTGAGAGATTCTGCTGGCATCAATTCTTGCAGGCATCAATTTCTGCAGGTAGCAATTCCTGCAGGCAGCAATTTCTGCACGCAGCAATTCCTGCAGGCAGCAATTTCTGCAGGCAGCAATTTCTACAGGCAGCAATTTCTACAGGCAGCAATTCCTGCAGGCATCAATTTCGGCAGGCATCAATTTCTGCAGGCAGCAATTTCTACAGGCAGAAATTTCTACAGGCAGAAATTTCTGCAGACAGCAATTTCTGCAGGCAGCAATTTCTACATAATCAATTTCTGCAGGCATCAATTTCTGCAGGCAGCAATTTCTGCACGCAGCAATTCCTGCAGGCAGCAATTTCTATAGGTATCAATTTCTACAGGCAGCAATTTCTGTAGGCAGCAATTTCTACAGGCATCAATTTCTGCAGGCATCAATTTCTACAAGCAGCAATTCCTGCAGGCAGCAATTTCTGCAGACATCAATTTCTACAGGCATCAATTTCTGCAGGCAGCAATTTCTGCACGCAGCAATTTTGCAGACATCAATTTCTGCAGGCAGCAATTCCTGCAGGCAGCAATTTCTATAGGTAACAATTTCTACAGGCAGCAATTTCTGCAGGCAGCAATTTCTACAGGCAGCAATTTCTGCATGCAACAATTTCTACCGGCAGCAATTTCTACAGGCAGCAATTTCTTGAGGTATCAATTTCTGCAGGCAGCAATTTCTGCAGGCATCACTTTCTGCAGGCTGCAATTTCTGCAGGCATCAATTTCTGCAGGCAGCAATTTCTGAAGCAGCAATTTCTACAGGCGGCAATTTCTGCAGGCGACAACGACGGTCTCAACTATGCCTGGTCGAACCATCGGAAATCGTAAAGCTATCGTCGGCGGCCCAACTCTGATTATGCTTGAAGAGGCCTCTGGTAATTCGCTCATCCATTTACAACAATGATATTCCAGACCCAGACGAAACTAGTTAGATCCTTGTCTAATGGTTTCGAGGGTTAACACTGGCATTAATTCTACCTGATATTGTTATTTCTATTGAATGAATTATTTCCCTCCTAGAGACAGAGTAGCTCCAGACTTTGTAAGCGAAGGCTTCTCATATGTGAGGGTATCGGTACCCAGCATCTCCACCACTTGTCGCGTTGAAAAATAGACGCGAGGAGAGGTAAACACAAAAACAAAATTTATTTTCTGTAACGGTCTCCTCTAAAATTGTAGCTACACACATTTATATCGCAACGATACAATTAAAAACAAACTATGCAAATCTATAATAAAATATGAAACTCAGAGCTATGTAAATAATAAATAAACCACGCTACATTTAAACAGAATATTTGAATCTATGAAATATATTTTTAAGTAAAATGATATTTTAATATAACATATATATATTATTAATATATATAATTATAATAATAAATAGTTATTTAATTTTATAGTCCAGTTTTGTATTAAGATTATCTTCACTATTATGATCATTTAAATACAAATTATAAAATTTGTAAAATGTTATTAATTTGTAGATAGAGAGAGAGAAAAAAAAAAAAATCCTTTACTTCTATTACATCCTCAAGTTAATTATATATTTATAATTAATAACAATAAAAAAAATTAACAAAGTAACGTCTATTACATCGGCTTTTACACGTCATTCAGACATACTCTAATCCTATATATAGAATAATCGAAGAGATAATATATATAATAGTTAGAAAAAAGAGAGAAAGACAGAACCATGCACTTTTAATCAAACTAATAATAAGGAAAAAAAAAAGAGTTTTATAAAGAAGGTAGATAAGATTGTTAGTATATATATATATTTTTTTTTATGATTTTATATTTTATCCTTTTTTTTTTTTTTTTTAAAAGATTTTTAAAGGTTTTTTTATTTTATAATATGATTATAAAAAGTTGTATTTAGTAATATATCTATAGTATGAATTAACATTTGTTATAAGTTTGTATATTATGTTTTGAAACCCTAATGGTAGACCAGACATACACAAAAAACTTTAAATTGAAATAAATTGGAAAAAGAGATCTGCTGGAACGGGGATCATCAGATAAAATTCCAGCGACATTTCAACCCCTTCTTTATTATGTCATAGATCTCTTTTAAACCGGATTTTATGTGTTAATATTAAGTTGTTTCAGTGAAATATTTAAATGAACATATATAACAGATATAAGTGTTAACAAATTCAAACTGTAAACCTACCTCTGCCGTGGAGTCCTCCATTGTGAATATCTATTTCTGGCTAACACATGTCGCGGGAGGGGAATGTCCCCCCACATTTCAAATTTAGACCATTTATTCAGAATTTTTTTGAACAACAAGAAAATTAAAGAAGAAAGGAAAAATAGTTAAGGGAAGAAAGCTAAATTTCATAATCTTTACAGCTAGTTATATCAAAATAACTGATTTAACACTTATTCATCTTTTAATATTCCTTTAAAAAGGCAAATTATAATAGTTTAATAAAGCTATTAATTGTGTAAATTCAACTTTATTTAACTTCCATTTTCCTCCCCAGAAATTGGAGATTAAACAAAAATGAACTATATACTTTAACACTTTAAAATCTTGTGAAAAATATTTTAATCAGTTATTTAATCAAAGTTTAATTAACTGTTAAAGATTATAAATTTGTATTAGTTAATATTAATAGAAATTATAGAAAGTTGAATTCATAAATGGATATTTCCATTTATTTTTTTTTTAATATTTTATAATTGATATACTGTTGAAATATTTTACTTGTTTGATACTAAATTTGTTTTTAATAAATTCCATGTTTAAATTTTTAACATCTTCTATGAAATTATCTAATATATTATTTATTCTATAAAATCTTAGAAACTGACCATAATATATACTATTATGGTCAGTTTCTAAGATTTTATAGAATAAATAATATATTAGATAATTTCATAGAAGATGTTAAAAATTTAAACATGGAATTTATTAAAAACAAATTTAGTATCAAACAAGTAAAATATTTCAACAGTATATCAATTATAAAATATTTAAAAAAAAATAAATGGAAATATCCATTTATGAATTCAACTTTCTATAATTTCTATTAATATTAACTAATACAAATTTATAATCTTTAACAGTTAATTAAACTTTGATTAAATAACTGATTAAAAGATTTTTTCACAAGATTTTTAAAGTGTTAAAGTATATAGTTCATTTTTGTTTAATCTCCAATTTTTGGGGAGGAAAATGGAAGTTAAATAAAGTTGAATTTACACAATTAATAGCTTTATTAAACTATTATAATTTGCCTTTTTAAAGGAATATTAAAAGATGAATAAGTGTTAAATCAGTTATTTTGATATAACTAGCTGTAAAGATTATGAAATTTAGCTTTCTTCCCTTAACTATTTTTCCTTTCTTCTTTAATTTTCTTGTTGTTCAAAAAAATTCTGAATAAATGGTCTAAATTTGAAATGTGGGGGGACATTCCCCTCCCGCGACATGTGTTAGCCAGAAATAGATATTCACAATGGAGGACTCACGGCAGAGGTAGGTTTACAGTTTGAATTTGTTAACACTTATATCTGTTATATATGTTCATTTAAATATTTCACTGAAACAACTTAATATTAACACATAAAATCCGGTTTAAAAGAGATCTATGACATAATAAAGAAGGGGTTGAAATGTCGCTGGAATTTTATCTGATGATCCCCGTTCCAGCAGATCTCTTTTTCCAATTTATTTCAATTTAAAGTTTTTTGTGTATGTCTGGTCTACCATTAGGGTTTCAAAACATAATATCCAAACTTATAACAAATGTTAATTCATACTATAGATATATTACTAAATACAACTTTTTATAATCATATTATAAAATAAAAAAACCTTTAAAAATCTTTTTAAAAAAAAAAAAAAAGGATAAAATATAAAATCATAAAAAAATATATATATATATACTAACAATCTTATCTACCTTCTTTATAAAACTCTTTTTTTTTTTTTCCTTATTATTAGTTTGATTAAAAGTGCATGGTTCTGTCTTTCTCTCTTTTTTCTAACTATTATATATATTATCTCTTCGATTATTCTATATATAGGATTAGAGTATGTCTGAATGACGTGTAAAAGCCGATGTAATAGACGTTACTTTGTTAATTTTTTTTATTGTTATTAATTATAAATATATAATTAACTTGAGGATGTAATAGAAGTAAAGGATTTTTTTTTTCTCTCTCTCTATCTACAAATTAATAACATTTTACAAATTTTATAATTTGTATTTAAATGATCATAATAGTGAAGATAATCTTAATACAAAACTGGACTATAAAATTAAATAACTATTTATTATTATAATTAATTTAGATTTAGCTTGCTAATCTAATCAAATCTAACTGATATAAGTTATCATTATTATCAGTTTGCTCCTTAAGTTTTTAAAATTAGAATCACTGTTATAATTTTGTTATATAGTTTCTACACTATATTATTAATATATATATATATACTTGCTGCCACCCAAATTGCAACACCAAGAAATACAAGATATATCACAACAAAATTTATTATGTAGATAACATGTTGACCAAGTATCAAATAATTAAATTTATAGACTTCTGCGAAGTGTGGTTCCTGCCAGAATCAGTAGCCAGAGTAGCCACCATTGTTGGAGATCACCGCTGCCACACGCTTTGGCATTGATTCAAAGAGACTTTGGATGTGTTCTTGGGGTACAGCAGACCAAGCAGCTTTCATACGTTGCCAAAGTTGATCTGGTGTGGCAGCTGGGGATGTAATCGGGTCAATCGTTGAGCAACCATGGACCACATGTTTTCTATCGGCGAAAGATCCAGAGAGCGAGCCGGCCAGGGAAGCAATTCAATCTGGCGATTGACGAAGAACCTTTGGACAATGCGTGCCACGTGTGGTCGCGTTCCGTTGAAATATGGCTATGGGCAAGCTCTGAAGGTAAGGAAGGACAACTGGCTCCAACACCTCGGAGATGTAGCGTTGGCTGTTTAAAGTACCGGCAATGCGTACTAGAGGAGTGCGAGAGTGATATCCATTACCGCCCCATACCATAATACCCGGTGCAGGACCAGTGTGGCGGTGCATAACGCAGCTGTTCAGCATCCTCACTCCACGGTGTCTCCAGGCTCGATTCCGACCATCGTGGTGTTGCAGACAGAAGCGTGACTTGTCAGTAAAGACAATTTCATTCCATTCTGCCGTCCACATCCTTCTTTCATCGCACCATTGGCGGCAGAGACGTCTGTGGTTCTGCGAAGGGTAGACGAAGCAATGGGCGTCTTGCGGACAGACCACTCTGCTGTAAACGGCGTCGAATGGTACGCGCAGACACTGGATGATGCGTTACTGACTGAATGTGCTGTGCTACTGTTCGTGATGTGACTGAGCGATCTGTCACTGTCATGCGCACAATTTGCCTGTCAGCACGTGAAGTGGTGCACTGAGGTTGATGCGATCGAACACGTCGGTCCGTCGTACCTTCCTGCGTCCAACGATCACATATCCGCATTACAGTTGTGTGGTTTCGTCCAACACGACTACCGATTTCCCTGAAAGATAACCCCCAATCTCGGTAGGCCACTATCCTTCCTCTGTCCAACTCGGATACTTGATCAAAAGATGACCACTGTTTTCTACGAAGCATAATTGATCGTTTAAAAAAACACAAGAAAAACACAATTGCCGAACTTGAAATCGTCGAAATTTCCAAGCCTTAAATAGTGCTTTGAAGTGGAGCCATAGGCGCGCCTGATGTGCGTCTGCGCTGAAATTCTAATCATTTGCATATCTCACCTCCGCTAATGCATGTTGTAAATTTCATGTTATTTGCATGCTTCTTTCAGGGTGTTGTTTTTACGGTGGCCAGCAGTTTATATATATAATAGAAAAAAAGGTTAAAATATATTCAATTATTCAGGTGCAATAACTATTTGAGATAAAAATAATGTCCATGGGGTAAAAAATGAATAGACGAAGGAAAAAAGAGCATTTATCACATATTAAAGTTTTTTTTTATAGATGAGCACATACACCTAAAGGACGACATCATTCAATGAACCCGTCATCAGTGGCAATAACAGCTGTCGAAATGGACTGCAGGCAGTAATGAGATGGGTCTTGGGAATGTTTGCCATTGCATCCATTATAGAAGCTCTGAGAGCTGCAACAGTGTTGTGGGAATGACTATTGGAGTCCTTCTCAACTAGGCCCCACACGTAATAGTCCAGCGGTTTGACATCTGGTGAGCTGAGGGACAAACGTTAGGTGTGACATGGTTGTCATGGTGGTGAAGATTCTCGGCCATCCATTCTTGGGTTGTTCTGCCTGTATGAGATAGTGCTGAGCCTTATTGAAAATCCTACTGCCTCCAACGTGCTATAGAGCTATCCAAGACTTGACAACTGCGGCTAACACCTCGGTGTAAGCAACGGCATTGACTCTGACACCTGGAGTAAAAATATGTGGAGGCATCACATCACCTTCACTACTAACAACATCAAGAACCATCAATGAAGCTGTAAATTCGGTGTGTAAGACCGTAGGTACCTCATCAGCGCTTTTATACAGCCATTTTTGCGGTTCACCTTCTTGTCCTGAACAAAGTTATTCTCGTCCGAGAAAAACAGATCATTCCTGGCTCCACGGGATGTTTGAGGTTTTTTCAGAAGGCGCTTGAATCTGTTCAAGAGGTTCACCTTGGTTCTTTCAGACGGCCCCCCTTAATGGGAGGGCCTGGCTCATCAACGTGTGGTCCATATTTCATTTAAAATACCATTTATAAGAGGTTCATCTTCAGTATCGGTATAAAAGGAAAACATAAAAATGCAATATTACAGCGATATGGTAGATAAACTGGCAAAACCGCTGGAAGAGTTCACCACTGATGAGCCAGGCCCTTCCATTAATTAATTATCCATTGCAGTAGAAAAAATAGTTCAATGAAGAATCATACGCGTCTATAATAGTTACAATTTTATGTATATTATGATGCATTAGCGCGCCATCTGTTAAAAGAAATTGAAGCTATTTTAAACACGTATGATTCTTTCAAAAATTAAACATTTTTCTCTCTCTCTCTCTCTCTACTGCCCTTACTGCAATGAAAAATTAATGAGAGGGTCTGCCTCATCAGTGTTGAACCCTCCCAGCGGTTTCACCAGTTTAATCTACCATACCTCTGTAATATTGTTTATTCTGTTTTCCTTTTATACCGATACTAAAGCTGACCTCTTGGAAATGGTATTTTAAATGAACTATGGACATAAGCTTTGGGGGGGACAGAGTATAAATACATATAATTAGAAATATATAATATGCTTCGAGCATTCCTCTTCAGCAAACATCAAGTAGAGTCTTTTATGAGAATAAAATTCCATTGCAGTAATGCAGTAGATATAATTGTTTAATTTTTTAATGAGTCATACGCGTCTATAATAGTTTCAATTTATCATAAAACAGATGGCGCGCTAATGCAACACACACATATTATAATTTCAATATGTACAGAAGTTGTGCAGAGAAAATAACTACATTTCCAATTGCTAGATGGCACCATGTGAGACTTAATCAGAGTCAGGTGGTATATTCCCGTGTGTTATCTCACAACTAACTCGACCCACAATGTATGTCCTTCCTCTCGTGGTCCTCCTGGTGTCTCAGGTAGGTTGACATCTGTCATATTCATTACTGACCCCGCAGCTACCTGAAATATCGGTCTTTATTGAGGCAATAAATATGCTGCCATTTAATCTTACATTTTCTACAATTGGATATTATAATACACTCATGGACAAAGTAAAGGTCAATTATGCGACTTAAACGCTGATACACGAATAACAAAAACAATCATGAGACCCAGAATGAAATATTACAAAGAATTGATAATACATCCAGATGGTACAAGAACATACAGGACATGTAACAATTGTTCTGGTGTGTAACTAACATCTACCCACATATTCTCATGTCCGGCAATGGCCGCAGTCTTACAGAAAATTGGCAATGGACCAAAAACAGCAGCTTTACACACCTAAAATAGATATTGCGACTGCTGTGATAGAAATGCATGGAGACATCTGAGGCTCTTCATTGGACACAATAACAACATGGACAAAACTTGAGGAAGTGGAAAGTATTTGATATCGACAGTCGTTTATTTATGTATTTATTTTTTAGGGAGATAGAAGCAATTTCGTTTACACTTGGTTATCTCGTGTGTCTTCAATAAAGGTCACTGTGTATCAAATATCTTTCAGAGTTATTGTCTGAAATTTCCGATATACATGCTGAAAGGTACAACTTCCTTAAGTTTTATCCATTAGTGTAAATCAAACTTGCATCATCACTATACATTTTACTTATATGTGTTACTTATTTTTAATAATATTGTTGTTGTTGTCATGACCAATGAAGAGTCTCAGATGTCTCCATACATCTCTATCACAGTAGTCACAATGTCCAATATCTTGGGTGTGTAAAGCTGCTGTTCTGGGTCCATGTCAATTTTCTGCAAGGCTGCGGCCATTGCTGAACATGAGAATATGTGTGTAGGTGTTAGTTCCACACCAGGACAATTGTTGCATGCCCTGTAGGTTCTTGTGCCATCCGGATGTATTGTCATTCCTTTGTAGTGTTTCGTTTTGAGTCTTGCGAATATTCGACCAAATTCTGGTCCGTTCCCAAGGTGACTAACGTGGCAGCGGCACTTATTTTCCAATGAAGAGAAAACCCGATATCTTTTAATAATAAAATGATTATATTAGGCTGTGTGGTAGCTACTTGCTATTTATAACAAACAATTATATTTTGATGCACTAGCGCGCCATCTGTTATGAAAATTCGAAACTATTATAGACGCGTATGATTCTTTTAAAAATTAAACAATTTCTACTGCCCTTACTGCAATTGAAAAATTAATGGGAGGGCCTGGCTCATTAGTGGTGAACCCTCCAAGCGGTTTCGCCAGTTTAACATACCATATATTGTATTTTTCGATCTTCCTTTTATAGTGATAATGATGTTTAGACTCTTGGAATGGGTATTTTCCATTGCAGTAAGAGCATTAGAAATTGTTTAATTTTTAAAAATTTCATACGCGTCTATAATAGTTTCGAATTTTGATAACAAACATTGTATATATATTTGGCGACCAACCAAACAAGGGAACCACTAGCAAGTGGTTTTCTGACCGAATTAAGTAGCTATATAAGACAATTTTTCTTGGGAACGTTGATAGGTATTCTCTAGAGAGACGTGGTTGCAGTGTTCTCTCTATTATATAAATAACTTTATATAAAAGAATAACTTATTAGGTCCATTGAAGTCTATAAAAATGATATGAGTCAATTTGGATTATATATAATAACGACAAGAAAATAAGACCCTATAAATTAATAGTGTGTGACGTTTTGGTAACAGTGTTGTTACCATCATCATACAAAAGAATAAATCCTTTCATTTCAAATAGATTCAATGTAATGCATATCCAATGCATCATTTCATATAGAATAATAATACATATAAATATTTGAAAAAACAATTGAAAAAATAATAAAAAGGTCAGGTATTGATATTAAAAATAAAAAAGGCATATCCTGACCAGGAGCACATGTGCTTTTCAGAAGGCAGAGCGCCATCTGGTGGAACAGAAATCAACTATTCATTGATTTAACCTGTTCCCTGATATTTGACCAACCCAATTTCTTGGCTTTTCTTGATTTATCAAGTAATTGGGTAGGCCAAATATCAGGGAACAAGTTAAATCAATGAATAGTTGATTTCTGTTCCACTAGATGGCGCTCTGCCTTCTGAAAAGCACATGTGCTCCTGGTCAGGATATGCCTTTTTTATTTTTATTATTATTATTTATTCAGTTAACCCAGTAGGTTCCTGGAGCCACCACGTACAGAAGTCACCCGGGCTGACATCTTCTTGGTTTTATTTACAATGTCAGTGGAAGTCCAATTACTGAGATGGCGCCAGGCAGATTTCTTTCGTGGGAGATTTTCTAGGGATGCTGGACTTAGGTTGGTGATCCCTAGGAGGGTGGCTGTCAGGATTCTTTGGTATTGAATAAATACTGATTGAAAATAATTCATTTACTCTGCTGTGACTTCATTGAGACTCGGCGTTCTTACATCTGGAAGAAGTGATCAAATTGTCTTGTCATCCTGACATTTGTTTTCCTTTCCACTTTCCAATAGATATGTATACTGGGTAGGATAGACAAAAAATACAAACTCAAGATCGCCGAGAAATATTTAAGGCCATTGATACAGTGGAATCCTTATTTTTCAACGACTCTCTCCAGAATTCAGCGCTACCCAGTTCTCCATCCAAATTGACAAATGTTCCTTTTGACGCGAACAATGTTTTATGGGGAAATCTATCAAAACGCTGATGGATTTCTTTGCAGACACATATTAAAAACATATCATATGTATGTATATGTGACAATATAGTGGTAATGATGTGGTGAGGTGAGAAATAATCACACGACGAGTTGGAAGAGGAATCTGGAAGCCATCCGAGAGAGAGAGGTAGCTAGAGAGCTGTCCGCTGAACGACTGCCTGTGTGGCCACACCCGACTACTGTCCAGGTGTTGACGGGCGCCCCCCTTTTCCTCCCCTTTGGAATGTGACCGTTGGTGTCCCAAATGTCCGTACTTTAGTTGCGTTCTATCGACTACGTCTCTCTCTGGTCGACTGCAGATTTACTTTATTATTCCTGGAAGAGCATATATTATGACATATATATGTTTTAATTCAAAAATAATCATATGCATAAAAAATAGTTCATATTTCTTCTTACAGATGGCGCGCTAATGCATCTTATTCTTATATCAGAAATCATCCAACTTAACAAGGTGTATGTGTTATATCAAAGAATATTCTGTAAAATGTGAATTCTGATATCTATCATTATCTACTTTGATTTTTTTTTTTTGCTTATCCCTAGTACACGTGGTATAGGCCATGATAATCATGGTGGGTAGAAATAGGCGATTGCTTTTACTGTAAGCGCACCACATGTCTACACATATGAAAAGCAGTTCGACTTTGCGCTTACAAATGTGCCAGAGTCCCGTTTAGTTACTTTCACTCGCTGGTGGGGTTGGACTTTTGCAAGAATCGGGGGCAATTGGAGCATTTTATATCTACCTTGATGTCTTCCATGTTAGATAATGTTAAAACATTCATCCCGAGTAGTTGGCATTCTGCACTCCAGGAACCTGGGTTAACTCTCTCTCTTGTAATTTGGAATGTAAATAAATAAAAATTAGTATTGTGTGATTGGGGATGCCAATTGTATACAAGATTCTATACTGTGGGTCAAAACTAATATAGAGAAGCATTATACAACAACATATTTTTTTAATAACACCCTCCCTCCACACTCGTCTGCTGTTATTTCATCATCCTTTTATTTTCTACTTTTCTGTTATTTTATAAAGTTGAAGTTCTGGTCAAATTTGTTTTTTCATCAGAGGTTTGTTTTCTATCATTGGTATACTTGACAAATATTCTTCATTTGAGCATATGGTTTGCGAAAAATTAAAGAAAATTCATAAAAATATGTTTAACTTTTTAAAAAGTAATGGGAAAATGCTATGAAAACTTTTGTGAACGTAAGTAACTTATAGTAAGGTAAATTTTAAAAAAGGCATCTTCCTTGAACGTGCAATTAAAAGCTGCTGATGGCTAGCGCCATCTGTCGCAATAAATATGAACTAATCGTTGATTTTTAATTATTTTAGAATTGGTCACATAATCATTTCTTGATTAATCAACGTTGCACGACTTAGTTGCATGATCAGGAGATGCCTGTTTCTTCATTTATCCACCTGATCACAGTACAATTTCACTTTTGTACTATTTCTTCATATAGATTTTTATTATTATCCCTAGTACACGTGGTACAGGCCACGATAATCATGGTGGGTAGAAGTTGGCAACTGCTTTTACTGTAAGTGCACCACATATCTACACATGTGAAAAGCAGTTCGACTTTGCTCTTACAAATGTGACAGAGCCCCTGTTTGATTTACTTACACTCGCTGGTGGGGTTGGACTTTTGCAAGAATCGAAGGCCATTGGATCTTTTTCTTTTATTAGAAAAGTGCCCAATGCGGGATTCGATCCCGGGTCGTAGCGGTCGAAAACCAATCATCCTTCCACCGACCCCCTTTCATGTAGTAAGGTGTTAAAATGGCCTTAAATTCCATACAATCTAACTCCATTAGAACTACGTTTTGGCCTAAAAGTGCAGTACAGGCAGGACGGCGTTATTTATGGGGAATAAAATGCTATTTGGAGCTGAGACCAGGCAATAAAGTTCTTTTATGGGGAATTTCAGTTTAATATCAAAATATAATGTCTCTTTATTATTGTTGTGTCTATTATACTACATCATTTAGGCTTACATTTTAAGTTTCTTATTTATTGTAAATCGAAAGGATTTAAGCACGAATGTGTTCTTTCACATACAATACAAACTTCAACTGTCCTTACTGCGATGAAAAAATATATTGGGAGGGCTTGACTCATCAGTGGTGAACCCTCCCAGCAGTATCACCAATTTTATCTACCAGGCCACTTCTTAGAGCTCTAATACTGTATTGGACGATTCTGCTTATTGTCTTTTATATATAAAAGAAACATTCGTTCTTAAATCCTTTCATTTTATATGTATAGATGGCGCGTTATTGCTTTGTGTTTCTTTTTTCATTATTTGTGTGAAAACTAAGTAGAGTTTCAATAAAGTGGATATGTGTGTACACAGGCTCTCTGTGTGAAGAGCCAAAGATGTAAGTCCGATGATCAGTGCGAGAATGCCTGTTGTGCTTACAAAGACGGCATTTTTGAGGAAATCCACGAATGCACCAAGTATAAAGAAGAAGGTAAGATTTGCCCGGCACACACACATACAAGGACAGTAGAAATTTGTTTATTTATAAAATAATATTTTGTGCAATATCATTTTCTTGTATTGTTGCACCAAGTTGCAGCTTTGCAGGGTCATCGACCTTGGTTTCTTCCTTCTTGGTGTTATACACGTTTCCCGAGCGGGTTTCCATAGTCGAAGCAAATAAATAAAAGTAAAAGTAAATAAATTACCTATTAAAGTTATTATGTTTATTTATTCGTTGTCTTCCTTGTAGGTCGTGATCCGCAGTCTTGGTCTAGGTCCTCTCTCGCTCCAATAACCAATCAAGATATATGTACAATAAAATATTACAAAAGGAATGAAACTATAAAAAGGAATGATGATAATCTAAATATTATGTTTTAAATAAATATTAAATATCATAGAATATTTTGAATAAATGTAGGTCACATTACAATTGATGCAACAATATAAAAAATAACATTACAAATTAAAATAAAATAGGCGCATTAGCCATGATGCAACAATATATTACCACACACTTGTTTTTCCTATTTCTCACTTTAAATTTTCTGTAGCAACATCTTCAGAACTGTTTGAACTCATTGTCCACAAGAGCCCCATTTCGTTAATTAATAAAGAAGTATTTTGACAACCTTGTTGTTTGAATACCACTTGCACCACACTGACCAATGCCGCCAGTTCGAAATACAACACGTGAATATCGAGCACTCCCAATCCTGCTACCAAATCAAGTGTACAACATTTCAGATATCTAGATAGTTGGAAAGTATGTTAGCAGAGAAAGATGCAGAAATGTGAAAAATAAAAAGTAAAAGAATTTTTTTGGAGTGAAAAATAATAACAGAATGTATTTGAACTATTTTTTAACGGTTTCCCTATTTATTGAACATCGAATCAGAAAGTTAGGACAGGATCAGTTCAGAGTGGCACGGCGTGGACCGTTGGTGCAGGGTCTCGGGTAGACGCGAGTCTTGGCAGAGTTAGTGGCTATATCGTTGGTTGTAAATTTGGATGACGTCTTCCTGGTCCTATTTGAACTATTGCAAGTCAAATGAGGAAGTACATTAGATAAAATGCAGTTTAACGTGTCAACTGAAATCAATATTTGAACTACTGCAAAAGTGTAAAGTGTAATACAACAAAATAGCTTTTTTAAGACCCCCGGTCTTATACAGATTCACCACAGAGAGAAATAAATCATAGATGGAGCTCCTATACTCCAGGCAGCGCAGCACCCAACAACAGTCTACAGGTCCGACGCATGCCCAGTGGCCACACACAAAAAGTAAAAATAAATATTTTGATTAAATATAAAAAATGTATTAAAAGAACGTGGAAATAATTGAATAAATTATTTATTCAGTGATGCACGGTGTGGCCACTGAACATGCATCGGACCTGTAGGCTGTTGGTGGGTTCTGCGCTGCCTGGAGTATAGAAGCTCCATCTATGCTTTCTTTCTTCCTGTGGTGAATCTATATAAGACCGGTGGTCTTAATAAAGCTGTGTGTGAATAAATTATTAAAATATCGCAGAGAATCTATGGAAACTCTACCAAAGAAATGTAGAAAGAAAAAAACGGCAAAAAAAATCAAATTATATTTTGAAAAATATCTATTCAGATATATTTAGAAAAATTTCATTGATGTCGCAAGTAAGCAAATATAATGAATATGTATGTAATTATAAGACGATATCGATATAATAGCATTGTTATCGTGAGTGCGTGAGTAGAAAAACTAGTAAAACACGATCTTGAAATGATAGCATTGTCATCGGGCGTGAGCAAGTAGAAATAAATAGCTTTATATATATACTTTGATCTTAGCCAAAAGGCCGAGAAGCGAGAGAGAGAGATAAAAATTTTAAAAAGAAAAGTAGAGGAATAATTAATTTAAATTATTGAATATTTTTATCTAACTCTCAATTTTTTTTTTTTTAAATAATGCTGTGAACTAATATCGATGTATTAGTGCGCCCCATCTGGTATAAGGCTATTTTTGACGCCTATATTTCTTTTAAAAATAA
>CP092864.1:184280266-184430681 GCA_030710605.1 Cordylochernes scorpioides
GATCTGCAAATGCGTAAGGTCTGTGCGAAGCTTGTGCCGAAAGTGTTGACGCAAGACCAGAAAGAACTTAGAGTTTTGCGCTGTCAATAATTGTTGGATTTGATTCTAAATGAACCGGACTTTCTGAACTCTGTAGTAACCGGAGACGAATCCTGGATGTTTGAATACGACCCAGAGTCGAAAAGGCAGAGCTGTGCATAGCACACAAAATCATCCCCACGCCCCAAGAAAGCGCGAATGAGCAAGTCGCGCATCGAAACGATGATCATTGTCTTATTTGACATCCGAGGAATAGTCCATTGTGAGTTTGTACCGCAGGGACAAACTGTAAACTCAGCCTTTTACCTGGAGGTGCTCAGGAGATTGAAACGCCGGATCGCACGCGTGAGGACCGACATTAAAGTCACGGTCAAGCTCCACCATGACAATGTCACCAGCCACACAGCCTTCATCATTACCAACTTCCTGGCCCAGAGCAACACCCCGGTGATCCCTCACCCCCCATGTGACTTATTTGTGTTTCTGCGACTCAAGAGAGAGAGATGAAAGGAAAACATTAGGAAACCTTGGAAATATCCAACACCATGTTACAACGTTCCTGAGAAGCATTCCTGTCGAGGAGCTTCAGGGTGCCTTTCAGGCGTGGCAAACGCATCTCCGCAAGTGTATTGATGCAGGAGGAATGTATTTTGAAGAATATTGAACATTTGCACAAATTACGATCAATAAATGTATTTTGCCAGTAAATGCTCATTTCTTTCATAATGGACCCTGTATAATACTAGCCGAATGACCTGGGCAACGTCCAGCGACGAGGCGTTGATCTCCTGGACAAAGACGACGTCTACGCGATGTTGACTCAGGAAGTAACAAAGCTCAATGATCCTCTCGCGAGCGGCGAGCCCGCGAGCATTGATGGATACCAGAAGGAAGGTCATTGGGCGCTCCTCGTCTGGACACGGATGTCCGCTAGTATAAGGCGGAGTGGGAATTGGGAAGGGCGTCCAGCAGTTTCCGGGTGACCCTGTTGAGCGCGGTCTTCTTCTCATTCCCCAGGCTCTTCACCCCGCGGTTAAGGGCTGGCGCCTCCAAGACTTCGTCCCTTCCGAGTCCTTGAAGCCCAGACTGGTCCAGGATGTTGTAGGGGTAACGCTCAAGGAGATCTTTGAGCTACTGCCGGGTCTTGGAGGGTACCCTGAGGGGGGTCGACACCCGAATCTCCTCTTCCATCTGCACAGATGGGGCTTGTTCTTGTTAGGCGCCTGAGCAACTGGTGGAGTGGGTTTCACTGCACAATCGCTGACCGCGGGAGGTAGAGCAGAGACTGTAGCTGGAGGAGCAGGATTAAGGGGGGGGGGGGGCGTGGGTGCAGCGCCGGTCTTTTCTGCGCGCCGCCGGTGTTGGAGGGCGTCAGCTGATACGCATCTGCAGACCTTTGGGGAGTCAGGGGGAAGTTAGCCCTACGGTGCCCCTACCTTTGGCACCGCAAGCACTTGATTCCGTACTCGAGGAAAGCCGGCAGGATCCCCCCTTTGTATTTGATGTTGAAGCGCGTTGCCAGTCTTTCCAGCTTCACGTCCTCGTTTAAAAAAAATGAACAGTTCCCGGCTTCATCCATGAATGTGAAGCCCGCGATGTTGAGGGACAGCGGGGCGATAGATGTGATCCGCCCGTAAGGTCTCAGGGCGGTAATGACTCCGCATCTTCCATGAAGAAGGGCATGCTGATCACGACAACTTTCTCTACCAGTCTGCGGAAGGGGAAGGCCTTAAGCAGGGTCTCCTCGATTTCGTGGCCTTCTTTGATGAGACGCTCCGTGAGGGCCTCGGTGGCGAGGCCCACCGGGACGTGGCCATCCATCTTGGCAAGCTGGCTGATGTTGTTTCCCCCCACCAGCTTGTCCAGCGTCCGAAGATACTGGAGCTGGCTGAATTCAAGGCAGTGCTCGACATGGACGCAATGATCCATGGTGCCCGTGGCCTGCTGTTCTCTTGCTTCCGCGATGCTCTTACGCGTCGCCCTGATCTCCTGGGCGAGTGGATGACGCCTAGCTGGAAGTCCGCCCTGGGTGGCGTTGCGCTCCTCTGAGCTGGTGCGGCGGTGCCTGACTGTGCCGAGGTTCTTCGCCTTTTTCGCTCGACCTTGGTGAAAGGAGCCGGCTCGTTGGTGGTATCCTGGTACTCCATGGCCTTAGCCCAGTTCAAAACTCGAACGCCACCAGCGCTGGGAGTCGGAGTTGGAAATTTCATCTGACCCCCTGTGGATCCCATGGAATAAAGTCCGCCCTAGAATGATGAGGGCCATTAGCCTGAAACCATGGTCTTCAGATGGACGCTTCTCAGTTTGCCAAAGCTGGTGTTGTGGCTTTGTCATCGACTTGAGTTCGCTAGTTCGCGGATACGGTTTAAATAATGAAGAAAATATAGGATTTGAAACAAAATCGTGTTTGACCTGGAATTATAGCATCCTGGCTTCGGTCTAAAATCGACCGCATAAAAAAATTTCTACCATTGCTAAACGGACGAAAGATGGAAAATATTAAGAGGATCTGCCTGATGAGGGGCGAAGCCTTCCGGCAAGTTTCTAATTTACATCCTTTTATTTTGTCAATCAGTCGCCAGTTGTTCGTTGAGGTACAGCCTACACGACGCTGACGAAGGTCAACAGCCCGAAACGCGTTCGTGGTTGGTTTTTCTTGATGTATCAAGAAATTGGGTTGCCCAAATATTACGGAACAAGCTATATCAACGTTTAGTTCATTTTTGTTCCACTAGATGGCGCTCTGCCAGACTATAGGACTTATTTTGTCTTGCCTTCTTTATAGAAAGCAAGACTGGATCAATTTATCACATTTTTAAACCCTTTAAAATTTTGAGATACAACCAAAACAACAATAAATAAAAATCAAATAGGGAAATAATTGTTTCTAAGTTTTGTTGTTGTTGTTGTACTTCGGTAAAAACTAATTTTCTCTGTCAAAGCTTTATATTTTCTCGAGAAGAATGACTCGAGGACAAGTATCTGATGTTTCCCAGGGTGTTATGACATAAACGTTGAATTTAGGGGGCTTTGTGTTCCAGCACGTGTTCCCGGTATGACGATGAACCTACTGTCTCAACCTGGGATAATCTGCCTCGGTTGTCACTGATAGCTTGTGCTGAAGCTGAGTTTGTGAGTTGAATGGACATCCCGGGTTCTATCACAGAGAAAGAACTCTTGGGATATTTCCGGAATTTCAAAAATGGAAGGGATGCTGGGAATCCAAGATATAGGTTTATCAAAACTGGCAGATGGTGAGGTTCCATAGCTATCTTCCCGTCATATTCTTATGGTCCCACGGCGATAATCACCCATGTTGTTGTTGCCAGATACATCGGGACGTTGCTAGAATGTTCTATGGCGAGATACAAAATTGTGGATTACAAGAAAATATAGCTCGGAAGATTATTTAATAAAATACCTCTAAATTGGGATTTTAAAACATCTGCTAGAATATCTTTTAATCATACCCAAAAAAAAAAAAAAAAAGAAATCCGGAACATAGTTGCCACTAAAATAAAGAAGATTAAAACATTAGACTTAGAGCCCAAAAGGTTTGAAGTACAAGAGGAAATAGAAATTTAGCAATATGCAAAGCAGATAAAGGCGGAAGCGCATTTGTTATGTATAAGTCATATTATAATAACAAAATGGTTGCAGTATTAAATCATGCTGAAATTTTTAGGCCTATTTCTAAAACTTTGTCATTACTTAAGAAGAAATATCAAATAACAGAATAACAATTCAAGTTATTTACAGCTAACACTACAGAGATGCCTTACATTTATGGATTGCCGAAAATACATAAAGTAAATATATCCTTATAACCTATTATCGGCTATGGCTTTACACCAGCAATAGCAGTATCCCGGTACTTGTCTTCATACTTTTCACCAATTATTCATAACACCTTCTCTATCCTTTATATCTATAAATCCTTTATATCTATAAAAATGAAATGCGAAATCGATGTTTGTTATCGCATCACGCAAAATCTACTGACTCAATCATTATGGAATTTCGCATGTAGGTAGCTGAAGATTTCGTTTAACATATAGGCTATTCAAAAAACTAAAAAGGTTAATGTGCTCTTTTTTAAAAATAAAAAACCAAAAAGCGTTAATTCAGGCCTTTTACCGCTTGGGCGCAGCACTGGTCGCGACGATAAATGAATTTGATTGGTTAATAATTTACACGTGGTTTGTAAACACGATGAATCTTATTTGTTCACACGATGATTGTTTTTAAAAGGTATGATTATCCAATCGCCGTGAAACTTTAGGAAGTTATTTACTATACTACTGGGAAGGTTTCTGGTATGAATTTGATTTGAAATAAATATTCTTTGTAATTTTATTTGCAAATTTTCTACTTTCACTCGCAAGCAGCGCCTCTAGCGGCGTCTGGTGAAATTTTCTTTATAAATTGTAACAATGCTTAAAATGTGTTAAAAGTATAATAAATTTAATTTGAGAATTTATTAATATAATATTCCAATGACGTAAAAAAAAACTTGGCGTTTTAATATTAATATTTATTTAAAGAAAATATTGTAACATTTTTGTGTTAAATGTTAAAATGTAATGTTAAAATATATTTTTACATTGTTAATTTAATTTGTTGTTGTTTTATAATAATAAAGATGCAAAATTACATTGTTGTTGTTTATTATCGTTTGTTTATATAAAAAAATTACATTGTATGTGATGATGATAACAAAAATGAATTTTTAAATTAATATATATAATTCATTGAGAAAAAAGAAATAATTAATTATAAAATTCATAAAAGTGACAATATCTTATTTAAAATATAATAAATGTTTTAAAAGAATGTTTCAAAAATATATTTAAACGCATATAACAATATTTATATTTATATACGTTTATAAATCAATATATACGAGTAGGTGGATTGGATGTTTTCTAGAATCGTTTTAACAAATGTTCGTTAGGCAAACTTTTACTCGGATAAAAACCGGGCGAAGCCGGGTACATTCGCTAAATACAGTTATTTACAAATCTTCGTTTGTAGCAAGATACTATTCCTTCAACTTTAAATTACCGAGTGGACCAATTAATACTGATTTTTTTCAACTTATCGAGTATTTTTCAAGGGAACCGGAAAATTTTCAAATTATTGAGAGTATAGACAAGTATAGATTCAGTAGGGATTGAATGTTTGCTAGAATCGTTTTAACAAATGTTTGTTAGGCAAACTTTTACTCGGGTAAAAATCGGGCGAAGCCGGGAACTAATCTCGCTAAAATTTGAACAGGACAGAGAATTATATCTGGAAGAGCTTTTTGTCGCACTTTTAACCAAGAAAAATTATAATTAGCCAAGTACTCAGCAACAATTATTTTTTAGTCAGAAATGATTATGACAATATTGCTGTATCATGCTTGCTTGACATAAACAAAATTCTTTAGGGGAATATTCACTAAAGCAGTCCACGGGCGAAGCCAGATAATAATTATTAGTAAGCAGGAACAAAATTCTACCAGCGAAACATTCACTCGAGCAGAAGACACACGAAGCCAGGTCTTCTCTATATATAAAATATCGTTTCTCGGCCTTTTGGCTAAGATCATTTAGTATATCTCTAGATATTTTTATTTATATATATAACTTTTTTTAAATCTATTCAGGAGAGAGAGAGAGCATATGTTTGATCGGAAAATATACTATATGAATATATAATGTAATGAATATTATTATCATCATTATCAATAATATTCGTTAGGCAAACTTTCACTCGGATAAAACCCGGGCGAAGCCGGGTACACATCCGCTAGTAGACAATATATCAGAATTAATCAAGGATATCAGAGAATCCAGCCCTAGACCTAACTGTAAGATTTGCTCATTTGATGTAGTTTTTATTTTTCTTTGCCTACCCCATGACCTCATTTTGAGAGATTCTGCAGGCAGCAATTCCTGCAGGCAGCAATTTTTGCAGGCAGCAATTTCTTTAGGCAGCAATTCCTGCAGGCAGCAATTTCTGCAGGCAGCAATTCCTGGAGGCAGCAATCTCTGCACCCAGCAATTTCTGCAGGCAGCAATTCCTGGAGGCAGCAATTTCTGCAGGCAGCAATTCCTGCAGGCAGCAATTTCTGCAGGCATCGATCTCTGCACGCAGCAATTCCTGGAGGCAGCAATTCCTGCAGGCATCAATTTCTGCAGGCATCAATTTCTGCAGGCAGCAATTCCTGCAGGCATCAATCTCTGCACGCAGCAATTCCTGGAGGCAGCAATTCCTGGAGGCAGCAATTTCTGCAGGCAGCAAATACTGCAGGCAGCAATTCCTGCAGGCAGAAATTCCTGCAGGCATCAATTCCTGCAGGCATAATTTCCTGGAGGCAGCAATTCCTGCAGGCATCAATTCCTGGAGGCAGCAATTCCTGCAGGCATCAATTCCTGCAGGCATCAATTTCTTCAGGCATCAATTTCTGCAGGCAGCAATTCCTGCAGGAATCAATTTCTTCAGGGATCAATTTCTGCATGCAGCAATTTCTGCATGCAGCAATTCCTGCAGGCATCAATTTCTTCAGGCAGCAATTTCTGCAGGCAGCAATTTCTGCAGGAAGCAATTCCTGCAGGCATCAATTTCTGCACAGCAATTCCTGGAGGCATCAATTTCTGCAGGCAGCAATTTCTGCAGGCAGCAAATACTGCAGGCAGCAATTCCTGCAGGCAGCAATTCCTGGAGGCATCAATTTCTGCAGGCATCAATTTCTGCAGGCATCAACTCCTGCAGGCGCAATTCCTGGAGGCATCAATTTCTTCAGGCGGCAATTTATGCAGGCGGCAACGACGGTCTCAACTCTGCCTGGTCGAACCATCGGAAATCGTGAAGCTATCGTTTAGCATCGTCAAGCATCTGATTATGCTCGATGAGGCCTCTGGTAATTCACTCATCCATTTACAACAGTAGTCATTCCAGACCTGTCGAAACTATTTAGATCCTTGTCTAATGGCTGCGAGGGTTAACACTGGCAATAACTCTACATGATTTTGTCATTTCTATTGAATGAACTATTTACCTCCTAGAGACAAAGTGGCTCCAGATCGTGTAAGCGAAGGCTTCTCATATAGGTATCCGTGAGGGTATCGGTACCCAGCATCTCCACCACTTGTCGCGTTTAAAAATAAACGCGAGGAGAGGTAAACACAAAAACGAAATTTATTCTCTGTAACAGTCTACTTTAAAATTATAGCTACGCACATTTATATAGCAACGATACAATTGAAAACAAACTATGCAAATCTTGGAACGTGTCTGGGAACGGAAACCTGGAGCTTGGAAGAATTCTGGTAGTGTCGTGACAACCGGAGAATTATTCTGTTTGCCCTTATTGATGGGGTCGAGCATAGCCTGGCCCATTATTTAGAGGTTTGGATTTTCCCACACGCTCAAACGAACCAATAAGTTCATTGGTAGATTTAGGTGGATTTAGATAAAGGGAAAATAATACTCCTTTTTCAATCCCCCAATAACCCATCTTATTTTTGTTTCTCCTTCCATTAGATAGTCATCCTTGTTACACAGCACAACTATATCCTCTACAAATATTATTAATAGTTCACTCCAGTGTGTTGCATCTTATTAATCCTCATTCGAATTTTCTTCCTTACTCGCATCCGATGCAAAATCTTGGATTAGACAGATCTTCATAGTTTTAAGACTGATGAATCTGGATTTATCGAGGTTCATCCAAGTCTTGGCGTTTCCTATTATATTCATGGCGATAACAGACAATTATGTAGCTCACCCAGTGGTAGAGGAATTAATCTTTTAGAGAGATTCAATCCACTGGCCTCCTGCCCCATCATACTGAGTGGTATCTATATTGGGGTTTAGGACATCTCCACCAATTGTTAACACCAGATTCTTTAACCTTAGCTTTCTCCTATCACATTTTCCTTCATCTTTCCAGGGCGTGATTCATCCATCATACTCATAAAAGGCGACTATATTTTTCGTAAAGATAGAGGCTGCCTGGCCGGCATTCATGGCTCTTAAAATTAAAGATACATCGGCCAGTAAATCTATTTATTCTATAAATTTTAACGCCTTGCCAAATGTTTTAATTTTTATTTGCTCCTGACGTGGACAAAATATTTTTGTCGAAACGTCGTTATAATAAAAAAGATTTACTGGCCGAAGTATCTTTAATTTTAAGAACGATATTTTTAGGTAGCTTAAAGAATATCGTTATCTCACACATCAATATTTGAAGAGATGTGTAGTCAAAGTGTTACAAAATACAAATAATGATTTTATAAAACATAATCTTTTTATTAAATAAATATCGTTTTTAAAATAGAACAATCCATACTTAAATCTTTAGGTAATAAATATAAATTGATATTAATATATATTTTTAAAAAATATATATGAAAAATAATATAATAGAAAAAATTTTGAAAATATATTTAAATATACCATGATGCGACAATATAAAAGTGCGACAGCTATTTGAGAACAAAATGATGCCATGGGAAAAATGAATAAATAAAGGAAAAAAAGAGCATTTATTACATATAAAAGTTTTATATAGATGAACACATACACCTAAAGGACAACATAATTCAATGAACCTGCCATCAGCGGCAATAACAGCTTCTATACGTTGTTGGAACCGACTGCAGGCAGTAATGAGATGGGTCTTGGTAAATTTTTTCAGAAGGCATTTGAATCTATTAAAGAGGTTCACCTTGGTTCTTTCAGACATGGACTATTCCCCTTAATGGGAGGCCTGGCTCATCAGTGTGTGGTCCATATTCATTTAAAGTACCATTTTCAAGAGGTCAGCTTCAGTATTGGTATAAAGGGGAAAAAGAAAAATGCAACATTAAAGCAGTAAGGTAGATTAAACTGGCGTAATCGCTGGAAGAGTTCACCACTGATGAACCAGACTCTCCCATTAATTATATTTTTCTTTGCAGTAAAAGCAGTAGAAAAATTGTTTAATTTCAAAAAGAACGCATGCGTCTAAAATACAAGTAGCTTCAATTTTATACGTACATTATGATGAATTAGCGCGCCATCTTTTATAAGAATTTGTAACTATTTTAGACGTGTATGATTCTTTTTGAAATTAAACATTTTTCTCTAAATAAATTTACTGCAATGATAAATTATTGAGAGGGCCTGACTCATTAGTGGTGAACCCTCCCAGCGGTTTCGCCAGTTTAATCTACCATACCGCTGTTATATTGCATTTTTCTATTTTCGTTTTATTCTGATACTGAAGCCGGTCTCTTGAAAATGGTATTTTTAATGAACCATGGGCATATGCTTTGAGAGGAGACAATAGAAATACATATACATAGTGTGATCAATAATTTACAGGAATGCTAAATATTTAAAGAAATATAAAAGTATCATAAAGTTTTATTTAAAATTTCTCAAAATAATCACCGTCACTATCTATACACTTGTTCCATCTTTTTTCCAGATATTAAAACACCTCTGAAAATCCTCATCTTTCAGGCTTTTCAAAATATTCTTCGTAATCTCCTTTTTTTCAGGTATTGAGTCAAATCGACGTCCTTTTAAGACTTTTTAATTTTAGGGTAAAGGAAAATGTCGTTTGGAGTAAGTTCAGAAGAATAGGGTGGCTGGGGTAGTAAAGCAATTCCGTGTTTAACCAAATAAAGTTGTACAGTGACGGCCGTATGTGGCCGTGCGTTGTCATGATGCAAGAGCCATTTTTTTCTGATGCCATTTTTCGGGTCATTTCTGACGCACAGCCTCCCTTAAACGTCGCAATACCTCAAGATAGTAATGTTGATTAATGGTCTGACCCTCGGACACGAATTCATAGTGTACCAATCCCTTTACATCAAAGAAAGTGATAAGAAGACACTTAAGCTTCGATTTGATCATCCTTGCTTTCTTGAATCTTGGCTCTCCAGGCTCTAGCCGCTGGCTTGATTGCCTCTTAGTCTCGGGATCGTATCCGTACACCCATGTTTCATCTCCCGTGATAACATTTTTGAGCCAATGGGGATCAGAATTAAACATTTCGATCATGTTTTGCGCGTTTCTTTGCGATGCTCTTTCTGCTCATTCGTTAAGAGATGTGGGACAAATTTAGACGGGGATAGTTTAAAGATGCAGATCATTCTTTATGATGGTTTGGCATGTTCCAAAAGAGATATCCAAGTGTTCTGATAGCTCTCTGATAGTTATTCTTGGGTTTTCTTTGATCGATGACTTTATTTTGAGTGCATTTTCGGGGTTTCTTATCGATAAAGGTCTGCCAGTGTGTAGATCATTCTTAACGCTTGTTCGACCAGCTTTAAATCGTGCAAACCATTCAAATGACCTCGATTGTGATAGGGTATCTTCTTTAAAAGCATGCTTCAACATTTTAAATTATTCGGAAGCTGTTTTCCCTAATTTAAAGCAAAACTCTATGCAGACTCGCTGTTTTTCAATACAGTCAACACTAAAGTTAGAAAATGTTCTGATATACTCGAGCTTATAAATTCGAAAAACGTGAGCGCGTGCGTCTATGTGATCAATTTATTTTCTACGTGTTGATAAATGTTTTATCTATAAGGTCATTATAAAATTATTTCATTATTTTGAATATTTTACGTGATCCAGTCTCATTCCTGGAAATTGTTGATCACACGTTGTAATTATATATTTATATATAATATGCTTCGATCAAATTGCTCTTTCGCAAACATCTTTTATTAGAACAAAATTCCATTACACTAAGGGCAGTAGAAAATTGTTTAACTTTTAAATGAGTCATACGCGTCTATAATAATTTCAATTTCAAACATAACAGATGGCGCGCTAATGCAACACATATATTATAATTTCAATATGTATACAAGTTGTGCAGAGAAAATAACTACATTTCTAATTGCTAGATGGCACCATGTGAGACTTAATCAGTCAGGTGGTATATTCCCGTGTGTTATCTCACAACTAACTCGACCCACAATGTATGTCCTTCCTCTCGTGGTCCTCCTGGTGTCTCAGGTAGGTTGACATTTGTCATATTCATTACTGACCTCGCAGCTACCTGGAATATCGGTCTTTATTGAGGCAATGAGTATGCTGTAATTTGATCTTACAGATGCTACAATTGGATATTATAAGACACTCATGGACAAAACAAAGTAAAGGTCAATTATGCGACTTAAACGCTGGTACATGAATAACAAAAACAATCATGAGACTCAGAATGAAATATTACAAAGAATTGATAATACATCCAGATGGCACAAGAACCTACAAGATAATTGTCCTGGTGTTTAACTAACATCTACCCACATATTCTCATGTCCAGCAATGGCCGCAGTCTTACAGAAAATTGCCAATGGACCAAAAACAGTAGCTTTACACACCTAAAATAGATATTGCGACTGCTGTGATAGAGATGCATGGAGACATCTGAGGCTCTTCATTGGACACGATAACAATATGGACAAAACTTGAGGAAGTGGAAAGTCTTTGATATCGACAGTCGTTTATTTATGTATTTATTTTTTAGGGAGATAGAAGCAATTTCGTTTACACTTGGTTATCTCGTGTGTCTTCAATAAAGGTCACTGTGTATCAAATATCTTTCAGAGTTATTGTCTGAAATTTACGATATACATGCTGAAAGGTACAACTTCCTTAAGTTTTATCCATTAGTGTAAATCAAACTTGCATCATCACTATACATTTTACTTATATGTGTTACTTATTTTTAATAATATTGTTGTTGTTGTCATGACCAATGAAGAGTCTCAGATGTCTCCATACATCTCTATCACAGTAGTCACAATGTCCACTATTTTGGGTGTGTAAAGCTGTTGTTCTGGGTCCATGTCAATTTTCTGCAAGGCTGCGGCCATTGCTGAACATGAGAATATGTGGGTAGGTGTTAGTTCCACACCAGGACAATTGTTGCATGTCCTGTAGGTTCTTGTGCCATCTGGATGTATTGTCATTCCTTTGTAGTGTTTCGTTTTGAGTCTTGCGAATATTCGACCAAATTCTGGTCCGTTTCCAAGGTGACTAACGTGGCAGCGGCACCTATTTTCCAATGAAGAGAAAACCCGATATCTTTTAATAATGAAATAATTATATTAGGCTGTGTGGTAGCTACTTGCTAATTATAACAAACAATTATATTATGATGCACTAGTGCGCCATCTGTTATGCAAATTCGAAACTATTATAGACGCGTATGATTCTTTTAAAAATTAAACAATTTCTACTGTAATGGAAAAATTAATGGAAGGGCCTGGCTCATTAGTGGTGAACACTCCAAGCGGTTTCGCCAGTTTAACATGCCATATATTGCATTTTTCGATCTTCCTTTTATAGTGATAATGATGTTTAGACTCTTGGAATGGGTATTTTCCATTGGAGTAAGGGCAGTAGTAATTGTTTAATTTTTAAAAGAATCATACACGTTAATATCAAAATGAATCTTACGCCTTTAAAATAGTTTCGAATTTTGATAACAGATGGCGCGCTAGTGCATCATATTATAAACGTCTATAATAGTTTCGAATTTTGATAACAGATGGCGCGCTCGTGCATCATATTATAAACGTCTATAATAGTTTCGAATTTTGATAACAGATGGCGCGCTCGTGCATCATATTATAAACGTCTATAATAGTTTCGAATTTTGATAACAGATGGCGCGCTCGTGCATCATATTATAAACGTCTATAATAGTTTCGAATTTTGATAACAGATGGCGCGCTCGTGCATCATATTATAAACGTCTATAATAGTTTCGAATTTTGATAACAGATAGAATTTTCATAACAAACATTGTATATATATTTGGCGAACAACCAAACAAGGGAAACCACTAGCAAGTAGTTTGCTGGCCGAAATAGGTAGCTAGTTAAGACAATATTTCTTGGGAACTTTGATAGGTATTCTCTAGAGAGACGTGGTCGCAGAGACCAGTGTTCTCTCTATTATATAAATAACTTTATATAGAAGTATAACTTATTAGGTCCATTGAAGTCTATAAAAATGGTATGGGTCAATTTGCATTATAGATTATAACTGCAAAAAAATAAGACCATATAAATTAATAGTGTGTGACGTTTCGGTAACAGCGTTGTTACCATCATCTGACAGAAGAATAAATCCTTTCATTTCATATAGATGCAATGTAATGTACTTACATGTACTGTGTATATCCAATGTATTCATTTCATATAGAATATAATAATACATATTAATATTTATTAAAAATAAAGAAGGCATCTCCTGACCACGAGCACATGTGCTTTTTAGATGGCAGAGCGCCATCTAGTGGAGCAAAAATAAACTAAACGTTTAGTTTATTTTTTGCTCCACTAGATGGCGCTCTGCCATCGAAAAAGCACATGTGCTCGTGGTCAGGAGATGCCTTCTTTATTTTTAATATCAACACCTGACCCACTTATCTTTTATTTTTTTCTATTGTTTTTCATTAATATTTATATAGATAACCCCTGGAGCCACCACGTACAGAAGTCACCCGGGCTGACATCTTCTTGGTTTTATTTACAATGTCAGTGGAAGTCCAATTACTGAGGTGGCGTCAGGCAGATTTCCTTCATAGTAGATTTTCTAGGTATGTTGGACTGAGGTTGGTGATCCCTAGGAGGATGGTTGTCAGGAATCTTTGGTATAAAGAAATACTCATTGAAAATACTGCATTTACTCTGCTGTTACTCCCTTAATTGAGACTCTGTGTTCTTACATCTGGAAGGAATTATCAAACTGGCTTGTCATCCTGACATTTGTTTTCCTTTCCACTTTTCAATAGATATATGTGCTGGGTAGGATAGACAAAAAAGACTAACTCAAGATGGCCGAGAAATATTTAAGGCCATTGATACAGTGAAATCCATCTTTCAACGACTGTCTCCAGAATTCAGCGTTACCAAGTTCTCCCTCCAAATTGACAAAAGTTTCTATTGAAGCGAACAATGTTTTATGGGGAAATCTATCAAACCGCTGATGGAATCCTTTGCAGACACATATTAAAAACATATCATATGTATGTATATGTGACAATATAGTGGTAATGATGTGGTGAGGTGAGAAATAATCACACGACGAGTTGGAAGAGGAATCTGGAAGCCATCCGAGAGAGAGGGGTAGCTAGAGAGCTGTCCGCTGAACGACTGCCTGTGTGGCCACACCCGACTACTGTCCAGGTGTTGACGGGCGCCCCCCTTTTCCTCCCCTTTGGAATGTGACTGTTGGTGTCCCAAATGTCCGTACTTTAGTTGCGTTCTATCGACTACGTCTCTCTCTGGTCGACTGCAGATTTACTTTATTATTCCTGGAAGAGCATATATTATGACATATATATGTTTTAATTCAAAAATAATCATATGCATAAAAAATAGTTCATATTTCATCTAACAGATGGCGCGCTAATGCATCCTATTCTTATATCAGAAATCATCCAACTTAACAAGGTGTATGTGATATATCAAAGAATATTCTGTAAAATGTGAATTCTGATATCTATCATTATCTACCTTGATTTTTTTTTTTTTTTTGCTTATCCCTAGTACACGTGGTATAGGCCATGACATCATGGTGGGTAGAAGTAGGCGATTGCTTTTACTGTAAGCGCACCACATGTCTACACATATGAAAAGCAGTTCGACTTTGCGCTTATAAATGTGCCAGAGTCCCGTTTAGTTACTTTCACTCGCTGGTGGGGTTGGACTTTTGCAAGAATCGGGGGCAATTGGAGCATTTTATATCTACCTTGATGTCTTCCATGTTAGATAATGTTAAAACATTCATCCCAAGTAGTTGGCATTCTGCACTCCAGGAACCTGGGTTATCTCTCTCTTGTAATTTGGAATGTAAATAAATACAAATTATTATTGAGTGATTGAGGTTGCTTAATTGTATACAAGATTCTACACTGGGGGTCAAAGCTAATATAGAGAAGCATTATACAACAACATATTTTATTGAATAACACCCTCCCTTCACACTCGTCTGCTGTTATTTCATCATCTTTTTATTTTTTACCTTTTGTTATTCTATGTAAATAAGGTGAAGTTCTGGTCAAATTTGTTTTTTTCATCAGATGTTTGTTTTCTATCATTGGTATACTTGACAAATGTTCTTCATTTCAGCATATGATTTGCGAAAAATTGAAGAAAACTCATAAAAATAAGTTTAACTTTTTAAAAGGTAATGGGAAAATGCTATGAAAACTTTTGTGAACGTAAGTAACTTATAGTAAGGTAAATTTTAAAAAAGGCATCTTCCTTGAACGTGCAATTAAAAGCTGCTGATGGCTAGCGCCATATCTGTCGCAATAAATATGAACTAATCGTTGATTTTTAATTATTTCAGAATTGGCCACAAATACCATTTCTTGATTAATCAACGTTGCACGACTTAGTTGCATGATCAGGAGATGCCTGTTTCTTCATTTATCCACCTGATCACAGTACAATTTCACTTTTGTACTATTTCTTCATATAGTTTTTTATTATTATCCCTTGTACACGTGGTACAGTCCATGATAATCATGGTGGGTAGAAGTTGGCGACTGCTTTTACTGTAAGTGCACCACATATCTACACATGTGAAAAGCAGATCGACTTTGCACTTACAAATGTGACAGAGCCCCTGTTTGATTTACTTACACTCGCTGGTGGGGTTGGACTTTTGGAAGAATCGGAGGTCATTGGAGCATTTTTTTTTAATTAGAAAAAAGTGCCCAATGCGGGATTCTATCCCGGGTCGTAGCGGTCGAAAACCAACGGTTTAGACCATCCTTCCACCGATTCCTTTTCATATAGTAATGTGTTATAATGGCGTTTAATGCCATACAATCTAACTCCGCTATAACTACGTTTTGGCCTAAAAGCGCAGTACAGGTAGGAAGGAGTTATTTATGGGGAATAAAAATGCCCTTTGGAGCTGGGACCAGGCAATAAAGTTATTTTATGGGGAATTTCAGTTTAATATCAAAATATTGTGTCTCTTTATTATGATGTAGTAATCATTTAGGCTTACATTTTAAGTTCATTTTTTATTATTTTTGTAAAAAACTAAGTAGAGTTTCAATAAAGTGGATGTGTGTACAGGCCCTCTGTGTGAAGAGCCAAAGATGTAAGTCCGATGATCAGTGCGAGGATGCCTGCTGTGCTTACAAAGACGGAATTTTTGAGGAAATCCACGAATGCACCAAGTATAAAGAAGAAGGTAAGATTTTGTCCGGCACACACATATACAAAGACAATTATTAATGTAATTTTACCATCTACACTCATAGACAAAACTTAAGATGGTTATAAATTTTAGCATGTATATCAGGGTTCAGACAATAACTCTGAAATATATTTGATACACGGTGACCTTCAGTGAAGACATACGATATAACCAAGTGTGAACAAAATTTGCTGTCTCATTCAAAAAAAAAATACTAGACGACCGGCGACATCGAAGACTTTTTCTTCCATAAGTTTTGTCCATGAGTGTGCACACATTTCAGGCTCTTGGCCCTCGTCAGCGTGGTGGTACCTCAATGATCAGTTAGGTGGTCAAGAAGTTTCTTGAAAAATCAGTTTAAAGGTACTTCTGAAAATGTTCCTACAGAAGTTCAGAAATATGTAAAATAAAAGAAAGTAAGAATCCAAGTGGCAACACAATCAAAAAGGAATCAAGCAACTTAAGCCATTTTGTATCCAATAGACATTTGAAACATTATCGGGAGTTTATTTGCCATTATGTTACCACTTCAATCATAGGGCAATACCGCGTCATCTATACATAAGAAAATAAAACATTAAAACAGGAAAGTTTCTTTTATACATAAAACAAATTTATACTGTCCTTACTGCGGTGAAAACATATTGGGAGGGCTTGGCTAATCAGTGGTGAACCCTTCCAGCGGTTTCGCCAATTTAATCTATCAGACCGCTTTCTTTAGAGCTCTAATACTGTTCTCTAATACTGTGCTCTAATACTGAATCGTCCAATACAGTATTAGAGCTATAAAGAAAGCGGTCTGGTAGATTAAATTGGCGAAGCCGCTGAAAGGAGAGTAGAAATTTGTTTTATGTGTAAAAGAATTTTTTTCGTGCTTTAATATATTATTTTCTTATATATTACCACACTTGTTCTTCCTGTTTCTCACTTTAAATTTTCTGTAACAATATATTCAGGACTGTTTGAACCAATTGTCCACAAGTGCTCATTTCGCTCATTAATAATAATTCTTTTGTTGTTTGAATACCACTTGCACAACACTGACCAATGCCGTCAGTTCGAAACACAACACGTGGCTATCGAGCACTCGCCCAATCCTGCTACCAAATCAAGTGTACAACATTTCAGATCTCTAGGTAGTTGGAAAGTATGTTAGTAGAGAAAGATGCAGAAATGTGAAAAATAAAAGATTTTTTTTTTAGTGAAAGATATTAACAGAATGTATTTGAACTATTGCAAGTCAAATGATGAAGTACATTAGATAAAAAGCAGTTTAACGTGTCAACTGAAATCAATATCTGAACTACTGCAAGAGTGTAAAGTGTAATAAAACAATACAACTTTATTAAGACCACCGGTCTTATACAGATTCACCACAGGAAGAAAGAAATCATAGATGGAGCTCCTATACTGCAGGCAGCGCAGCACCCAACAACAGTCTACAGGTGCGACGCATGCCCAGTGGCCACACACAAAAAGTAAAAGAAATATTTTGATTAAATATTTTTTAAAATGTATTGAAAGAACGTGGAAATAATTGAATAAATTATTTATTCAGAGAGAGAGAGAGAGTGATGCACGGTGTGGCCACTGGACATGCATCGGACCTGTAGGCTGTTGTTGGGTTCTGCGCTGCCTGGAGTATAGAAGCTCCATCTATGATTCCTTTCTTCCTGTGGTGAATCTGTATAAGACCGGTGGTCTTAATAAAGCTTTGTGTGCGTGTGAATAAAATATTAAAATATCGCAGAGAATCTATGGAAACTCTACCAAAAAGAAATGTAGAAAGAAAAAACTGTAAAAAAATCAAATTATATTTTGAAAAATATCTATTCAGATATATTTAGAAAAAATTCATTGATGTCGCAAGTAAGCAAATTTAATGATTATGTATGTAATTGTAAGACGTTATCGATATAATAGCATTGTTATCGTGAGTGCGTGAGTAGAAATGAATATGGAAAAAACTAGTAAAACACGATCTTGAAATGATAGCATTGTCATCGGGCGTGAGCGAGTAGAAATAAATATCTTTATATACGTATATACTTTGATCTTAGCCAAAAGGCCGAGAAGCGAGATAGAGAGAGATTAAAATTTTAAAATGAAAAGTAGATGAATAATTAACTTAAATTATTGAATATTTTTATCTAACTCTCAATTTTTTGTAATAATGCTGTGAACTAATATCGATGTATTAGTGCGCCCCATCTGGTATAAGGCTATTTTTGACGCGTATATTTCTTTTAAAAATAAAACAATTTTCTACTGCCCTTCCTACAATGATAAAAATAAACTGGCGAAACCACTGGGAGGGTTCACTACGATGAGCCAGGCCCTCTCATTATTTTATCATTGCAGCAAGGGCAATAAAAAACTATTTTATTTAAATATATATATGTCATAATTTGTATATAATTAAATGCAACCCCGACCCACTATGTATGTACCATGTATGATTTTCAAAGACTTAATAAAGAACAAGGTAACTGGAGGAAAGAAAGTAACAAAAGATATAGGAAGTAAGACTAAAGCTGGCACGACTATTTTGGCACCCCGTGTCAACATTGCAGGGGCAGAGACCGGGCGTCTCTAGTGACCGCAGAAGTTATTTTAGCCAAGATTCACTCAATACTTCCTGACAAACAGGACGTGTCGAGTGACCAGAAGTTATAAAAGTTTGAGAGACATCCAGTACTTCCGGCAAAAACAGGACGTGTCTAATATCCTTCGAAGCTATAAGCGTCAAGCCACCAAACACTTCCTGACGAAATTGGATATACCAGGCAGGGCACAGCTTTCATCAAGGGAAGCCGCCGGCCTATCAGAAGATAGCACCTTAAGTAGGTCAACCAATAGGGAAAGATCATGTGAGATCTCTCAACCAATCAGAGAGAAACTGACTCGTGGTGTTAAATCGAAAGACAAGAATAGTTAGTTACGCTTGGGCTCCCAAGGAGGTGACATCGGCTCTAGATCTCTCCCCTTCTGCTCATCCCACAGCTAAGTACCATCACCGCCATGTGATCAGCTAATTAATAAGTCAAATCACTCAACTCTTATCAAACTTTCTTTCCTCCAACCCGTTGCCTTTATTTTCAAACTCAATCACGTGTCCTGATTATTCCTAACTGTATGCTGCAACTTCCACTCAAACGACTGCGTTTCAATCAATCCTCACCATTCAAATCAAACAACAAGAAACCCCGCAACGATATTGCCACAGAACGGTTAAGTCGACAGGATAGTGAGATGGAATTAAATCAGGATCCCACAGGCGTAAAGTCAGACGATCCAACGGAAACAATGGAAAGAAGGCAAGAAGTAAGAGAGAGCGAATCGGCAAGGGAAAGACAGGAGGTGATCGGCCGAGAGACAACTGCGCCCCTAGCGGACGCCGTCAATCAGCTGTCAACGCTTCTAACCCGGGCAAAAATTTCGGATGGAGCGGAATCGGCGATCCCGCCTTTCGACGGCACATACAGCGCGACACAATTTTTCCAGACGTTCGACCGAAAAATGGAAGACGCATCCATGGAAGAACAAGAAAAATTACTGCGCCTGCCAAACTACCTGGTGCGACAACCCCTGGAGCTCTTCAGGAAACTTCGGCTGGCCGACCGGAGTTATTTCCAGGTGAGACAAATCCTCCTAGATCTCTACCCTGAGTCAAGCGAAGCGTCCTTTGCGAAATATTTCGCCATGAAACTCACTGGACAAGCCAACTTAGAGACCTACTACCGGGAGAAAACCGCCATGGGATTGCAACTAGGACTTCCACAAGAGGTGATCCTCGAGACGCTGACAGAAGGACTGCCATTCAACGACCAGCGCCTAGTCCGCGTAGTACCTCCCGAGAACCTAGGAGAATGGTGTCGCCTGGTACAGCGGATCCACGGGCCCAGTGTATCGGCAACGCGATCCAGAGAAGATCAACCACCCACAATGTCGGGTCCGTACCACAGCACACCCCGACGCCCAGGTGCATGGACTGCACCTCTTCCGCCGTCCAACTGCAAGTTCTGCGGCGCGAGACACTGGCACAGCGAATGCCGACTTCGACCAGTCCCGACGATCCACGAAAAAGTGCGGACGGTGCAAACAGTCCCCAAACAACCAGCCCCGATTCCACAACAACCAAGTCAAGCCAGGGGCACCTCAGCCAGACAGCCCTTTCGAGACTGAGGTAGGATCCCTAAACCAACTGACTGTCAAACTTTTTCTAACCACTAATGTATCATGCCCCTTTTTAATTGATACAGGCGCCAGCCTAAGTATAGTGCCATATAATATTTATCATATGCTAAAAACCCACCTGCCTAATTTAACCCTTGAGGGACATTCACTACACCTCCAAACCCTAAACGGATTTGCTAAAACCATGGGTAAACTAGCTATCCCAATGACAATAGGACAAATATCACGAAAGGAGTATTTCCATGTAGTAAATGCACCATTGCCATTCGGAATTCTTAGTATCAATAGCCTCCATAAATTCAGATTAACCATAGATTTTAATAAATGCACTATACTCCAGCTGGGCGCCCCATTGTCTACCCTTTCCTACCATTTTAATCATGTGTCCAATGTATGCACGTACTGGCAGTGTCAGGCGATGTCACAAAAAATTTTCCCCACATCCCAACTCACCGCCTATGACAACCATTGCGTGCATTCATTGAGAAAACCCCACTTATCTACATGCCCCTTTTTCACTAAAGCCAATTGCCCTTTTTACATGCCCTCAAATAATCAAACCACAACAACTTCAACTTATGAACCTGTCCAAAACGCACCCACACAGCGGGATAACTCGCATACCAAAAACATAGGTGATCACACACCGTTACACAACTCTCACATGACCAACCCACACAACGAACTCGACACTCACACTAATACACAACAAAACCCTTTACCACATGCATACTACAACACAACACCTAACACTCATTATACACCACAGTTCACAACACTTCTACAAAGGTACACTCACATTTTTTCACAGGACAAATTCAACGTACCATGCTTACGTATTCCACCAGTAAAAATACCCACGAATTCCGAAAAAATAATCACCATACGTCCATATCGTGTTCCGATATGTGACCAACAAGAAATCCGTAACCAAATACAACAAATGCTGGAGAACGGCATCATAGAGCAATCTTTTTCACCTTTCTCGAGCCCTGTCACCCTCGTCACTAAGCGCGACAAAACCAAACGGTTTTGTATCGATTATAGGAAGGTGAATGAGCTAATCAGCTCTGATGTCCATCCCCTCCCGAGAATCGAGGATATCCTAGACCGCCTCGTACAGGCCAAATATTTTTCCACGGCCGACATATCCTCTGCGTATTGGCAAGTCCCAATACACCCCGATTCTCGACCACTGTTAGCATTTGCCACCTTTGAAGGATTATACCAACCCACTCGATTACCTTTCGGGTTAAAAACCAGTCCTCAGATTTACGAACGAGCCATAAGTCAGGTCCTACAGAGGCACGGACTTGACTGTGTGGCACATTACTTTGATGATTTCATCATTTACTCCAACACATTGGAGGAACATCAAAACCACCTGCGACAATTTTTCGCCTTTTGCGAAGCGGAGAAGTTACAACTTAACTTCGCAAAATGCGAATTTTTTAAACAATCCATAAATTTTCTAGGTTACACCATCACAGCTGGTACAAATACACCACTTACACGCAATACCGACATCATCCACGCCATAAAACAACCACACAACCGAAAAACACTACAATCCTTCTTAGGCGCTGTGAACGTCTATAACAAATTCATTCCGGAATACGCTCGCTTGCGAGCACCACTCAACAATCTCCTCAAAAAGGACGTCGTGTGGAACTGGAATGAAGCTTGTCAAGAGGCGTTCATTGACCTGAAAGGAAACCTCACACAACACCCCATTTTACACCTTTACAAAGAAGGTCTGCCATGCCAAGTGTATTGCGATGCATCCACCCTCGGTATAGCAGGCATTCTCAAACAAGTTCACCCTGACGGAAACGTATATCCAGTTCAATATTTCAGCCGAACATTGCGACCACACGAGAAAAACTACTCCATCTCTGAACTTGAGTGCTTAGCAATCATTGAGAGTGTGGAGAAGTTTCGCATCTATCTTATGGGCAGAAAATTTACTATATTTTCTGACCATCACGCATTACAGTGGTTGAAAACCATCAAAAACCCGTCCGGCAGACTGTTTCGATGGAGTTTACGACTATCGAGTTACGAATATGAGGTCCGCTACATAAAGGGAAAACTACAATATGAAGCAGATCTCTTATCCCGTAACCCGTTTTGTGGATTCTTGGACGCCACCCTTATCAAGACCCATCAACCTCCTCCATCGAAAGAGTCTAGCTTGACCATTGATCGTAATGGACTACATACAGTTTCCCGAAAAGGTGTAACCAAGATTATACTTCCAAAATCACTCATACAACAACTCTTACAAACAGTACACACACAATACAATCACCCCGGTATTTCACAAATGTCACGAATCATCTCCACACAATATTACTGGCAAGGTATGTCAAAAGATATTAAACAAAGAGTTAAGACCTGTCCCACCTGCCAATTAACAAAACGTCCAGTAGGACCCACTTACGGAGAATTAAGTCAACCTCCGGAATCTAAAGAACCCTTCGACCTTTTATCTCTGGACACCATAGCAGGATTTGCTAAATATGGCAACACCAAGGTATACCTCCATGTGGTAGTCGATCATTTTTCACGCTACGCGTGGGCTTTTCCATCTAAATCCACCAGTACCACCACCTACCAACAGGTACTTAAACGAGTATTCCAGGATGGTTCTCCAAAACGCCTTCTTACGGATAGAGCCCCTGCCTTCACTTCACCCAAATTTCGTAGTTTTCTCCTTAATAGAAATATTCACCCGTTAATCACAACCAGCAACAACCCACAAGCCAACGGCCTATGTGAACGCCTGAACGCCACCCTCACGGGAAAACTGAGGTTATTACACCTAGAAAATCCTAAGGTCGCATGGACCAAGTTGGTCAAGAAGGTTACACTTATATATAACAAGACACCCCACTCTACCACAGGTTTTCCACCCATATACTTAATGTTTGGTATCCTACCCCCAGAAATTTCTAATCATAACACACCGTACCCAGATATCGACAAAGCTAGAAAAATTGCACACACACGCACACAAAACAAACATTTACAAGACAAAAACACTTATGACAAACGACACAAGCAACCACATTTCGAAGTAGGTGATCTAGTATTAGTAAAATTATATCACCACCCAAATACAGGGAAACTTGCGCCATATTTCACAGGACCTCACACAATATTAGAAATTATTTCACCAAATGTGGTCCGCATAGATCGACCAAATCAACCACTTCAAAGAGACACTGACACAATCCACGTCAACAAACTTAAACTGTATACAGAAAAAATCCATTATATATCACCACCCGCCGTTAACACCTATCATATAAAGCACAACCCCAATTACACGTTCCCTTTCAAACATTTAACACCCGAATTATTCCCAACAGAGTCATTAAGGTTCAAACCCACCAGCAGCGAACCTTTCAAGCATTTAGATCCTGCCATTTTTGCAACAAGACGATTTACATCACTCTTCCCCGACGTTAAAAACTGCAAACCTGACAACCAGCTCAATCATATCACACCACTCCCTAAAGATATCAAACAGGAGAACTGCGAACCTACCAATCATTTAATTTCTACAATTAATAAGGATCAAACAAATATTTCAGAGTCCCCAGTTACAAAATTGTGGACGAACATGGGGCAATATCCTATCTTTCATCTGATCTTTATCCTTTGTTTATTAGCTCTACCGTACAACTATATTCCAATTTTATTCATTAAGTACCTGTTTATCTATGCTATGCCCGATCAGAAAATCTTCGAACTACAAGAGGTAGTTTTTAATTTTGGACAAACAGTTTTTCATTGTGGACAAGCAATTCTTCATTGTGGACAAGTATTTATAAAACTTCTCATAATTTTAGGAACCATCTTCGCAGAAAATCTAAATAAACTCCGCAGAGATAGCAATAACTGAAAAGATAACCAACCAGTGTCGGAGAAATCACGCTCCAAAAACAAGATCTGAGCCGCACCAAAAATAAATAGACGGGAGGAAACGAGAATTTGAGACACCACGACGGAAGTGTAGTCCGCAGCGGATAAATTCGGCCTCTGTAAACAAAGCGAAGCGCCCTCGTCCGATCTCCAATTTCATTCCCTCTCTTTTGCCCGACACACCCCACTTCCGTATCTCTAATTACAATGAGAAGACCCCCTATTGAGGTCGACTGGGAACCTCACTATGCCACCGGTTTTGATTCCAGTTCGAGTCTACATATCGATTTTTACCAACCAATTACACATCCACGAAACAACACCTAGAACTAACTCACACAACTCTTACACAACCGACTTCTAACATTTTTCACAACACACACACAAAGACAAAAAATTACACATAAAGGTTATATAGATTTCCATGTCTCCTGTACACAGCATAAATGCACTTGAGGGCTAGAATCACGTTTTTCACCTAAGTGTCGATACAGACGAGACAAAAAATTTATAGGGCATAATTGAGCAAGTAAAACATTTATAGGGCAAAATGGAACAATCAATACATTTAGATCAGGGCATGTAGATACCAAAGGGTTCCAACCAATACATCTTATTTTTCATATCAATCATTTTTATTATTTTCTCTCAATTAAAAGTTAAATATTTAATCAATTTATCAAATTATTCAACTTATTACCACTTTTTATCATTAATTATCATTTTTTTTTCCAATTATCATTCTATTTACCACTTGACTTATATTGTCACAACTCAATTATCAACGAAAACACTGGTTTTCGATTAAACTAAAAACATTAAATCACCCTTTGTTGTTGAAACCTTTTATTTTTCATTTTTTTTTTTCTCAAACACTCACCTTTGATTTCGCTCAACTTTTATTTTTATTTTTATTTTGATTTCTCACAAGCCCTAATAAAACTCCCTCGGTCTCCATTCCCAATTCCGAGCTAGAACATAATTAGGCATTTTTTCTTTTTTTCTCACCACGCACCAAGCATTCACTTTGATTCCGTTCAACTCTTATTTTTATTTTTATTTTGATTTCTCAAAAGACCTAATGAAAACCCCTTCGATTTCATTCCCAATCTCAAGTAGGATAGTAATTAGGCAATTCTTTTTTTTTCACCAACGCAACAAAGCATTTTCTTTTTTTTTCATACAACAAGGCTTTTTCTTTTTTTTTTTTTGTGCAACCAAGCCTTCACTTTGATTTCATTCAACTTTTATTTTATCTTATTTTATGTTGATTTCTCAAAAGCCCTAATAGAATTCCTTCGATTTCATTCCCAATTTCGAACTAGAATATGGTTAGGCATTTTTCCTTTTTTTTTTTCTCTCACCATTCAACCAAACACATTCAATTTTGATTTCATTTCACTACTCTTATTTTATTTTGTTTTGATTTCAAAGCACCTTATGAAATTTCCTCGATTCCTTTTTCTCAGAATTCGAGCAAAAAAAGTAACTAAGCAGTTGTCTTTGTCACCATGCAACAAAATATTTTTCTTTTTCAACCAAACACATTCAATTTTGATTTCATTCAACTATTTTTATATTATTTTTATTTGATTTCAAAAGCCTTAATAGAACTCCCTCGATATCATTTCTTATCTCGAGTAGAATTCGTTTAGGCGCATTTTTTTTTTTGCTTTTTGCCCACTATGTACCATAACATTCATTGATTTCTTACAATTAAAAAATTTTTGATTTCTATTAATTATACTCAACCTATATCATCAACCCCATTCTATCTTACTTTTATGTCACCAGCAATGCTTGTATATAGCCCCTCAATACCCACAACTAATTTTCCCACAAAATTATTTTTCATTTTACAGAATTCTCTCAGGCTAACCCCTTCTTGAATTCTTCACATGTAGGGGGCGCATCTGTCATAATTTGTATATAATTAAATGCAACCCCGACCCACTATGTATGTACCATGTATGATTTTCAAAGACTTAATAAAGAACAAGGTAACTGGAGGAAAGAAAGTAACAAAAGATATAGGAAGTAAGACTAAAGCTGGCACGACTATTTTGGCACCCCGTGTCAACATTGCAGGGGCAGAGACCGGGCGTCTCTAGTGACCGCAGAAGTTATTTTAGCCAAGATTCACTCAATACTTCCTGACAAACAGGACGTGTCGAGTGACCAGAAGTTATAAAAGTTTGAGAGACATCCAGTACTTCCGGCAAAAACAGGACGTGTCTAATATCCTTCGAAGCTATAAGCGTCAAGCCACCAAACACTTCCTGACGAAATTGGATATACCAGGCAGGGCACAGCTTTCATCAAGGGAAGCCGCCGGCCTATCAGAAGATAGCACCTTAAGTAGGTCAACCAATAGGGAAAGATCATGTGAGATCTCTCAACCAATCAGAGAGAAACTGACTCGTGGTGTTAAATCGAAAGACAAGAATAGTTAGTTACGCTTGGGCTCCCAAGGAGGTGACATCGGCTCTAGATCTCTCCCCTTCTGCTCATCCCACAGCTAAGTACCATCACCGCCATGTGATCAGCTAATTAATAAGTCAAATCACTCAACTCTTATCAAACTTTCTTTCCTCCAACCCGTTGCCTTTATTTTCAAACTCAATCACGTGTCCTGATTATTCCTAACTGTATGCTGCAACTTCCACTCAAACGACTGCGTTTCAATCAATCCTCACCATTCAAATCAAACAACAAGAAACCCCGCAACGATATTGCCACATATATACGCGTCAAAATAGTTTAATTTTCTTATAATACTGTAACATAGAAAATTACGAAAGACAAACCTCAGAATAACACGGCAATTTATTTAATGTAAAACCATATTAAAATTAGAGAGAAATATATTTATAACCAAGGTTCCTGGAGCGCAGAACGCCAACTACCAGGTGAGTCCAGCTCACTAGTATGGACTAGTGTTGAGAGCTTTTACTCGCGTCCTGTTTTGATTACTGAGTTGAGCCAGTTAATCAGGAAGTTCCATGCTAAGGTTGAGTCTGGGAAGCTGGCCATAGATGTAGGATTGAGGTGGGTCAGTCCAAGCAATATAGCTGTTTGCATCCTATGTCTCAGGAATGCTGGACAGCTGAAGAGATGATGATCAATGAGAAAGAGAGGATGTAAGCGATAGATCAACTATCAATACAATAAATCTATGTAAAAAGAAATTAATATAATCTACAAAATGGTAGAACTATTCATAAAAGATTTAAAAGTGGAAAATTTCCACTGGAGGAATGTCTGAACATTTATCATCAATAGGAAAGACAAAAACACCAGTCAGTAAATAGTAATCTGTTTGAAAAAGGCTACAATATTTACTTTAGAATTGGAAACAGATTTTACTGTTAGTAACCCGTAGGTTTGAGAAGTACAAAAATAAATAATATTTGCTCCAAATATATTTTTCTGGTGAAAGTGAAATTGAAGATAAAAACGAGCATTGATAAATGGAAGACTTGGAAACTCAAAAAATATCTTGGAAAGAATTTCAGTCCAAATGAGATTCATAATTGTGACGAAATTTCTATTTTTTAATACAATTACTAATAAAATAGCAGAGAGGCAATGAGAAAATTTTACAGTGTATCAAAATATAAATATCGAAATTAAAAAATATTTTCATAGAATAATAAATAATCTGCTACAATATCGGCGGGCACGCGAGAGATGTGTTCATGGATTTATCATAGAAAACATATGGCCACACACTTGTCGTACACAAATGTATGAAAAAAGCGGACATACCATCAGCTTGTGTAGACTTTGCACCATAAATCATTCAGGTGAGAGCAACAGACCAAGTATAGTTTTTTTTATTATTATTATCCCTAGTACACGTGGTACAGGCCATGATAATCATGGTGGGTAGTTAGCGACTGCTTTTACTGTAAGCGCACCACATGTCTACACACGTGAAAAGCAGTTCGACTTTGCACTTACAAATGTGCCAGAACCCCGTTTGGTTACTTGCACTCGCTGGTGGGGTTGGACTTTTGCAAGAATCGGGGGCCATTGGAGCATTTTTTTTTAACAGAAAATAAGTGTCCAATGCGGGAATCGAACCCGGGTCGTAATGGTCGAAAACCAAACGGTTTAACCAGCCTTTCACCGATCCCCCAAGTATAGTTACGGAAGATACCGCGAAACCAAGGATGCTGAAAATGATCCTGGTTATCAACAGTACATAAAATTCACACACACAGCTTTATTAAGACCACCGGTCTTATACAGATTCACCACAGGAAGGAAGCATAGATGGAGCTCTTATACTCCAGGCAGAACAGAACCAAACATGCAAGGAAAAATGCAGAAGCAATATTGATCATGCAATATTTACTCAGGATAAAAGCTCTTTATAGATAGTCAAACTTATGTTGTCCTTAGTGAAGTAAGACCACTGGAAGATAGAAGACTCCAGCACCTAGACAGGAAGGAAGCTAGACAAGGAAGCGCTGTCGGAAATGGACCATAACAGAAATTACAAAACGGAATAAAATAATGAGATACAATTTCAGGATATCCAAACCCATAATTTATCATGCTTATCAGTTTAAATATGTTATATAATGTAACTTCTCAACTGAATCAACATGTACTTGAGGAGATTGTCAACATATTTATAATATATTTTGTGTTTTTTAAATTTATTTTTATGTTTGTATACAAATATTGTATTCATTTTTAAAATGTTTTCAGGTATCTAGGTGGTCTTCAAAAATGTTAAGTAGAAAAATAAATATAAGAAATTGGTATGGTTCTTTTCAAAATAAAACAATTTTCTACTTCCCTTAAACACAGCAATGATAAATGGGAGGGCCTGGCTCATCAGTGATGAACCCTCCAGCGGTTTTCCCTGTTTAAGAGGGTTCACCACTGATGAGCCAAGCCTCCCCATTAATTTATCATTGCAGAGTAAAGACGCCAAAATTTATTAAGTAGTAGTTTTTAAAACACAACATTAATACGATTTATTTTATCATTGCAGTAAGGGCAGTATAGAAAATTGATTTTTAAAAGAATCAAAGGGTCAAAAATAGTTCAAATTTCTTTTTGATTGTTAGTTTATTAATTATTTTTATAATTCAAACAAATTCTAAAGATATTTTCAAATTTTTATCATTTCAGTATAAGGTATCGTAGAAAAATAGTTTAATTTTTAAAAAACGTTTAAAAAAAAACAGTGTGCCAAGCTGTGTGTGTTCAGGTGATGATTGCTATCTAAGCGAGGAAGCTTCCAAGCTGATGGGACAGTGCCCCTGCAGGAAAGGCCTGGAATGTGGCCCTGAATTTGACGTAAGTACCGCTATCACCCTTATATCAGGAACCTACACAAGGTTCTTTCATTAAATTCCTGAAATTTTTGGAAAATTATCTATTGTCTTCTCGTGACTCAAATCGCTGCCCTCTTTAAAAGACATTTTACTGTATAAGAAAAAGTCAATTGGGGAATAATCCGGTGAGTATGGTGCCTTAGAAACACTCTATTCTTGGCCCAAATATTCAAAACCAACAGCCGTAAGGGATCTGGTGTTGGTTGAGAATCCAAGACTCGCCAAACTTCTTTTCCAATTGCAGATTGTCGTGAATAATGGACTGAATTTTTCCCACCGAAGGTCCTGTTATCGCCGAAGACTTTGCAAAGACAATTTAGTACTTCTGGCAATTTTTTTCCCTCAATTTTGTTTATGCCCTATTTTCTGTGGGTCTTCTGACTCATGGATCAACTTGAATTGAGCTTCGTCCACTTTTAAAGCGGCTTATACCATTCGAAAACTGTGGAAAACTGTCTCGTCGAATACCTTTCGAAGCATTAACGTTTCTGTAACTAGATTTTCCTTTTTTACCCTGAAACGAATACATATTCGTTGTTAAGAAATTTAGGCATCAGAAAATCGCCGATAAAAAGCTTTTTTGTGTGTTGCGTTGTGAGAAATGGTAAACAAAAATTGATATTTCGAAACTATTATTATAGACGCGTATGATTCTTTTGAAAATTAAACAATTTCTACTGCCCTTATTGCAATGGGAGAATTAATGGGAGGGTCTGAGCCAGCCCACCCTCTCATACTCTTCCTACTTTAAATGTTCTCCTATTTTAACGGTTCCCCTTAAATTGTGAAACTGCAATGGACTTAAGAGTATTTGTAATTTACGATGTAATGCATCATTCCGTAAGTTATTTTGTGTGTTCTAGGACCACATGGCCAGACTGGTCTGCAAGAAGCCTTCCAAATTATGAAAGAAATAAAATATATTGGGGGTTTACTGACCCCCCCAGATTCGGACATTTTGTTGTTGATTGTTCCACACACATGAACATTTTTCTTCATCGGAGAACGCTATATTAAAAAGAAAATTATTATTCTCTCCCAAACTTGGCAGAATGTCTGTAGCAGGTTTGTCTATCACGTTTCTCTCTATCGGCTTAATTGCCCGCCATGACTGCAGACCGGCGACTCCAGACCTCGACCCTTTCTAGCCCGTCCTGAATCGACATCAGGTGGCTGGCTCCCTTTAGCCCGGCATCCCTGGAATCTACAGGAAAGCAGCCACCACAGTTTTTTAACCTTTTGTTTTCCTCAATTGAAGAATTTTAAAACTAACTTCACCCGTTCTCTTGCCTGATTCCCAAGTCGTGTCACAGTTGGACCAGAGCATTTTACCGGCTTCTAAAGGCTTTCTACCAGTATCCATCTACACCAATCGAATCACTAGGCAGATCAAATCCCCGGTGATTAATAGCATCATTGAATGATGGAATATAATTGTTGGCATTGAACAAAGGTTTGATACTTAGAGAGAAGACGAGTATTTTATTCAAAGCTCATAATGGAGATTTAAACAGTAATCCAGTCCCAGATTATAACCTGTTTCTTTATAAAGCCATTTTTTTTTATTAAGGTGGGTTTGTATAGAGGGGTTTACAGAAAGAAAAAAATCAAAAACGAAATTCAAATAAATTCAGAAAAAAATATAGCTTAGATCAACCAATGATTTATTTAACTCCCGATATTTCAGTAATTTGCTGTCATTCTTCTCAGGGGAATAAGGAGAGTGGTAGCAGGAAACGTCGGGAGTTAAATAAATCATTGGTTGATGCGTTTTTTCTGTGTCAACTTCCAACCAACGAATGATCTTCGCAAATAAATTTGGGTATCGACATTTTACTTTCTTGCAAAGATGATTTATATATGACGCATATGTATATTTATAATACAATATAATGCGGCTTATAATTGTAGAACGACATTTGAAAATTATCCCGCATGTGTTTCTTTTGAAAGAAAAAACGAAATTTATTTTAAGGAGAAATAACGATCATTTCTAACCTTAGGGATGAAGTACGATAACTACACTCACAGTGTTCCGCTTACCGGGCAGATGCCATGTCCACTAGGCTACCCTGGACATATTTTTCCGTTCGTAAATATTATATATGTATATGCGTAATGGCGCATGTATATTCTTTTGTGATATGGGAGGTACCTTCTCTTTGATAATATTACTTGCTTCAGGCGAAATTATTGTCTCAAACTTATCTTTAACGACTTGTGGAAAAAGTCATGAATATCTTGTTGGAAGCCGAAGAATATAGCATGAAACCATGGTCTTCAAGTTGGCATTACAAATTTGACAAAACTAGCGTTGAATTGGCAAATCCATTTATCCGAATCTGCTAGGATTGTGCAGGGACGATCAGTTGCTGGCACGCATAATAGATTCGGTTAGTTTGACAGATTGCTATGTTCAACCCTTCTATAAATGGTAAAAAATAAACCCAACAAAACATACAAACACAAACCTTTAATCCATCTTTCTTGAGGAGAATGGTTATATAAAAAAAGAGGTACATTTATATACAGACACTTTGTGAAATTACATTCTTTTAACGGATTGCAGTTCGTTTTAAAAAAAATCGTTGTATTAAAAACAATTAAAATGGCATTAAAAAAGCGCTAGATCATAAGGTGAAAGGTTTCTTTCAAAGTTTTTAATTATTTTGCCGAGCTTTCGAGAACTATTTTTCTCCTGTGGAAGGGCAGTAATGCTCAAAAGTTCGTTAAAACAATAAAAACAACTTTGAAAGAAACCTTTCGCCTTATAAACACAAGGTAATAAGACCAAATCCAAATAAATAGTGTGTGACGTTTCGGTAACAACGTTGTTACCATCTTCAGACAAAAGTACTGAATGATAAATTTTACCACAGTACTACCACATGCTGTGGTAAAATTTCTCATTCAGTACTTTTGTCTGAAGATGTTAACAACGCTGTTACCGAAACGTCAAACACTATTTATTTATTTGGATTTGGTCTTATTACCTTGTGTTTATAATCTCTAATCCAAATTGTGCTTTATCCTTTCGCCTTATGATCTAGCGCTTTTTATGAATTTGCTTCAGGCGATTATAAAACTCAAGTTAATTGTCATCACAAAGAGAAAGATACTAGGCATAATGAAGGTAAAATTAGCTTTCATCATAAATTTGTGAAGTGCTGAGAGGTTAAAAGAGGAATCAATGAAGGCCCTCACTTACTTGAAATCTAATAACAATACGTTTAACATGGCCTTGTAAAAGGTTATTAAAATAATTGGTAGATAAAAACATACAATCAACTACCCACTACTTGGTGAGAACAAGAGCTAAAGAGGTGATGGACTATCACATCCTTGTGTTCCATGGCAGGGCGCGGACAGGGGTCCGTGGGCACTTTTCCAGAAGGAGTAAATTCAACATTTGCTGTACGTAGGTCCGCTGGATCGCCTCCAACTTGTCGCGTGTTCTGGCCAGCTGGGTCTGGAGTAAGTCGCTCCGTTGGTGGATCCCCTGGACAAACTCTGTGGTCAGCCATGGAGGAACATCTAAGGCACTCAGTCTCTATGTGTCAGCTTTGTACCAAAATAGGCACCTCTCCCTTTAAAAATGCATCATATCATATGCATCACATTCCCATCCCTGGATACTTTTATTTTTCCGTTTATCATTACTCTTCACAATTCATCCTTTTCATACCTCATCCCTAGGGTTAGAAATAATCGTTGTTTCTCTTTGAAATAAATTTAGGATTTTTCGTTGAAAAGAAACACATGCGGTATAATTTTAAAATGTCGTTTTATATTGTATTTTGTTTATCACCCCTATATAATACAGGCTGGCTATTGTCTGAATTTGTCAAAGCTAGTGTTGTGGCGTACTATATTATCACTAGCTATGTGTTCTACACAAGGGGTAATAAACAAAATGCATTGTTTAAATCTAAGTAAAAGTCAACATCTACACCTACCATCTTGGAACCAGCAATACTCTACTGGAAGGATGTATCTACCAGTGGGGGGCCACAGTGGACTAAAGAATACACAAGATATCTATCTACCTTGACTAGAGACCAACCCTAGATTTGTACTCCCCGTGCTATGTATAATATTTACCCCCCACCCACCAAACGTACGTACAAGCTGTGGGTACATCCAGAGAAAGACAGACCAGAGTTGGCTCACAGAAAACTCACCATTACAATCTCCTTTGCTTTCTCCCAAGCCACCGTTGTCTCTCTAGAGTGTTGAACGGCGGCCAGGTTCTGCCGGAATCCCGTCTCGAACTCTTCCTGCGTCGACAACACTCTGTCTTCTACCGCTGTTACTTAAGCACAAAGTTAACTTAGCTAGATAACCTATTTTGGGTATCAATTCAAACATATTTTCACTGTGTTGAAAGTTAAATGGGCCTTGTGAGAATGGGTTTTCAGTCTAAACCCTATAACGAGCTGATGCGAAGTTATTGTGGAAGAAAAAAGATCTCGAATTTACAATTGACAATTCCGAAGAAATATTATAATGGACGTTTGAGCTATCAACTAGAACATTTTATTTTATCTCTTCTATTTTATCATCTATATTTAAGTCACTTAGTTTATATCAAAATTAAATTCTTATGAAAACGGTAGTCGACTTCTACTGACTCTACTCCCGGCAAACATCTAGGATATCTACTTTGTCCAATAATCTCAGTTCTTTAGGTCAGCCATGGTAACTCCCACCATCTCACCTTCCCTCTCAATTTTACTTCCCTGATAGTTGCCAACATTCAGACTAAATCTTGTGTTTGGAGAATCACTTGAATAAAAGCCGGTCCAAAATATGAATATATAGGAAAGGATGATGTCAAAATGGTAATTCCAAGAAGGACATCTCCCAGGAACTGTGTACATCTGGAATTTCAGCACGATAGCTGGCAGGTGGCGACGCGGACGATCCAAAAGAAGGCCGCTGAAGATTCTGTAGTCGCCGTAGGTAGGGATATAGGTCAGTAACCGCTTAGGTCATGGCCGCCGAGCGCTTTGGGGATGAGGAAGACGATTTTTCTTCCCATAGATTCAGGGAGAACCCCGCGAAGCTTGGATTCGACGAGGACTAGATGAATGGCTCCCGCGAAAAATTCCTCGAAGCCCTTGAGGAGCTCGCAAGGCTCGCTATCTAACCAGCTGCTTTCCCTTGTGACAGACGGCTAATGTCAGTTTCCACCTCACTTAAGGAGATATCTGCTCGATGAAGCGAGTCATTGTCCTCCAGAGTGATGCTCTCTATAGCTTCCACAAGGAACCCAGCAGGAACGCACCAGGCTCTTTCCATCGAACGGCTTCCCCTGGGCTTCGAAGGCAGTCGTCGGGTTCGAGCGATGTAGTTGGACTCTCAAGGTACGCCTAAGCTCAGGATGCGAAGAATAGTCGGCCTCTACAGTCTCGGCCTCGAGCGCAGAAACCGGTTTGCTCTGGCGATGTAGTCTTCATCTTCAACTAGGGAGGTGAAGAGGCACTTGATGTCTTCGACCAGTTCCCTGCTTTAGTTTTACCCATTCTATTCGTCTCTATTCAGCGATGCGTCCCCAAAAGCAATTAAATTTTCTCAAGACAGGCGCTGAGCGAAGAAGCGCGAAGATTTGATGGGGCAAATGGTGAAGGGGGATCTCCCACTTGGAGAAGGATGGCACGGTAGTCAGGGCAGCGGTATTTGAGGGTCTAGTAATGGGTGACGCGTCCGGCGAGCTTTGATGGTATTAGGACTCGAACCAGACGGGCGGCGTCTACCAGGCTGTCGTAACTGGCAACCCTTGTTGGCAGGTGCGCGGCATTGCAGATGGTGTCGACGAGGGCGGTCAGATCTAGTAGCTCGAGGATAGAGAGAAAGAGATAAGAAAAATAGTATACCGTCACAGAAGTTCTTTACTTCTTATTGCATCTTTGAAAAAGTTATAGAAACTCTGAGAAAACATGGCTTGGGGTACGAGTAATCGTATATAGGCGCTAGTTAAAATCACTTTAATTGAAATAAGTTGGCAGTCGTTAACTTCTCAAAAAGATATTATTCTTCCTTCACCAATACTCTGGAAGTCGAAAAGAGAGAGTGGATAATTCAGCTTCTATTTTGTCTTTGCAGAAATAACACACTTTATATATTTCGTTCTTTCTGAAAACATTTACGTGGTTTTCCTGGAAGAATTGAACAGAGGCTTCTTTGATGCAATGTAACATTTCACTGAAAATGAAAAATCGCTAAGTAGTCTTCTGTCAAAAATAAGCTGTGTAAATATTTATAGTGAGGATAGAATTTTGAGTTTTTAGCCGATCACTTTGTATAGATTGTTCTACTACTATTTTCATTATTGGAGGTATTTCCTTCTGGACGATACTTTTATCGTTGCAGTGGATCGCCCAAGAAACTCCCAAAGAATTCAGAAGGTTAGCTAAACTTTCCCTAAACCAAATGTGGAAACTTCAGAAAGTTGAGTTAAGACTACATAGGGGGGGAGAAGGCTGTTGTCCATTTTTGATTTTCTTGGCCAGAACCTGAGCGTCAATTTCAACACAGTAACTCCAAGTGACATTCGTCCACATTCCATACTTAATAAATAGCCGGGAGTATATCTGAATAAGTTTATAAACCGCCGGGGGAAGTTGTTCTGAATCCCATCTACCATTTTTTTCTTTTTACAAATAGGAGCTGCTTAGAGCAATGTTGACAAAGTCTACACCTAGACAAGGTGTTCTTTACCTACGGAGATGCTGAAGTAGAGGCATCTAAGACCTTAGTTGTATCACAAAAAAAAAAGAGTAACCAAAATAAAAAATAAAAAACTGGGAGGTAAAATGAAGATATACACTTGTGATAAGGGGAGCTAGAAGTTTATGAAATATAAAACTACAAGAATCTTACTGTTCTCCCGATCTGGGCGCAGAGGTTCTGGATCTTCCAGCCGTGGACCTTGGCGTAGAGTCCGTGTTTGTCCAGAAGTTCTTTTCTTCCTCTCCCTGAAGACATAGCATCTTTGTCATAAGGAGAAGTGCTGTGGGACACTACACTGTTTAAAAAACCCCGCGTGTGAGATTATATAAAATATAATCAATACAAGTATGAGTATGCAAATACTTGTTTAAGGCCTGTATAAGAAAATAGCTGCCGAATTTAACTGCGTGTTGTGAATGTCACGTGCGAGCTGCACGAGCCTCGTGGTCACTGTTCGAGAACCTGATCTTTAACTTAAAGTGTGTTAAAAGAATAGTTTGTTTTGGAGTTAGCAATCATTCACAAAAATGAATCAAAAAGAACGTCGTCAAATTGTGATTTTCAAATGACTTGAAAATCCATAACGTCCAACCGCATTGATCGCAAGACTTGAAGATGTCTCGTAGATCAGTTTCTTTGATTTAAAAAAACTATTTTGAGACTTCCTCTCTTAAAATAAATCTTATGAGGGAAAAAGTGATTCCAGTGATCCTGCTCTGTAGGCAAAAATCATCTAGACAATCCGTAAAAACTGAAGCATGGCGATCAGTGATATTGCCAAAACATTGGAACAAACATTGGAATTACTCAGAATACAATGCAATGCGAAGGTAAGAAGACTCACAAGAAACAAAAAGTCCCAAGAGTTTCTGAAAATCAGAAAGCATCCATTAGAACAAGAGCCTGAAAACTCTGACTTTCTAAGAGAGGAAAAAGACATTTGATCATCGACAATGAAATCTACTGCAAGATTGACTTCTCAACACTTCCAGGATCCCAGTACTACATTTCAGCTGACATCCTCCCTGAATCAGAAACTACGATTGAAGTTGGAACATTCGACGATAAATATCTCGTGTGGCAAGTAATTTGTGAGCGCGGTGATAAGAGTTACGTTACCAAAGGGACAGTGAACAAGGAAATTTATATCAGAGAATATCTGAAGAACTGCCGTTTATAATAAATCATGATGTCCCCACGTTATTCTGACCCGACCTTGCATCAGCCACTGATACATAGCCCCATGATACATTGAAGTTCCTAGAAACGGAAAATGTCGTGTATGTTTCAAAGGAGTTGAATCCATCGAACGTTCCACAGTACCGTCCAATCGAGCATTATTGGGGAAAAGTCAAAGGAATACTACGTAAAACAGGTCAAACTGCCACAAGTACCTCAGATTTCAGCAATAAATTCAACACCAGGAAGGTTACAAAGGACTCTGTAAAAGCTGATATAAAAGACATCCATAAGAAACTCTACCGGGAGTACACAAAGTACAGAATCCCAAAATATCCTGCACCATAATTTGAGTCTCATATTATTAATAAAATAAATATCTTTGATAAAAATCTTCTAAGTTATTGTGTCTACATTAATCAAAATTTGACAGTTATTTTCTTATACAGGCCTTAAATAGTGCTAAAGAGAATATTTCCTAGAAATGCATTTTAAAAATGCGACATTCTTTTCTAAACTTTTTTCAAAATTTTATATTTAGAAAAAACATTTCTACAATCACTGAATGGAATAAAATATGGTCTGTAGCTCATAAGGCCGAACTCCAGCAGTTTCGCCAGTTTATTCTAAAAGACTGCTGTATCTGTCACAATTAAGTATCTAGGCTACCTTTGATGGTAGGTTCTTGGCAATGGTGCTCGGGGACACTATGTACCTTAAATGTGTACTTTTGTCAGTTTCAAGCATCGATCTTCAGACTGGAGGTTTTGGCAACACGCTTGTAGAGGTAACACCATCAACCAGCTGTGGGTTTGAAGGCAGAAATCGGATAAATAAAGAAGGCAATGTTAGCAGCAACGTTATTTACAATGTAACAAAGGGCTTGGCATAAACTTGTATACAAGCAAACGAAAACAAACAGTTCATTTTCTTATATAAAAAAACAATAATTATTATTATTAATACAAAGCAATAACGCGCCATCTATATAATATATAACAAATGAAAACATTAAGACATGAATGTTTCTTTTCACAAATAAAAATCACACTTCTATTATTATTATTATTATTATTATATTGACAGAAATTCATATTAGTATAAGTAAAATAAATATACAACAACGATTCGCTGACCATGACGTATGCACAAAGGAACGTGTGGCCATTGGACATGCGTCGGACCAGGAGGCTGTTGTTGGGTGCTACGCTGCCTGGAGTATAGGAGCTTCATCTATTATTTATTCCTGTGGTGAATCTGTATAAGACCGGTGGTCTTAATGAACCTTTGTGTGTGTAAATATATAACAATGAATTAGACACAACTATCAGGAATCTATACATGGATGGACCAGTGTTAGAATTAGCCAAAGTAATACTTGTCAGCAAACACTTTACGAGCTGCCTGCAGAACAACACGTGCGACGGGAAAGTTCGAAGCTATATAAACCGAACTACTAAATTTGCTTGAATTCTGCATTTCACGTTTTGAAAATAAAAGTTGCCGTTTAAAAAGTAGTCAAGAGATCGGCGCATCGCAAGGTGATCTGTCCCGAGACCCCGGTATGTTTACAGAACATACAAGTGGAGCTTTGTACTCTGTTTACTAATGTTGCCTAACACGCGCGTTTGTCCTCTGAGCGGGGAAGAGCTATGCTAGAAACAGCAATGTTGCCGGAATTTATATAATCACAGAACCCTCTTTCACTATTTCATTCAATATCATACACATTCACCAAAAATAAACCTTCAAATGTAGACTGTATAAGAAGAATGAATAATAAAATACACTCATGTACAAAACATAAGGAAGTTGTACTTTTTAGCATGTATATCGGGATTCAGACAATATCTCTGAAAGATATTACAGTGACCTTTATTGAAGATACACGAGATAACCAAGTGTGTGAACAAAATTTTCTGTCCCTTAAAAAAAAAGACGATCAGCGACATTAAGGACTTTCAACTACCCCAAGTTTTGTCCATGAGTGTAGTTGTGGTGGGTTAAATTGGTGAAACCGCTGGGAAGGTTCACCACTGATGAGCCAAGTCTTCCCAAAACTCTTTTTCATTTTCAGTTGACTATATTCAGAAATGCTTCCTTTAAGGAAGATTCTAAAATAGAAAGAGCGCTGAATAGTTTCATCCCCAACCACAGATGGCGCTATGTGATAGCTTTCCTAATGTTCTACTGCTTAGTGTTGTCATCCCTAGAAACGAAACAACGCATAATTCAGCGAAGTGCAGAGCGGCCACATACCCCGAGGTAGACGGAGGCGGGAGAACTCCCGGAGACTGCGGCACCAGTCGGCCTCGACGCCGGCGACCATGGGCTGGGGCCGGTAGGTGAGGCACAGCGGGGGTGTGGGTCGCTGTACCTCCAGCCACACCATGCCGCGGCTCATTATCAGGAGCCAGCGCTCGGTGAATATCACGACCACGTTGCCGTCGTCCTCGTCCAGTGCTGTGGAGGTGCCGGGGATGGCCACCGCGGTAGAGGTGCCGGGGGTGGCCACCGGGGTAGAGGTGCCGGGGGTGACTACCGCGGTAGAGGTGCCGGAGATGGCCACCGCGGTAGAGGTGCCGGGGATGGCCACCGCGGTAGAGGTACCGGGGTTGGCCACCGCGGTAGAGGTACCGGGGTTGGCCACCGCGGTAGGTATGGGCTCGGAGGTAGCGTAGATGACATCTGAAACATCGCCCACGTTATAACCACCGCAAGATCATCACCTGAAGATGTCTCAGTAAAGGCTAGCGAACAGAAGCGAATATATATACAGTAGAACCTCTCTGTAAAGGACACTTAATTGCAGATCCAAAGTGTCCTTTAGGGAAAGTATCCTCTTACTGGAGAATTGCTAAATAGTAAAAATACTAATCTTGAAAATTAAAACTGTCCTTTGTAAAGAGGTGTCCTCTAGTGTGAGTGTCCTCCCTCAAAGGTTCTACTATATTACAAACAAATTTGGCATTTCCTGACCAGGCTCACATGAGCATTTTAGATGGCAGAGCGCCATCTAGTGGAACAAAAATCAACTAAACGTTAATTTAGCTTGTTACCTGATATTTGGCCAACACAATTTCTTGATAAATCAAGTCATCCATGTACGCGTTTCGGGCTGTTGGCCCTTGTCAGCGTGGTGCAGACATATATATATATGTAAAAAATGGCATATCCTGACCAGGAGCACATGTGCTTTACAGAAGGCAGAGCGCCATCTGGTGGAACAGAAGCCAAATATCAGGGAACAGGCTAAATCAATGTTTAGTTGATTTCTGTTCCACCAGATGGCGCTCTGCCTTCTGTAAAGCACATGTGCTCCTGGTCAGGATATGCCATTTTTTATATTGATTTCAACACCTGATCTTTTTATCTTTTATTTTTTTATTTCGTTTTTTAATATATATATGTATATTTTACTAGGAGGATATTGATGCATATAAAGAAAGGTCACCTCTCTCAACAAAATATTCGATAAAACTAAGCATCATTTATTGACTGTCTTCACAAACCAGCGGACTCGGGTCGGTGATGAAGCCATAGACAGCGCTTAGTTTTAGTGTCCATTTTGACGGGAGAGGTAACCTTTCTTTTTATACATGAATCTCCTCCCGGCAAACTTCCATCTATATTTTGGCCACAGAACTTGCCTAGCCATCACCTTAACATCTCTTTGTAGGATTCTGAGACTTTCAGAAGTCGCTGGCGGATCTCATGACATCAATGCCAGTCCTGGACTGAGGTGAACCATAATCTGTAAATCTTGGTCTCCAGGTCGGCCTTTCTGAGTTTACCAAAGCTGGTGTTGTGGCTTTGTCGCCGATTTCATTTTTGTGTAAATTAAAAAATAAAAAAGTACAGAAGATTTATGTCAGTAGTTACGACTGTAAAAGAAGTCACATACTGCCTGATTATTTAAATTTGACCAATACCACATTTTAAGTAACATACAAGTTTCCTTAAAAAAAAAAAAACAGACGACCGGCGATATCAAAGACTTTCCACTTCCTTAAGTGTTGTCCATATTTAGCAGGTGTCACTCACCAGTGTCGAGAGATGTCTCCAAAAGTCCCCAATATTTCATTTTCTATTAAGTCTCTTGTCTGAAACAACACACACGACATGATAAAAAATATATATATATGAGACATATAAAACCCAAAATACAATTTCTATTATAATAATAAAAATATAGTAGATAAAAAATTAAATTAAATAATATAATATAATAACGACTATCCTATTCATGGCCTAAAAGTATTGTAAATATGTATAGACAAATGTAAAGGCATACATGTATGACAACGCAAGTGTCCCTAGGGGGACATAGCGCTTTAAATTGAAATAAAATAAGAAAATAAAATAGTATAATACAATAATAAATAATATAATTTTTTAAAATAGAGCAATCTATAAATAAATCTTTAATTAAAAAAGCATATATTGGTAAAATAAATTATATTTTGATCCAATATATGCCTTTTTAATTAAAAAATGGTATGGGGGGAGGTGATTTGTGAAAGTATGAACTATCACCACTAAATAAACTTTTAGCACTATATTTATATAAAATATTTGATTAATTTTATTAAAAGTTTTTTTAATAAAGCTTTCATTAAAATATTATCGTCTTATTTCTACTAAATTTAAAATGAATAGAGGCTCGTATCAAGCAATATCAAGCATATTATGTCAAATATCGCTATTTCAAGCCCTTCTTTCTTATAATAAAAACTATATTCAATATTTTTAGTTGTTTAAAATGCTCCTTAATAAAAGGAATATATAGAAAAGTCCATGTGTCTAAATTAAAATGAAAAATGTCTAAATTAAAATTGAAAATGTCTAAATAAAAATGAAAGTGTCTAAATTAAAATGAGAAATGTCTAAATATAAATTTAAAATGTCTAATTAAAAGTTAAAAACCTATATATTGGAACCTTCCTAAAAATTGGTATGCTACCACACACATCCAAAATTTCGGTAATAAATATTCTTAATACTGTTTTGATCAAATTATAAAGAATGGGGGGAAAAGCATTTCCATACTATCGCGTTTTCAACGTGCATATGTGTAAGCCTAGTGTTGTAAAATCCATATTTCAAAATATATTACAATAAACATTTTTGAGTTTTAAAAAAACAATAAAAATATATTGACCATAATTACCTTCAAAATAAACTAAAACAAATAAATTTCAATAAGATATACAAGTTTATATTTATAAAAAGCTAAAACTCGATTTCAACTAACGGACGTTACGTATAAAAATAATGTGATTCAATTTGGATCCTTTTGGCTGCTAACGATATTGAGGGCACATATTTTTGAAATATAAAATTAGATGATAGTGTTGCACCCTTAACATCTTTTGATTTTGCTTATATGAAATGCGTAATTTATTTTATGACAATAATATTTGAATTTTTTAAATGTACGTATACTGTGTTTCATTTAAAATTATTTGACTCTTCAATCCGGCAATCTCCCCCACAGAGTTTGTGTTAAATTTAAAATAAAAATTGAAAATTAATAAAAATAGAGTAGAAAAACACATTTTTATTAATATTTAAAATATACAAAGGATATATTTCTCTTTATTTCTCATATATAGGTGTTTGTACTTTTAGGGCAACAATTTACACCTTTTTAATAACATTTAAACTCTAATTAAAATATTTTATACTTTAATATGACAATTTTCTTCATTTTAATAACAGCATTTTACACTTTTATTTTGACTCATATAGATCTAATTGTTCACACAATGGCGGAATCTGAAATATTTATTTTATCCTTTTTAATGCTTTTTTTAATGTAGTTTTTTAAAAACTATTTTAATTGATTAATTATTTCTCTTAATCAATATACCGTTTAAAATGTTTTATTTCCTTTCTTACTATATTTTATACATTTTTTAAATTTAATTTTTAAAATATTATAGAAACACACAAAAAAGAACCTATTTATCACTCTTTTTATCATAAAAATGTTTTTTTTTTTTTTTTATATATATTGTCATTTATGAAAAAAGGCATCTCCTTATCGTGCAACTGAAAGTTGCTGATGGCTTGCGCCATCTATCGGAATAAATATAAACTATTCTCGTTGATTTTTAATTATTCCAGAATTGGCCGAATACCCATTCTTGATTAATCAAGAAAAGCTAACCACGGACGCGTTTTGGGCTGTTGGCCCTCATCAGCGTGGTGCAAGCTGTACCTCAACGACCAAAAAACTGGTCATTCAAGGCATCTTGAAAGAATGGGTATTTGGCCAATTCTGGAATAATTAAAAATCAACGAGAATAGTTGATATTTATTCTGATAGATGGCGCAAGCCATCAGCAACTTTCAGTTGCACGATAAGGAGATGCCTTTTTTCATAATTATGCACCTTATCCCAGTACAATATCACATTTGTACTATTTTTTCACATTGTCATTTATGTATATATTTTTTATACAACATATTTATCGTTTTAATATTTTTATTTCTTGTATTAACATATTAATAAATCCAAATTCTACTGTTTTCTGTTTGTTAATATAGGTACGGTTCGGTTCATATTAGGTACGGTTATGTTTAGGTTAGGGTTAGGTTTGGTTAGGTTCAGATCTGCCGCAGTAATTGACTTTTGGGATAAAAGGATTGTTTCGGAATATTCTATCAATAAATTCCTTTTATACTTGATATTTTCTATAAACGTAGTCTTATTTGAAACTATATATAATTTAAAATCAATTATTTTATTCATATAAATTAATTATTATAAAACTATGTCAAATTTTACAGTCAAATTAAATTAACGATTTTATGTATCCTTGGAGATGGCAATAAACAGTGGAATTAGACGTGCGCTACTACCTTAGAGTTAGAAACAGCTATTTTATCAATTATTCAGATTTTGGCGTGGAAAAATATATATATTCTTTTCCGCATATATTCTTTTGCACCATAAATACATCTTGTAGAGACGTATTAGGACAGTGGTCAGCAGATATATACGAGAGCTCACCGTGTAGGCTAGTGAGTGTCGTTTTCCTCTCGTGTCTCGAACTTTATTTCCATTCCAGTGACCTAATGTTTTTTTCGCAGTGTCAAACACATTAAGGTACCAGAACGATATGTTTCCTCTCATTCTCCAAAACAGACGGTAGTCTGGTCCTAAGCAGTCACCTCTCTCTACCAACATAGTTCCGGACTGCCAAGTTACACCGTATCCTGAGTAATACGCCATCTTGAAACTGACGCGTTTCTGACGCGGTCGCATCGGCCCACAAAAAGAATGAAGCACTCTCAATCGTTGCCACTGACCTGGAGTCTGCGTTTGACACGCTCGACCGTGGCTTTATGATATCCTTCCGTCGTGTTCCGCCAGTCTTCGTAGCGTGGGTTCAGCTACTCTATGTGGGAGAGCACAAGCCGCCGTGAAGATCGACGGAGCTGGACGTACTCCCTTTTTCTTCCTGTTCAACGGGGTGAAGCAGGGCTGCGCTTCCAGCGCGGCTTCTTCTCGATCTGAATGAGGCCTCTTCTTCGTCTAGAGAAGTTTCTCGTCATAAGAAACGTTCTTGCGTATGCTGACGACATAATTTTATTAATCGTAAAGAAGAACGATTTGAGTTCGTCAAAAAGATCTTTGACGACTTCCGGTGTCCGTCCGGAATCTGCTTGAGCTTCGGCAAGAACCAAGACCTCTGGTGCGGCAGGTGGAAGAATCGAACTAATTTCCTGCAAGGAAAATCTTGAATAAATGAGATTATAACCATATTGGGGACTATCGTGACTTCAAGGCAGGAAACTTCCGTACAAGACAGCCACATTCACGAACTGCTGAAACGGACTATCACAAGATGGATCTCCTACCTTCGCAACCTCTCCCTTCATGGGCGGGCAAAAGCTGCGAAACAGCCTTCAAGTTTCATCTGTTCTCTATCATCTACAGGTCTACCTACCCAGTGAGATGACACTGTCAAAAATTCAGACACAGCTGGCGCGGTTCGTCTTGGAGAATGACCGCGTGGCTTCTTGGCGCGGCCGATCTCTGTGGGTGGCATGTGACTCCTCAACTTTTTCACCCAGCTACAGCTGTCCTGCCTCAAAGACGTTCAGGCCACGCTGCGTTGTGACCGAAACGCCCACTCTTGAATCCCCAAGAACGGGACATGGCTGTCTCCTTTGTCCAACCCTGGCTTCCACCGCGGCGTCGTAGAAGTCTTAGAGAATGACGGAGATCCTCGATGTGGACACGTGGGCCCTACTACCCGAAACTCTCTTAGGTTTTAGGATTACGGGTGACTGCCGCTAACCGAGATCCTGGCAACCCGCGAAAGGGCTGAGATCGCGCGGGGATCCGGCTGGTTCCTCAGAGACCCAGTCTACGCGCAGTACTCTCGCGGACGCCCAAACCTGGCAGAAGCCATAGTGCTGGCAGAACATCTATGCTCTTCCTACGTCTCACAATAGCACAGCCAGCCGCCTAATGGACCTGCCGCGCCCTTGCTACCTTGCCCATTACCCAACACCTAGAGATAGATGGAAGACAACCATAAATGTACCCGGGACCAGCATCGAATGGGCAAAACTTAGCCATGAAACAGTGTAGATGAAATCAGCATCCTTTACTGAATGAATATTAACCCGACAAAAACTCTTAGCGCCCCCCCCCCCTCCCCTCCATTTGTCTATTAGAACTACCACAATCGATTGCTATGGCACTTTGTGTTACTTAGGACACAAATTATGAATCACAAAAATGGCAGGTATGAAAAATATGCACAATAATATAGGCTGTCTTCATAAATAAAAACTCATCAAATCTACAACCACGCAATTTTTTTGTAGAGCATAGCATTTTACATGGGGCGAAACATGGATGCTGTTATGCTGATGTAGTGCTGGAGATGTTTGTGAGCCGCACATGTCACAAAGGACGATGCAGTATCACTAGGAAAAAGAACAAGTGTCTCATTACATGCTGAGGAAGACTGGATTGGGAAGGCCATGTGCTGAGGCATGATAGCCTACTGCAGAGGTTGATTGAAGGACGCATTGAAGGCATTGTATCATCAAGAAGACGTACTACATCTGTGGACCAACTGAGAAACCAAAGAATGCTCTTGGAGGAGTTTTATTAAGGGGTTACACACCAGTCTTAGAAATTATTCATCTGAAATTTTTTTTAAATCTCTTTATAATAATATTCAATACACTCATGGGCAAAACTTAAGGAATGCGAAAGTCTTTCATTTTGCCTGTTTTCTGTTGTTGTTGTTGTTGTTTTTTTTTAAGAGACAAAGGCAATTTTGTTCACACTTGTATCTCGCGTGTTTTCAATAAAGGTCACTGTGTATCAAATATATTTCAATGTTATTGTCTGAATCCCGATATACATGCTAAAAAGTACAACTTTCTTTTAAGTTTTGCCCTCATGAGCTTTTATTAATATTTATAATATAGATCTACCCCGTGATTTTTACACAGTTATATGAATTAAAAGAGAGTTATTAATATTTATTCATACATAAGCAGTTTAAATATTATTCGTCATGCTACATATATATCTATTCACTATCCCTCTTTTTTTTTACAATGTATTATATCCACATTCTTTCAATTTTAAAACTCTAAACTTAATACAAACCAAGTACTTTTCAACTGTTTAAATAAGATGACTAAAACTGCCAAAATTTAAGGAAATAGCGCCAAAAGCATTTAAAATAAGTTGAAGCCTTGTTTTCCTAATGAAATGACAATACACTCATGAACAAAACTAAAGGAAGTTGTACCTTTTAGCATGTATATCGGGATTCAGACAATAACTCTGAAAGATATTACAGTGACCTTTATTGAAGACACACGAGATAACCAAGTGTAAACAAAATTGCCTCCGTCTCCTTATTATAAAAACAGATAACCGGCGACATTAAAGTATGAAACTTCTTTAAATTTTGTCCATGAATATAGCCTACTTTTTTAGAATCAAATTCCAAATCCTAATTTTGAATGATATGCATTTATAGAGTGATATTGTCGAATTTTTATCTTCTTTTTTTAATATGCGTATTCTATCGTATCATTTCTTTTGCATATGCATGCTAAATCAAATCCAGCTACCAATACCATGTTAAGCCAGCCGAAAACTATCATGTCAATTCTTACAGATAGCAGAAGATTCTTCTTCAAGACATTGACGTAGAATTAATAATGTTCTTATCTTTAAAAAAAACGATAGAATTTATCATTAAGCTAATGCGTGTAATCAAATGTGATATGATCAGCAGTAGTTTGTATAGTCATCTAGATGACAATGCTATGGCAGAAGATGGAATATTTAGCTCTTGCAACCCCTCATTTATTATGTCAGGTAGGTTACTATATAAATATATATATTTATTAATTAGTTATATAGTGATTCTGTTTTGATTATAAAGATAACACACAGTGTGAAAATTTTGCTACCATAAATGAAGTTTTATTATAAATATTTGCGCCATTTTTTTAAACCTATTTTTTAAAATAAGAAGTGTAAATAGTGCATATATTTTAAGCACGTCATGTTTTATATATATTCAGAATATTTCCACTATATATATTACACAAAAATATTTTAGTAATTTTTATTTGATTTTTGAAAAAAAAAATAAAAGAAAGTTTTTTCTTTAATATGAACACATTTATATACCATTAACGTTTTTTTTTACACTCCACGAGCCTAGTTTAATTTAATCTTTTTATATTAACATTATTTATCTCTCTTTAAAGATAATTTTTATAATAAAAGGAATATATTGGTTCAGAAAAATAATAATTTATTCACTAATATTTGGATTGGCTGAATACCAATCTTTGTCAAGGTACAACACAATCAGAATATAATAATCGTAATTATTTTCATTTATTAATATAACTCTAAATTATAAATGATAAAAATAGTAAAATTATTTTATATTATATATAGAGAGAAAGAGAGTAAAATAAAATATTTTTAAAGTTTTACTCTAAATATATATTCCATTTATTTTACTCTAGATTATAAATTATAAAAATAGTAAAATTATTTTTATTTTATATATATGAAGAGATAGTAAAATAAAATATTTTAAAGTTTTATTCTAAATATATTAGGAAACAATTTGACTATTTGCAAAGCTAATGATATGAAAAATAAATTATTTTAAAAAAATGCAGATGGAAACATAAATATAACTATTTATTATTGATTTCGTGACGGTTTCTTACGTGTATTTAATTTTTATTTAATAAAGTAAAAAATACACCTATCCCCCGATTTACACGGTAGATACATTCCTGAGAAAAACGTGTAAATCTAAAATTAAAAATTTTCGCGAAATTTTTATGCGAAGAAATATAGACACAGTGTGCGTGTGCAGCAAGTCAGCACATAAGCTCGGGATTCCTCGTGAGATGTGTACACAGCGCATGTGTTCAATCACAGTAGCATTTAGTATAGTGTGATAAAAACAAAAAACAAAAACTTATTTGGAAAACCGAGGAAAAGCGAAAACGTGTAAAACAAGTACCGTGTAAATCGGGGGATAGGTGTATAATATAATAAAATAATTATCATTAAGACCTGAAAATAATTACGAATTTTTATGGCAAAAAAAGTAAGGAAAAAAATATCTTTAAAATTTCGTGTTATTTCCTATCTACGTACATTACTATATGCAAAAGCCCATCATATTCGACTTTTTTATAAATCACATCGAAATTTCATACAATAAATATAATTACGTTTTATAAAGGTAATATTTTCTATTTAATTACTCGAGAAATATTAAGTGGTTAAAACAAGTTACCAAAAAATGATTTGATAATCTAATATTATTCTATGATAATATTTGCATATGCGTATAATAAATATCATTTTACTATACACAGATTTTCAATTTATTCAATATTCCAAATTTTTAATAAGATAGATGAATAAGATGTACACATTGCACATTTCTAAAGAAATAGCTTTACAATGACTTCACATAATCTTGAATTTTACAGTGGAAAGCTATGAAAAAATGGAGGCAGGCCTGTCACAGAGTTAGATCGCCAAAAGGCTATGTTGACAGAAATGGGGTCTGTCAGCTCTGAACAATTCAGTGAAATCCATCATGACCCAAAAAGACCACAACTGGCTGATAATTGCCATAGGGAAATGACAACTATTAATATCTCCATTGAGCTCTCGTGTGCCTCTGAAACTACAGTTTCAAGGCAAAGTGTTTATCGAAGGATTCAGGAAGTTGGTCTTTATGTAAGACAACCAATGGAATATATATCCCTCTCTCCCTTCTCACTGAAACTGAGAAACCCGCTTGAATTGGTGGCCAATGACACCTCTGAAATATCTCATATAGGACCCAAGAATCTCGTTCCTGTAGTTTTGAGCAGTTAATGTATCCCTCCTTCAAACTCGTGGAGGGGTGTTATAAATGAAGTCAGCCTTGATTATGAAAACTCCTCCTCAAAGTGATTTCTTCCTATGGTGTTAGTGGGATAGAAGCGGTCCCAGGTTCTCTCCATATAAAGTCTCGTCACTGAAGAGAACATGGATCTACTGAACCTGGATCCAGGACTGATGTTCACGGGGACATTCACTGGACTTCCTCCCAGAACCTTGCTCAAACTAAAACTTGCTCTTTTACTTGTCAGAGGTGACTCTTAAAACTAACGGCGAAATGTTTTCTTTGTTTAGCCACTTTTCTGTCAGAATATTACTGGCCATAGAAACCTCGGTTTGGAATAAAGTTTTTGAGAATTCGAAACTATTATAGATGCGTATGATTCTTTTAAAAATAAACAATTTTCTACTGCCCTTATTGCAATTAAAAATTAATGGGAGGACCTGGCTCATCAGTGGTGAACCCGGAGGTTTATTTTTCATTGCAGTAAGGGCAGTATAAAATTGTTTAATTTTTGAAAGAAACATACGTGTCTATAATAGTTTCTGATTCTCATAACAGATGGCGCGCTAATGTATAATAAAGTTTGTGTATATCTGAAATTGGCATATATGTTTAACCCCGATTTCAAAACAGATTTACTTACAAATTTGAATATTTTTTTAAAACGAAAATTCGTACCCTACTGATTATCAATGTAATCGAATAGACTAATGTTATATCTGTATAAATTTCAATCTACTCAAAAATAAAAATATGATTATAGAATTAATTATTATCTACGATTACATCTCTATTAAATGTATTTATATTCACAGATTATCCATGTGTACATAGTTTTCATTGAACTCCTACAGCGTCAGTGTATTACAATGTTAGAAAACAGAAAATGATATTATGATAATATAATTATAAATAATCTATGATCAAGTACACTTACCGAGTGCTTATTAACTACCTTTCTTTCTATAGAATAAGTCTAATTCCTGACGCCTAAATTAATCACCGCGAACCGTGGAATTGTATTACAAATTATACTTCCACCCCCTAAATGCCTTACTCTACTGAGGGTGGGCCACATGGTCTCTCCATACTTCCTTCTTCAATGACTTCCTCTACTGAGGGTGGGCCACATGGTCTCTCCATACTTCCTCCGCCATCCTCTTCATCTCCTCGTAGGTGTGTCGTCCAGTCCATTCGATCATCTGTGTATCCCTGTCATCTCCTTCACCTCGATCTTTTCCCCCGGAGCTTTCCCTCCAACACTGTCAGCAATGTCTCTCCTGCTAATACGCGCATGACATGTCTATCAAAAGTCAGTTTTCGTTGTTTTATGAACGTTATCAGCTGGCGTTCTGTACAAATTATACTATGCGACAGCTAAAACAGTTGGAATGCCTTACAAGACGTACTCAACCGACCTTACTACTAAAACGACCTTGACGACACTCCTATCTCTTCCGGTTTCCTTATCATATTGAGATTTCCGTTGTAAAGAGCAGGAAGACATGCAGGAACAACTTTTACAAAATAACTAACAACCAAGAGAACCTTCCGATAACAGAATTGAAATATCGTAATTAGAGACACTTAGAAATAAAAAGCAAAACCAAAGAATTATCACATGAGAAAACTTCAACAAGATATCAGTCGCCTGACATATGAAATTATAGACATAGAAAATAAAAAATCAGAAAATCTAACAAAAATTTATATTGACTTATCGATATCAACAGAAATACTCAAAAATAAAAAGCTAAATCTAAGAAATTCAAAAAAGTATCATATAAGAAATTGTAAAAAATTTATCAAGCGTGAAAAAATAGTACAAATGTGAAATTATACTGGGATAAGGTAAATAAATTAAGAAAAAGGCATCTTCTTATCGTGTAATTGAAATTTGTTCGATAAGGAGATACCTTTTTCTTAATTTATTAACCGTTTATCAAATGAAATTGTAGATATAGATAAGGGAATTGATGAATGTCACCAGCTGGAGGTAAGTGGTCTCTCTATCATGTCTGTATCCAAAATGTCTCCATCATTGCATTAGTTTTCTTCGAACTTCTTTCCAGTTTTGCTCTTCTCAGCGCAGTTGCACAGAACAATGAATAAGCCCCTCAACAGTTTTCAAAAATCCGAACAAAATTCAAGCCTGTATACCATAGCTTCGGCCAAATCTAATTTAGATAAATCAATACACGTATCTGGTAACTTTTCAGATTTTTTATTTTCTATGTCTATAATTTCATGTTTTAGGCGGGACGGAAATCTTGTAGAAGTTTTCGCATGTGATAATTTTTTGATTTTCTGATAGCACGAAGATAGTTGGCTTTTCTTGATTTATCAATAAAATGGATTGGCCAGTGGGATAAACCTAAATGAACGTTTAGTTGATATTTATTCTGGTAGATGGCACTTCGGCCAATAAAGGTTTTTATTTTCTCAACAAAAATCTTTTGTCTTTGTCAGGAGAAATAAATAAAGCATTTGGCAAGGCGTTAAAAATTGTTCTGAGGTTGCATGGGCGTTCTCACGCGATTTTTCAAATTTAGTTCAACATCTAAAGCACGAGTCAAAAAAAAAAATTAAACTCATCAAAAACTATGATCTTGGAAATAAATATATAATAATAAAATTATAATCAAAAATAAATAAATAATATAAATGATAATAATCACAAATATTTTATATTATTATATTGTGTGGCGAAAAAATAATTTATATTTAATTTTATTATTCAACGAAAATATTTGAAACAGATTTAAAATTTAACATTTGCTAAATCATCATTTAGTTGCCTAGCTTGCTTTCTCGATATTCTCTAGCTGTAGATAGTTGGGTTAATTTGTTAATAATTGTCAACTAGTCGTGGTGACGTCTTCAATAAATACTTTCACACCTTCAGATATACAAAGACTTGATATCTACGCTACAATATATATATCAGGGAACAGGCTAAATCAATGCTTAGTTGATTTCTGTCCCGCTAGATGGCGCTCTGCCTTCTGAAAAGCAAATGTGCTCCTGGTCAGGATATGCCTTTTTTATTTTTAATATCAACACCTGACCTTTTTATAATTTTTTTCTATTATTTTTTTCACATAAATATATATATCTAACTATTATGTACAATTTATATAGATTTTAACTTCTTTAATTGATATTTATTCTTATAAAAATGCAAATTTCGGTGGTCGGAGTATACCTTTTATTAATACATAGATAAATAAAACAATTTTCTACTGTCCTTACTGCAATCGTAATATAATGGGAGAGTCTGACTCATCAGTGGAGAACTCTCCAATTATTTTACCATTGAAGTAAGGATACAATGATTTTATTTCAAAAGGAAATTTACGCGTCAAAAAGTTTAACGTTCTTATGACAGATGGAACGCACCAATAGATCATTTTAAAATGAGACAGATATATGGTCTACCCCCCCCCCCCCCCCCCCCCCCCCTCCTCTGAATTCTTCTTCAATTCTATTACCACTCCTATAACTTTGACAGAGAACACGGTAAATGCTGACTTCTTTCACCCTATATAAGAAATTAGGACAATCAACTTGTCAATGCTAGGGATCGAGGAAACTGCAGCGGTCGCAGAGATGATCGCGGATAGAAGCACAAATCAGAAGTACACCACAGGGAGATAATAATTGGCCCGCCTGTTACAAGCTCACCCCGATGAGATATTCCAGGCCTTCCACATAAAGCTCAGCTTTAGTGAAAGGTCTGAAAAGGCTCATAGGATTCAGCCGGGACAAAATAAGACCTTTTATCTAGATGTAAATGCAAATACGAAGAACATTATCATTATAGAAGGCGCCTCTTAATAGAAAATGTCCATCCACATACACAAACCTTTATTAGGGATCAAGCCCCATACAGGATTCTCCCAGTACAGCAATGGTTTTAATTGAACATAAATCAAGTACTATATACAATTCAGTATTAACATGAGCCCCCCCCCCCCCCCCCCCACATGTTTCTCATCCTTCTCGCTTTCTCACAAAATTTGAATAAATCTATTGCACTGTGAGAGAATATCCTTCCAAAGGTTTCCTCACTTATAAGCTGACTATGCAAAATATCAGCTCAATTGGACGTGGAGAAGGGAGATAAAAATCGAAAACAAGATTTGACCCAGACGAGGACAGATTGGTGTGAAAAATTCTATAAGCTAAATTAATTATTTTCTAACGTCAAGATATAATTTCAAATGAAACCAAAATCAAGTATTTTTGATTGAGAGAGAAAATTGTTTTACGGGTTATACTAACCAAAGTGTACAATTTTCGAGCCCAAAAATGGATGTAACAAGCAGACAAGCCGCAATGTACTGTAGCAAAGTACCAAGGTACTGCACGCCACCAAGGTTGTTTAAAAAAAGTTAGATTCTCCCCAGGCTAGGGATTTTCGATTGAATAGTAAAACTTTCCACAAAATAGGATAAGTAAACCCAGGGCTAAATTCGGTAAAATAGAGAAAAACGGTCAAATATCGGTATTATTGTTCGCAAGCCAGTACCAGCCAATATGCAATTTAGACTACATAGAGCAGGCATGTCAAACTCGCGGCCCGCGGGCCTCATGCGGCCCACAACGAATAAATTTGCGGCCCACCAGACAATATATTTTAATTAAAAAATATATATAAATTTAAAAAAATTAATAAAAATTTGTAGCCTAATTTTAAAAATTGTAATTATAGAATTCTATATAAAAATATAGAATCAGTACCTAATCATATGCAAATGGAGGTAATAGATATCCAGTGCGATTCAGATTTAAAGGCAAAATTCATTGAAGTTGGCGTTTCTGAATTTTACAAATATTTGCCAGCCAGATTTGAAAGCACTCGAAAATTAGCATATGAAATTATGTCCATGTTTGGAAGTACTTATCGGTGCGAGCAGTTATTTTCACTTATGAAAGGAAATAAGACTCCAATCAGATCGAGAATTACTGACGTTCACCTTGGGTCAGTTTTAAAATTAATCACTGCGAACAAGATTTCCCCCGAAGTAGGAAAGATGGTAGCAGAAAAGAGATGCCAAATATCAGGGAGAAAATATTAACTTTACTTTCTTTTTTCTTATTAGTATTTTTTAAAATAAACCTACATAAATGTTACTATAAAATTTTAATTACTTGTTTTCTTTTTTTTTGCTGCCCACATAATCTTATTACTTTTTTTATTTGGCCCGTGTTAGGATTTGAGTTTGACATGCTTGACATAGAGTGAGTATTCCACCCTGACGTTTCATTTATTGTCGACATTATATGCGACCATAATGGCGTCAACTCTCGATGCTATAGCGATCAGCTATGACTTTGTCAACCTGTGCAGTACAAAGCTAGGACACATAGTATGACCACACTCTACAACAGAACAAAGTACAAAAAAAAAAAAACATAAGACGCCGTAACTCTTTGTTTACGTGATTAAAGGAAGTTTTCTCAATCAAGCCCCTCTTCAGCTAACTAGAACGTCATAAAAAGAGTTGCAGCGTTTTATGCTTTCTTGTAATTTGTCTTAATCTTGTGACAATGAAGAGAACAAAGTATAACAAAATAGATTACAGTTTTGTTACGTAGGGGCAAGGCATTGCATGTCAGAATGACCTGTCATTTAGTTGTATCTTAACATTAGATCTTATTAGCATACAAGAATACATTCAGAATATTATCCTATTTTTTTTATCATATAAATAAAATTAATAATCTTTGGGTAAAATATATATAATAAACGTTATTTGAAAATATAGCCATTTGTGTAGAATATTGTAAAATAAAGGTTTTTGAGATAGAATTATAAATATACAAAGTATGCATCCATAATTGAAGTATGAACAGTAAAAATATTGTCAAACCTTGCACAAATAACGAAGAAATGTGTGTGTGCGCTTGTTCCACAAACGATTTCATAATATTTGACACTTGTTTGAAAGATATACGTAGTCACTAAATGGAGTTAGATCTGGATGACGTCATTATAATATGTAAATTAAATCGATAAAAGACTGATTTGCATAATTCGGTTGTTTCTCATACTTTCCCTTAATATTGGACATATATCTTGGAGTAAATAATGAGAGGAGTTAGGTCTGGAAGGATTCAATCATAGATTCAAACCCGGATTATGCAAATTAGTTAGTTATCGGGCGAACTACCGAGGTTGAAACTATTCCTGGGTAGTTAAATGATGTAAACACTAGATCCCACAGTCGCACATGCGAATGAAATGTGAATACGAGAATATTCGCACACCGTATACCCAATTTAGCCAGTTTTTGAGGAGGAGAAGGTTACACTGTTTGGTGACCTAGATGAAGAAAGAGGTATTAGAAGAAGTAGAAGTGACTGTTGTTTTCAGAATTGGAAGTAAGGCTTGGCCGAGACTCCAATTGATTGGGTAGAAGGCTTCTGGTGGGAGGTCGGGTCGGCCGCCTGAGCATGAAGTTGCTGATTGGATACTTTGTGTTTTAAGCGTCCTCAAATAAGTCCTCAGATCTGAGCTCAATTTGATATTCTGTCTGTAGCCAGTGAGGACAGCAGTCACATTGTTGAGGAAGAGGATCAGGGTGCGGGAGTTGTCCTTTTCCAGGTCGCCATCAGGGGCAGGAATAGACTCGGGGTCAATGTAGGAATCCAGAAAGTCAGCAACCATAGAGTGGGCAGTCGCAAGGTCGTAAATTGAATTAAATAGTCCCTTGTAGGAAGGTAAGGTAATAGGAGGAATCGTATCGAAGTGTAGAAAACCTGGTGGAAGAGGGCAGTGGAATAGCTTGAGGATGGAAGGGAGGAGCAGGAAGCACCGCAAATACTAGGAGTCGTGGAAACTGCGGCCACAGCAGATATGGTCGCGGATGAAAGCACAAACCAGTATAGTACACCACAGGGTGATGATAATTGGTTCTCCTGCTACAAGCCCACCGATGAGCTTTTTCAGGCCTTTCTTTAAAGCTGAGCTTGCTGCTCAGCTGCAGTGAAAGGCCTGAAAAGCTCCTAGGAGAGCTTTATCAGGCGAGCCAATTATCATAAGTACACTACAGGGTATGGGGGCAAGGAAAACTGCGAATGTGTCGCAGGAGCCAAGGGCAGGAGGCGACGGGAACTGCGTCCGCCGCAGGGATCGGAGGTAACTGGACATGGGTGTCTATTCTGGCGGTCGCTCGAGAAGCCTGCAAGGTCGATGGCTTGTATTGGTTTAAAGGCTGCTGAATTTGACCATATTTGAGGTGTTGGATGCTGATTGAACGGCGGGAGGCTGTCGTCGGGTGGTAGGGACCACGGGAGACAGCAGCGCTGACGTAGGGAGGGCTGGTGAGGTGGTGTGAGGCGGTCGGAGGTAGCGACACGCGAGGAAAGTTGCAGAAGTTAGTAAAAGGTAAAGCTTGTAAATCCAATTTCTGTGGCCACTCAGAGCAGGGAGCTCAGAGTTTCTTTGCTAATTCCTGGCTACAAGGATTTCAAAATCGGCAGAGAGAGAGAGAGAGAGAGATGTTCTTCAGATGAAATGGCGAAAGATTTTGAGGAGAAAAGGCTTGTGGTTGCAAAAAAATCGTCACAGAGATAAGGGGTTTGGATGACAAATGTGCGACTGAATTCAAATCAGGTAGCTTAGTTAGACATTTTGCAGCTCTTCAAGAGATCGTCCTCCGTAGATTCAAATTCTAAAATTTAGTGGCGTGTATCCTCGCGATTGCAATGAAGTGCGCGCTTCTTGATTGTCTGGAAGGATCTTGGTGCAACGGTTAACACATCTAACAGTTCGTAGGTCAGGTTTTGTAGGACAGTATTTGCGTTCGTACTCCTTAGGGCAGCAGTGGTTGCAGGTGGCAAAGAGCTTGATGGAGCCCTCTTTACTGTGGCCAAAAATATGATACTATACGTCTTCTCAAGTATAACTGTGCTCTTTTCCAGGCTTTCTTCCCTCTCCTTGAAGTGGACATGAAGATTGTAGAGTTGGAGATGTCAAGGAGGATGATAAGGGTTGGTTTTTTAATATGAGCTCAACGTGGCTCGAGGTTTTGCAGAAAGAGTTTGATGGGAAACTTCCTTAAAAAGGCGTTTTTGCAGTAGGTTCGGGTGGGATCTTCATGTGATCTTGTAAAACTTTAGAGAAACTTTTTGCTAATTCAGGAGAATCACTATCAGTAGAAAAAGGGGCTTGTCAATTCAAAAATGTGGCCGTTCAAGTGATCGGTGTCCCTTATTGGCTTAAATGGTTAAAATTTCATTGTATGTGTCTTCGCGGTATAACAAGTTTCAGATCGCGTTTCGTGGTCCTGGAAGATTCTTAGCTAGACAGTTGATACATTTTTTTAGTTTTTGGATCAGTTTTAGTATGTCTAACTTTGCCTTCGTGTTCCTTCGAGCAACAGTAGTAGCAGGTGGCAGAAGGCTCGGTACACCGAACTATGCTTTGGCCAAAGCTATAGCAGTGAAAGCATACAGGAACTCGTGCTGACTCTTTGAATATAAAGATGACGCCGTACACTCCCAATCTTCCACGAGATCCTAAAGCCTTAAAATCCACGGAATACAGCTCTAGGAAAGCCGTGCATGTTGCCTTTTGCGGCGAGGAACGAGGGGCCATCCCGATGATCTTGAAGCCAGGAAACTTCGCTACAGGGGGCAGAGATTGGAAGGCCTGTATTATTGCTGATACCACTTTTTTGTCTTTACGGAGAAGTAACTGGTCAATCCGCTGGACGGTGCGCATAGAAGAATGATCTCTGGGCATAATGGGTGTAGGACCAGCTTCTCTCTGGTGTTTAGTGTAATCCAGACGTTGATTGGAAGCTATTGAACAGCTTGGACAACTTTCTGGATCGCCGAGGGATGGGTTTGGGGGTCCAACTACGACGTAGGCAGCCGAGGAAGGTGGAAACATTTCCAGGGAAACCTTTGTTGGGTTGTAGGTCTTTGAGGAACAAGTGGGGTTCTTGGAAGTTGGAGCTGGGTTTGGTTTGTTGGCTCAGACTGTCGTCTAGAAAGTTGAAGCTTTCTGTGGGAGTTTTGAAAGAGTTTGTACACAGGCGTCTTTCGCCGTTATGGTCGGGGAATAAACCTCAACTTGCAAGGAGTTCTCTTTTCTACAATTCTCTGGGAAAAAACTTAAGTAGTCGCATTGGATATTGTTTGTTTTGTTTTTCCTGCATCATCATTAGTTCGCGTAGTTGTTCGTTTTCAGTGTTTTATTTTTTTCAAAAAGAGACTGGAAATAATTTTTTTATGCTTAGATACTTCAGTAGTTTTGTGCTCTGTTGTGAGAGGAGATATTGCATCTAAGAAGGCGCAGTCGGCTATATTAAGGAATTTTCAGCATGGAGTTCATATAAATTGTATTCTAGATATAACTGGCAGTTTATTGAAGTGTAGAATGGGTTTGGAGGTTTCTCGAAGCTGCCTCAATGGCAAATTTCTTGTGAGACTGATTCATAGGTTTTCCATATACTGTTTGCCTGCTCAGGAACAACTACGTTTTTTACAAACACACACAAACCGAATTTTCCATATAGATTTTTCATATATGGGGGGTAGTATGGAAGTCTGTAGAGGCTAACGCAGGTCAAAATGTTTGTGCCTGCAATTTTTGATGCCGCCTAAGAAAAAGGAATTTTCCCGCGATTCATAAACTTGAATTTTTCGCAAATCTCTGGCTTTATTTGGTTCAAATGGGCCAGAAAATCATGGTGCAGGCAGTTTTAAATATTTTTAGGAACAGGGGCTTCAAGGCAGAGAAAAGGAAAGGTAGAAGCTGCAACAAATCTGTTGGATCAGAGGTGTTCTTCAGCTGAAATTTGCGAGAGGGTCGAAATAATCAAATAGAATACTAGTAAAAATTCCAATATATATATAATGAAAATGTAAATGAACGTCCACAAAGCGAATCAAAATCATACGCGGCGCTAAATAATCAACCAACCACAAAGAGGCTTTCCCACGGTGCTGGCTGTCAATTTCAACAAATCTTGAGACTGCCTTTGACACCTTGGACAGCAGATTCTTGGTGTCCCTGAAAGAGTTCAGCTTTGATGCTAGACAGATGCTCCAGAGATCTTCGGCTGTCATGTTTGCGATGGCTACAGAGGTTATTCCAATGATCGTTGGCAGATGTTCGACAACGAGGTCCGAACGCCGCATAGCAGCCACGCAGGGTTGGCTAGATGAAGGAGGCATGCCTAGCTGTAGAAGGACAGCTCGATAGTCCGAGCGCCTGTAGTGAATAGTACTGTACTGGACGACACGATCCTCGAAGGAAGAAGGATCCTGTTCAGGCGAGAGGCGTCAACCAGACTCCCATAGCTGGCCACTCTGGTTGGGATGTAAGCGTCGTCGAAAAGTGTGTCTAAGTTGACGAAAGCTATTTGGTCCATCATCTCCGAAGAGCCTCCACCGAGCTGGACACTGAGTCGTTCGTGCACTCCTGGCTGATGGTCAGGTAGCCCAACCCCCACGCATCCTCCTGAACCGTGGCGACTGGGATAAGCTTCAGCTTCTGGTGCCGCTCGCGAAGAATATTAGAGAAAATAATGACTCTCACTTCTTGGCCGGGGACTTTTCTTGAGGAGGTTCTGCAGGCCAGGAACCGAAGCAAGAGCCTCTATGACTTCTCCTTTCTCCAGTCCGAGAGATGTTTGGCTTCATTAAAAAGGGATCTGGAGATCCTTTCTATTAGTTCGTTCAGCTGTGGGCGAGTTTTCGAGACGCTTCAGTAGATGATGTAATCTGCACGTATGGCGCTTCTTGCTCGTTCTGGGTTTTCGTCACCAGGGCAACTGAAGGAGGGGGTCACAATGCTTGAGGAACCGGGGAAGGTGGGGCAGCAGCCACACTTGGAGACGCAGGACTGAGAGAGGACACAGGTTCAGTGGACGCAGTGGCAGGCGTAGCTGCGTCGGTGTTGGAGGGTACTTTCCCGGAGGCATCTGCCGGGCTCTTGGCATACAAGGGGCAGTTGGCTCTACAGGGCCCTTGCCTTTGACACCGGGAGCATTTCACTCAGTAGAATAGGAATAACTCGACTTCATAACATTCTAAAGAGGAGTTATGCAATCGGTCGAATTGTCCAAAAAGATATTTAAGCTGAAGTGTTGGTACAGGAATTCCATCCTCCCGCAACACTTTATGTTGTATTCTGGCCTGAAAATCAGCCCTGACACTTATAAAAATGTAGCAGATATTAATGAATTCTCCTATCTTCGTTATACACACACGACTATACTGTGTTTTTTTTTTTTAATACTAATGATAATAAAACTTCTTTAAAACAATGTTGAGTGGATAGGAAAACATCCACTCGGGCTAAACTCTGTTGAATCTTAGGGTTAAAACTTCTCTATTTCACTCCTAGATGGCGTCCTCAGGTAGGTAGGTTAGCTTTAGACCCAGTGGAGATAGTAAATGGTAAAATGTAACAAGACCCAATCTCTATACTCGTACATAAGATACAATGGTAACGTTTGGGTAGATAGGTTCTTGGGTTTTTTTTTTTTTTTTTGACATCTGAATAGAAAATATCCCTTTTAATGGAAAATATCAAAAGCATTTTAAAATATTCATTTTAAATCAACATTAGCAATAAAATAGTAGTAATATTAATTTCATTTTAAAAATTATTCTTATTATTACTAAAAAGAGAGCGTGTAGTAAAAAAGGAAACCAATTATGAAAAATTAGGTGAAAATGGCTAAATAGTTACAAAGGTTGTTGGTAGATGGCAGCTCACTTTCAACAAAGCCAAAGTGACGACTACAAACTAACCATTTGGTGTTGTTACTTTTGAACAACGCTTGCTATGCAAATTTATACTATTCAAATGAATACATATGTATACACAAAAATATATTTCTAGAATATAGAAAATAAATATATCCGTGTGTGTAATATATTACATATAGCATTAATAAATAACTATATATGAACGGGTATTTAAAAAAATCACAAGTTTGTGTATTTTAAACGAGGGTAACTTTCTATTTTTTTATTATCATATTTAAATATATATATATATATATATATATATATATTAACTAGCGGACGTACCCGGCTTCGCCCGGGTTTTACCCGAGTAAAGGTTTGTCTAACGAATCTCTCGATAAAGTGAACATTTTTTCCCGGTCCCTTGAAAAATACTCGATAAGTTGAATAAAATCAATATTAATTGGTTCCCTCGGTAATTGGAAGTTAAAGGAATAGTATCTTGCCTTGGAATTGTATCATTATTCTTGTCTCAAATAAATTGCCGTGTCATCCTGAATTTTGTCTTTCCTAATTTTCTACATTACAAAATCATCGTATCATCATGATAATATTTAGAGCAGATTGTTGAATTATAACAGATAAATTAGAATATTTATCTTGATTATTTTTAGGCGAAAAGTTATTTCAAAAATTTTATTTGCTAGAAACCTTCCCAGTACTATACTAAATAACTTCCCAAAGTTTCATGGCGTTCCAATGAGTGGTTTGGTCAGGCATAAAGGACAGACACACATACATTCATTTATATATATATATAGATATACTTGGGGTTTAAATTCTTAGGAAAGAAAACGTAAAATTTGGTTATAAGATGGGTGTTTCTCATTTTTCTCCTTACACACAAAAGCACTCTTACAACAACTTTATTGGAAATGTAACCTATTTACAGCGTGTATATTTATTTTTTATTTAAGACAATTTCTACTGTCCTTGCTGCATTTATAAAAATAATCGTGGTGGACCCTCCTAGATTAAACTGCCGAAAACGCTGGAAGAGTTCCATTATTTCATCATTGCAGTAAGGGCAGTAGAAAACGGTTTTAAATAAAAAAGAATAGAAACATTAACGAGCTATAGTTCACATATTATCAATAACAGATGACGTGCATCATGCTTAAATTACGTCTAAAATGACATAATTCATTTATTCATCGGCATTTATTTAAGGCAAGTACAAATCAACATTAATATAGAACAAGAGAGACAATGAGGGAAGTTTACAGAGCAGAAACACATAAATATCAAAATTAATTTATTCTGTTTATAAAATAATAAATACTTTAAGAAAAAGGCATCTCCTTATCGTGGAACGGAAATTTGCTGATGGTTTGCGCCATCTGTCGGAATAAATATGAACTACTAACTATCTACTAATATTTACTTTGTTAGAATATACTGTACATTATAGCGCGATTTAGCGTTTACTCAAAAAGGAATTGAGTAATTCGTTTATAATTATAAGAAATCCAATTGTTCATTAGAATTAACTGTTCTCTACGGGTGGAAAATCTCAATAAATTTTTAAAATTGTCAAATTGTCTATGGGTGGAAAAATGTATTGTATTGTATTACACGTAGTTACAGCCTTTCTCTACCCCTCACCATGATTATCCTTACCTAGTACTAAGTTTATTATTGTCGGATTGAGGTAAAAAATAATTGGATTTTTCTAACAACCCTATCTCGAGCTCAATTCCAATTTCCAGTTTTGCCCCAGTTCCACTTATACCACAGATAAACGTGAGTACAACAACAAGAGATGGAATTGTGTCACTAAAAAAACTTGTTAAACACAAACGGAAATGGAAAGCAAAAAGGTTTTTTTTTCCCACAAACTTGGAAAAAAATAAAGTTTCCTAAAATATCCCCTTTTTTTACACACGTAGTTAAATGTTGGTAATGTAGATGGTTTACCTGATTTCACATTTTACTATGGCGATGTTAAAATATAGAAAGTGGTTGGCTCATCACAGTGATTGTATCAGATGGTGTAGTGCTAGGTAGATATGTGTGACTGATCAAATGTAGTACCAGTCTATGATAATCATGGTAGATAGATAGAGGGTGGTGATGGTTTCTTGTCCCCATGGAAAGGGGGGGGGGGGGGGGGGTGGTGACATTGCCCCGTTAATCAGCCACATTTCAGAGTTCCCTGTAGGCCTTCACGGTTACCGTAGCGGCTCAGGGCTCACGACACCGTACTTCACCCTACAGGACAGTCCCTTACTTGTGCTGTTTCTCCCGCCCGCTACGTAGAGGAGGACTTCTAGGCGATAGATAGAGGATGATGACTGCTTATCAAATCCCGTTAAATTAGGAGTTTGTGATGCCTTAGTTTAAAAATAGAATGTACTTACTATATACACTCATAGACAAAACTTAAGGAAGTGGAAAGTCTCTGATGTCGCCGGTTGTCTGTTTTTTTTTTTTTTTTTTAAGTAGACAGAGGCAATTCTGTTTAAACTTGGGTATCTCGTATATCTTCAATAAAGGTCACTGTAATATCTTTCAGAGTTATTGTCTGAATCCCGATATACATGCTAAAAGGTACAACTTCCTTAAGTTTTTTTCCATTAGTGTTTATATATAGATGTATTTTCAAAATGGTACTTTTCCCTTTTTGGAAGAATCAACCTTTATAAGAACTTCTCTCGTAGGGCGTCATGCCCTAGTACTGCTGAAAGCCCTAGTCCAGTAATATGGCTTATTGTTCGATCTGGAATTCAGGCGATTTTCCAAAATATAAAGAGAAAATTTCCATTCTTAAACATGAAATTTTTTTCTAAGGTATATTTTCATATAGACCTTTTGCATATATAGACAAAAATACACATCTCTTCTTTTCAAATACATAACCATATTGCGTTTTTTACCAGAGATATCTGAGCGTAGAGATTTTTCTCAACGAATTCGCCACAGTACCAGCTTTATCAATTTAGAAAAAGTCAACTTATGGCTACAATAATGGCTACTCACATACAAGGGCATCTCTACGACTTGCTGACTTCTTTGGTGAGGAATCATGATAAAGACAGAGTCTAAACATATGAAATAAAAGGATTTAAAAGCGCGAATGTTTCTTTTATAATAATACAAACTTCTACTGTCCTTACTGCGATGAAAAAATATATTGGGAGGGCTTGGCTCATCAGTGGTGAACCCTCCCAGCGGTTTCGCCAATTTAATCCACCAGACCGCTTCTCAGAGCTCTAAAACTGTATTGTGATGTTTTTATAGCGAAATACTTTGTGATTACTCTGGTCGATGGGTGCTATTACCCTGAAAAATACAAGGTTTTCCTAAAAGTTCGTAAACACTTGCAAAAAAGTGAAATACCAATATTATTCGCCGTTATGTATAATGTCTTTGTATTATGTATAAAGTAATTGTATTATGTAGTATTATGTATTCGCCGTAATAATATTATAGTAATAGGAAAAACAACGTTTAAGAAAAACACGGGACAACCTTATATATGCAATTAGGAGATAGGCATATTTTGGTCGTACAACTAAAATTTTCTGATAGTTTGCTCCATCTGTCGGAATAAATATCAACTAATCGTTGGTTTTTAATTATTCCAGAATTGGTCAAATACCCTTTCTTGATTAATAAAAAAAAAAGCTAACCATGTACGCGTTTCGGGCTGTTGGCCCTCATCAGCGTGGTGCAAGCTGTACCTCAATGATCTTTCAGGATTCCACAAAAACAAGCTTTTGTTGAGCGTTGAGGTACAGCTTGAATCACGCTAATGAGAGCCAAAAGCCCGAAATGCGTACGTGGTTAGCTTTTCTTGATTAATCAAGAATGGGTATTTGACCAATTCTGGAATAATTAAAACCCAACGATTAGTTGATTTTTTTTATGACAGATGGCGCAAGCCATCAGCAACTTTTGGTTGCACAATCAGGAGATGCCTTTCTTTTAATGTATCCACCTGATCCCAGTACAATTTTACTTTTGTACTATTTTCATGTGTTATTATGTTTCACGAAATGCATAAAAGCTGTATTTTTGATCTCCTAACCATATTTTGAAATCTCATCTGTAAGGATGATCAGTGTATAAACACCAAACAAACCAATATTCAGTAGAATTTAGTTAATTAGATGAAAATACTCTCTGGGATAGAAAAATGGCTAATATGACCGAGTGTATAAAGGGGAGGAATGTAGTATTGATTAAAAGATAATAAAAGAAACAATGAAAATTAGAAACTATTTTAGACGAGTAAGATTCTTTTTGAAATTAAACAATTTCTACTGCCCTTACTGCAATGGAAAAATTAATAGGAGGGCCTGGCTCATCAGTGGTGAACCCTCCCAGCGGTTTCGCTAGTTTAATCTACCATACCGCTGTTATATTGCATTTTTGGAACTTCCTTTTATAGTGATACTGATGCTAGACTCTTGGAATGGGTATTTTAGATGAACTATGGGGACAGCAGAATTACTTTAGAACATGAAGAGTTCACCACTGATGAGCCAGGCCCTCCTATTAATTTTTCCATTGCAGTAAGGGCAGTAGAAATTGTTTAATTTCAAAAAGAATCTTACGCGTGTAAAATAGTTTTTAATTTTCATAGCAGATGGCTAGTGCATCGTAATATAAAAGAAACAATGAATTTGAGATGAATTGCAGTAATTAAAAGAGATTTTGAAAGTGTACAAGTTACTGTAATAGTAGGATTCAAGTAGGCCTTACTAAAATGCACCATGTTGTATGTCGAATTTGATTGGCTGTATCCCATGTTGCAGGAAAACCAAGTAATAGGGGGAAACAAACTGATTGGATGATGATGGCGTTGATGAGCTGAAATTGTAGACGTTGTAATTGGATCTTAAGGAAGGAGTCAGATTGTAGATAGAGAAGAGTATAATTTGATCTCGTAGATGGTTGAATACGCAATGTTTATCTCGGAGAATGGAGCACAGAAGAAGCCGGAATAGAGAATCCATTTCTATGATGTTGTTGTCGTTGTCCAATGAAGATATTCAGATGTGCCCATTGTTCTTCATTGGAAAATGGGTGCCACGTTAGTCACCTTAGACCAGAATTTGGTCAAATATTCCAATATTCCAGGGGTGCGGTCGGATTTCTCCCCCCATACATCGCTACAATCCATCGTAATTGATTTATTTGGTTTCTTTACCATCTCTCTATAGGATGCAGTTTTGATCCTAGCAGAAATTTCACTTGATTTCTTAGCAGCTTTTAATTGGTCAGTTGTGTTTATAATATTTAAAGTGAGACTTCCAATATCATAGGTTATATAATAGCCTAGAGAAAATAATAAAAAGGACGAAATCGTGAGTTTAAAGATTTCTTTTAAGGTTTTATTATTTTGCCAAGATTTCAAGCATTTCTGCCCTTCTACAGGAGAAAAATTGGGGAAAAAATGTTATTTATTTCTATATATTATTTTCTAATTTTTATCCTGTAGAAGGGCAGAAATGTTTGAAATCTTGGCAAAATAATAAAACCTTAAAAGAAATCTTTAATCTCATGATTTCGTCCTTTTTATAGACTTCCAATAGGTAAGGCATCTCGGTGTGGATGTCTTTGAATTCTTTCCTGGCAACAGCTGATGTTCTGGTAGAGATATACTTCGATAGATGAGAGAGAATATGGTTTTACAGGCTACCAACCAAAGTGTAGGATTTTCGAGCCCAAAAATGAAAGAAACAAGCAGACAAACCACAATACACTATAACAAAGTACCAAGGTGCTGCACGCCACCAAGGTTGTTTAAAAAAGGTTAGATTCCCCAGGCCAGGGTTCGATAGATGAGGGAGAGTTGATCAACGACAGTTATGACCTTCCATCATTTAGCTCGCCAACTACCCGGGCTGTCCTTCAGTCTAAAGTCTTTATTGTGCCAACGTAGATCTAAAACATAAGTTGACTAGATTGCCTTTTTGGAAGATTTTCTGGGGAGTTTTAGGTTGAGGAAAAATCCTATGAGGAGGTGGTCGGTGGAATCTTCAGTACGATATAAAGCTCCTATATGCCACCCATACTATGGGCAACAACCCGTCCGATGAGCAACAACTTTGTGATTGGATCAAATCCAACCTCCAATGAGAGCGATCATCTGTCAGGAGAAACCCAGGAGTACGCACGGTCTTAGACGGTTGCTAAAGAAATTTTATACACTTATAGACAAAATTTGAAGGAAATTTTACCTTTTAACATGTATATCGGGATTCAGACAATAACTCTGAAAGATATTTGATACACAGTGGCCTTTATTGAAGACACACAGATAATCAAGTGTGGACAAAATTGCCCCTGTCTCCTTGTTTCCATATTTCACCAAAAACTTTATTATTTATGAGAGTACTATTTATTGTTGGCAAGAAAAAATTGTGTGGCTCTTTAAAACTGAAAGTTTGTAAATTGTAATTTTTGGATCTTCCGAATCAAAAGGTTTCCTGATCTAGGGTTTAGAGACTGTCGTCTTACACTTCAGATCAATTAAAACTTTTCAAAACGCACACTAGAACCTATATTAGGCATTGGTTTGAAGGAAATTAAGTCAATCACGCCAATCCTTTTAATTATAGAATAAAATGGGACTTATATAAAACCTATTTTATAAATCCCTGCAGTAGGACAGTGAAAGCATCAACGTTTGAATATAAATATTTAGGTTGGAAGTCACGTGAAGTAGACAAGCCAAGGTTTCAATTACACCCACTCAGTGAGGTACATCACGAGTTTGTGTGTCATCCTTGCGCAGGGGCCATGCTAATCTTTTCTGCATCCTTCCTATTTTACTATACACTAATTTATTATTTATTAATCAACCAGGCTCGATAATTAAATATTTGCGCCTATGACTGAGGAAACAAACAAAATTTGAATTAAATACTTACAAATTTTCATGTATTAATCGACAGAGTTCATAAAATTTATGTAGAAAAAGTGGCAGATGTAAGAGAGTTAAATCATTTAGATCAGGGAACAATCGATGTCTCACTTCTGTAAAGTTCGGACAGTCATAGATGAGGTGAAGAGCAGTTTGTTCAGTTTCTCCAAAGGAACAATTTGGTATTTCTGATAGACCTCTTTCATGAATTTCTGGAATTTCCCTTGTGATGTGACTATAAAATTTGAATGGAATTGTGTACTATACACTCATGGATAAAACTTAAGGAAGTTAAACCTCTTAGCATGTATATCGGAATTCAGACAATAACTCTGAAAGATATTTGATACACAGTGACCTTTATTGAAGATATACGAGATAACAAAGTGTCAACAAAATTGCCTCCGTCTCCTTCAAAAAAAAAAAAATTGACAACCGGCCAAATCAAAATATGAAACGTCCTTATGTTTTGTGTCCATGAGTGTATATGTATTATTTATAAAAAATATATATATCAAAAAACCCTTACGCGATAAATTTCTTTATTACAAAGACACCGCGAGCTTTCGAGCTCTGGCTTTTCAACGGGCGAAGTTACAACTGAGAGTGAGCACGGGGGCGAGATATTCTAAATGATGGTTGTTTAATCTTGATTTGGAGTATGAAAGAATTGTTCTGGGATGTCTCATGTTGATACTGTTCTTATTTTTGGATATGAGGGATTCGAGTATTTCTGACTTGGACGGTATATTGCAGTGTATGTACTGTCGAACAAGCATGTACAATATTGTACAGAATGTGGATTAGCACAGGTGATTGGTGGTTTAATATAGGTTTAACGCGAGTTGGTTATATCCAGTAATGTATGCTATGGTTGTTCAGGTTATAAGGGAGTCCGTAGCATTCACCTGAGTCTACGAACTCACAAAATGTCACTAGATGGGGCTGGACATTAGCGTCTATTTTAAGAACAAAACTCAAAGTTTAAAACCAAACTGGCCACAATAGATTTTATTGATAATTTATCAACGGTCATTGAATTTCAATTTGATATCTATGGATACAATCCAGGGGAGCCTGGGTTACTTACCTATATTATGATACATTAGCGCGCCATCTGTTATCCATAGTTCATCTAAAATACCCATTCCAAGAGTCTAGCATCAGTATCACTATAAAAAAAAATCTAAAAATGTAATATAACAGCGGTATGGTAGATTAAACTGGCGAAACTGCTGGGAGGGTTGAACACTGATGAGCCAAGCCCTCCCATTAATTTTTTCCATTGCAGTAAGGGCAGTAGAAATTGTTTAATTTTTAAAAGAATCATACGCGTCTATAATAGTTTCCAACTTACCTATATGCTTATGTTAAATTTGAAATAACACCTCACACAATAGATAATATAAAGTTGTGGGAGAATGATATTCATGTACAAAAGAGGTACCTCTCCCTTTAAATATGTATCAGAACAATGTACTTGTCATCACCCCAGTAAAAAACTTTACAAGTGATGATAAAGAATGAGCTACGACACCAGTTTTGGCGAATTCTGACAAAAAAAGCCAACCTGTTTACACTAAACAATAGATAATGTAGAATTTCATTTTTAAACTGTTTTCATAAATTAAGAAGGGGTCGGTGGAAGGCTGGTTAAACCGTTTGGTTTTCGACCACTACGACCCCGGGTTCGATTCCCGCATTGGACACTTTTATTCTGATTAAAAATAATAATAATAAAAAATGCTCCAATGGCCCCCGATTCTTGCAAAAGTCCAACCCCACCAGCGAGTGCAAGTAACCAAACGGTGCTCTGGCACATTTGTAAGTGCAAAGTCGAACTGCTTTTCACATGTGTAGACATGTGGTGCGCTTACGGTAAAAGCAGTCGCTAACTACCTGCCATGATTATCATAGCCTGTAGCACGTGTACTAGGAATAATTTTTTTAAAAAATGATGCATTTTAATAAATTTAAAGGTGAAAAATAGTAGAAATTTTATAGATAAAAAACTATGTTGGGCTCGGAGGTAATCTTCTGATGAGTATTGTTGTTTACTGCTAAACTTCCTGCCGGGGTCAGATACGTGTGTAAGCTGGGGTTCGAACCCTGGCAATGAGAAGATGGAGACAACAGCCAGAATCCTATCAGATCGTTCCCTGTGAAGTTCTTTACCACGGAAATAAAAAGTTACAGAGATATTAAACGAGTTGAATTTAATCAATACCATATACATCAATAGTCAATTTGGTTATTTCACATTCTGAACTTTTCTTCTTTACTTTTTCGTTTTCTTTTTGCATATATACTATTACTTTTAATTACTTTTAAGGGGAAAATGTTTCCCGTGTTATATAATTAGCTAGCTGAGTGTTGCTATGGAGGGGCTACAACGGTTGCTAAGGAAACTTGGTGGAGTTGGACGTCCCTTGTTGCTAAGACAGACTACAATACACACACATACTTTAGATTTATGATTTTTTTTAACTCTTTGAATTGTATTCGTGACATTTTTATGCCCATTGAAAAGACAGGTTTCCATTACATTCACACTTATCCTCTCTAAAACATCTGTAAATAAATATTAACATCTGTTTTAAATCTCTTGTTCGGATGAAAGAGTTAACCAGCTATTTGAAACTTGTAGATACATCATAGCTTTTAATTTGAGATGCATTTCAAACGTGTCTACATAAAATTACCAGTCTCTTTGGTGTGTATGTAGTAATTTATATTATGCTGATTGTACATATTGTCAGATACTTCTTTCTTTTGTACACAGTTCTTTTTTCTCGTTTTTCCCCCCTCTCTTTCTCATTGTTAATATCATATGACTATTCTATTCACGGCCTAAAATTATTGTAAATATATGTATAGACAAATGTAAAGACAGACATGTGTGACAGCGTAAGTGTCCCTAGGGGGACATAGCGTTTTAAATTGAAATAAAATATATTTTTTTAAAAAACACTCTTTTTTTTTCTAGAATCGTTATGACCACTATTTATATCAATCCATTTTATTTATTTATTACAAAACACACGCTATATCCTATGTGGATATTTGCGTGCAAATGTTTAATCTGTTTATGTACATAGTTTCTAAATATACAGGGTGATCCAAAAGTCCCGCACTATTTTAAAAATTAATAACTCCACGAATATTTGCGCTAGAGCAATGCGGTAAACACCATTGTATTCAGGAGGCAATGGGATTTTTTATGGCAAATAATGAAAAATTCGAAATTGATTTTAGTTACAATTTTATTCGCCAGATGGCGCTCTACCAGAATCAGAGATTCAGCGGCCAAATTGTTTGATAAATTGAAAAATATAACTGATCGACACGTATTTTTCCTTTTTGAATACCAGGAAGGAACCCTAATAATATCAAATAACAAATTAATAAAACACCACTTCGCCAAAAGTATGAAGAATTGGTTAACGATTTTCAAATACAATCAGAGATATGTAAAATAGGTAAATGCAAATTAAAACATGTAGCAAAAATATTTATATTTTATATGGGGTTTTGTGAAATAGATTGAATGTTTGAAAAATACTGCTGATATCAATACACGAATTTTTGAAATGTTAATATAGTACCAAAAATTATGATGGCACTATTAATAATATTTCTTGCTATAAGAAATGTGTAGTTTCTTTACTGATTGGCGACACTTGACTATTTAACTGGATATTTGTCATGATCCAACAAATAAAATATAGAGGGGAGTCACAAAATATATTTGTCGTACTTTATTCCAAATATCCTATGGGCTTGTCAAATGTTATCATTGTTTATTATACTGTACACAATTTTAAAAAATATGTCCCCTCAAATAAAAATAATTTTTAAATCGACCTTTTGAGTTGAAAAACGTGGTAGTAAAATCATTTTGTATTTTTTTTTTCACAAAATTTCTAAAGTTATTGGTGTACAGAAAATATTCCTTATGCTATTTCTTCTAATGAGCGAAAAGCGACAAACTAAGCATAAGGGGAAAATTGTGTGCACCAGTGTTATTCGAGAAGTTATAACACTCTGGTTTGCACGACATAATATGTGAGCAAATGACAAACAAAATATTACTGTTCACAAAAAAAAAGAGTCAAGATGTGAGGACAGCATTTATTATCCCCATATCCCAACACAAAGAGCTGCAAAATATTGGTAGATAATATGATACATGGCGGCTTATATAACACATGAGGTAACTGCCTTCTCTCTTGTATTAGGTCACAATCCTTGCTCAATGTGGCACCCTTCATTCTCAATCACCGCCTGCAGACGATAAATGACAGAATGGACAGCTTTAAATAACATATCTGTTGAAATTGATAAAACGTGCCATCTGATAGAAGCCTTCAACATGGCCAATGTGGTAGGCCAGCATCGATAAACACACGATTTAATGTACCCCCATAAACAAAAATCGCAAGGCGTCAAGTCTGGTGATCTTGGAGGCCACTGGTATATAAAGTGGCGACTTATCACACGATTTTCACCGAACGTATCCTTCAGCAATTTTTTGGCACCTCGGGAGATATGAGGAGGTCCTCCATCTTTCATGAATGTTATTTCGCTTAGTGCTTTTGCCCTGCAATATGGGAATACCCTTTTCTCTCAAAAGTTGAACATAACGTTCACCAGTTACAAAAACGGTTTTAAAAGTTCTTCCATTGATTTTTCAAAGAAAAATGGCTTAATAATAAAAGAAGTGAACCCACACAAAACTTTAACTCTAGGCTGATAAAGTGGCATTTCTGTAAAATTCCTAGGGTTTTCTGTTGCCCAAATGCGGCTGTTTTGAATGTTATATTCTCCGTTTAGAGAAAGGTGAGCATCATCTGTCCACAGAACATTCGACAGCCAGTTTTCATCAATATCAATTTGCCGGAAAACCCATGCAGCGAATTCTTGACGCATCTCAAAATCGCCAACTTTCAGCTCGTGAAATCTTCGAATTTTGTATGGGTACACACAATAGAGACATTAAGTGAAGCGTCTTCGGATATCACAATCATACTCGGCGAATTTAACGCCAAAAGTTCAATTTGGGGATCACCTGTCCAGGATAACAAAAGTCAGCAGGTTGAGGACATGCTAACCGACCTCGACCTTACACCGTTAAATAACGGAGAGAACAGCTATCTATCTAAGTCCACAGGCACAGAATCCGCAATAGACATCACAGCGATAAATTACAACATCGCACCCACAACACAATGGAAAATCCTGAGAGGTGCAATTAGTGACCACAGACCAATTTTAACAACCCTAAACTTCAAAATTGAGAATGTCCATTAGAATAAAAGAACATGGAACTTTAGGAAAGCCGACTTGAAAAAAAATCACAGAAAAGCTTGAAGAACTGTGCAACAAAAAATTGAATTAAAGAACGCTTGACAAAAACTTGGAAAATTCTCTTCGAACATTTCAAAAGCTGCAAAAGCATCGATACCTAGAGGTAGACGTAAAGACCTGTGGATACCTTACTGGAAGGACCACAACATCGAGACAATGATTTCAGAGAGAGAGACAATATCAATGAACTTTTTAAAACAAATAAAACAGAAGAAAACATAAAAGAATTCATTGAAATTAGTCACAAAATAGAACAAGAAATTTAGATATGCAAACAAGAAAAATGGCAGAATTCTGCGAAAAAATGGATCCAAGAAAGGACAGCCAACACTGGAATATGATTAGAGTGTTAGAGAACAATCAAAACCAACACCAATCCTCCAATACTTTAACCGATATGAATAGAACAGCGAGAACGAGAACAAACAGATGGCTGACATAATTGCTGAATATCTTTCAAGCACTTCCATACTCAACTATACGAATGAAGACAGGACTCTGAAATAATATAAACCAGTTAGTTAAACAAGCAAGAAACTTTCATCAACAAGATATTTTCTCGAGAGACTTCACACTAAATGAGCTAAACTCATCAATAAAAAAATCCAAGAGGTCACCAGGAGATAATCTAATATTTGGTCAAATGATTAAACACTTTGAAGACAAAGCTAATATTCAACTCCTACGAATACTGAACATTTCATGGCAAACTGGTAAACTACCAAAGAATTGGAAGATATCAATTATAGTGCCAATACTGAAGCCAAACAAAGATGCCAAGGAATACAAGAACTATCGGCCAATTGCTCTCACCTGCATACTTTTTAAAATACCAGAACGAATTATCCACTCTAGGCTCATAGTCTGGCTCACTAAAAATAATAAAATAAACCTCTACCAAACTGCCTATAGATCCCAGCACTGTACGACTGATCAACTGTTCTACTTCTGTCAATCAATAATAGATTCTTTCCAGGAAAAACCGCCAAAGAAGACCACGGCTATATTCCTTGATATGACCTCAGCTTTTGATCGAGTGTGGAGGGAGAAATTACGTGAAAGGCTGCACAATATCGGAGTAAGAATAAAAACCTTAATCTGGATTGCAGACTTCTTAAGGGGAAGAAGGTTAAAGGTTCAGGTCAATGGAGAATTTTCCAAGGAAGGAAGAACATGGGCTGGTGTACCTCAGGGATCTGTGCTCAGTCCTCTACTCTATCTGCTATATATTAACGACATCCATCCTTACCTCACTGAAGACACAAAGGTTGCCTGTTATGCAGATGATATAGCCATATGGCACACAAGTAGCAGTATATAAAAATCGTAAAAAATACTGAACACATCAATGAGAGGACTGGAGAAGTGGGCAATGGAACTCCAAATGACCATAAACCCAATAAAACCAAACCTATGCGTCTTCTCCACTGACAGGGAAAAAAGGCTTAAATATAACCCCAAAATGAGCATAAACAACCAATTAATTGATAAAATAGAAATACCTAGGTGTGATACTGCAGTCCTGGATCTTTCCAGTTGGTCTCGAGGACCACGCCATCACCATCTCCTAAGCGGCGAAGTACGCGATCTACGTATTCATCGTAGATCGCAAAATGCGTGGTGTCGCTGGAGACCCACTGGCGATTCTCCACCAAATTCTGCAGCGCTGGCAGAGGCGCCATATTCATTGTACATGGTGTATATAATGCATATTATCTTTTTTTAATAGTGCAGACTGTGCGTGTATTGACAATATGTCAACAAAATTATTTTAATTATTATTGATGAGGAATTGGAATTTTAAGAACACTTAATTAGCACCTCAAATAGAGCTATCAGAAAACTAAACATTCTGAGAAGGCTATGTGGAACAAATTGGGGAGCAAAACCCAGAATTCTTAGAACAACATATACCACCTTAATAAGGCCGATAATGGAATATGCAACACCGGTCTGGGCTCCCTCAATCTCATCACTAAAAGTAAGACTAGACAGTGTTCAAGCAAAAGCGGCCAAAATAATCACTGGTGCTGTTTCATCCACCAACAATGAGAAAATTCAGAGATAATGTGTTCTAGACCGACTCGCTCGAAAGCAGAAGACAAAATAAAAACAACTTGGATCGGCACTTCGGAAACGAGGAACCAGAGGACGAGATCTCTCTGACCACTTGTGGTTTGGTGGATCCGCCCTTTTCTGAGAATGAGGTGAAACTGACGGCTTTCAAGTTCGGGAAAAGGAAATCTCCTGGTCCGAAGGGATCGATAACACGGTCGTGAAAGCCCTGGTAAGGATGCACCCATCGCTTCTTTCCAGGTTATTCAATAGGTGCCTGGACACTGGTACATTTCCCGAGGCATTGAAGGTTGCCCGAGTAGTGCTTCTCGAAAAGTCTGGTAGAAAGGGTAATTCTCCTAATGATTATCGTCCGTTTTCTTTACTAGTGTGTCTAGGTAAGATCCTGTATAGCCTACTAGCTCAGCGACTGAAGCACTGGCTAGAGAGTAATGAGCTCCTCTCCTCTTCCCAACATGGTTTTAAGGAAGGGAAGTCCACAACCACAGCTCTGAACGAGGTGTTAGAGGGGGTTGAAATGGGCTTAAATAAGGGTGATTGGGTTCTTTTCGTGGCCCTGGACATTGATGGCGTGTTCAACTCCATGACCTGGAACAAGCTGATGAGAAATTTGATGGACATGGGTGGTCCTGATAATTTGTGCAACTTGGTTCGTGACTTCCTGAGGGATAGACGGATTAGCCTCAGTTTTGGTGGGCGGAAGTTGGAAAGAAACTGTGCTAGGGGTTGCCCCCAGGGCTCTTGCTGCGGACCTATTCTGTGGAATATCCTGGTAAACACCGTTTTCCAGGAGGAGCTCCCTGAGGGAGCCAGGCTGGTTCTCTATGCTGACGACTAGTTCCTCATCATTGAGGCTGCTTCGAGAGCGAAGGCTGAGAAGTGTGTTGAAACTTCTCTCCAAATTCTCTCGAACTGGGCCCATGACTCTGGCCTTAAGTTCAATGTCTCCAAAACTAAAGTCCTCAGCTTTAAGCCTAGAGACATAAGAACTAAAAGGAAAGGGATCAAATGGGAACACAAGCCGGCTATCCGGATGGAAGGACGGAGGGTAGCGTTGGTCAATAGGATGATCATCCTGGGGGTGGTCATTGATGACAAGATGGGTTGGCAATACCAGGCGGAGGAGATGGTGGCGAGAGGCAGGGAGGCGTTGTGCAGGCCTGTCCTGGTTGGCTCTCAACAGGGGGGGGGGGGGGGGAGGAGGGTAATATTTTTAGGAACCTTCTTAAGAGAAACCCTGATTGCGTCTATGGAGAAAGGGATGTGAATGCACGCCACTACGTCTTGGATTGTCCAAGGGTAGTGGGTGTGCAGGAAGAGAGAAGGAGGGCGAGGGGCGCGATCGAGAGTAAGCTGCTGAGAAATCACAGCAAGCTTCTTGAGAAAGCCCACGACGTGGCAGCTGAGCTTTTCCTCAGCTGTGAGTGAACAGAGTCGACCGGGGGTTGCCTCCCCGCGGTCCCTGCTGGACACAGTAGATAGTTTCCTATTTTGCTGTGATTAAAGGCCACCGGTATAGAAATCCTTCCAGACACGTTGTCTGGGAGGTGGTGTTTCCAGGTACAATCTCCAAGCACTAGCTTGGATACCGTTACTTGGCTTATGAGTTGAACAGAATAGAAGCGAAGGGCATGCTCCGCATGCCGGCTTTTGGACCGAAAGGTCTGGGTGGCCATCTGCTTCTAGGGTGTACTAACTGTGCTTAAGTGGGATCCTCCAGTTCTTGTTTATTTTGGCTACTGTTTCTATATCTTTAAAAGTAAGTTTATTTTTCTGTAGCAAGGGTATTTTGTGCCTTTTTTCGCTAGCGCATCAGCAGCTTCATTGCCTTCAATGCTAACATGTAAGGGTATCCATTGAAGGTGAATTTTTGAGGTATTGAGAGTTTTTGGAGATAACCAATTATGTTCCTGCTTACTTTGTCTCTAAGTTCCCCTGTGTGACTCAAGTGTTGTATGGCACTTCTACTATCAGTAAGAATCCATATATCGTGATGTTTAGTGTTTCTGATGGATTTTAAGACTTCATAGATGGCTATAAGTTCTGATCTGAAGACTGAGCAAAATTCTGGGTTTCTTCTGTTTATTTTCTCATTGCCATTTGTGGTTTTAATGAGAGAGCCACTGCCAGTGTGTCCCAACTCGTCTCTGCTACCATCGGTATAGATAGTTATTGCATTTTTAAAGGAATTTTATTTATTATTTCTAATGATAATTGTTTTAAGTATTCTGGATTTTGGTATTGTTTGTTGGTGGGTTCATTTAAAGTGGCATTAAAAATAACATTTTGTTAGTGGTTCGCATGGAGATATTTTTTCAGCTAAATAATATTTTTCCACTTTATATTTTAAAAATCCATTTCTTTTGGCCAGGTGGAGAGGGCCTTCTTTTTTAAGTCTTATATTGGGTTCCCAATTAAGTATGTAATTGAAAGTTCTGTGTTTGTTTTCATAACTCTTGATTTTGTTTATACATTTTGGCAGATTGTAGCTTATTCTATCCTTTAAGGGCATAATGTCTGCCTCGTAAAGTACAATATTATCAGGGCAGGTATTTCGAAGACCTGTAATAATTCTAGTTGCATTTAGTTGTATCCTTTCCAGTGTTTTTAGATTTGTTTCAGATGCTGTACCATAGATTTGATATCCATATTCCAAGATAGGTCTCATTAGAGATGTGTAAGTTAATTTTAGCGTTGTTGCTTCAGCTCCCCACTCTTCCTGAAATATATTTCAATATTTTTAGTCGGTCTCTTCCTTTTCTAACAACTCCATCAATAGGTTTACTGGAGTTAATTTCTGGATCCAGGGTGTAGCCGAGATATTTAGGATGTTTATTATATTGCAATTGTTGTTCTTTCAGAATAATATTTGGTCTTATTTTGTATAGTTTCTTATCGATAGTAAAAAGACAGGTTTCAGATTTTTGGGGGTTAAATTCTAATTTATGTTTATTAGCAATTTTTTCTAGGTGGAGAAGAGTCTTGTTCAAATCTCTTTCAGCTTTTTTCCAGTTATTGTTGCTGCTCCATAGAATAATGTCATCAGCGAAAAGTCCAATATTGGTTTTATGTGAAAATTTTCTTCTATGCCTGCAATAAATAGGGTGAAGAGAGTTGGGCTAAGGACTGATCCTTGTGGTAATCCTTGGTACAATTTGAAGATTTTAGATAGAGTGCCATTATATTTGACCCTGGTGTATATATTTTTAAGGGAATCATTTATCCAAGTTATAGCTTTTCCATCAATTTTGAAATGTTTGTATAATTTTGTAATTAACTTGTTTTTCCATACCTTATCAAAAGCTTGTGTAATGTCTAAAAAGCAGCTATGGTGTGGTTAGTTGGTTTTTGTTTTGTGCATCTTTTACCTTTTGTGTGAAAAATAAGAGTTGATCTATTGTCCCATGTCCTTTCCTAAATCCATATTGTTCTTCTGGTAAGATATTTCTTGTGTCGGGGTGGTAGGTGAGTCGTCTGAGTATAATTTTTTCCATTAATTTGCAGCAAATATTTGTTAGTGTTTTGGGTCATCAGCAGATTTGTCAAGTTTTTTAATGGGAATTATTGTTGCATTTTTACAGTCTTGAGGCAATTTTTCCAGTTTTCCAGGAGTTATTGAAAATATTAAGAAGTCTTTCTTTGCCAATTTTGCCCAAGTTTGATATCATTCGGCCATGGATTCCATCTGGCCCAGGAGTCTTGTTTAGGTCAGTGTTTTCTAATGCATAAGCTAGCTCTTTCATATTGATTTTTTTCATGGAAAATATTATGAGTGCTGGTGACATTTTTACAGTCATGAATAATCTTTCGGGCCTTTTTTCAACCTTGATTTTACTACTTATTTGATATGAATTACCTAAAGGATTGGCAGCAATTTTGTCATTAGTTGCTGGTGTACCATCTGTATTCTTAATCATATTTGCGTTTTCAGTTTGTGGCTGGACTCTGTCAATTTGTTTTGCCAAATTCCAAAGTTTTATATTTGGGTTTCTTGGGTTCAGGTTTTCACAGGTTTGTTTCCATTTTTCCCTTTTCACATTTACGTATAATCTTTTTATTTTTGCAATCACAATGTTCAGTTCAGTTCTACAATTTGTTTGGTTTTGGGTGCACTTTTTTGTAGTTCATTTATTTTAGTTATAAGTGTTTGAATATTTTTTGCCTTGTGTGTATAATTTGGAATCCATTTCTTAATATTTCCTCTTGGTATTGAAACTTTGACTGCTTTAATAATGGTGTTTTCGAAAGATATCATATTAGCCTTTTTGAAGTTCCAGAATTTTTCTTAATTGAGCTAGTTTTGGTCTTGGTGCTAATTTCTATCAAATTAGGCAAATGATCACTTCCAAAACTTTTTAATATTTGCTATTTGCATTTTTGGAAAATGTCAGGATAGTAAAAACTTATATCAAGGGCTTGTGCAGTATTATAGCTTGTAGGAATGATGGGTAGGATTCCCATCATTTAAGCAAATGAAGGCATTGTCGTCAAATATGTTTGATAGTATTTTGCCTCTTGGGTTTTTGACGTAGAACATCCCCATAGTTGATGTTTGCCATTAAGGTCACCTACAATAATAGTGTTGTCTGTAAGAAATTGAGCCATTGTTTCATCGTCAATAAATGTATTGTTTGGAAGGTGATACATATTGTATATGTTGATGGCTTTGTTTTGATTGAGGTAGACTTTGATACCTTGGGCTTCGAGGTCTAATGTGTTTGGAATATTAATGGCTATGTCCTCATAGTACAAATTCTTGATTAAATATGCTAGGCCACGCCCTTTAACAGCATATACAGATGGATCTTCAGACCTTACCCTGAGTAATGGAGGGGCCGGAATTAACATAATACTGCAAGATGGAACAAACATCAAAATCAAAGAAGGAGCAGGACAGATTTCGTCAAACTTCACTTGTGAACTGACAGCTATCTGGAAAGCCCTTGATGTATGCCTTAATCAACCATCCCTGCATCAAGCAGAAGGAATTTTAATATACAGCCACTCCATATCCGCTCTAGAAGCAATTCATAAGGGCAATACTAAAATCACACAGAAAATACACTCGTTACTTACGCAACTGGAACCATTGGAGAATAACTGCAATCTACATTGGATCCCTGCCCATGCTGGGATCGGGGGTAATGAAATGGCATTTGAATTGGCAAAGGAAGCCAGAAAGTTGAGCCAAAGGAAAGAACAAATGTCATTATTTGACGCTGATTCTTTGTCAAAATACAAGATAATTAAACAAAAAATAGGAAAAGATCAAAATGCGAAATAAACTCTGAGAGAAAAATGACAAAAACTATAACGAGACTTAGAACAAAACACTATAAAGGAATGACAATACATCCAGATGGCACAGGAACCTATAGGGCATGCAACAATTGTCCTGGTGTGGAACTAACACCTACCCACATATTCTCATAGCCAGCAATGGCCGCAGCCTTGCAGAAAATTGACATAGACCCAGAGCAGCAGCTTTACACACCCAAGATAGTGGACATTGCTGCTGCTGTGATGGAGATGCATGGATACATCTAAGGCTCTTTATTGGACACGACAACAACAACGGCATTCCAGAGTAAAATAAATTATCAGAGATAGATACATATTTTTCAAATGAATTAAAATAAATATAATCGATACTGAGTGAGAGTTGAATTAAAAATATTAGAAATTTATTATCTTCGGAAACAAACCGTATCTAAAATATCAATTTTCTTTTTGCTACATGTTTTAATTTGCATTTACCTATTTTACATATCTCTAATTGTATTTGAAAATCGTTAACCAATTCTTCATACTTTTGGCGAAGTGGTGTTTTATTAATTTGTTATTTTATATTATTAGGGTTTATTCCTGGTATTCAAAAAGGAAAAATACGTGTCGATCAGTTATATTTTTCAATTTATCAAACAATTTGGCCGCTGAATCTCTGATTCTGGTAGAGCGCCATCTGGCGAATAAAATTGTAACTAAAATCAATTTCGAATTTTTCATTATTTGCCATAAAAAATCCCATTGCATCCTGAACACAATGGTGTTTACCGCATTGCTCTAGCGCAAATATTGGCGGAGTTATTAATTTTTAAAATAGTGCGGGACTTTTGGATCACCCTGTATATACAAATTATTTATAGTTTTAGAGAGAGAGAGTGAAAGTTATTTAAATTTACATTTTAGAGCAATAAATTATACACTAAATAAAGATTATTTACACACATCAAAAGTCCAATATATCTTTAGACTTACAACCACTAAACCAGTGGCACAAATATAGAAAATTCCAAAACAATAACAGCAATAAAAAACTATACTAATTAAAACTAGAAATTTCAATTCTTAATGTAATTCAGATCCACGGCATTTCAGATAGAGTCTACAGAATTTGTTGAATTTTCTATATTCTTCTTTTCTGGAAACCATTTGGCTTAAACTAGAACTGTTCATTTGGCATTGTACTCTCAAATCTGCAACAAGTGGGCACCGGATTAAAATATGCTCAGGGTTGTGATCTTCTTGGTCGCATAAGCAGATTGAAGAATCAATTCTGCCAATTCTGTATAAGTATGTGTTAAAGTTGCCATGCCCCGTAAAAAATGGTATATTATAGAAATTTGGCTGGATAAATTTGGGCAATCTTGAGTTTTCAAAAAATTATCTGAAATTATCATTAGAATCTTCATAGTATTTTTGAATTTTTTCACCTATAAAGGTAGATATTATCATTCTTTTTGCTGGATCATTTCTATTATAATCTATTTCAACTTTAAGTATGTTTGACAAAATGAAATCCGTAATTTTATGTATTCTTGCGAGAACATGTGTACAATTCGAAAATGTTGTATTGTAAGCATGTATACAGTGTTTAAGAATTTTATACTGTAGTGAATCCAATTTGTTTTTAGAGCTCGTGCTTATATATGGGTACCAGATTGTTGAACCATACGTTATTGTGCTTCTAAATAAGGTCTTATATAATGTTAATGATCGCCTACTATCCAATCCCCACGGTTTCTTTGTTAAACCAAGAAGATATCCACTAGCTCTAGTTGTTTTTGCAATAACACTGTCGATGTGAGGCATAAAATCTAATTTGTTCTTGTTTCGATAATTCTTGAATGTCAATCTTAGTATTTTCAAGTTTTCAACTGGTTTGACAAGATTATCATGCAAGTTAATTACATCGTTTTTACACTTGAATAAATATAAAATGTTTGTTTTCTGTCTTGATATCTTAAGTTTGTTGTTTTCACACCACATATTTATATTTCCTATTGAATTTTAAATTGTAATCTTAAGATTTGTTACATCTGTATTCCAACATATTACCGTTAGATCATCTGCATATCCAATAATTTCGCTATTTAGTTCCTGAAAGTGAGTTAATAGATCATCCATTATGATGTTCCAAATTGTTGGAGATAAGGGTTCTCCTTGCGAACATCCTTTACTTAGTTTTTTAGTGAATTAATTCGAAGAGTACCGAAATCGTATCTTCCGGTTAGTGAAGTAGGATTTCATGAGTTTTATTATTGGTGCTGATATATTATCCTCATCGAGTCTTTTTATCACCATTGGCCACCAAGTATTGTCAAAAGCTCCACTAATATCTATTGCAATTATAGCTGTATACCCCTTGGCTTTGTGTTCTAATGCAGTGTGAATTATTTCAGTTAATGCAGTTATGGTTTATCGAGATTTTGTAAACCCTTGTTGACCATTACTGAATAATTTCATTTCCTCGTAGAATTAGATGATTTTATTGTTTATTATTCTTTCAAAAAATTTCTAAAGATTTGAATTTAGACATAGAGGTCGATAGCTGCCACAATCTTTATAATCGGATTTACCCGGCTTTGGAATGATCAGCGCTTCTGCTCTTTACCATTCACCAGGAAAGTAACTCATATCCAGATACTTCTGGAATATTTTAATTAATAGTGGTACCGCGAATTGTTTTGCGTGTATTATCATATTATTAGAAATGTTATCTATTCCTGGAGATTTTTTTCGGATTCAATTTATCAATAATAGCGTTTACTTCATTGATTGTGATTATTGGTTCTGTTGTGTTCGAAAGTCTTAATGCATATTTCCTTATATTTGTATGTGTATTTTTATCTTCACCTGGGTTGTCATCAGGAAATTTATACCAATCCATCCTACAAAACAAACCAAATCCAGATATCAAGCGATACAATTTGCCACTATCCATCTGTTTTTACCTACAAAACAAACCAAATCAGATATCAAGCGATACAATTTGCCACTATCCATCCGTTGTTCCCTACAAAACAAGCCAAATCCAGATATCAAGCGATACAATTTGCCACTATCCATCCGTTGTTCCCTACAAAACAAACCAAATCCAGATATCAAGCGATACAATTTGCCACTATCCATCGGTTGTTCCCTACAAAACAAACCAAATCCAGATATCAAGCGATACAATTTGCCACTATCCATCCGTTGTTCCCTACAAAACAAACCAAATCCAGATATCAAGCGATACAATTTGCCACTATCCATCCGTTGTTCCCTACAAAACAAACCAAATCCAGATATCAAGCGATACAATTTGCCACTATCCATCGGTTGTTCCCTACAAAACAAACCAAATCCAGATATCAAGCGATACAATTTGCCACTATTTATCCATCCGTTGTTCCCTACAAAACAAACCAAATCCAGATATCAAGCGATACAATTTGCCACTATCCATCCGTTGTTACCTACAAAACAAACCAAATCCAGATATCAAGCGATACAATTTGCCACTATCCATCCGTTGTTCCCTACAAAACAAACCAAATCCAGATATCAAGCGATACAATTTGCCACTATCCATCCGTTGTTCCCTACAAAACAAACCAAATCCAGATATCAAGCGATACAATTTGCCACTATCCATCCGTTGTTCCCTACAAAACAAACCAAATCAGATATCAAGCGATACAATTTGCCACTATCCATCCGTTGTTCCCTACAAAACAAACCAAATCAGATATCAAGCGATACAATTTGCCACTATCCATCCGTTGTTCCCTACAAAACAAACCAAATCAGATATCAAGCGATACAATTTGCCACTATCCATCCGTTGTTCCCTACAAAACAAACCAAATCCAGATATCAAGCGATACAATTTGCCACTATCCATCCGTTGTTTCCTACAAAACAAACCAAATCCAGATATCAAGCGATACAATTTACCACTATCCATCCGTTGTTCTCTACAAAACAAACCAAATCCAGATATCAAGCGATACAATTTGCCACTATCCATCCGTTGTTACCTACAAAACAAACCAAATCCAGATATCAAGCGATACAATTTGCCACTATCCATCCGTTGTTCCCTACAAAACAAACCAAATCAGATATCAAGCGATACAATTTGCCACTATCCATCCGTTGTTCCCTACAAAACAAACCAAATCCAGATATCAAGCGATACAATTTGCCACTATCCATCCGTTGTTCCCTACAAAACAAACCAAATCAGATATCAAGCGATACAATTTGCCACTATCCATCCGTTGTTCCCTACAAAACAAACCAAATCAGATATCAAGCGATACAATTTGCCACTATCCATCCGTTGTTCCCTACAAAACAAACCAAATCAGATATCAAGCGATACAATTTGCCACTATCCATCCGTTGTTCCCTACAAAACAAACCAAATCCAGATATCAAGCGATACAATTTGCCACTATCCATCCGTTGTTCCTTACAAAACAAACCAAATCCAGATATCAAGCGACACAATTTGCCACTATCCATCCGTTGTTACCTACAAAACAAACCAAATCCAGATATCAAGCAATACAATTTGCCACTATCCATCCGTTGTTCCCTACAAAACAAACCAAATCCAAATATCAAGCGATACAATTTGCCACTATTTATCCATCCGTTGTTCCCTACAAAACAAAACAAATCAGATATCAAGCGATACAATTTGCCACTATTTATCCATCCGTTGTTCCCTACAAAACAAACCAAATCCAGATATCAAGCGATACAATTTGCCACTATTTATCCATCCGTTGTTACCTACAAAACAAACCAAATCCAGATATCAAACGACACAATCAGGATATTATTAATAATCTGATTTCTTAAAAAAAAAAAACGTTTTTTCTCTCTCTCAGCCGGCGTTGGCATTCAGGCGCTGAGAACACAATGGCTGACAGACCATTGATGTTCAAGGATATGGTATTGATTAAATTCAACTCGCTTGATCACTCTGCAACTTTTTGTTTCCATGGTAAAGAACTTCACGGGGAACGATCTGATTGGTCATAAAGATTCTGGCTGTTGTCTCCATCTTCTCTTATTATTGCCGGGGTTCTAACCACAGCTTACACACGTATCTAACCCCGGCAGGAAGTTTAACAGTAAACAACAAGACTCATCAAAGAAAGAATGATTAATCCGAGCACAACTTATTTTGATTTTTATTTCTCGAATATAACAGATTTCTGGTTTACTAACCCGTTTTTTATAGTATTTTTCTTACTTAAATCAAAAATAAACGATTCTATTTAATTTGAAAAATAGTACAAAAGTGATATTGTACTGAGGGATAAGGTGGATAAATTAAGAAAAAGGCATCTCCTGGTCGAGCAACTTATGACGCAAGCCATCAGCAACTTTCAGTTGCACGATAAAGAGATGCCTTTTTCTTGATTATATTTAAGTTTCAAACATTTCCTTGAAAATTAATAAAAATATTTTTTTCATATTAGATAATAAAAGGCATATATTGGATTTAATAAAATATTTATTTTGCCAATATTTCGGCTGGCTGAACGCCGACCTTTATCGAGGCATTACATTTTTGTATACACTTTGTATACATTTTTCATATTATGGCCCTCAGTTGTTCGTATAGCAATTAAAATGAGCCCTAAAATTCCGGGCTGTTTTTGCTTGGATTTTTATAACTTTTTTTCCAGACAGGGTTTTCTCTGTACTTGGAGCTTATGATATACTTTGAAACTTTAACTTAAAAGTTTTTATAACCCGCCCCTCACCCCTAAGGGAACGTTTAAAAACTGTGTTCTAATCACCAGATTCAGTAAACTACCAAGTTCCATTCATATTTCCAAATAAAGTTCCGTTCTGTTGCTTCCATTTGACAGGAAACTCCGGAATACAAGAAAGCCTGTCTCTTAGACATCTGTGTTATATATATTTTAAATGAAAGTTGTGTTAAAGGTTCTTATTTGAAACAGATAGACACAATGGTTTTTTCTCTCTTTTCTTATTCCCTTAAAATAATGCCGTTCGAATATTTTAAAAAAAGGTATGCAACTTGTGGGCCTTTCCAAAATAATAATCAAAAACATGTTGATAACATTCTAATGAGACAAGTTGTAGGATGGTTGTTAACCAGGAGTCTCTGGAGATATCAAAGTTGGAATTACCGCTTTAATAGGGAATTAGGAAAATCTTGGTTTTCTCCTTTACTTTCCCAAAGGTTTGGGCGACCAGCTATTTAAAACCCTGTAACACATATAGACATTGTGTTGAAAAATTATGAAATTATAATTAGTATCAATATTTATTATTTTTTCCGTAAGACGGAGATTCTGGAAAAAATGGAAGCTCTTTTGTGGCTCAAATATCTACCCTAGTCTCTCTGATTCAGTTGTCACTTAGAAAGGTTGTTTGTGAACTTAAAAAAGACTTCGATGCAGTTCTTCCTATTGTGCAAGAAAATTTCAGAATTAAGCCTGAAAACTCTCAACTAAAAAATTTAATCAATAACTATTACCAGCATATATTTGATGCCATTTTATATACTATTTCTGATAACGAGCTAATTATCATCCATAATGATTGGGTCAAGAATATATTTGCCAAATTTTGGAAATGTTCTTCTTTTGTTTATACGGATGACATCATGTTAATAAGTGGTTCAAGAATCAATCTACAAGAGAAGTTACATATACTAAAAATACTCTTTGAAGAGAGAATGCCAACTAACATTTAAAGAATCAAAATCTAAAATAAAGATATCCTGTAAGGGTGGCAGATCAGCCTGGACTGATAAATGGTATTGGGGGATAGACACAGTCTCTAATAGTGATACCAAAATATTTCTGTAAAAAAATAGACACTTCAGCCAGTTAGAGTTTTATTTTCTCAAGGTTTCAACAAAAATCTTTTATCTTCGAGAAATAATTAAAAATAAAGCATTTGGTAAGGTGTTAAAAATTGTTCTGAGGTTGCAAGGGCGTTCTCAGAAGAATTTTTAACGCCTTGCCAAATGCTTTATTTTAATTTATTTCTTCTGACGAAGACAAAAGATGTTTGTTGAAACGTCGAGAAAATAAAACTCTAACTGGCTGAAGTGTCTATTTTTTACAGAAATATGAATGCCGGCCAGGCAGCCTCTATCTTTAAGATAAGTAAAATATTGTTGCGACACTTTTCAGCCGTCGTTGTTTGTGGTTTGTAGGAAAACATTACGTTGTGCTTAGTACGATATACTTTATTACGAGAGTTTTAAGGAGGATTAATCTTCTTCTTCTTTCTTATCTCCACTCAACCATATTAGGGTATCAAGTTGTGACTCTTGATGGTGTCTGTTTGACAACCATCATGACTGGGGGAAGTAGAATGCGTCTGCCTTTGTCATTAAGACTGGGAGCACTACTCAGTGGCAGGCCGACTTAGCTCCAAAAGAAATGGCCGCCTATGACGTGAGGAACAGACGCCATGAGCAGCCGCTCCTACCATGGAGTACAAACGCTACTCATCCTGTGTCCCTGGATCAGGAGCCCTTACAAGGGCCGGGCCAGCTGAGCCCAGGTTTTTTAGCCAGCCTGTTACTGCTCTCCCTCCTCCTTTTTCATCCGGGATTGGGACCGGCAAAGGCGGAGGATTAATAATTATGCACAGTAGATGGACTTGTTTTCATTGTCCGCTACAAGAAGGATCCTCCTTGTCCTCCTTGGCATCGTCTTCCTGGTTAATCCACACGGTCACACGCCCGGAGACAACTCGCCGCGTCTTCTGTCACCGAAGATGTTCAGATTGTCTGTTCTACCTCACAATAGAATGCCGTCCTGGCGCCTGTCTCCCTCCCATGTGGGTCATCCCCCCGCAGCTGGAGTCATCCATCTTTCCCCAACTTCACTCTGGGATCTTGGCCTCTTGGTTAGCTTATAATACAGTAAGGATGGGAGTATCCATATTACACACACACAAAGCTTTATTAAGATCACCGGTCTTATACATATTCACCACAGGAAGAAATAATAGATGGAGCTCCTATACTCCAGGCAGCGCAGCACCCAACAACAGCCTCCTGGTCCGACACATGTCCAATGGCCACACGTTCCTTTGTGCATACGTCATGGTTAGCGAATCACTGAACAGGCTAGTGTATATCCATATTACAATATCTATATATTGGGTAAAACTATAACAAGACTCAGAACAAAACACTATAAAGGAATGACAATACATCCATATGGCACAAGAACCTATAGGGCATGCAACAATTGTCCTGGTGTGGAACTTACACCTACCCACATATTCTCATGCCCAGCAATGGCCGCAGCCTTGCAGAAAATTGACATGGACCCAGAGCAGCAACTTTACACACCCAAGATAGTGGACATTACGACTGCTGTGATAGAGATGTATGGAGACATCTGAGGCTTTTCATTGGACACGACAACAACAACAACACATATCTTGGATATCCGCTCCTACGACATCCCAAACCTAGTTTCAACCACTTCAAAGTCAGCACTTTAGGCCACACAAACGCTGTATGAACAATCTTAGATAGATTAAATTCATTTGGATCAACAATGAAACTTTTTTTAGACGCAGTTGCCTTATCAACGCTGCTGATAGTATTTACGTTGTTTTCTAACTTTACCCAGATACACCCCAGGCTCTTCTAATGAAATCCTGAAAGGTTTCATTGAGAGCCACAGCCATTAAACTGGCTTTAAAGTTATGACTCAGAGAATATTAAAGATAGATTGATAGACCCCCTGGATCTGCCTTAAACAACTATGGGGAATAGATGAGGTAATAAGAACACCTATAGGTCTACGAAGAAGTGTGGCTTGCATATTAGACTTCACTGGATTCTCCTGGATCAAACACTACACAGATCCCAATATTTTACGATAGTATAAATTCTTCTGGTTATTAAGATGGCAATAGAACAGAGAGAGTCAATTTAAGATAACCTATAACCAGACTAACTCACACACTCAAGGATATACCTATATCGCAAAATCGTACAAACCTCTTTTACCACAGAGGAATACCTTCTCAGTGACCATGCCCTGCCAGTTAAGCATTTACATTGCATAAACTAGATCCCTTTTTCGTTCGTCCCCGATCCTTTTTCTCCCAGGATAACCACACCAATGTGATGAGGACCAAAATGTTCATTCTGCGAGTTGAATACTTCACTCATGGACAACAACTTAAGGAAGTTTCGTATTTTGATATCGTCGGTTGTCTCTATTATTTATTTATTTGAAGGAGACAATTTTGTTCACACTTAGTTATCTCGTGTATCTTCAATAAAGGTCATTGTGTATCAAATATCTTTCAGAGTTACTGTCTGAATCCCAATATACATGCTAAAAGGTACAACTTCTTTAAGTTTTGTCCATGAGTGTAAATCTCCGAAATATCTTATTATATGTTCATATGTACAGCTTTAAAAAAAGAAGGTGTTTCTTCAAAGCCCTAATATAATAAAAATAATAATAAATGAAAAAAATGATTACATTAGGGCCATGAATTCCTTTTTTTTTTTTTTTTTGTTAAAAGTTCGCCCAGTTTTATCGAAATAAACAAACGGAGCGTCAAGGTTTTAATTCTCGTGTCTTTACTAAAGTGTACGACCATCAACGGCGCTAATAGTTCTTTCATAGTTTTTTTTTCAGTAATTGAAAAATAATTTAAAGAAAATTATATTTTAAATAAAAAACTAATGGAACGCGCGTAGTTTCATATTCTAAAAAACATATCTCCATATATTGTGTTCAGGCCAGTATGTGTAAATATGGCCACGTCAATCATTTCGATAAGGCTGTAGCCGACGAGCTTGCAGCGGAGAATGTGTAATTTCCATCAAGGAAAGGAAGAAATACCAGCGTTCTATTGATAAAGGTGGAGCATTCCCCCCAATTTTCGAATAGGTGTGTCTCAGAGAAATATAATTTATATAGGTTTTAAACTGGCAAAGAGACTGTTTTATTTTCAACTAGAGACCTGACTTCGCGGAACAAACTGAATATGCAAATCGGCCTCTTATTATACTAATTTGCATATTCCGCGAATGACACTTCCATACTTCTATCTACTTAAAGTTACATCCACGGCTATGTCAACTTGTGGAAGCTGAACAAACGGAGAATGAAGATTAAACTTTTATCATCAATCTAATCGGCATATTCCAAAGGGTCTCCTATGGCAAATGTCGCATACAGGGTCTCCTTCCATACCAAAGTCTACAAGGTGTCAAATTTCATAGGACAAATGTTGTGGAAATCATCACAAACAAACATTCCCCTCTCTCTCGTCTTTATTTACATTCATTGACAAAACTCAAGGAAGTTGTACCTTTTAGCATGTATATCGTAATTCAGACAATAACTCTGAAAGATATTACAGTGACCTTTATAGAAGACACATGAGATAATCAAGTGTGAATAAAATTGCCTCCGTCTTCTTCTTCTTCAAAAAAAAAAAAAACAGACGACCGACGATATTAAAGACTTTTCACTTCCTTATGTTTAGTCCATGAATGTATATAGATAAATTCGACCAAGGCAGTGAGTCGGAACCAGAAATTATAGTCTTGATTCTCATTGATTTTTAAATCTGGTGTTTTCTCATCGTAATTCAAAATCAAAGTAAGAATATACATTGTTATTTGCTCGCCAAGTTCTGCAATTAGAAAAACACAAGCATTTTGTCTTGAATGCAATCAGGTCGACACCTAATGTTGAATTGGTGACCTTGGCATTTTGGTCATGAATATTCAAAAATAGTCTTTATTCTTCACACACTCGTGAACAAACACAAAATCTAGATTTTTAAAATACTTATTCACTTAATTTTAGGACTCATTGAACACCGTGTATCGCTGCTCGCTCTTCCCACAGATTTCTCTGAACCCTTTCCCTGCTGAGAGGAGAGCTTGAATGAGTTTTGATTGCTCCTCAGCCATTTTCTGGTTTCACTGGTATCCAGAGAATTGTCTTCACGAACAGAGATCTCACTTCTGACACCAGGTTTGCTCCTCCACCATTTTCCGGTTTCACTGGTATCCAGAATTGTCTTCACGAACAAAGATCTCCACTTCTGACACCAGGTTTGCTCCTCCACCATTTTCCGGTTTCACTGGTATTCAGAATTGTCTTCACGAACAAAGATCTCCACTTCTGACACCATTTGTTACTACATCGCAGCCATCGTGTCAAGGATGGTCAATTGAGCACGCGGGATCGATACAGATCTCTGTTTGACTCCTCTTTATTTACCTTCGTGCATTCTTAGAGAACAAAACAAGTAACATACATCATCCAACAGTCGCCGTCAACAAGAGGGAGGAAGACTTCACTTCTGGCCACCAGATTGGTTTCTTCCTTCTTGACTAGTCCGTCCTCAGCTATTCTTGGGGTAAACACATGTGGTCGAACTGACCCTGCTTGCCGAAGCAATCTCGTTGATTCGGTCAAGCCAGATGGTACTCATTAGCAAGTTTCCGGACTGTGAGGTCCTACCTTGCTCAATGCCCTTATCCTTTGGGCTTGTTGGGTCCGCTGCCTTAGTGATTTTTTAAAATATATTTCCGAAACGCCTCTTCTTGAATTAACAAGCCAACCACTTTTCGGGCTGTTGGCTTTTGTCATCACCATTCGGTTGATATTTCCTGGAGCGTACAAATGTCGATAAGAAAGCAAAGCCACCTTACAAAATTACGAAAATTACAACAACAACAACAAAAAGCCGCAAACGACATGAATACTAGAATAACAGAACTTCTCCCCGCGTGGCTCAGGCGAATGCTATACCTATTTACACAGCAGTTTATGACACAAGGTAATGTAGATCTTTATAATGAAAGAGAATCTCATGATGGTGAAACTAAATGGTGGCAGAGCGCCATGAACAATATCAACCGAATGGTGATGACAAAAGCCAACAGCCCGAAAATTGGTTGGCTTGTTAATTCAAGAAGAGGTGTTTCGGAAATATAAAAAAAAATCACTAAGGCAGCGGACCCAACAAGCCCAAAGGAGGGCATTGAGCAAGGAAGGACCTCACAATCCGAGAACTTGCTAATGAGGAAAGCATTGGATCGATATATTACATTTTAAACCGAAGATTTGGACATGAGGTGAGTGGGCGCGAAATTCCCATCGAAATTGCTAATAATTAAGCAACGCCGTCTAGAAATCGTACAGGATATTCTGGACAATGAAAACAGTAACTTCAACACTGTGATCACAGTCGATGAATCACAGATTTATCGATTAGACCCAGAAACCAATATACAGCCGTCACACTGCAATCATTCGATATCACGAGATCAAAAAAAAAAAAAAAAACACGGCAGGTCGGCATCAATGTGAAGGCATATATTCTTCGACTCCCATAGGGTGGTATATCACGTACCATAAGACCAAACCATCACAAAAGAATACAAGCAGGATCGTCACCTCGTTATGCTGTGCGAAGCAAACAACTGGATCTGTGGGTATCAAAGCTTGGCAGCTTCATCATTGATAATTTCCATTCTGAACATCTATTTAACGCCAAACACAACATTTCTGTAGAAGAAGAAACACAAGTCGGGAAGAAGAGCTTCTTTATATAAGAGGAGGATCATACAAGCTTTGGGACAAGTTCTGTGTTCAGTCAGGATTCCTACTCCCCATACATGGCTCCATGTGGCTATTTCCAATGCTGATAATGCCGCTGAGTCAAGAGGACATCAAACTGAATATGACGGCCCGGCTGATCACCATTCTAAAAGATGCGTTCCAGAAGTTTTTCCTACACTGGCAGGGACACCGGGAGAATTGTGTGTGTATTACCAAGAAGACTACTTTGAAGAGAGTAGAGTTCTGTATACCTCCATATATGTACTTCTGCCTACCAAAGGTTCGATAGTTTTTAACACACCACGTAGAGAAAATGAAGGTGGTATCATCATAAAAGACTTCTGATCGTAAAACTCAGCATTGCTGATGGCAGAGCGCCATGTATCGGGAAAATATCAACTGAAGGTTGTTTTTTCCCGGAAATTGGACAATACCCTTTCTTGAAGTAAAACAAGAAAAACCAACCACGGGCAGTTGACCCTAGTGTGTAGGCTGAGCGTTAACAGCCCATCAAATGGTCCTTAACGCTTCCTTTGAATTCAGGAAAATGGCTTCTAAGGCCAAGGTGCGTGAATACGTTAATACATCCTTAAAGTAGTAGTTGTATAAACAGAACTTGTATGAAGAATACAATTTATTTAAAATAAATACAACCAATTAAGCATTAATGTTTATTTTTTAAATAAGACAAATTTCTACTTGGTAGGTCCTGGCTTATCAGTGGTGAACCCTCCCAACGGTTTCGTCAATTCAATCCACCAGACAGCTTTTAGAGCTCTAAAACTGTATTGAACCATTCTGCTTATATATGAGACACTGAAATCCTAGCTGTCGCATTCAGCTATAGATATACTGATAAACGTGGAATGGATAGGATTGTGGAAAAGACTGAAAGCGTAATTTGTTTTGATAAAAATTGGCGGCACTTTACTCTTTATAAGGCTAGGATTCAGCCTGTTTGAAGACTCTAAGAAATTCAGGTTTGCTCTGAATGCTATAGAATTTTTAAAAACCTGTTAAACTGTCTGGAAGATAATCTTAGAAAATTTTCGACAAGATAGGACGTTTCTGTATTCATTCAGATCCTCGAAAAAATGTATGCGATGGTTTATCACTCCAGATTCCCAAAGAAGGCACGCTGGATCTATTTTACCAAATTTTATAGAAAACGTATTAATTCAAGTATGTTCAGTCACTAGGCTTACAGCACAGTGTGAATATAAAGAAAGTTGTTTCCTCTCAGGGATACTGACGAAAGCTTCTATAAATGATTAATTCTTAGAATAAACAACTTAATTGTTTCATCTATCGGTTGGTATAAAAGGTGGGAATCTTAGCTCAATGGTCCTTCCTGCTTCCCAGTGTCATCTTGCGCTATCAAGACAGCCAGTCGTGAGGTCATTTTGTTTGACATTACAAACATATAAGACAGTGATCCCACAAACTCGAGCCGTTATCGGCTTTTAAAAAATCGTGTATTCGTTGAATAACCACCCGGAGCAGTATATTATCTAAAGAATCTCTTCGCCTCACGATTTTGTTCTTCTTCTGATAAAAATCGTTTAGTTTGAAAAAGTAAAATGCGCGCGAAGTCTTCAAGCAAAATCAGCCTATATATCCTCTCTGATTTCTTTATTCGCATCTACAACCGCCTAAGGTTATAGTATGAAAAAAAGGAATTTATTTAAACTTGTACGGGCAGAGATAAAAACCATAATATCAATAGCTTAGTTTGAAAAAGTTAAATACGAAGATTTCAAGCAAAATTAGCTTTTAGATATCCTCTCTGATTTCTTTATTCGCATCCACGCCGGCCTAAGGTTATAGTACTAAATAAGGAATTTATTTAAACTTGTACACGCAGAGATAAAAACCATAATATCAATAGTTTAGTTTGAAAAAGTAAAATGCGCGCGAAGACTTCAAGCAAAATCAGCTTTTTGATATCATCTCTGATTTCTTTATCCGCATCTACAACCGCCTAAGGTTATAGTACTAAATAAGGAATTTATTTAAACTTGTACACGCAGAGATAAAAACCATAATATCAATAGTTTAGTTTGAAAAAGTAAAATGCGCGCGAAGACTTCAAGCAAAATCAGCTTTTTGATATCATCTCTGATTTCTTTATCCGCATCTACAACCGCCTAAGGTTATAGTACTAAATAAGGAATTTATTTAAACTTGTACACGCAGAGATAAAAACCATAATATCAATAGTTTAGTTTGAAAAAGTAAAATGCGCGCGAAGACTTCAAGCAAAATCAGCTTTTTGATATCATCTCTGATTTCTTTATCCGCATCTACAACCGCCTAAGGTTATAGTACTAAATAAGGAATTTATTTAAACTTGTACACGCAGAGATAAAAACCATAATATCAATAGTTTAGTTTGAAAAAGTTAAATGCGCGCGAAGACTTCAAGCAAAATCAGCTTTTTGATATCATCTCTGATTTCTTTATCCGCATCTAAAACCGCCTAAGGTTATAGTACTAAATAAGGAATTTATTTAAACTTGTACACGCAGAGATAAAAACCATAATATCAATAGTTTAGTTTGAAAAAGTTAAATGCGCGCGTAGATTTCAATTAAATCGGCTTATATATCCTCTCTGATTTCTTTATTCCCATCTAAGCCGCGCCCGACGGCCTGAGGCCATATTACTAAATTTATTTAAACTTGTACACGCAGAGATATTTTCAAACTTTTCTAAAACTTTATCAAAGGGAACACAGTTCTCATTAAGTGTTATATATGAATCCCTCTATGGCTACTGTAGTAGAAATAGGTGAAGCAAGCCAGGAATGGGACACAACTGAGGTAAGTGAAATTCCCCTGTTTCCTCTCCACCAACCAGAACTAAGTAATATTTCATACCCAGTGATACATGCCACGCATCCAATTGGATTCCCACACATTTTACTTGATAGAAACATTTAATACACAGCAATAACTCGCCATCTATATATAACAAATGAAAACATTAAGACGCGCATGTTTCTTTTCATATTTAAATGTAATTCTACTGTCCTAAAAGCTTATGTTCATAGATTGTTTAAATACCATTTCTAAGATTCCACCCTTCAGTGCAGCATATAAAAGCAGAATGATCTAATATAGTATTAGAGCTCTAAAGAAGCGGTCTGGTGGATTAAATTGGCGAAACCGCTGGGAGGGTTCACCACTGATGAGCCAAGCCCTCTCAATATTTTTTCATCACAGTAAGGACAGTAGAATTTTGATTTATTTGTGAAAAGAAACATTCGCGTCTTAATGTTTTCATTTATTATATATGGAAACATTTAGCAAAACAATCTTCCTTAGGCACGTCGAGTTTTTTTGCCAAATGCCATAATGCGATCAAGAAAAACACGAAGAATCTCAAAAACCGTCCGAGTCGGTGTAAGTTTATATAGGTTTGGTGCAGTGGAAACTTTAGTAGGGATATGTGAGGGTGGTTGTTGCTATTGTCACGTTAGAGTTGCTAGGAGAGCGAAGTTGAGCTTTATTCTTTGATAACAACGCTCTACCCTAAAATTCAAGATATGCAAATATGTGAATAATAGTTTTAGAACAGCAATTTTTCGATTATTTTTGTAGAAATATCATTTAGATATTGTAAATATAAGTATTTACCCGTTGAAGAGCAGAAAATTTGCTTGAAAGCTTGCAAAACCTAAATTAAAAGTAACTTTTACTCATATGCAAATATATATAGCGATTACAAATCAAACCAATACATGCAAATAAATCTTAATTACATAAGTTCACATAACAAATAAACTACGCTACACAAAATATTGTCACTTAGAAAAATAGGAAAGACAAACCTCTGAATTACACAGCAATTTATTTAATGTAAAACCAAGTTAAAACTAATAAAATATCAGAGAGGCAGTGAGAAAAATTTTACAGTGTATCAAAATACAAATGTCGAAATTAAAGAATCTTTTCACAGAATAATAAATAATCTGCTACAATATAATGGCCGGATGGATTATCATCACCAAGTAGTACAGTATCTCCACGCAGCGCCATTTCATCCTGTTCTGAGCAAAATACTTCTTGTAATTCCAGACTATTCTATTAGATTATCGAACCAGTTCTTCTTTGGTCCTCTACCTCTCCTTTCTAGGTTCCAGTAGAATTAATAGATAATCTCATTTCTCTTTGGTATCTTCATTTAGAAGGCTGTTATACGTTCCATTGTCTTCAAACTTCTGTCACACCCACTCTATCTGTTCATTTAATCTTGATACATCTTCTGGCACATCAGATGTCAAAATTCAAGTTGATTGTTCACTCCAGTCTTTTGGTCAATGTCCAAGTTTCACATCCATACAGGAAAACTGATCAAGTTAACCTCCTCAGCTTCCTCAGTATCATATTTAAACATCTTAAAAGCTCTTTATTTCTTTAAAAAATCATTTTCTGTCTTTGTAATTCTGGCTTCGACTTCTTTTTGTAGCTTCATCATTAACGATACTTCTAATTTAAGTAAAATATTGTTCACAAGTTCCATGGCGTCAATATTACTTTTGTATTCTATAGATGGGTTGTTATTGAAAGTAATGATTTTGTCTTCTTGAGATTCCGTCTCATTCCATAATTGTATCTCAGGGACTTTCTAATCCTGTTTAATCCCTATTTTCAAAGTATTTTCTTTTCAAAGCAATACCGCGCCATCTATATATAACGAATGAAGACATTAAGATGCGAATTTTTCTTTTCACAAATAAATCAAACTTCTACTGTCCTTACTGCGATTGTTTGCGGAAGAGCATTTGCTCGATGCAAATATTTAAATGTAATTCTACTGTCCTAAAAGCTTATGTCCATAGTTTTCTTAAATACCATTTCTAAGATTCCACACTTCAGTGTTGCATATAAAAGCACAATGAACCAATACAGTATTAGAGCTCTAAAGAAGCGGTCTGGTAGATTAAATTGGCGAAACCGCTGGGAGGGTTCACCATTGATGAGCCAAGCCCTCCCAATATATTTTCATCTCAGTAAGGGCAGTAGAAGTTTGATTTATTTGTGAAAATAAACATTCGCGTCTTTCTCTTAATCACAAGGTAATAAGACCAAATCCAAATAAATAAATAGTATGTGACGTTTCGGTAACAGCGTTGTTACCATCTTCAGACAAAAGTACTGAATGATTCATTACTATCAGATTCAGTACTTTTGTCTGAAGATGGTAACAACGCTGTTACCGAAACGTCACACACTATTTATTTATTTGAATTTGGTCTTATTACCTTGTGTTTATAATCTATAATCCAAATTGTGCCTTATCAATCTTATTTATAATCTTATAATCCTTATCAGTTCTTTCCACCAGCAAACACATACCATTGAGAGTGCCCCGGAGATATTATCAGTACATGTTGAAGAAGAATGTTGAGTTCAGTCTCCAATATTGTAGCAAAGTATTTATTATTTTACACTAGTATTAACAGAGTATCATTTTTTATGTTTATATTTTACTACTCTGTAAACTTTCCTCATTCCTTATCTTTTGTTTATCCTTCATAGTTTGTTCTTGCCTGAAATAAATTGCTGTCTCATCCTGAAGTATGTCTTCTCTAATTTCCCACGTGGCAATATGTTGATGTCAAGTTAAAGTGTTCACACATCCCCTATAGAGAAGTCAGTAGCCAGCGGTATAAACCCTTCGATTCCCGACAGCCATGAACTAGGATCGAATCCCGTATTGTATACTTTTTTTTCTGTTAGAACCTGTTAATATTTTTCAATGTAAATAACATAAACTAGGTTGCTCTTTTTGAGCAGTACTTAATAAAGTTATTTTGTAACAGGGACATATCTCCCACTTTATAAACTCATCAGTTTTATTCCCAATCAATTTAGGAATCTACCTCAACAGCCCTGAGAGATTTCATTAATAAAAAGTACTTCTCTCTATATAATGGTATCTGCTTGTGAAAGACAGTTCCTCGATGTATTTACTGGGAACTATTCGGTAGTTTTAGAAGTTCATAGGGGGGAGGGTTGTCTCTACTATGCATATCTTAGTAATCGCAGACTATTTTCACTCATAGACAAAATTGAAGGAAGTAAGGATTGGGAAGACATAGGGATTGTAAATAACATAAGCTAGGCTGCTCTTTTTGAGAGGTACCTAATAAAGTTATTTAGGAACAGGAACACATCTCCCACTTTATAAACTCATCAGTTTTTTTCTCAATCAATCAGCCTCAGCAGCCCTGAGAGATTTCATTAATAAAAAGTACATCTCTCTATATAATGGTGTCTGCTTGTGAAAGACAGTTCCTCGATGTATTTACTGGGAACTATTCGGTAGTTGAGAAGTACATAGGGGTAGGGTTGTCTCTACTATGCATATCTTAGTAATCGCAGACTATATCCACTCATAGACAAAATTGAAGGAAGTAAGGATTGGGAAGACATAGGGATTGTAAATAACATAAGCTAGGCTGCTCTTTTTGAACGGTACCTAATATAGTTATTCTGTAACAGGAACACATCTCCTACTTTATAAACTCGTCAGTTTTATTCCCAATCAAATTAGGAAGCTACCTCAGCAGCCCTGAGAGATTTCATTAATAAAAAGTACATCTCTCTATATTAGAATCTGCTTGTAGAAGACAGTTCTTCTCAATGCATATACTGGGAACTATTCGGTAATTGAGAAGTACATAGGAGGTAGGGTTGTCTCTACTATGCCTATCTTAGCAATAGCAGACTATATCCACTCATACAAAGCAATAACACGCCATCTAAATATTGCAAATGAAAACATTAAGACACGAATGTTTCTTTTATACATATATCAAACATCTACTGTCCTTACTGCGATGAAAAATATATTGGGAGGGCACATCAATGGTGAACCCTCCCAGCGGTTTCGCCAATTTAATCTAACAGACCACCTCTTTAGATCTCTAATACGTATTGGATCATTCTGCTTTTATATGCTGCAATGAAGGGTGGAATCTCAGAAAAGTATTTAGGAAAATTATGGACATAAGCTTTTAGGACAGTAGAACTTCATCGCAATAAGGACAGTAGAACTTCATCGCAATAAGGACAGTAGAACTTCATCGCAATAAGGACAGTAGAACTTCATCGCAATAAGGACAGTAGAACTTCATCGCAATAAGGACAGTAGAACTTCATCGCAATAAGGACAGTAGAACTTCATCGCAATAAGGACAGTAGAACTTCATCGCAATAAGGACAGTAGAACTTCATCGCAATAAGGACAGTAGAACTTCATCGCAATAAGGACAGTAGAACTTCATCGCAATAAGGACAGTAGAACTTCATCGCAATAAGGACAGTAGAACTTCATCGCAATAAGGACAGTTTGATATATGTATAAAAGAAACATTCGTGTCTAAATGTTTTCATTTGCTATATTCACTCATGTACAAAACTTAAGGAAGTTTTACCTTTTAACATGTATATCAGACCATAACTCTGAAGGATATTACAGGGATTGAAGACAATTCAGTTCACTAGTATGAAAAAAATTGCCTCTGTCTCCTTAGCGTGTGTTTTGTGTAATATATTTTTTATTTAGTTATCGACGTTTTAGTGACTCGCTGTCCACAGGGGAATGATTTGATGCAGCCATGTATTCTTCTAAACAAACACTTCCCATCAACAAATAATATTCAAAACTCTTTTATAGTTTAAGACTTCAATGAAGCTCAGCAATTTCCTGCCTTTCTTTCCCTTTAAAGAAACTTCGATATACAGTGGTACCTCGACATACGAGCGCCCCAACATACGAGTTTTTCGAGATACGAGCCGAAGAGCAAGTGATTTTTTGCTTTGAGTTACGAGCGAAATTCGAGATACGAGTTCGGTTCGGTAGTGTTGAAGATATTAATCTGTGATTTTAAATGGGAATTTTGTATGGGGGAAATTTGCTTCAAGATACGAGTAATTCAAGATACGAGCAAGGTTGCGGAACGAATTAAACTCGTATGTCGAGGTACCACTGTATTTATAAATTAAATTGCCATCTATCGATAAAATTTGTAACAATTAAATGTTTGGCAATGTGTTTCTTTATTCAGTTGATTGTATACTACTGCTCTTATGAGGAGGGCCCATAAGTCCGCAACGCGTACACTCTAAGTTTTTATTTTTCAGAAAAATGGTAATTTTTGACCTTTATTTAGGAATTTATATATTTTTAAAGTTGATGTTTAGTTAATATTTATTCCGATAGATGGCGATAACTATCTTTTCAACTTTCAGTAGGGAGCACATCTTCATCAATTCTAGATTATGATTGGTAATTTTTGTTGTTTTTATCTCTGGTTGTTTATATTGTAACGTAGAAAATTAGAAAAGACAAACTTCATAATGTGAGAGAGATACGACAATTTATTTAATGTAAAACCAAATTAAAACTAATAAAATAGCAGAGAGGCAATGAGAAAATTTTACAGTGTATCAAAATTTAAATATCGAAATTTTAAATGTTTTCATAGAATAATAAATACTCTCCTACATAGCTCCTTCCCTATGGGAGCTGTGACCCACAGCTTGAAAATCTTGTTGTTACTGACATGGATTTGACGTGTTCTGTCAAGTATACCCTCGGAGTCTTGGACGTCTGTCCCTAGTAGCTTTGTGTCCTTTTTCTTGTGGCGTGAAGAGCGGCTTTGTCGTCGTATCGTCCATAGGGACATCGTCACCTTGGAGGGAATTCTTGACTTTGACACGGCGGTGGAATCCTGGAGTCAGTCTCTAAAAATGTAGATCACAGCACCCATTGCCTCATGGTCTTCTCGACGATCTTCAGTTTGTCTTCCCTAATCTACCTACCCAGCATCTCCACCAAAATATCACGTAGTGAATCAGGAAAGACAAACTTTAGAATGACAGAGAGACACACGACAATTTATTTAATGTAAAACCAAATTAAAACTAATAAAATAGCAGAGACGCAATGAGAAAATTTATACAGTGTATCAAACTAAAAATATCGAAATTGAAAATATTCTCTCATAGAAGAATATATAATCTGTTACAATATATAATAGATGGAAATTTTGCCGGGAGGATATTGATCTAAAGAGACAAGGGTCACCTCTCCCGTCAAAATAGACGTCAAAACTTGACGCCATCTATTGACCGTCGCCGCAAACTAGCGGCCTCGGGTCGGTGACAAAGCCACAACAACAGCTTGTTTTGACGTCTATTTTGACGGGAGAGACGACCCCTGTTACAATATGTTATAGCTAGGGAAATGATTGATATATTCATTTATATATCAACACCCAAACGTACAAGGAATTGTTGCTTTTATTGGTGCGTCACCTGTTGCTATACCATGTTACAAATATGGGGTCGGTGGAAGGATGGTCTAAACTGTTGGTTTTCGACCATACGACCTAGGTTCGATTCCCGCATTGGGTACTTTTTTCTGAGTTAAAAAAAAAAAATAATAATAATAAATGCTCCAATGGCCCCCGATTCTTGCAAAAGTCCAACCCCATCAGCGAGTGCAACCAAACGGGGCTCTGGCACATTTGTAAGTGCAAAGTCGAATTGCTTTTCACATGTGTAGACATGTGGTGCACTTACAGTAAAAGCAGTCGCCTACTTCTACCCACCATTATCGTGGCCTGTACCACGTGTACTAGGGATAAGCAAAAGAAAAAAATCCCCCTCATAGCGCACTCTAGCGATTAAAATAGCTACAAATTCTTAGAGTTACTTAAAAAAAAATGTATATTTGAAAACCAACTTGCGCAGACTTTGCTGCAATGAGGAGAAAAAGTTGTGAGATGGTTCAAAATTGATTAGGCAAGCCCTCCAATTATATACATACTTTTTTTTTTCGCTTGTAGTCAGTTCTGCCGAAATATTTTTCAATTTAACAAAGGTATCATTTAAAACGTGTAACCATTATCACGTACACACATACATTTGTATAATTCTATCAAGCTATGCGACAAGTTACGGAAGCGAGAGCACACGCATAAATAAATATTATAAAAAAAGGGGTAATCTGACGTATTTGTAAGAAATCAATATTGAGAATTTTAAAATGATCTTTTCAAGGGCAAATAAAAGAGAAAAATAAATCGTCAGCGCCCGCCAAGTATCATTGAAAACTTCCCAAAACAGCTTTAATTATCTCCCAAATGTCAAAAATCGTTGTAACCTTTTTCCAGAGCTTCAAAAAAAATATTTGAACAAAATATAGAGATATTTGAATAATAAGTAAAAACAAAAACATTTTATGACAAAAATATTTTGAAATAATTATCGAAAAAATCAATAATTAATTTTTTAAAAAGAAAAAAAAAAAATGTTTACCCCTATAAACGATAGCCAAATAATGTTGACAAGTCAGTGTGCAATGGACGCGCTATTATAGTACGCCTGCCCACACAATGAACGGGCGCAAGCTGATTGGTCGGTTAGGGATGACATCATCTGGCTGGATCGCTGAACCTGCACCAACTTGCAGATCGGTTTAGATGCATTCTTTTGGCTCTATTTTTCTACGTTTTATAACTCAATTTGAGGAAGAATAATAATTTTAATAATGAAAGCATACCGATCTAGTTGATAAAATCTATTTTAAATATATTGCGCAAGTATAAAAATTATATTTAAAAATTATAAATAACCTTTTTGCGAGCCTATATCAACACGCTGACAACAACTGCAAAGTTAACTGTTACTACCCAAAGACTAGGCGTTCGCATCTACTATAGTGGCACGTGAATCCTTTTAACCAATCAGAAAGCACCCAATACTAGCCAGTTACTCATTCACCATTTTTAGCCTATCTCCACAAGAATTCTGTTGCACTGTTGTAATGTTTACCTGCAACTGTAATAAATGTAAGTATGTTTTTATTTTTATTTTTACATTTTATAAAAATATATTCAATATAGAATACCTATTTTATTTATTACGTGTTGTGCATTTATATTTAAAAGATTAAACCTGAAAAGGTTGTCTAACTGGTTGTCTGCTAGAACTAGGCTTAAGGCACCCAAGTCACTAATGTCACTTTAAATATTTTAGAATTTAATTTTTTATTTATTTAAAAAGATATGCATTTGTATTCTATAGATAATATAGATTTATTAGTGTTAGATCAATTATGCATTGCATTTATTAAATGTCATGGTTTTAGCATGGAAACTATTTGACAATGTGCTAGTGTTTACATTGAATTTAACTCAAACTACACCGTATTGTTAGCACTTATGGAATATTTTAAAATAAATTTATATTCAAAATATCATTAATAATTTATTGCAAAGGATAAATTTATTATTATTTTCTCCATTTGTTTAGAGTATGAGATTGTTTACATGGATAGCATTGTTTACATCTGAGCTTTTTCTCATATACCCCCCAACATGTATTACAACATTTAGTTGAATATTGAAAATAAGTACTAATATTGATTAATATGCAATAAGAAAATTTTGTAAAAAAACTTTTGAAATACCAAAAAATATGGCAAAGAACTTTGGCCTTTAATCTTAAACTCTTTCATCGCAACTATCAACCAAAAGACTTACATTAAAATTATATTATTGTGTAAAATATAATTATTATTATTTTATAAAGCCAAAATACTATAACTTATTATTAATATATATAGAAAATACTGAATGTCAAGAGAAAATGCAAGTTGGCATTTTCAATAATCAGTGTACTTTTAAATTTTGATATTGTGTGTGTATCTAACCATGTAAAATATATATTTTTATAAATAATAGTTTTAAATCTATTTTGGAGCACAATATTTTTCTTTAGTGGAATTTTATAGCTCATTAAAATGAAAAATTTTGGAATAATGTTCAAAAGAATATTGTAAGCTCTATTATTCTATGGTGCATACAAACACATGTATAGGAATTAAATTATCTGTGATATATTTTACTAGTATATATAAAAAGTAGAACTTTTACAATATTGTTATTTTTTCCAAAATCAATTATTGTTTATTTATTGTATCATTGAGCATGCAGTTTTATGATAGTACAATGCAATTCAATACAATGAATATATTGCCATGGGAGAATTTGACCAAATTTTTTTACAAATTACAATTTTGAAACTATTATAGACTCACCCACGCATATTAGCCCCTTTCTAATTGCAAACATGTGAGATATCGGGTTGCCCCACAAGTAATGAATGGGATCAAAGGCATTTCAAGAGAGCTGATGGTATACTTATTTGATGCATTAGCGCGCCATCTGTTATGAAAATTCGTACTATTATAGACGCGTATGATTCTTTTTTAAAAATTAAACAATTTCTACTGTCCTTACTGCAATGGAAAAATTAATGTTTTTGATAAGTGATGGTGCTCTAATGCATCATAATATAAATTACATTTTTTTTAGAAAAAAATAGTTAGAAGATGTTTATCCTATAATCTCTTTCCACTCTCCTGCGCTGATGTTTTAATTCTGATGGAAGCATTTGTCAACTAGAATGGTATCACTGTTAGATTTATTTTTTCTTGAAAAAATTATCTGTTCCTCTAATATATTTTCTGTTAAATAATACAGTAGTCATACTCCATGAGAGGACATTCATGCTAGAGAACACCTCTCTATAAACGACAGTTTTCATTTGAAAAAATCACCATTTTTACTATTTAGCAACTCTCTGGTAAGAAGATACATCTCTCTAAAGGGCACTTTGGCTCTGCATTGTGTCCTTTACAGGGAGGTAGTTCTACTGTATATGCACTTATTACATAATATTACATTAATATATTTAAATAAAAATAACGATATTTGCAGACTTATTCAAAAAATGGGAAACAAACTTTTCATGTGGTTGCGCTTCATCAGGACACTGGCTCTGCAAAGCCGTGCAACATACATATAATAGAGATTCACCGAAATAAATTTGAAAACAAAATCAAAAGCAATTACAAGTAGTTTCCAGTTGTAGAGGGTTAGGGAGACAGTATCAATGGGGGTGGGATTATCTGTGTTGAATATGCTGGAACTGTTGGGGTAGATCTTCTGTTTATGCTGTCTTTGGAGATTCTAGAATGAGCCTATTGTATTTGGAGAATATGCTATGGACTTGTGACATCTTGTAGGTTGAATTGATGACCTGTAGAATTTTGGTGTTCAAATATTAAGGATTTGTTATCTTGGTTTCTGATATTACGACTATGTTCTTTAATTCTTGTGTCTATGGAGACATTGCATTGTATAGTTAGTTTATATATATCAAAATGCAGTAAATTTTAAATTTACATATTGGCTTTCTCTAGTGTTTTGCTAAAAATAAGTCCAGTAAAGAATGGTAGTATACTTTTAATGTTAGGCTTTTGCTGTTTTATTTGAAATTATTTTATTTCTTATGTTTGGAGTCTCCTTCCAATCACCCCACATTGTAATAAAACATCTTGTAGTTATAGGCCAGTTATGATTCACCTTTCTTTCTTATTCAATTAATTATTGGTCTTACTTCTTAGAATCTCTTCACTAGAAAATTTAGCCGTCTAGTTGATCTTCTCCTGTCTTCTCACATTTCCTTTGCTGCCAATATTTTTCTCTATCATCACTATTCCAAATTTTAGACTGCTTTTTCAAATTATTGAAAAGTATCTGCTTATTTTGTGCAATTAAACATTGACAATGGCTTATTCCAATAGAAAGAACAGCATTGCTGCTGGCTTGTTCCAATAATGGAACAACATTGCTACTGGCTTATTCCAATAATGGAACAACATTGCTGCTGGCTTGTTCCAATAATGGAACAACATTGCTGCTGGCTTGTTTCAATAATGGAACAACATTGCTCCTGGCTTGTTCCAATAATGGAACAACATTGCTCCTGGCTTGTTCCAATAATGGAACAACATTGCTCCTGGCTTGTTCCAATAATGGAACAACATTGCTCCTGGCTTGTTCCAATAATGGAACAACATTGCTCCTGGCTTGTTCCAATAATGGAACAACATTGCTCCTGGCTTGTTCCAATAATGGAACAACATTGCTCCTGGCTTGTTCCAATAATGGAACAACATTGCTCCTGGCTTGTTCCAATAATGGAACAGCATTGCTCCTGGCTTGTTCCAATAATAGAACAGCATTGCTCCTGGCTTGTTCCAATAATGGAAGAGCATTGCTGCTGGCTTGTTCCAATAATGGAACAACATTGCTCCTGGCTTGTTCCAATAATGGAACAGCATTGCTACTGGCTTGTTCCAATAATGGAACAGCATTGCTGCTGGCTTGTTCCAATAATGGAACAGCATTGTTGCTGGCTTGTTCCAATAATGGAACAACAATTATGCTGGCTTGCTCCAATAATGGAACAACATTGCTACTGGCTTGCTCCAATAATGGAACAACATTGCTCCTGGCTTGTTCCAATAATGGAACAACATTGCTGCTGGCTTGTTCCAATAATGGAACAACATTGCTGCTGGCTTGTTCCAACAATGTAACAACATTGCCGCTGGCTTGTTCCAATAATGGAACAACATTGCTGCTGGCTTGTTCCAATAATGGAACAACATTGCTGCTGGCTTGTTCCAATAATGGAACAACATTGCTGCTGGCTTGTTCCAATAATGGAACAACATTGCTGCTGTGGAACAATATTGCTCCTGGCTTGTTCCAATAATGGAACAGTATTGCTGCTGGCTTGTTCCAATAATGGAACAACATTGCTGCTGGCTTGTTCCAATAATGGAACCGTATTGCTGCTGGCATGTTCCAATAATGGAACAACATTGCTGCTGGCTTGTTCCAATAATGGAACAACAATTATGCTGGCTTGCTCCAATAATGGTTCAAAATTGCTGCTGGCTTGTTCCAATAATGGAACAACATTGCTGCTGGCTTGTTCCAATAATGGAACAGCATTGCTGCTGGCTTGTTCCAATAATGGTTCAACATTGCTCCTGGCTTGTTCCAATAATGGTTCAACATTGCTCCTGGCTTGTTCCAATAATGGTTCAACATTGTTGCTGGCTTGTTACAATAATGGTTCAACATTGCTTCTGGCTTGTTCCAATAATGGAACAGCATTGCTGCTGGCTTGTTCCAATAATGGTTCAACAATGCTCCTGGCTTGTTCCAATAATGGTTCAACATTGCTTCTGGCTTGTTCCAATAATGGTTCAACATTGCTCCTGGCTTGTTCCAATAATGGTTCAACATTGCTTCTGGCTTGTTCCAATAATGGAACAGCATTGCTGCTGGCTTGTTCCAATAATGGTTCAACATTGCTCCTGGCTTGTTCCAATAATGGTTCAACATTGCTTCTGGCTTGTTCCAATAATGGAACAGCATTGCTGCTGGCTTGTTCCAATAATGGTTCAACATTGCTCCTGGCTTGTTCCAATAATGGTTCAACATTGCTCCTGGCTTGTTCCAATAATGGTTTAACATTGCTGCTGGCTTGTTCCAATAATGGTTCAACATTGCTGCTGGCTTGTTCCAATAATGGTTCAACATTGCTCCTGGCTTGTTCCAATAATGGTTCAACATTGCTTCTGGCTTGTTCCAATAATGGAACAGCATTGCTGCTGGCTTGTTTCAATAATGGTTCAACATTGCTCCTGGCTTGTTCAAATAATGGTTCAACATTGCTCCTGGCTTGTTCCAATAATGGTTTAACATTGCTGCTGGCTTGTTCTAATAATGGAACAGCAACAGTTTCTAGCTTGTTCCATCTAGCAGAAAAAGTCATAAGCTATGTTCACACTACACAATCAGGAGTTGCTTTTTTTTTTTTACATAATTTTCACATCCTGATCATCCTTTGTTCAATTTTTCACATATTGGCAAATATTGGTTGGAGAAACCTTAAAAAAAATTATATATATATATATATGATAGATGGCGCAAGCTATAAGCAACTTACAGTTGCACGATAAGGGTATGCCTTTTTCATAAATTATATTTAGTGTAAATTTAGTTCTAAGTATAATATGACTATAAGCACAACAATGACTTGCCTGATCAAGAGAAATATGTCATTTTAATCATTTTTCAATATATAAGAAATTGTAAAATAAATTTATATATTTAAATTCTTTCACAGTAGGTTTCTCTATTGAAAATAATCTTCCTGCAACAGGATATTTATATATTTTATGATTTTCCACTGCCTAGTGTTTCTCTAGGTTTCTGCCACCCCAATCTAGATGTTTCTCTAACAGCATATCAACTTCTTCTCAGACTGGGGATATAAATCATGTGCCATCATGGAATGTCACCTCTCCTTACATTTTCTAACACCATCCTGTTTGATTATCACACCAATCCTTCCTTGACCAGACCCCCCTATATAACCTCGTTAGTTCGACACTTGCAATTATTCAACCATGTTTTCATATCCCGACCTGCAGCCTATCAAATAATGAATGTTCAATAATTTAAATTTATACATATACAGTTAAACCTGTCTATAGCGCCCAATTTAAAAAACGTATTACAATTCGATTTACATTAAAAATGACCTGTCTATAGCACCCTTTTTTGGTGAGTTCCAAGAGGGGGCGCTATAGACAGGTTTAACTGTAATTTCCATCCATTGAAAAATTTTGTAACAAATAAATTTAATCAATAATTTGACTGATGTTTAAAATCAAATTTCAAAATATAAGATAATTCTTGTTTAAATACAAATTTATTGCTGAAAATACATTACTTTGGCATGGCGGGCACAGCAGCCATAGTTTATTGTATGTACACTGTGTTTAAAAGTCTTAAAATGTGTCGCAAAATCAGCTTCAATGATGGACAATTTAAACCTAACTTTACTGGCCACTAAACAATAGGTGTCTTAGAGTCTTTTTTTTTCTAAATTTATTCGCTTTTTCTTACAATAGCATTTATTCACTTATATTAAAATAATATTTGTAAATTTTCCTTTGTTCACAAATGTATTAATGCAATTCTATCCATCACTTAAAGGTAAACATGAAATAGTGTGCGACGTTTCGGTAACAGTATTGTTATCATCATCAGACAAAAGTACTGAATGAGAAATTATACCACCGCATGTTTGTAGTCACTGTTATCAAGTGTGTAAAAAAAAAAAAGTCCCAATATGTTATCAAATTCACATTAATAATTAAAATATATATTACAACAGTAATTTTATAAAATTACTAGCCGAATGACCCGGGCAATGCCCGTGTTTTACCCGATTGAATGTTTTGATTCAAATACTATTTGTTACAATTACAAATTGGCGCCTTAAATAAATGCATATATTAGTTAATAACTATAGCCATGTACTTTATCTGTCTATGTACTGTTGGCTTCCGTAGGCGTCTCTTACTGGGAAAAAGAGAGGATACCATTTGGTTATTAACTAATATATGCATTTATTTAAGGATTTATTTAAGGAGCGACCCGCTCCAACACAATAGTTACAGAAATGGGGGGGGGGGGGGGGGGCAAAGGTGGCGTGATCGTAGCCGACCAATAGGAGGGCGCCATTCCAAAAAAAAAGCAAACCGTGACAGAGGCCACGCATGACGCTCGTAACTGTATATAGAATTATTTTAATGATATATTTGGTTATACAGTAGACATGAGAGGATACTTCACCTCTCAATAAAGGATAGTTTAATTGCCAAAATGAGCATTTTTACAATTTAGCAACTCTCCGGTAAGAGGACACCTCTTCCTAAAGGACAATTTTGCTCTGCAACTAGGTGTTATCCTTTACAGAGAGGTAGTTCTACTGTGTATATCCTAGAGAGAAAAATGTCCACTTGAAATGAATGTTGTGATGAAATCATCAAACTTACTTAAATTCAACTGTCTAATCCCTTGTGTGGGATGTCAAATTGAAGAGGTTAGATACTGTATATCCCTCCAGCATGGTCAGTAGACAGATCCTTCCTGACACATCCTTCTTTATAGAAGTCAAATCTTATTTTTGTCTCCCTGATCTATCTTATCATCCAATGGTGAGTAGTTAGCAACAGCGTTTCATTATAAATGCCCCAGCTAAGTCGGCCTGCCACTGAGTAGTGCTCCCAGTCTTAATGACAAAGGCATTCTACTTCACCCAGTGTGGAGATTAGAAAGAAGAAGCCTATAATTGCCCCACATGTCTCTAAAAAGTACAGTTAAACCTGTCTATAGCGCCCCCTCTTGGGACTCACCAAAATAGAGTGCTATAGAGAGGGGGTGCTATAGACAGGTCACTTTTAATGTAAATCGCATCGTACTACGTATTTAAAATCGGGCGCTCTAGAGAGGGAGGCGCTATTTAGAGGGGGCGCTATAGACAGGTTTAACTGTATTTCAAACACACGCTAATAAGACCAAATCTAAATAAATAAATAGTGTGTGACATTTCGCTAACAGCCTTGTTACCATCTTCTGACAAAAGTACTGAATGAGAAATTATACCACAGCATGTTTTAAATAGTTACTGTTATCAAGTGTGTAAACAAGATAGCAGATAAAAAGAAGATAATTTTCTAAGGACCCTAAAATTAGTCTGAAGATAGTAATAATGCTGTTACCGAAATGTCACACTTTATTTATTTGGATTTGGTCTTATTACCTTGTGTTTATAATCTACTAGCCGAATGACCCGGGCAACGCCCGTGTTTTACCCGATTGAATGTTTTTATTCAAATACTATTTGTTACAATTATAAATTGGCGCCTTAAATAAATGCATATATTAGTTAATAACTATAGCCTATGTGCTTTATCTGTCTATGTACTGTTGGCTTCCGTAGGCGTCTCTTACTGGGAAAAAGAAAGAGAGGATTCCATTTAGTTATTAACTAATATATGCATTTATTTAAGGAGCGACCCGCTCCAACACAATAGTTACAAAAACGATAAAGCGAGTGGAGTGGCATGATGGGGGGGCAAAGGTGGCGTGACCGTAGCCAACCAATAGGAGGGCGCCATTCCAAAAAAAAAGCAAACGGTGACAGAGATGAAAACTGAAGAATTAAGAGATGAAGAACGCATGACGCTCGTAACTGTATATTGGATAATCCAAATAGTGTGCCTCATCATTTAACAAGCCTTTCAACTTTTGCACATACAAGTTGCCTGTTTAGCCACTTTCACTCTCTGCAGACTTGTGCAAGAACTGAGGTGGGAATAGAAGAGCTCTCAATGCAGGATCCAATCCTGAGTTGTGGTGGTTGCTGTACCACTCCTCCCCTTTTTACAACCCTCACCAACCTGTCTATAGCGCCTCCTCTAAATAGCGCCTTCCTCTCTATAGCGCCCGATTTTAAATACATAGTACGATGCGATTTACATTAAAAGTGACCTGTCTATAGCACCCTATTTTGGTGAGCCCCAAGAGGGGGCGCTATAGACAGGTTTAACTGTATAAACAGTGAAATGACCCCTTCCTGAAATATATATTATTTTTCAGTAGTATGTGTGCTAGTGTGGGAAATTTTAAAATACTTAAGAGACATGGTAAGGGATCCAAATTCCATTGGTCAAAAAGAATTAGTGCTATATAGCAGCTGTGTGTCAAATCAAGAAGCTATCAAAGCAAGTAAGCTGTCATACATTGAATAAATCACATAGAGCAGGGGTTGGCAACCTGCGGCTTGTGAGCCACATGTGGCTTTTTGGATGTGAGAGAAGCTGCGGCTCTTTATATAGTTCCATTCGCAAATATTATTTATGCGAGTACTATTTATTGTTGACAAAAAAAAAAAATCAGTGGCTCTTTAAAAATTTGAAATTTGGTAAATTGTAATTTTTGACTTTTCCAAAGACTCAAAAGGTTGCCAACCCCAGACCTAGAGCAGTAAATTAAAAAAATGGTGAGAAGAATTTCTTGAAAGGTTTTTTCATTTCGCCGAGATTTCGAGAATTTCTGCCCATCTACTGGAGTAAAAATGAGAACAGCATGCAATATTACAGCAGTATGGTAGATTAAACTGGCGAAACTGCTGGGGGGGTTTACCACTGATGAGCCAGGCCCTCCCATTATTTTCATCGTTGGAGTAAGGGCATTAAAAAAGTATTTTATTTTAAAGAGAAACATGTGCGTCAAAAAGGAGTTTAAAATTTCTTAGAAATTATTGTTTAAACTAAAGAACACTCAGGAAGGATGTGTGAGTATTGTGTTGTAAAGGCAGGGTTGACACTAGTTGTGCCACAATTTGAAAGAGGACCAGAGCAGGACAAGTTCACCATCTAAACTTCCTCCCTTCCTGACTCATTTCCTCCAGAATCATTTTATTATTTCTCCTCCTTCTTCAATGCCTTCCTCTACTTAGGGTGGGCCACATGTTCTCTTCATATCTCCCTCCTTCAATGCCTTCCTCTACTGAGGGTGGGCCACATGGTCTCTCCATATCTCCCTCCTTCAATGCCTTCCTCTACTGAGGGTGGGCCACATGGTCTCTCCATATCTCCCTCCTTCAATGCCTTCCTCTACTGAGGGTGGGCCACATGGTCTCTCCATACTTCCTCCGCCATCCTCTTCATCTCCTCGTAGGTGTGTCGTCCAGTTTATATTGTCTGTGTATCCCCGTCATCTCCTTCCCCTCGATCTCTTCCCCCGAAGCTTTCCCTCCAACACTGTCAGTTATAATTTTTAATGGACATTAAATGCTGCCTCACAATTGTATGCTCCTTTTGTTTCCTACAATTTTCCTGGAGATGATACTAATACATTTTTTCATTTCTAAAATATTGTTGAGTTAGGAAGACTGGAATAATTAAAATGAGGGTTTTATTGGGTGTGGGGTCCATTATAGGTCCTTGCATGTAGGTGGGTCAGGTATACAGAGAGAGAGAGACGGTTAAACATACTTTAATGTTCATATAAAATTATATATAGTTAAATGCAGAAAAAAAAGGTCTTTTCAGCCGGTGATGTCTTCCTCCATTGGGAGTTGTTTTTCCTGGTCGACGAGCTCGGCCCAGTTGGTAGAAGGTTTGCCTGTTCCAGGCCCAGGTTGCTCTGTTTCCCCAACAAATGCCGCAGTGGCCTGAGGGGCGCTGATAACATCAGCAAGTCCAAATGGCAATTAGCTTACAGCCAAGGCCATTGTAGAGTTGAGGGGTAGGGAATTCCCCATAAAAAATTCTAATATTATTCTTCTCTTCGGAGGCGGTTAAAATTCCTTGCCAGCAAAGTTTGGGGCAGGAGCGCGCGCCCGTGCATCCTCGCAGCTCAAGGTACCGCTCAAGAGAGAGAGAGAGAGAGAGAGGGACATCCAGCTTGACTTGGGGGTTTGTTTTCAGGACTTGATTCTCTGGCAGACATCATAAAACTTGTCTCTTCATCTTTTCTTTTTAAAAAATATATACAGTAGAACCTCTATGAGAGGACACCTCTCTACAAATGAGAGTTTTTTAATCAACAAATTTACCCTTTTTACTATTTTGCATTTCTCTAGTAAGAGGACACCTCTCTCTAAAGGACACTTTTGCTCTGTAACTAGGTGTCCTTTACAGAGAGGTTCTACTGTACTGTAAATGTTCATAAAGCATGTATTGATCCAATGACCTGTCTGACTTGGAAGGTCCTTCCTGTAGCTAGGCTACCACTTCTTTGGGTGTCCTCTACAGAGAGGTTCTCTTGTATTAAAAAAGCTAAAGAAAGGTGACCAAGCAGAGATGTGGTCAAAGTATTTCTGTGTGGTATAGAACATCATAGATGGAATAAATAATAATTTTAAAAAATTGGTAGACAAATTAATTGATCCTTGTTATACAACAATTAGGTTTTAGAAAAAGTTTTTTTTTTTGGTGTGAGAAAATATTTTTTGCAAGTTGATTTAGGGGATCTGTAAAAGCTTACCTTTTTCTACTAATCACATCATGATGGAACTGTAAATACAGTCAACTTTATTAATTAATTGGGGACATTGTTTCTGGACCCAATGGCATAAGGAAAAATTTCAATGGGAAGCAGTGGCGAAGATTGTGCTCTAAAGAAGGTTGCACAAAGGAATCCCAAAGGCGGGGATATTGTTCTAGGCATTTAGCCTTATAAGGCAAGAGTCTAAGGCCCCAGTCTCACAGTTACCCTGGGAGGAGGAAAGGAACAATTGAGTTGGTGTTGAATTATAGTCGGTTTTAAGATCTTTTCATCACAACATTCACTGGTGGTGGTGGTGGTCTAGGACATCCACATTTTTAAACTCAATAAATTAATAGTTTTAGAAAAAATATACTCCTCCAATATATTTTAATTAATATAGTAGAACCTCCCTGTAAAGGACACCTAGTTGCAGAGCAAAACTATCCTTTATAGAGAGGTGTCTTCTAGCGCGAGTGTCCTCACATGGAGGTTCTACTTGTATTGTGAAACACGCACAACACACATGAAAAATTACAAATGCTATTTTTATATTGGTGAATAAGTATAATGGAAAGAAAGTGAATAAATTTGGGAAATAAAGCTACAAGACAAGAACCCTATTCAGTGTACATTCTAGCTGATCAATCTTCACAAGACATGCAACAAGTCTTTGCTCTTCTGTATGTTATTTCAAATAGTAGAATGTTGATCTCTAAGACACCTCATGTTTAAGCTGGCCACACTTAGGTTATTAAACCAATGACACCTAAATCATCCAGGAGAAAATGAAAATTAGGCGCAATTTATGGGTGATGGCGTCGCTGACTTTTGCAGCGCTCCGCATTGTAACATTTTAAGCACAGTGCACATACACTAACTCTGCCCTTTGTACCCCGTGTGCTAAAGTGTTGCATTTTTAGTAATAAATTCGTAGTTGAACAAGAATTACTTAATGTTGTTGTCAAAATATTATTTAAAAAAAAAAAGGGGGGGGGGCAAACTATATATACATACAGTAGAACCTTCCTGTAAAGGACACCTAATTGCATAGCCAAAGTGTCCTCTTACCGGAGAGTTACTAAATAGTAAAAATGGTAATTTTGCAGATGAAAAGTGTCCTTTAGTGAGAGTATCCTTTCAAGGAGGTTCTACTGTAAACATATTATAATGGCAAAATATATGTATTGCTGGTTTTCTTGACATAATAAGTGTCGAAACTCTGCAATGTGTCAAGTAGAACATTAGCTGTGTTATAAATAGTTTAGATAATTAAAAAGGCATATATTGTATTGAATAAATATTTGCCAATATTTCAGTTGGTTGAACGCCAACCTTTGTCAAGACATTACTATTTTCAGAACGATTATAGATAGGGTGCAATGGTGGTAATGCAATTCATAATTTATTATACCTTAATGATCAGAAGTCATCATTTTTTTACCATGTCTTCTATATTTTTGCCCTTTATCAGGATGTTGTTAGAAAAATTGAATATAATGAATGCCATGGTGACTTATAGCTACCTAGGTTGTTTTGAAGTACAACTTCCCATGGGACCTATAAACTGGTTTGGAGGTTGGGTTAGTTCATTGGTTTTTCTTTTTCTATTAATATCCCTAGTACATGTGGTACAGGCCACAATAACTATGGTGGGTAGAAGTTGGTGACTGCTTTTACTGTAAGTGCACCACATGTCTACACATGTGAAAAGCAGTTCAACTTTTGAACTTACAAATGTGCCAGAGCTCTATATGGTCATTTGCACTCATTGTTGGGGTTGGTCTTTTGCAATTAATTTTAATTTTTGCAATTAGTTTTTTTAATTAAAAAAAAAAAAGTGCCCAATACAGGATTTGATCTCGGGTTGTAGCGGTCGAAAACCAAAGGTTTAGGCCACTTGTCCACCGGACCCATCTTTAGTGCTGATTTACAACTTTGGTATTGAGACAATGAGTGTGGGAGACCAGAATTAGTATCTTGTGTGCATCACAGAGACAACACCAAGTAAGATCCAGATAAGAGCATATCTCAAGTCATTAAAAATAGTAAATCTATCTACCTGTATTGTTCAAACTGCAGCCAAGGGCGGGCTATTCCAGAACATAGCTTAGTTTTCATTAGATGGATTTGGTAGAAGCTGTGCTTATTAATAAACAGCTAGAAGAGCCTGATCTCAGGGACATGGTTGTAGGCATTTTACAGGGATATATAACTGCATGCACAAAACTGTAGTATTTGGATCTTTTGAAGAAAGAGATGTTACTTGATGTAAGGTTTGTAATAATGGGGGCAAAGAGAGAGAAGCTTCCAGAGTTACAATACAGGGTGGGTGTGTCTAGGGGACTCTGCAGTGTAGCCTTCTCTCTGCTCCCCAGGCTGAAAGGATGAATCGTAGGGGCCCAGAATCCAGAGTCAAGAAGGATGGAGGAGGTGGGAGCAAGTCAGGCTCTGCATCTCCCAAGACTAAAGGCAGGAAGAAGAGCTCTGTTGCAGACATCTCCCCAGAGACCAAGAAGATTGAATGCCCCGCTGCTCCGGCTTCACCGAACAAAACAGAAGAATCTACCAAGGCCACTGAGGTGGCTATTGACCTCAAGTCCAACAAGAACGTTCCGGCTTTGGAGTCTTTCCCAGCCTACAGTGTTATCACCACCAACTGCAGCAACACCCCAGTCAAACCAGCAGAATCTGAAAGGAATGACCTTCATTCCCCCTCTTTACCTGTATATAACCCCAACATTTTTTCATCCACCATGGAAGCAGATCTAAAAATCACCTCTCCAGAGAACTTGAAGCGGGTGGCCAAGAAGCTCCCCAAGAAGAGGAAGTTTGACCCTGCGGAGGTGGAGAAGTTCCAGGATGTTGAGGAGTCTGTCCACAACTCGAGCAGTGCTGACAAACTCCATAGTCTCAGCCAGGTGACGGAAGTCAGTGTCAATCAGATGGACCTGCGGGACTGGAAGGGCCAGAGGGTGTTGGCCAAGTACAACAACTTCTACCTGCCTGGGGTCATCAAGGAGTTCAGAGAGGGTACCAATATCGGGGTGACTTTTGACAAGGAGCCTTCTGTTATCACCTTTATCCATGATATCCTGGATAAAGGGAGGTACAACATAGTGAGTGACCACAGTCCCTCCCCTGCCCAGGTCTTGGTGGGGACCTCGGTGTGTGTGAGGATTAACCCGGAGGAGAATGTATTCCTGGAGGGGGTGGTGATGGCCCTGAGTGCCAAGCCCATCCAGTACAACATCAAACTTAAGTCCAGTGGTTCGGATCCAGACACCATCTGGGTGTCCAGGGCTAATATTCGGCTCCTCCTACCCCCGTGGTGGGAGGAGCTGGAGATGAGTGTTAAAGATGCTGGGGACCCACCTCCACCTAGTGAGCCTCCACCTCCTCCTCCCAACATCCCGCCCCTCTCCCCATTGGTGGACAAGTCAAATGCCTCTGCCCAGACCACCCAGGTCTGGCCCGCACAGCCCCACCCTCAGTACAAAGAATTCCAGAGACTTGATGCCATCTACCAGTCTGCGATAGTGCCTCAATCTCAAGCATTCCACCAATATCCCCTGCACACCTCCCCCACAGAGGCCACCAGGATTTCCACCATGGTGGACATGGTACCTTCCAATGCCCCCCTGGATCTCTACAATGCCAAGCTGAATGGGGGCAAGCTTTCTGAGCTGTCACTCACCCCAAGGAGGAAGGAGGACAAGAGAAGCCCATACTATGATGATGAATCCTCAGACGATGATCTCAAGAAGGAACTGAAGTTTGACAGCAATACTCAGGCAGTTGTAGCATTTAATTTCCAAAGATCTTCACTCTCTTCTCAAGACAGCCTGACCCCCTGCTGCCTGGGGAGGAAGTCTGACACAGCCTCCAGCACCCCCAGCATCCTCTCCTGTGAGCAGACCCCGTCCCTCCAGTCTCCGGCCCTTGGGGCTCAGAAATACAAAAAGGGGGACATTGTTTCTGGACCCAATGGCATAAGGAAAAAATTCAATGGGAAGCAGTGGCGAAGATTGTGCTCTAAAGAAGGTTGCACAAAGGAATCCCAAAGGCGGGGATATTGTTCTAGGCATTTAGCCTTAAAAGGCAAGAGTCTAAGGCCCCAGTCTCACAGCTACCCTGGGAGGAGGAAAGGAACAATCAAAGATTCCCTCAATGGAAAGGAAATAGAGTGGGAGGACTCCTCAAGGGAGAGTGAAACCAGCCCAGCCACTCTGGAGAGAGATAGGAGATACAGCCACTTTGACATGGAGGAGACTGAGGCTGCCAACTGCCTGGTTTCTCTGGGGAACTCCCCGTCCACCACCCCAGCCTTTTCCCCCAACCACACTCCCATCCCAGTCTCTCCCCACCTCAAATCACAGACTCTGAGCCCACTGACAGCGGCCCACTTCACACCCATTGGGCAGATCCAGGTACTGCATCCCACAGTGGTGCAGTCCACTGGTGGCCTCTCCTGGAGCGAGGCAGCCTCCATGCAGGAACAGGCCCTCAAATCCCCCCACAACCTCCACGGTATCTACAGCACTCTGTCCAATGCCTACCACCCTGGTGTCATCCGCACAGAGGTCATCCAGCCCCGCAACTCCAGCTCAGACATCCAGCAGGAGAACAGGGCCACGGTGCTGCAGGTCATCAGGAGCCAGCCATCAGAGGCTGCCACTTCAGTGATCCACTCCAGTGTGGCCGTGCCCCAGCCCATCCACCCCCAGCACTTTGACAAACTCCAGAGCGAGCAGTCCCTCCGCCTCATGTCCCCTACCTCCCACCTCACCAAGCACAAGATGCTCCTCTACCCAGGGGACCCTGGGGACATGTGCAATGGCCGACTCAGAGACTCCCCTCATGACCTATCTGCCAAGCACCACAGCTCCCTGGCTACAGCTCTACCCACCCCCGACCCAAAGGAAGACAAGACTGCTTCAGGTAGGTTTCTCCTTGCTTACTAACATCTCTATCAAATAAATACTACATACCTATACATTTAAGTAATTAAATATCAGAACTTTTTTTTAACAGGGGTATACCTAGAAATTTTTATATAGTATGAATGCTATTGACAATTTTTGCTTTAATGGGTTATATGAATCCTTATTTTATGGGAGTGTATAACACCCTCACTGAGACACCCCCTAATCCAAAGGTAAGAAGAGACAGAATCCAAGTAAGGTTTAGATGGAAATTTTTCCGGAGAGGATATTGGTCTATAAAAAGAAAGTACACCTCTCCTGTCAAATGCTTAAACCAAGGGCCATCTATTGACCTCTGACCGTCGGGTTGGTGACAAAGCCCCTACAGCTTTGGTAAATTAAGAGCGCCCACCGGGAGACCATTGTTTTGGGCTAATGACCCTTGTCAGTCCAGCGCGGGCTTTGATTTCAGGAATCCCCTGTTGATCTCATGAATTCAAGGCCAGCCCTGGACTGATGAGGGCCATTAGACTGATACCCCGGGCACTCTGAATTTGCCAATGCTGTAGTGGCTTTGTCCTGAGTCTTCTAGTCACAGAGACTGTCAATGGATGGCACTCAGTTTAAGCATTTATTTTCATAAGAGAATCTTTTTTTTTTTTTAATAAAAAATAAGACCTAATCCAAATAAATTAATAGCGTATGACGTTTTGGTAACAGCGTTGTTACCGAAACATCCATACACTATTAATTTATTTGGATTAGGTCTTGTATCTATAGTCCAAATTGTGCTTTATCATTTTTAAAATAAATAATATGTGAACTACATATAGCTGCATCATCAGATTAGAATATTTACTCAACTGAAGCCAACAGATTAGAGTTGACTATGGGAGACAAATAAGTTAACACAAAGCAATAACACGCCGTCTATACATATAAAATAAAAGGATTTAAAAGCGCGAATGTTTCTTTTATACATAAAACAAACTTCTACTGTCCTTACTGCGATGAAAAAATATATTGGGAGGGCTTGGCTCATCAGTGGTGAACCCTCCCAGCGGTTTCGCCAATTTAATCCACCAGACCGCTTCTCAGAGCTCTAATACTGTATTGGATCATTCTGCTTTTATATGCTACACTGAAGGATGTAATCTTAGAAATGGTTTTCAAGTAAACTATGGACATAAGCTTATAGGACAGTAGCATTACATTTAAATATTTGCTTCGAGCAATGCTCTTCAGCAAACTATAAAGACAAGGCCAGTTAGGCATAAATTAACACAAAGCAATAACGCGCCGTCTATACATATAAAATAAAAGGATTTAAAAGCGCGAATGTTTCTTTTATACATAAAACAAACTTCTACTGTCCTTACTGCAATGAAAAAATATATTGGGAGGGCTTGGCTCATCAGTGGTGAACCCTCCCAGCGGTTTCCCCAATTTAATCCACCAGACCGCTTCTCAGAGCTCTAATACTGTATTGGATCATTCTGCTTTTATATGCTACACTGAAGGATGGAATCTTAGAAATGGTTTTCAAGTAAACTATGGACATAAGCTTATAGGACAGTAGGACAGATTTAAATCCTTTTATTTTATATGTAAAGACAAATAAGTACGGGGGTTGGTTGGTGAAGAGTGTTCCATTTTTGACACCATGGCCAGGAATCACATTGAGCACCAAATGGGGGCTCTTGTGCAAAAGTTAAAACAAAAGTTTATCTAAAACAGAAAAACACCTCCCATTTGATAAGCAAACCACCTCCCTGAAGATTGGTCCAATTATGTCCAGGAGCAGCCTCACAAGTGGTGAGGTGAAGAACACAATCATTACTTCTTGCTTAGCTCCTCCACTCAATCAGCTTGTAGATCCATCATTACTTATGATGATGGACTTATACCTGAAGGTTACAATTTACTGATTCTGTTCCTTGAAAAGAATGGTCATCTCACAGTGATAAAAATACAAATGGAAAGGAATTTTGTCTTCTTTTTACTTATAGTTATCAATAAATGAGGGGAAAAATGAAGATAGTACAGTAGAACCTCCCTGTAAAGGACACCTAATTGCAGAGCCAAAGTGTCCTTTAGGGAGAGGTGTCCTCCTACTGGAGAGTTGCTAAATTGTACAAATTGTAATTTTGCAAATGAAAACTGTCTTTTGTAGAGAGATGTCCTCTAGCTTGAGTGTCCTCTCATGGAGGTTCTACTGTATATTATGTGCTCCTATAGAATGGTTAAAATACTCAAACACCTGAGATCCTCTTTACCAGTTTCATTATTGTAATTCCTATTCAAACAACATATAGGTGTCTTCTTCTTCTTTCTTATCTCCACTCAATCACACTAAGGTATCAAGCTTGTAAAGCTTGAGACTTTTGATGGTGTCTGCCGGGGAAGAGTAGAGCTCATCAATGGATGAGTCAATACAGTCAATAATATGTCTTGGGGTTGCATGCTGAGAATTGCACTTAGTACATAGTGGGAAGACCCTGCGACCATTCTGGAAAGTCATTGTCCGTAGATGACTTAAGTCTGGAAATTAAACACTGTTGTTACATACAGGTGTGACAAGCTATACTTATGTCAAGTAATTTAAAATTGATATCACAGAGCTATCTCTCAGAGTGGAGGATGAAATATATTGAGTAGGCTGACTCACCAGGGATGATTCATCCCAACGGTTGGTTTGACCACTTTAATCCAATTCAAGTCAGCCTCCTAAGAAGAGAGGTAAAATTAATACTTTATATAGTTTCTCTCTCTCTAACAACACCTGTTCCTGGGATCCATCAAGTTTTGTAAGAAGTCTCTGTTCCAGCCATTCCTGGAGTAGTGTGCTCTTTCTCAACATTCCCAACTTCCAAATTGAAAATTATTTGTAGGAAAAAAGTCAATAATGTCACTATGCCTCTCCTTTATTGATAAGGTGCAATTTGGATTATAGATTAGAAACACAAGGTAATAATTATATCTAAAAAAGAGTGTTTTTTCCACTTCTAAGAATAAACAAAAGGTAATAAGACCGATTCCAAATAGTGTGTGACGTTTCGGTAACAGCATTGTTACTGAAGCCTCACACACTATTTATTTATTTGGATTTAGTCATATTACTTTGTGTTTTTCTATCCTTAATTGGTTTATATATTTTTAAGGTGTCTGTATTATTCACCTGCTGATCAGCTACTCTCCACTCTGAACTACCTCTTGTAAAGTACAACACCAAGTTGCAGAGTCAAAGTGTTGTCTTTTAGGAGGATGTGTCTTCTTACAGAAGAGTTGCTCATTTTTTATACCTTAAAACAAAAAAATTCTGTATGAGCATTAAACATATTATATCCTCCATGTTTAACACTTAGTAAAATCTTCTTTCTTCTCTCCACTCAATCATATTAGGGTATCAATGGATGAGCCAATACAGTCAATGATGTGGTTTGGGGTTGCAGGTTGAGAATTGTACTTAGTACATAGTGGGAAAACCTTGCAACCATTACTTAGTAAAATGGTTTAGTAAACTAGTAAATATCATTAAACATATTGAAAATGAATATTACCTTTTATAATTAATATAATCATTGTTCAACTCCGATTTTCTGAAAATGGAAATATTTTGCTGTTCACAAGTCTTGTTTGACTTCTATAAATGAAGATAGGCTTTAGCATCACATGGTTACAGCGTAAATCTCTTTCTAAATTTTGGTATCGACAAAAGAACAATAGTAATCAGCAATTGATAAAGCACAATTTGGATTATAGATACAAGAAAATAAGACGTAATCCAAATAAATTAATAGTGTGTGTTTTGGTAACAGCGTAGATTCTTTTGTCTGATGATGGCAACACCGCTGTTACTAAAATGTCAAACACTATTAATTTATTTGGATTAGGTCTTATTTTCTTGTATCTATAATCAGCAATTGTTTTACATGTGCATTGCAGAACCACATTAAGTCATTCAATTAGCATTTTGCCCCTGAAATATAAGCATTTTTGTACTGCCTTGGTATTTTTGTGTTTGGCATATTTAAACTCGATACTCTCTTTTTAAATTTTGGAAATGTGCACCTTACTAGAAGACATTTCATTCACTATCAGACAAACACTATCCCCATTTTTCAACCTTTGAATAACCTTAAATCAATCATGAAGATCAATTTTTAAGTTTTATAAACACAGACATTTATATAAATTTATCTATCAAGTTATTAGGAATAAAATATATGCACACATTTTAATAGAGGTTTTTAAAAATTATGAACAGACTTTAATTTTGACTTATGGTAATTTTTTATTTGTCCGCTAGCTGGAATGTCCATATATAGAAAATTGATAAATAGGCCATTGGAAAAAGGTCTGTTGTTTGGAGGTGTCCGCTAGAGCGAGAATACAATTTCAATGGGAGAGCAATTTTAGTAACTGTCTGTTGTTTAGAGCGCGTGTCCGTTAATGGAAGTTGTTCTACTGTCCATGCATTTCCTTCCTGACACTAGTCCCACATGCCAAGGTACAAATTCTACATTTTATTGGTCTCTCTGGCCAAATATGGCACAGATTTTCTGGCCCAATGTTTTAAAGGTAAAATAAATACACTCATGGAGACTAAATTTAAGGAAGTGGAAAGTCTTTGATGTCCGCTGGTCATCTATTATTTTGAAGTAAACAGACAATTTTGTTCATACTTGGTTATCTCGTGTGTCTTCAATAAAGGTCAATGTGTATCTTTCAGAGTTATTGTATGAATCCCGATATACATGCTAAAAGGTACAGCTTCTGTAAGTTTTGTCCATGAGTGTATCTTTCAGAGTTATTGTCTGAATCCCGATATACATGCTAAAAGGTACAACTTCCTTAAGTTTTGTCCATGAGTGTATCTTTCACAGTTATTGTCTGAATCCTGATATACATGCTAAAAGGTTCCGTAAGTTTTGTTTACAAGTGTTTATTAATCAATCTGGAGCCAAGTATAGTTGCTAAACTACAATTCACTACTATCTAGGTACATCTACACACATAGTGTGGAGTATGAAGGGTTGTCATGGTCTGTATTCTGAGAATGCATCTCCTATCTACACCTGTAGAGCAGCTTGACTTTACATAAAGAAGGTGACATTGATAGATTACTTGCATGGAGAGACCGGCTCTTCTCCCAAATTTCTTTAATCTCTCAACTCTTCACTCACTGGCAACCCACATTGTGGAATTTGCGCCTTCCCATTTCTTGAGTTAACGCACCAATAATATGATACAAGAAAATAAGACCTAGTCCAAATAATTTAATAGTGTGTGATGTTTCGGCAAAAGCATTGTTACCATCATTAGACAAAAGAATAAAAATTCTTGTATCTATAATCCAAATTGTGCTTTATCACAGCAATAATATGCTAATGACAGTGGCTGGAATCAACAGTCCTGTGTCTAGACAATGATGTAAAAATAAACAAGAAAGATGATATAAATCAATTTCCTTTGTAATTCAACAACTGGGGTCTCTTATTTCACAATATCAGAATATGATAGGTTGCCATTGTGTTTTAAAGAGGAGACTGAAATCTGATAGCTGGGCCAGTAACTGGCAGCTCTCAGCTAATTGTTAGTGATGATTTGAAATATGTCTGTGGACATACAATCTTTCTAATGCTGTTGTTCCACATTTGGTCACTTCTCCTAATTGGATTTTCAGGAAAAAATGACTTTTAGAGCAATCTGTCATTGCTTATAGTCCACTAGATTGTTGTCCATTAATTTAGAGAAATATTCAAATATCCTCATTTTTGTTGGTGGTGAATCATCCACATTCTGTTGTTCTCATACTCCAGCTAGATCTTCTTTAACCTCATAGTAGAAACACAAGGTAATAAGACCAAATAAATAAATAGTGTGTGACATTTTGGTAACAGCATTGTTACCATTCCTACGGCCATACCACATTAATAACACCTGTGCTCATCCGATCATCCAAGTTAAGCAATGTCTGGCCCGGTCAGTATTTGGGAGGGTGACCACCACCTGGAAACACCAGGGTGCTGTGGTATAATTTCTCATTCAGTACTTTTGTCTGAGGATGATAACAATGCTATTACCAAAACGTCACTCACTATTTATTTATTTGGTCTTAAACTCAAGATAATAAGACCAAATCCAAATAAATAAATACTGCGTGACATTTTGGTAACAGCATTGTTACCATCTTCAGACAAAAGTACTGAATGAGAAATTATACCACAGCATGTTTTAAATAGCTACTGTTATTTATTTATTCGGATTTGGTCTTATCACCTTGTTTCTATAATCCAAATTGTACTTTATTACACCTCATAGTAGTCTTGTGGCTGACAACATTCACTAACTGGTTGACTGCACCATTAATGTGGGTTTATAGCAACTACACTCTAGCTTCATTTGCACAAGTTTCTCAACCTGAAACTCCAAAACACATTATTGACTGTATTGACTCATCCATTCATGAGCTCTACTCTTCCCCGGCAGACACCATCAACAAGCTTTACAAGCTTGACACCCTGATATGATTGAGTGGAGATAAGAAAGAAGAAGATTTGCACAAGTTGGTTCTCTCTTGTCTCATACTCTCTTAGGATTAGATGGTTTGCCATGTGTGATTTCACTATTCTGTGTTCTCTTTATATGTTTCATCTGTTTCTCACACACATTGGGTCAAAATATCTTTTTACTAATTTATCAAGTCCTATGAATGATTAGAAATTTGAAGTTATTTTTGGATTGAGAGAAAAAATTATGTTGACTAAAGTAAAAAAATGTTTAAAGCATTTTGTAAAAGTATTTGCAAAGTGCATAAATGCAAAGTTGATCTAAGTTCCAAGAGTTTGGTTTTATCATTCACTAAAGTAATGGATCACCACCACCACCACCTTTGTATAATAAAAATGGACTGAAGGTAACCCAACTTGGATTGACAGACCAGGGTGTTATCTGTTTGTTTTCTGGTATATATACAGTAGAATGAGAGGACATTCACGCTAGAGGACACCTCTCTACAAAGGACAGTTTTCATTTGCAAAATTACCATTTTTTACTATTTAGCAACTCTCTGGTAAGAGAACACCTCTCTCTAAAAGACACTTTAGCTCTGCCTGTCCTTTACAGGGAGGTTCTACTGTATATCCTAAATTCAAAATAGCTAAAATATAGATGAAATTGATAGGTAAAAAAATACATGAAATAAACTCCATATTAGAATTATTTTTTATCAGCTTTATTATATATCCTTGACATGATTTTTTGTAATATGGAAAATTAAAAGTGTTAAAAAATAGCTAAATCCAAGAGAGAGCTAAAATTTACACATCTGTACAGCATTGTAACTTATATCAATATAGGTGAGTGATGTAGGGGGTTCAGTTAGAGATAAAATTGCGAGGCCAGATCCAAATAAGATATTTATTTGTGATATGTCAGTAACAACGCTGTTACCAAAACATTTTGGGGTAAAGATAGAATTACTATAAGACTAAATCTCTATGTGAGCTACACAGTATAACTTTTCTAACTTACAGCCAACTCTATAATCAGATACACACCATAATAAACCTTTTTTCTTAAATCCTGACCACTTCCCTTTCTAATCGCCATCTTTAGTTCCAGTTAAATTAAGATGTTAATTTGCAAAGAAATTGATTTTAATAAATTCTAGTGTATAGAATTAATTGTCAATTGAACTTTTTATAGAGGTTATACACTGTAACACAGCATGGTTACCATCATCAAGTACTCGGTGTCTCTTAACGAAGTACTTTGGTGTCTGGTGACCACGCTGTTATCAACATGTTAGATAGTAGATTACCTTTTTCCAATGTATATGTCTTGTTACCCTGTGAATGTCACCTACCCACTATACACTCATGGACAAAGCTTATGGAAGTTTCATATTTTGTTCTCGTTGGTCATCTATTTTTGTTTGAAGGAGACAGAGACAATTTTGTTGACACTTGGTTATCCCAGGTGTCTTCAATAAAGGTCACTGTGAGATTTTTTCAGAGTTATTAGCTGAATCCCGATATATATGATTTTTTTTTTTTTTGCTTATCCATAGTACATGTGGTACAGGCCATGATAATCATGGTGGGTAGAAGTATGTGACTGCTTTTACTGTAAGTGCACTTACAAATATGCCAGAGCACCATTTGGTTACTTGCACTCACTGGTGGGATTAGACTTTTGCAAGAATCGGGGGCCATTGGAGCACTTTTTTTTTTTAATCAGAAAAAAGTGCCCAATGTGGGAATCGAACCCAGGTCGTAGCGGTCAAAAACCAATAGTTTAGACCATCCTTCCACCGATCCCCTGATATACAGGATAAAAGGTACAAGTTCCTTAAGTTTTGTCCATCCTATATATAGAGAGAGAGAATGACTCAAGTACAAATTCCATATCACAGTACAGAGAGATATAACCCACTCTTTGTAGATTACACACACAACATCTATAGAAGATAACACATAAAAGGCTATACTCACTATACTTGAGGTAAAAATGTGTATAGTGTTTGAATAAACAAGTAAAATTATTAATCAAGTAAAATAAGTGAATTGTTAAAAATATATAAATTTTCTTTCTTCAACTGCCATATTTAATGTTTTAGGTGGGTATTTACCAATGATCTATTAGCTAACTAATAGAGGATTAGTTAGAAGATGGAGAATATTTGTCCATAGTGTGTGTCAAACTCAACTTGATGGATGCTAACAACAACTAATGATCAAATTAAAAAGATGAGAGAATTGTGGGGGTTACTTCTTACAGAAGTCAAGCAAGGCCCTGAACTAAGCTAGTGTCCCTTTAGTATCTCTCTAGGAATGATGATAAATACCTATATACATTTTTCTCCCCATAGCTCTAGACCTATTAAAATTGCAACAATCTCGTTGGCTGCAATGATAGACCAATCAAAGGTTGGGTAGGATGTCTCTTTTATCTTAAATGCACTATGGGGCCTATTTCACCCAGAACCATGGGAATCTATGTGTTCAAATTTGTCCTGCACACTCACTCAGTCTTGGGTATTGTTGGACCTCCTTTCTTCCCGAAATAGATCACTGCAGTATATTCCAAGGCCGTTCCCCTCACCACCTGCGTGGCCAGTCAGTGTACTCGCCCTCTACTATGCCTCTGGATACTTCACGTTATATCAACTAAAGCCCATCATGTAGGCACATGTTTAAAATGACATTTGACCCTTGCACTGCTGTTGTTCTCACGTATAAGTATAAATATAAAAGGAGAGTGATGAATAACATCTCTCTTTGATAAAGATGATCCTAAACACATGGCGCAAACAGCCATTCTACTTTTAGTTTGAGAAATAGCTTAACTAGTCCTATTTTTGTGCTTTGATTTAATGGTATTCACTTTTTGGTTCTAAGGTCATTGGTTGATAGAGGGTGGCTCTGAATAGGCGAGAGTCAAAGTCGGCTATTTCACTGCGATGTGACATCTCTATGAATGATGGGTTGTTCAAATAGATCTGCCCTTTTTACAAAAACGATTTAAAAAATTACAGCATGTTGAATAAACCGTTTGGTGAAAGAATGGTGCTTGTAGAAAGCTGCGAAAAAGGTCGATTTTAAAGTATATCTTTAGTATTTTTCAAGTAACTTTAGTTGTTGAAACAAAGGTCTCTCTGTACGCGCGTAGTTAAGAAAAACGCGAATTAGATTAAAATGTATTTACTATAGCTCCTGATACTAACCATATTTTCCTTAACGCAACAAGATCGATGTTTAGAGAAATACAAACTTCTTCAGAAATGCGATCAAATTGAAAAAGTCCCCTTCCAAATTGTTAAATCTATAAAGAGCACAAGTATAATTTACTATATCAAAACTTCTCTCACGCTAGGAAATACTTTTTTTTTCTGTTTAGAACGGCCTTAGATTTTGGTTTCAAAGAAACTTTATTTCTGTGCAACACTCAGATTATTGTTTTCTCCCCGTTCCTAGGTGTGGCCTTTTATTTCACGGAAGCTTCACTGATCCTATAAACGGCGTTTTAAACTCGGCGATTTTACAACTCCCTGTATACTGTCTACTCCGTTCAAACCCGCTCACTACCCAACCTGTCTACCGCCGGTATTGTAGAATTTGGATAGGAGGAGCTGTCTAGAGGTGTGTAACTTCTCCAGAGGAGATGGTAGACAGACAGGTTGTTGATGTCCTACAGCGTAGATATGGGTGGCGGATCATTCAGAAAGTTGTGTCATCCAGATAGTGGTGACTTGATTAGATCGACATGTACTTTTTCCCTTCTCTCTCTTTTGCCCTGATAAGGCAAGGCCGGCCGGCCGTCGAGGGAACTTCTCCCGTTACTAGCACTGCGTAGCTTTCTAAGGAAGTGAGATTGGACCTCCATCCACGTCTCTAGAACTACTTGGAATTATAGCGGTGTGTTTTTTTCCATGGGTTTCTGCGGTGTTTTACTATGCGCTAGTTTTCTTAATAATTTGAAGTTTCTTTGTGCGCGATATAGAAAGTATTAATGGTTACGTCTTTCGTTATTTGACCATATTCTCACTTTTTAACTTAATTTTATGACTATCGAACGTGTGACGTAGTTTGATAGGTATTGCTTTCTTTTGTTTCTTCTCGTGAGAGCCATACAAGTTGCCATTTATAAAAGAATAGTATTCTGCAAGGATTTTTAAAAAAGGTGGAACACGTTAGCAGAATGCAAGAATTTGGATCACTTCTGTCAATCTCAGACTTTAGTGTGTGAGGATAAATACATTTTGGGATATTTCTGTTATCGATAGAGGCGATGTTAGGTCGAACGTTACCTCTCCAGGGGATATACACAGTAGGCAGAGAGTATTGTAGAGACGTCTCTCTACACACCTGGGTAGGTGAGCATCGCGATCCATCTTGGTCACTTTCTGCATATCTCTTCGGCATGAAGGACAATATATAGCCATGGTTTTATCATTAGTTAATCCACGAAACACGTAATTTTTAACCTATCGAGTCTAGGATGCGATTAAGCCCAAACAGGCATACCTGCTAAAATGACACGCACATGCAAAAAAGAAAGAAAGCGCGCGTGCAAAAAAAGTTTTAATATCCCCCCTCCCCATCTCCCCTCATCCAAGAAGAATTCAGCCAACCTCCTCACCCTTTTATTCTCTCTCTCTCTCCTTCTTTTTCCCCCCCTGCTATGAATGGTCTTGCCCACCCACCGCCGATACATTGCCTGCCGCCGCACCTGTGCTACTGCCTGGATGTCGCCAGCCCCTGTCTGTCTGCAGCAGCGAGGCTAGCCGTCAGAGGTTCAAAGTGACACATATCTGGCCGGATTCTTGTAATCCTATTTGCCAAAATCTCAACCGCTCGTTAATTCTCGCTTTTATATATATCGATATAGTCGATTATTGTGTGTGTTATAATAAGTGGAGAACATTCTAGCCGCCGACAGACCTAACACATTGGTAAGATTAGCTTAAAGAAACGGACTCTCTACTATCCGCCCGAGAAGGAATATTTCGCAATGCTTGCAGTTCTCTAGCATTATTAAAGCTATTGTGTTTTTGATGACTCAAAAATGATATTTTAACAACACCCAGAAAAACTCACCACTTAGGCGGTTCCTACGATGGACTAGTTGAACGTAATATTCAGTAGATCCACCCCCCTTATATGTAATCATACCGTGCAGCGAATGGCATTGCGAGTAAAATTGTATCAAAGATTTTACGCACATATATAATTATAACATATGACATTTATATTTGAAAATATTCTAGTTCTCCTTGCTTAACGCGTGATTTATATGTAAGACATTTTCTTTTTCAAATATAAAACGAACTTCCTACACTGTGTTACATCAGTGGTGAACTCCCAGCCAAACATGATAATTTTTAAGAGCTCTAATATCATAGTGGGCGCTTATATAACCGACACTGTAGAGGGAATTCTGGTTATGATAGGTAAGGCAAACTATAAGTCCATGAATTATTTCTAACTGAGCATATATGAATTTTCATTGCTCGATACAAATATCTACATATAATTCTACCTTTCCTAAAACCTATGTCCATAGTTTGCTTAAATGCGATAACTAAGATTCCATTGTCAGTTATTTAAACATAATGGCCCAATACAATATTGCACAGCCCTGAAAAAAGCGATATCTATCTAAAATGGCGAAATCGCTAGGAGGGTTCATTACTGCTCTGAAACCCGCCCTCCCAATATGTTTTCATCACAGTGTACGGACGGCAGGAAGTTTGATATATTTAGAAAAGGAAACATTCGTTTCTTTATAGTTTCATTTCTCAAATATAGATGGCGAGTTATTGTATATATGAACAACTACAATGAAGAAAAATTCTCGGTTGTTTTTTTCCAACTCTTCGTTATAGAGAATTTTCAGTGGATTTATTTAAAACAATTTTTCGTTGTCGGACCGGAGTCTAATCAAAAAACAAGGGGGAATCTAACAATGTCATATTGGAGGACGTTTTGGATTGAATGTTATACGAGGTGTACAGCGAGACCGTACGATTGGTCCCTAGCTTTCCACTGTGTAGATGCTATTGTAATGCATAGCCTCCCGTGTGATTGATATTACAGTAGAACTTGGATAATTCGAACTTCTTTAATTCGAAAACCTCTTTAATTCGAATATTTATCTTGGTCCCTAGAATTTCCTATATAAATAATTTAACATCTTTAATTCGAATTTTTGGATAAATCGAATTTTTTTATGGTCCCTTGGGGTTCGAATTATCCAAGTTCGACTGTATTTCATTTTTAAAATTCTATCGAACCCAGCGCGCGAAGAGGAATAAATAGGTTGCTTATTGACTTTGTCAACTTTTGACTCTTTTTGGTTTCGTAGCTTATTTCCGAGTTCTTGTGTTCCATACAGCATTTATGTCAGTAGCTGTTATTCAGATACGATTGCTTGTTTTGTCCCTTTATAGTCGGTTTTAATAAAATCTGTGCGCCTACAGTTTAAAAAGGATTCCATAAGGATTATAATAGATATTGTTATGTAAATACAGGTTAGAATATGTGATACTGATTTTCCTTCGTTTTTATCCATAAACGAATTTAAGATGTTGAGAAGGAGCAGTTTGGCTTCAATGCGACGTCCATACGTGATTCCCATCAACCCGCAGGTCGTCTAAACTTCACAGGTCTGGGCAGTCCTTGGCAGCTTCAGACAGGTTCTGTCCAGCTAAGAACAACGACAATGGTCTTTCTTCTACTAGGGACCATCGGCGGAATGTTGACTTATCATGGATGTGTTGTCAACCAATGCAATCTCCTCTCTTCCTGCCTTCTATAGGAGTTCAGAATCGCAGCCGTCGTTTATATCGTTCGGGGAATGTACGGTTCGTTCGTATGTGCGATTGGCAAAAAAAAAAAAAAGAAATGTTAATGGATAATAGAAACAATGGGATTCTGTTTTATTTCGCGCCAGCCTTGAATCATGGCACTGTGTGAAAAATTAAAAGGTGTAACGAGTCTTTGAGATGCTAAAGAATAATTTCTTTAAAACTATTTCCACTGCAGAATCTATTGGCTACTTTTTTAGCTCTTTGTTGTGGATTAAAGTATCATCTCCCCCTTGAAATAAAGGAGAAATATAATGCATGCGTTTTTCTCTTGCTTGTTTTTAAATAATGGAATCGATGCGTTTGAAGACAAAAAGCCCATTTTCGCGGAAACTATCACCTTTGGTAGCTGGAAAATTGTGTACATTGTTTAATTAGTTTGGCGCGGAAGAACAAAAAGTGTGTGATGCCGCCGCACCTGTCGTTTTTAGCCCTTCACTGTCGCACATTCCTCTTTTCTGTTGACTTAAGCGTTTGAGTTGTAACTTAAGTGTGAGGCTTCATATAGGAGGAGAAACATTTTCGAAATTTGCAGAAATCCAACCTCACTGTGCGGAGTAAGTAAAGGGGAGCACTAATTTTCTTTGTAAGAGAGAGTTAATGACAATTAACGTTTATTGACTTCTAGTCAACAACAAAAATAAACTTTAAATTAAAAAAAGTACACCAGACGAATCCTTCATAGAAGGAACGAAGTCAGGATCCTATCAGCGGTTACAAGCCGTCCTGAGTTTGGACATCCCCTTGGATATGGCGTAGTTCTTGTCTTCAACATGCTCAATTGAAATATTGATGAATTCGCTCAAGATAAACTTCTCTATAGGCGAGATTGGTTTGAGGAGCTCCACCCATTAGAACGGGATAAAACCTGCGTGGACCACATCGTCCTTGTAAACGTCTTCATATAAGGGGTATAGGAAAGAGTCAGAATCCAATTTCTCTAATATACTAGATGGAAGGTGCAGCAGTCTTGTCTTGGGTCTCTTTGTCAGGAGCCGCTGTTGGCGCAGTAATGGTCGAGGAGGGCGCTGGTAGTGATGGCAACGGCTGGCGCCGGAGCAGAAGACTTGATGGTATGAGTCTCCTGGAGAGGAACGGAACGCGGCAGGGCTGAAAGGTGTCAAGGAGGTCTGCGTGATGGATTCGGAACGCTTCGCGGCTGATGTAGCGATGGCGGAGTGTTGGAAGGTGCTCTGCAGCTAGGTGGCTCGCTGATGTCCCTGGCGAGGATATTTGCTACACTTTACGCCATAGGTGATGTAGGCGGGTGTAGATTCTCCTTTGGGCATCATCATCAGCTTGGCAAGGAGCTAGCGGAGTTTCAGTGCTTAGTTGAGAGAAAGACAAAGGCCTTCCTGTTGCCGGTGGACCAGGTGTAGCCGCCGCTGGACACAATCTCGTGTGTCATTATTTATAATAGGAGACAATTCTGCAGTAGGTCCGCAGCGCCGCGATGACGACTTCGTTCTTGAGAGCAATTAGGAGATTCCAAACTACTATCTTTTCCGCCATTTTCCTATATGGAAACGTTTTTAGGAGAGTGGTTCCAATAATGACGGTGGCGAAGTATCGTATCGACGGTGGCCAGCTCGTCCAGTACCTGGCCGGACGTCTTCATCAGCTGGTACAGTGTGTGTGTCACTGTACCGTGGTACAGTGTATAATTTGCATCTGACTGAATTGCATCACTGCGGCCTGATTTGCATCACCGCTATATTTTCGTTGTTGTGTTAGAAAAATTAACTTTCCAATTTCCAATGTTTCAAAAAAGGTTCTGCTGCTGATTTATCACCAATGGTGGTGGGAATATCACCATCATGTTTGTCATAATTCTGGGGCTCTTCAACAGTATCTCAAAGGCATTTGAAGTCTCAAGCCCCTCCATTTCCATGTTAAAAAAAAAACAACATGGAGCTCTCGCGCCGCCTGGCCGAGATTGAAACTGCTTATATTACACCGTTCCTATATGATCCATCCCGCTCTCTACTACCACATAGATTCATTGTTCAGAACATAAAATACTTGGGTAAAATGGTTGTAGAGATTCAAACTTTAGAATGGCGCAATGGAGGCACGCATTCGGTCGATTTTCGGCTCTACGTTGCTCTCCGTTCATAGCTTGGTTTTCCACGTTTTGGGGATACATTTCACAATAGTTATAGATCTTTTCATTCATTTATATTAATTTAATATTTTCAAGTCACGCTTGATTTCTTAGAGCAGCACTGATAACTGCAGCAAAAATTATTCTATAAAAATTTAAAAGGCTTTGCAGGCCATTCAATTTATCAATATTTAGTATTTTACAGCGCGTTGGTGAGGAAGTAATGAATCTAAAGATTCCAGAGTTATCCACCATGATCACGCAAAAAGAGTCAAAGTATGGTGTCGTTGGTTCTTGGTTTTCTTGAGGAATTATTTCATGGACAAAGGGTAGACTGTGTTTTAGCCCATAGCAGCATACACTACCCATCTACTTATATATTTGCCTTATTCTGTCTGTTTGTTTGTCTGTTTGTCTGAAGCTCACGGATAGAATGCGCGCTCATTGGCTGCAAGGGAACACGTGTCCTCCCTGCCCCCCTCTAGACAACCCTGTTATTCAAAAACCATACATCCAATCGCCATGAAATTCTGGGATATTATTAGGTATATCCCCGGAAAGGTTTACGAAAAATAATTTCTTGAATATCTTGAATATCCTTAGAGTTATTTGCAGAATTGTAGATATAACTCGCAAGCAGCGCCGCCAGACGGTGATAGGCTTAAGCTTGCTGCTCCACCCCTGTTGACCTTGGGTCGTCGTGTGAGTCACAGCATGATGCAACAAAAAACACTCTCTCTGGGGATTGCGGCGTCAACAACCTGTAAGTTTGTGCCTCTCTCATAAACCTGTCTATACAGACCACCCTGTCTATAGCGACCACTCTAGACAACCCTGTTATCAGCTGTGTGATACATCCACCTGTCTATACAGACCACCCTGTTAATAGCGATCACCCAAGTAAACGTTTTTAGAATATATTCGCACTCGGGTAAACCCCGGGCGTTGCCCGGGCCATTCGTCTAGTCACTCCATATTTGAACAATCTTTTTGGGATCGCCATATGCCCAAGATGAACATAGAGCATGAGAATGAATAGTACGTTTTAATCCCCTGCAAAAATATTCTATATTTTTATATTTATCTGTAGAACTTGCAATCCTTCTGTGCCGAAAATCATCTTCGTTGAAGCAGTCATTAATATAGCTTCGTTACTTCCCAAGGAAAGCGACAGGAAATTACCAGGGTGCTGATGATAGCACGGCCATAGCGCCGAATACAACAAGTGGCTGAACGAGAGCTGCGACACTGGAGATAGACGTGGTGACATTCAGTCTTACCATGGCCTGGAGGAGTGGGACTAGAGGTTATATAAACTGACTCCCGTAAGTCGCGTATATCCCGGTACTGATTTGTCACTCTAAGTACACAACGTCTTGAGAAAGAAATCACTCACTTATGTGGTGAGGTGTTGGATGAGAAGGTATCACTAGAACTTTCTAGGCCATAATTCCTTTTTTATTCCTATGGGGTCGACTTTATGTGTTTTCTTGACCTAGTTGGCTTCCCCCAGCTTAAGCAGTTTTTAACTGCTTTTAAACTTTTTTTTTTTTTGAAAATGTAAACGCGAGAGCAGGTAAAAGTACCGTCGAATTCAGTAGCTTAGCCACAAAGTTGTTTATCCCCCGCGGCCGGCGTTAGTCTCGGAAGTAGGTCTGCCTCCCTCCCTGCCTTTCATAACGAGCCGTCATAAGGATGGCAGAATGTTACGTCACGGGCTGGCAACTTTCACGGACGCCCGCCTGCTATCGGCGGTACGGCGGACTTTTGGCACGAACGTCTTTCTGGCTTCTCTACCCCGGGCTATTCTGGTCTCCTCAATTACTGCATACCCGTGTGTACGGCGTGCGGTCCAGGTATCCCGGACTGTCTCAATCGTTGCTGTTGTTTCATAGAAATAGTTAATGCCGTGTGTAAATAATACCCTCTTTAACGACCGACCGACCATAGCTACCATCACACACTTTTCAAAATACTCAACTTATCATTCTTTAAAATTCTCATCGCGTCTTATTGAAGACCACTAGTTTCTCTCTCTCTTTTTGGTTCCAGTAGCGATGTTTAGTGAGATCTAATGCTGTTGAATTGTTAGAGGATAGAGAACCTGTATGGTGTATTGTTGCACGGGGAAACGACAGGAATACCACACTTGGTTTAGAGGATTGGAATAAAACGGAATACACTTGGAAACAGCTCGGAGCTCATCATACAATAAATTCGACACCTCAAAGACTTTTTGTGAATAAAAATGTCTTTACCCTTATAAAAAAAAAGCGTTCAATGCGGGAATCGATCCTGGGTCGTGGTTGTATAAAAACGACAGTTTATACCACACCAACCCATATGTAACAAATGGAAGTCCCCCGAAGAATGAATCCGTAAACTCTATGTGTGTGATATTTTGGTAGCTATTTTCTAGTTCTTGAAGGTAACGTTGGTGTTACCATCTACAATCCTTATAGTAGTGGTCTTATGAGAAATTTGAAGTAGGTATATTTTCTGTTTCTCAATGGCATATTTTAGAATCCCTAGCACTTTTGTTGTTGCCGTTGAACATTGATTGCCCTGATAAATCATCAATTATTCTTTATATATTCAATCCTTTATTGATTGTCACGGTATCAATATATCTCCAATAACTGACCAAAGTGAACAGAACATTGTCGCTTTGTCTGCAGAAGTGCTGAATTACGATACCAAGGTAGAAGTTTGCTCATTATTTAAACCAACGAAGATTTTCCATTTATAAAAAGTAGCATAATTATTTTAAAATAAATAAATTTGCATGAAAAACACTTTTAATTACCTTTTTTTTTTTTTGCAAATTTTAAAAGAAACATATATACACCGAAGACTATAATAGCATCTTTTGTTGTCTTCCTTTTAGGATATGCATCCCCTGTTCTATGGTGTCAATTTCCATAGGGGGCAGTCCTTTTTGATTCCCTAGCTTTTAGCAGTTTACCACTGTCAAATGTTTAATAATTTAAAAAGTAAATGAAGATTTATAAGTTTTCCAATCGATTTAGATCTCCTTAAATCTTCTACCTAGTATGCGTGACAGGTTAATGTTCTATTACTAAAATATGATCGCGTGGTACTTTACATTTTGATGAAGAGCTTGGAGATATCCGGTATATTCAATAACCTCAACTTTTTCCCTGGTTTTTTAGGTTGTGTGCGGAGGAGGTAAAACTGGCTTCGTTAACCACCCCATACACTTTCATAATTATTCATTAGAAGTCAAAGCTGAGAAAGCGCTTTTTTTTTTGTTACTTTAAGAATGTATAAAGGTGACAACGTCAAGTGGCTTACGCCGTCTGCACGTGAGACTTGTTCGTTAAAGAAAAATACCTACACGCCATCACGCGCGTCGCTGAAAAGAACTATAATTAAATAAAAGCTTGAAATTTTGCGCGCTTAAAAAAAAAACTTTTTATTTTTTGGTTCCCTTTCCACTATTGTCTTATTTCTCTTTCAAATAGTTGAGTTTGTATACTTTAAAACTTGATTATTTTTCACTTGTCTGAATGAGGACAATGGGGAATTGATAATATGTCTTAGGAATAACTACATTACTTCAAAAGTGGCTGCTACCAAAAAAATACTTATTTGACAATCCGCTAGAGCTGAGAACTCGCGAGGGAGTAAAACCGACAGTTTATAAAAGAGTGATAAGTATACTGTAATGTCTTTATTTCCTCTCTTAAATTTGCATCATATCTGCAAGTAAAATACACCTTTGTTCATGTCTTGTATCCGGATTGTATTGGTGGTAGATTTCAGCGGGTCAAAGCTTCCTGAATCCTAGATTATTAGCATCTAGGCCAATAATACCCTTTACAGTTTTATACCTAGAAACCTGATCATGGAATGGCAGCCGTGATCTGAGTAAATCCCAATGTAGGTTGTTGATTGTTTTCTTGGAAAATGGATTTTCACCTTTCTTAGCCAGGAGAAAGGTAAAAAGGAGAGGGTGGAGGGATTAGGTTTAAACGATAAATGATATTTTGGTGTGCCGTATTACACCATTTAAACTTGAGTATAACAAGAGAGAGATGGCATTTATAAGAGGGTGGTTATTGGCGAAGAACACGTCTAAATCACGCCATGTAGAAATGTTTCGAAGTTTAGTAATAAAGTCCTCCAATGTGTGTAATAAAGACTCCCGAGTAATTAGTGATTGTTGTGTCCCAGTCATTCATGATTGAATCCACAATCTCCAGATGTTTTTTACGTTGCTGGTAGATAGACTTGGTCTACGAGGGGTATTTTCCAACCCAATATGTACAGAATAGATGTAGCATGTCTCACATAAGTATAAAGAAGAGTTTGTGTTACCTTCTCTTGATTATATAAGTGTAAAGTACATTTTTTTCCTCGAATGTATACAAAGAAATTGGCACTGCCCTAATAAGATAGTAGGGTCTCTCCAAAGACCCTCCCTAGACTTAAGTAAACATTGTGACTTATGTAGTTTTGTGTATTTGTCAGCGTGATACGCACTTTTGAAAGTTAGAAATCGTCACGGTGTTTACAAATTATTTTACCTGATTGTGTTGGTTGAGAATCAAGCTTGATAAGAGTTGTGAAACTAGCCATTTTGTAAATAGGATTCAGATTCAACGTTTAAATAAGAGTTTCTTGGGTTACTGGATTTCTTCCTAAAATTGTAAAGTTTTAGACATATCTTTCAATAGTTTTTCTTTCTTTTGAATGTAGAAGAAGTAAATACAACATTTGCACAAACTATACCTCCCCTACTGGTAATATTGAGAGAAGAAAAGGACTTGGGCAATTCTTATGGAAATATACGACAGCTAACATTGGCCTTTTGGTTAATTTGTATTATTATAAAAGCTAAACTTTATACAAATATCATACATAACGCGCTGTGAGCCTTTATTATTATTATTATTAAAGCTTTCTTCTATTCTTCACATTACAACGACAAATCATAACTCTGGGGGGTATAAAAACTATGCATTGCCAAATTAATTAATACGATGGTTTGTGTGTTAGCACAAACCTTAACGTGTTTATATTTGGGGAAAGAGTAAACAACCATGCGAGTGTTGAAATGATGCCATCCCTTGATTATGTAACTGAACGTTGCAACGCTGGCTACTCCACAACAATCTCTAGCAACTAAACCTTCTTATTATCCTTAATAAACATATTGGCCTAGCCATTTTATATTGCTAAATAAAGGCAAAATCCCCAACCATGTACGTCAGCGTGATGTATGTGCTTGCATGTGTTATAGTGTTGTGATTCTTTATATCAATTAGGCATTTGAAGGTGTCATTTGATATAGAATTTGAAGCATTGTATAAAAGCGCGAGTGTCTATCGTGGTGGTACGGGTTACCTCGACAGCGCGTGTCCTGGCAGAGAGAACGAGTCGTCCCTGACATGTTTTCCTGCCAGCAGCAGCACGCCCTCCCCCCCGGAAGAATGTGTGGGCCGCAGTGGTGAGTGGGTGTGGGTCACCTGGGTAACGGCAGGCGCAGCCTTGATGTGGTTGTGGGCGTACGACGGAGATAGGTGCGCTTTTACCTTCGCTTTAATGCCTGCAGCCACGTGGTTGCTTCCCCGTCGACGGGCGGGGGCGTCTTCAGTGCAGTGTTTATTTACGTTATTGATTTGGGAGGACGTGTGCAGAAATAGATTTCCTCTCTTGTGTCTGCTTGCCGCCTACTCTCCTCAGCTTAGTGCCTTCCAAGTTATCCTCTACGCTGCTTGTGCATCTTCTTCATGCTCTGTTGTTGTACAAGAAAAGTTCTTCTTTTCTCGATCGATGTACTCTCTCAATGTTGTTTGTTCTTTTGCCTATCTCTTTTTCTCCGGTGTTTCGATATTCCCTTGAGTGTTTAATAACACTTTGAACGATGACAGCTGTACTCTCATATTTGCATTATCTAGGCTTATCTCTAGTACTTGGTCTATCTAGATATGTTATATGGTGTTTCTCCTTCTCGTTTATATCTTCCTCACAATCCAATCTCTGAGTGTAGCATGACATTATTGTTCCGCTATAGTAATGCAGGCCATGATAATCATTTTGAGTTTAGATTATATTTACTTTAAGCTTGCTACATGTCCGTGTATTACACCTGTGAAGCACTTCGACTTGTCACCAACACTCATCGGGGGGATTGGATTTCTCTGAGCTATCTTGGAGCGAAAATTTAAGGTAAACACTTTGCTTTCAGCGACGATTCAAGATATCAAAACGCCTCTCTCTTTTTTTAAAAGTTGTATTGAATAGTAAATACAAAGGGAGATGCAATAAAACCTCTCATTTTGGATGCATTTAAAAAAGGGCAACAGAACGACCGATTTCAAAATAAATTAGCATGTGGAAAAATCATGTAGTAGCATTGTTGGTATTGATGGACCGATAATTGCAATGACAGACATTACGCAGCAATGTAATTTAAGTTCTTATGGATTTTCTTGAGTTGCCAACAATGTATGTGTGTGCTGCTGGAATTTTATTTCATGTTTTTCCCATTTCGCCCGCGCGTGTGGCTCTCGAAAGGGAAAAAAACTGAGATTTATTTTGCTTGGGTAACGTGTTTCCAAAGCAAACAAGCTCCACTAATATTAACAAGCAAACGGTTGCTGTTAATTGGAATTAGATGTTGAGAAACTAGACATTTCTTCCATTAGGAGCTGGTGATGATGATGATGCAATTAAACCCACCACACAGAACTTCCTTACACGTGGTAGTGGCCTTTTTATTGCTAGCTGGGGAGGAAAGGTGCATAAAGAATAGAGGAGTGGAAGGTCGTTGTATCTATAATTGCACACTTGAAGTAAGTTTGTTCACTCACATTGGTCAAAAAAATGCCGCCTTTCCATTTATTCATCAAGAAACTTCTAGCACCCTAGTGGGCTATTTGAAGTAGAGGCCACGTTGGTCAGTAGTTTCCCGAAACGTGGTTTGTTTTTCTTGATTTATCAATTTTATCCGACTATAAGAATAAACTCGGTATTTAAACGATATATATTCCAATAGAGATGGCAGTCACGCGACGTCATAATCTTTTAGATCGATTCTACTGTCTGCACAAATGTTGCCATCACTTGCCACACCATTGAAAAGAGAATAACACTAAACTGAAGATACAAATAAGTAATCTCTACCTGACGTACTTTCAGAAGGAAAGTTTGAAACCAACGTCATATGATTCACTTTCGTATCAACAGTTATCAATAATACGAAGTGAGACGTTTGCGCCATCCATCCATCCATCCAGTGTAAGTTGTACTGTACGTACGGAGGAGAGAGGAATCAACAGCTGTCTGACCCAGTCATTCGCCGCTCTCCAATTTCTGCCGATTACTCACGGATGACTAAACCTTTTTCTCGGGCTTTTATTTACGTCGCCTCGGCAGCCGTCCCAGTAGCGCCCTACCTGACTGTACTTTCAGCCCGTCCATTTGTGGTCTATCAGATTTATAAAGCCGGGACTAACGTGTTGCAGCCTTGGCAAACAACGATAGCAATGCATTCACTCGTATACTTCAGGAAAATCTTGGAGGGGATTGGACAAAATCCAATGCGAATAGTTTCGATAACCCTATTACTACAATTATCGCACCAAACCGAAACACCTTTAGTTTACTTATTTGACCTTGTCACTTACATTTACTAATATATATTCTTCCCCCTCCCCCTTTTTTTTTTTTTTGTAATTTACAGCTTTCCCTTTATCCGAAGTGAAATACATCATTTTCTTGTGTCGGAAATTTTTCGCATTTTAATGAGGACTGCATTTAACTAAAAGAAAAATTTGAGCTTATAATTCATTTTGAACATTATTTTATTCATTTTTTTTGTTGTTGATATTGTGTTGGTGTAAGAGAGAACGGGTTAATCTGCTGTGGGGAGAGTAGAAAGAAAGAGAAGTTGGATGTGTCATATTTCTAAGCGAGCGGCAGTGAAGGTGACACGCACGCTGTTGTCAATTGGGTTTGAGGAAGAGGATTTCTGGCTTGACTGCAATTTTCTAGGGATTGCTATAGAATAGCGACTGCTGTTCGATCACCGGTGTACCCTTTTTAAAATTCGCCTTTGTTTGGTGCGTGATTTTGACGATTGTTGGATGCCTCGAGAGCTATACCATTGTTGCAGATCAGACTTCCCCTGGGGTTGAGATAGTGCAGTATGGATTACAAATGGAAATCAAATGGAGCCAGATAACTAAGACCAACTATATTGTTTCGTAAACTTTGACTGAGTAAGGTGGTGTGATACTAACAAAAGGCCACGTATAGTTTACTTATTTTTAATCTGATGGTGTTACTCTTTTATAGAAGTTACTATAATTACGGTTTTTTCTTCAGATTTATTGTTTCTTGGGTCTACATACTAGGGTACTAACACAATATAATTATTAAAACCCTCCTATATAAAAACCTATTTACAGCAACTCTCTATATATTTCATGTATCTAGAGAAGCATCTCTCCCTTTAAATATGCATTAGAACGATGCTTTATGTTCATCCTAGTAAAAAAACTTACAAGTGGTGGTGGTGAAGAATGAGCCACAACACCAGTTCTGGCAAATTCAGACTGTAATGATTCCATATGCAAATTTTATTCTTAAAGAAAAAATGCAGCATATATGTAAATATGTATTAATTTTCTGATAAAAAAATTAAATATGTAAAAATGATTGGATGTATATAGAGTGTAAGAGGAGAGTGAAAGTATCTTATTTATAGAAATAAATGGCTTATACCTTATAGTGTTCGTCAAGTGCTATTTTTGTTAGGTAGAGAACACAACACAGACAAACCCAATAACACTAGGTTTTATGCTACAAAAACATATAATATATTATGGCCTGGAGCTTGGTACATTTACACATACGCGCGTATATAAAGTTTTATCTTTCAAACGACACGATTGTTCCAGGAATCCAGGTTACCTCAAGAGAGAAAGAAACGATACGATAAGTAACTGTAAAAAGAAACAACCCGTTCAAGAAGCTGATTTTGAAAAAAAATGTTATTCTTCCTATGGAAAATGCATTGTAGTCAACGATGTCTCATTTGATCGTATGGAAATTTGAATGATACAATTTGCTTAAATAAATAAATATTCTGATATTGGGGATCATTGCCACACCTTTTAGACGCACCTTGTACAAACGGCCTTTGCACGAAAAAAAAAAGTTGTATATGCAATTCACACGTGCAGCCATATTTTTGATTTTTTGAAAAAGGAGTGTTGTAGTGAAACAAAGGAGAGAGGCTTACACCAGCCGTGGTTATACAAGGTAATCGAATTTATCATTTCAGGGTAATGATAAGATTTCAGACGTTCGTCCATTCATATCAGGTGATAGAAGCGATTCCCCTTGGGGAAACTATCTCACTGTATGTATGACGAAGTGTGTGCAAACTACATCTCACACGGGCTTTGGTATTAATTTTTTTTTTCAACCCCTCTAGAGTTACCAACCCAGAGTTTCAAATGCAAAGTCAGGATTTTTAGACATGTTTGGTAGTCGTAACCTTCAACCTACTACGATTGGTACTACATGTGTAAGCACGTAGTGCACATGCAATAGCTAATCAAGAACAATCCTCCAACGTATAATATTGCTTCCCTAAAAGATCCGTAGTACAACGAGGAGTACTAACAAGAAATGGTGATGACCCGTGTAAAAAAAGGTCTTCCTTCCACCCGCCGCACACGCCGAGAGAAACAAAGAACTCCAGCGGCACCGAGGTGGATCTTCCTTAATTGTACGGCACGCGCTCGCTCGTTCCCCTCCCCCCTTTTTTCCTTCCGACGGCGCACAAAAACCTGACTGGGGGTACTGATGCTTTTTGTTTGGCCGCGTGTGTTTATGTTGTAGCGCCGCATAGCTCCGAACGGCTGAAGCGACACAGGAAGTTTTTCTTTTTGGCTCTCTGCTACGTTGGTTGGTGCGGATATTAGTTGGTTCAGCTTTTTTACTTTAAAATAATTGCCATAAAGACTTGTTGTTTATTGGTTCTGTGGATGGTGGTAGATTGCCTCTGAAGCATTTGTTTCAAACCGATTTTTTCCTATATAAATAATACCTAAGGAAATTTGTTGGTTACTTTGCTTAACCTGCGAGGAGTTTACTGACATTTTAGCAGGACAGCTACTTAAGTGAATTAATAACATTGAGCTTACTCTGCATTTTGTGACAATTCTTCTGAAGAGAATGATGGGAAATTTTAGTTTTTCCATTGAAAATCTAGAAACCCTAGCCCAGGTATTCTCTGCTGGAGATTATATCGCACAAGTTTCTGGCACAATCAATTTTATTTTGAAAGGATCGATACATTTTTCTTATATAAAATGAGGTGGAAAAATAAATCCTATATATTTCTATATAATAAATAAAATGTTGTTGTAGTGAGAGGTTTTCTTCCTAGAGAGAGAGAGGACTGTGTCTACACACTACTCTGTCTAATGTTAGGTTTTGTAGATAACGGAGATCTCCAACTTTATCATCAAATGACTCAGATTCCTGGAACATCTGAGATATGTTGGCTGCTGCTCAGTGGGGTGTTGTTGCCCCAACTCCTCCACTGAGTTTACCTTCGTGGACATATGTTTGCTCTGCCCCTCCCTCTGTCGCTGAGACCATTATACTAGCCCCCCCATTATAACCATTTCCTCCGTTAATTAATCAAAACTGACTAATAAAATAGGCAAAGAATACTCTTACAAGTTAACTTGGTTGTTATTGTCTATAAAGAATTAAGGTTTGAAAGAATGTCTTCAATGGAAATGGTCCTCAATTTTTTTATACGATAATATTCTTGAGTTCGGTGACTTCTTCTTTTATATAGAGGGAGGATGGAATGATTTATATTGATGCGCTTCCAAGAAACCATAGCAGATTCTGACAGAGCTAATGAAGGTATTACGGGATTGTTTATAAAAAAGGATTCGGTGTGCGAAATCTCATTAAACATTTTCAATATCCTTCGATATATACAATCCTAACAGTGAGTGCAGTAACCAAAAGGACACTCTGGCTTTCTTGCAAATGTACAGTTGAACTAGGAACGTGGCATATGGATGTACTATGAGTATATTGGCCTGGGACAACATGTCTTACTAGACACTTAGTGTAATCCCTACATTACCCCCATGATCTGTACTATTCCTGTCTAACAAAATGTCTTGATCATCCACCAGAGAGGGAGTGCATACACAAATATTAAGAAGTTCTCTAGAGAAGCAAGCCAGGGATATGCTTTATCTCGAGGGCAGATGACTGACGTGAGGGTGTCGTCGATAAATTGGTCAGCTTGCGTCACTTGTCTTTCTCAGCTGAGAAAGTACTTTCTTATCTCCCTCCCTCCTGTACTTGCCGCCTCATTCTAAAATTGTGGCGAACTACGTTCTATTTATACAACCTCTCTATAGCGCTCCCTCTAAATAGCGCCTCCCTCTCTATAACGCCCGATTTTAAATACGTAGTACGATGCGAGATTTACATTAAAAGTGACCTGTCTATAGCACCCCCTCTCTATAGCATCCTATTTTGGTGAGTCCCAAGAGGGTGTGCTATAGACAGGTTTAACTGTCTAACTGTGTTTAACCATCAACAGGAAACGCATCTAAATGCTCCAATGAATTCTTAACTGTATATATTGCACGAGATTAAAAGACTTTTGTTAAAAATTGTAAATTCTACGCGAGAATGTTTCTTTTTAGAAAATAAACGAATTCTTTACTGCAAGGCTTTACACTCATGAACAAAACCATTAGGAAGTTGTACTATTTAGCATGTATATCGGTATTCAGACAATAACTATAAAAGATATTTGATACACAGTGACTTTTATTAAAGACATGAGATAACCAAGTGGGAACAAAATTGACTCTTTGTCTCCAAAAAACAGACGACCGTCGCCATCATAATATGAAACTTCCTTAAGTTTTGCCCATAAATATATTTCCACAAAAGAAGCGTACATGCGGGTAATACAGATCACAAATCCTAGAATTGATTGATACTTTCAGGGAGATTGATAGTACAATGATAGTTCATTTGAAGATATCAATAAAATGTGCTTGCTTTGTAACCATCATCAAGTCTTCATATCACAGTGCCTTCATGTTAATAATTCTGTTGTATCCATTCTCCGTTTAATTAAATCCGATAAAACATTATCCATATCAATGAATTGAACTCCCAACGAAACAATAGCACATTTGGATAGGATCAAAAATATTCCTTCTAAATTGAAAGTTGGTACAAGTGTTTGTTTTTTTGTTCATGTGAACACAAGGCTCTACCATATTAATCCAGCTCTTTTTTAATATATATTTATAAATTAAATTTTATTGCCATCTATCGTTAAAACTTTACACAAATAAATTTTCTGGCAATGCGTTTCTTTTAAATATCATCAAATATAATCTCTACAGACCTTACTGCAATGATATGATTTATTGAATGAGAGGGCTTGGCTCATCAGTAGTGAACCCTCTCAGCGGTTTGGCGAAACCTCTGAGAGGGTTCACTACTGATGAGCCAAGCCCTCTCATTCAATAAATCATATCATTGCAGTAAGGTCTGTAGAGATTATATTTGATGATATTTAAAAGAAACGCATTGCCAGAAAATTTATTTGTGTAAAGTTTTAATATATATTTATGTTCTAATCTATAGTTGGGAAAGATGGAAATGTTTGGGGACCCTAAGAAAACATATCTTTATAATTTTATATAAAAGGGCGTACCTGGATCTGTAAAGAAAAAAAAAACTATTTTTTTTCTCAAAATATTTCGAGAGATTGCTCCCTCATTACTGTACAATAAATTGATAAAAGGAGCAATCTCTCGAAATATTTTGATAAAAATTTGTTTTTTTTTTTTCTTTACAGATCCAGGTATGCCCTTTTAGATAAACTTAATAGATGGATCGCCTTTTGACTCAAAATATCTTTATAATGTTTCATTTTGGAAGAAAATGTTGAGCGTTTTCTCCACCCAGTTGTATTTCGTTTAGTGACAGTGGTAGGTGAAACTGCTTCTACTTCCTTTGACGTGTGATTGAGACGTCACTCTCTCGTAGCTCTTAATGACGCGCGACATCGTGTAGTTTCGTTTTTTGTGCTGCTCTTATAACAAACCATAATCGGGAATTTAATAATTCCCCCAGGTATTAAGATACGAAGCTATATTTGTAGCGTTTAGAGTCAGAAAGTCTTCTTCTTCTTCTTTCTTATCCCCACACTGGGTGAAGTAGAATGCGTCTGCCTTTGTCATTAAGACTGGGAGCACTACTCAGTGGCAGGCCGACTTAGCTCCAAAAGAAATGGCCACCTCTGACATGAGGAACAGACGCCATGTGCAGCCGCTCCTAACATGGAGTACAAACGCTGCTCATCCTGTATCCCTGGATTAGGAGCCCTTACAGGGTACTATCAGCCGGGCCAGCTGAACCCAGGTTTTTTAGTGAGCTTGTTACTGCTCCCCCTCCTCCTTCAGCCAGAAAGTTAAAATGTGGATTGTGTCTTAAGCTAATCTCTCTTAAATATGGTTCTCTTAAGGCTGGAACAATGCTATTTACTCTTGTTGATCTTGCTTTTAACTTTATATAGCAACGGTTCCAAACAATCACAGTGCAGTCTAAGTGTTGACATTCGAAGACTGAATCATGCATTGAACACTTTTCCTAAAGAAAAACTTGCTTCAGCTGATTCTTTACTCAAATTCAATCCCATCAGTGAGTGTAAGTAACCAAACGGAGCTTTATAAATGTAATGATGTATGGAGACAGGTCTACATTCCATGATTTATCATAGACTGAATACCTCGCGCCCAGATATATTACCTCTTATCAGAAACTAGGTTTTCCTATCGACAATGACATGACCAAAATCGAAAGATAATTAAAGGGTTTTTACTTACCTGTTTTCTCAAAACTTTGTGCACACATTCTAATGTTAATGCAAAAACTGAAAGCTTGTAAACTTTTTAAACATTTTTTTTTTTAAAGTCACGAAGTTTTTTTTTTGTGTTCCCGGGACAAAGCGTGATTTTTTAGGGTAAACAATAAAATTTTAAAGCTCGTAATACTGTTTACATATTTGTGTTTGGTGATTCATTAAAAAAAAGTTTATAGTTTAAAATCTTAGTCT
>CP092864.1:184430781-184441431 GCA_030710605.1 Cordylochernes scorpioides
CGCGTAGAATTTACAATTTTTAACAAAAGTCTTTAATCTCGTGCAATATATACAGTTAGGAATTCATTGGAGCATTTAGATGTGTTTCCTGTTGATGGTTAAACACAGTTAGACAGTTAAACCTGTCTATAGCACACCCTCTTGGGACTTACCAAAATAGGGTGCTATAGAGAGGTCACTTTTAATGTAAATCGCATCGTACTACGTATTTAAAATCGGGCGTTATAGAGAGGGAGGCGCTATTTAGAGGGAGCGCTATAGACAGGTTGTATAAATAGAACGTAGTTCGCCACAATTTTAGAATGAGGCGGCAAGTACAGGAGGGAGGGAGATAAGAAAGTACTTTCTCAGCTGAGAAAGGCAAGTGACGCAAGCTGACCAATTTATCGACGACACCCTCACGTCAGTCATCTGCCCTCGAGATAAAGCATATCCCTGGCTTGCTTCTCTAGAGAACTTCTTAATATTTGTGTATGTACTTCCTCTCTGGGGGATGATCAAGACATTTTGTTAGACAGGAATAGTACAGACCATGGGGGTAATGTAGGGAATACACTAAGTGTCTAGTAAGACATGTTGTCCCAGGCCAATATACTCATAGTACATCCATATGCCACGTTCCTAGTTCAACTGTACATTTGCAAGAAGCCAGAGTGTCCTTTTGGTTACTGCACTCACTGTTAGGATTGTATATATCGAAGGATATTGAAAATGTTTAATGAGATTTCGCACACAGAATCCTTTTTATAAACAACTAGCCGAATGACCCGGGCAACGCCCGTGTTTTAACCCGATTGAATGTTTTTATTCAAATACTATTTGTTACAATTATAAATTGGCGCCTTAAATAAATGCATATATTAGTTAATAACTATAGCCTATGTGCTTTATCTGTCTATGTACTGTTTGGCTTCCGTAGGCGTCTCTTACTGGGAAAAAGAAAGAGAGGATTCCATTTAGTTATTAACTAATATATGCATTTATTTAAGGAGCGACCCGCTCCAACACAATAGTTACAAAAACGAAAAAGCGAGTGGGGGGGGGGGGGGGGGGGCAAAGGTGGCGTGATCGTAGCCAACCAATAGGAGGGCGCCATTCCAAAAAAAAAAAAAGCAAACGGTGACAGACATGAAAAATGAATGACGGATAAAGAACGCATGACGCTCGTAACTGTATATAGAATCCCGTAATACCTTCATTAGCTCTGTCAGAATCTGCTATGGTTTCTTGGAAGCGCATCAATATAAATCATTCCATCCTCCCTCTATATAAAAGAAGAAGTCACCGAACTCAAGAATATTATCGTATAAAAAAATTGAGGACCATTTCCATTGAAGACATTCTTTCAAACCTTAATTCTTTATAGACAATAACAACCAAGTTAACTTGTAAGAATATTCTTTGCCTATTTTATTAGTCAGTTTTGATTAATTAACGGAGGAAATGGTTATCATGGGGGGGGGGGGGGGGGGGGGCTAGTATAATGGTCTCAGCGACAGAGGGAGGGGCAGAGCAAACATATGTCCACGAAGGTAAACTCAGTGGAGGAGTTAGGGCAACAACACCCCACTGAGCAGCAGCCAACATATCTCAGATGTTCCAGGAATCTGAGTCATTTGATGATAAAGTTGGAGATCTCCGTTATCTACAAAACCTAACATTAGACAGAGTAGTGTGTAGACACAGTCCTCTCTCTCTCTCTCTAGGAAGAAAACCTCTCACTACAACAACATTTTTTATTTATTATATAGAAATATATAGGATTTATTTTTCCACCTCATTTTATATAAGAAAAGTGTATCGATCCTTTCAAAATAAAATTGATTGTGCCAGAAACTTGTGCGATATAATCTCCAGCAGAGAATACCTGGGCTAGGCTATGATAACTTTTCTAGTTTTCCAATGGAAAAACTAAACTTTTCAATCATTCCCTAAGTTACTTCTTGAGCAAAATTGCCACAAAATGTAGAGTAAGCTCAATATTAAATCAATTACTTGAGTAACCGTCCTGCTCTAAAATGTCAGTAAACTCCTCACAGGTTAAGCAAAGTAACTAGCAAATTTCCTTAGGGGGGGGTATTATTTATATATAGGAAAACGTGTTTCAGAGGCCACTGCCACAGAATCCGATGCCAATAAACAACAAGCCTTTATGGCAATTATTTTAAAGTAAAAAAGCTCGGCTCAACCAACTAATATCCGTACAAACCAACGTAGCAGAGCAAAAATAAAAACTGCCTGTGCCGCCTCAGCCGTTCGGAGCAATGCGGAGCAAAATAAAATTGATTGTGCCAGAAATTTGTGCGATATAATCTCCAGTGGAGAATACCTGGGCTATGTATGATACCTTTTCGAGTTTTTCAATGGAAAAACTAAAATTTTCCATCATTCCCTTCAGAAGAATTGTCACAAAATGCAGAGTAAGCTCAATGTTATTAATTCACTTAAGTAGCTGTCCTGCTAAAATGTCAGTAAACTCCTCGCAGGTTAAGCAAAGTAACCAACAAATTTCCATAGTTATTATTTATATAGGAAAAAAGCGGTTTGAAACAAAAGCTTCAGAAGGAAATCTACCCCCATCCACCAGAACCAATAAACAACAAGTCTTTATGGCAATTATTTTAAAGTAAAAAAGCTGAACCAACTAATATCCGCACCAACCAACGTAGCAGAGAGCCAAAAAGAAAAACTTTCCTGTGTCGCTTCAGCCGTTCGGAGCTATGCGGCGCTACAACATAAACACACGCGGCCAAACAAAAAGCATCAGTACCCCCAGGTCAGGTTTTTGTGCGCCGTCGGAAGGAAAAAAGGGGGGGAGGGGAACGAGCGAGCGCGTGCCGTACAATTAAGGAAGATCCACCTCGGTGCCGCTGGAGTTCTTTGTTTCTCTCGGCGTGTGCGGCGGGTGGAAGGAAGACCTTTTTTTTACACGGGTCATCACCATTTCTTGTTAGTACTCCCTCGTTGTACTACGGATCTTTTAGGGAAGCAATATTACACGGTGGAGGATTGTTCTTGATTAGCTATTGCATGCGCACTACGTGCTTACAAATGTGGTACCAATCGTAGTAGGTTGAAGGTTACGACTACCACACATGTCTAAAAATCCTGACTTTGCATTTGAAACTCTGGGTTGGTAACTCTATAGGGGTTGAAAATTAATACCAAAGCCCGTGTGAGATGTAGTTTGCACACACTTCGTCATGTCATACACACAGTGAGATAGTTCCCCCAAGGGGAATCGAATAGCGCTTCTATCACCTGATATGAATGGACGGACGTCTGAAATCTTATCATTACCCTGAAATGATTACCTTGTATAACCACGGCTGGTGTAAGCCTCTCTCCTTTGTTTCACTACAACACTCCTTTTTCAAAAAATCAAATATGACTGCACGTGTGAATTGCATATACAACTTTTTTTTTTTTTTTTCATGCAAAGGCCGTTTGTACAAGGTGCGTCTAAAAAGTGTGGCAATGATCCCCAATATCGGGATATATATTTATTTAAGCAAATTGTATCATTCAAATTTCCATACGATCAAAAGAGACATCGTTGACTACAATGCATTTTCCATAGGAAGAATAACATTTTTTTTTTTCAAAATCAGCTTCTTGAACGGGTTGTTTCTTTTTACAGTTGCTTTTCTTATCGTATCGTTTCTTTCTCTCTTGAGGTAACCTGGATTCCTGGAACAATCGTGTCGTTTGAAAGATTTATATACGCGCGTACGTATAAATGTACCAAGCTCCAGGTCATAATATATGATATGTTTTTGTACCATAAAACCCAGTGTTATTGGGTTTATCTGAAATTTCCATAACTGATGTTGTGGCTCATTCTTCACAATCACTTGTAAGGTTTTTACTTGGATGAACCTAAAGCATTGTTCTGATGCATATTTAAAGGGAGAGATGCTTCTCTAGATACATGAAATATATATAGAGTTGCTGTAAATAGGTTTTTATATAGGAGGGTTTTAATAATTATATTGAGTTAATACACCACATGTAGACCCAAGAAACAATAAATCTGAAGAAAAAAACCGTAATTATAGTAACATCTATAAAAGAGTAACACAATCAGATTAAAAATAAGTAAACTATACGTGGCCTTTTGTTAGTATCACACCACCTTACTCAGTCAGAAGTTTACGAAACAATATAGTTGGTCTTAGTTATCTGGCTCCATTTGATATCCATTTGTAATCCACACTGCACTATCTCAATCGCAGGGGAAGTCTGCTTTGTTACAATGCTCTCGAGGCATCCAACAATCGTCAAAATCACGCACTAAACAAAGGCGAATTTTAAAAAGGGAACACCGGTTGATCGAACAGCAGTCGCTATTCTATAGCAATCCCTAGAAAATTGCAGCCAAGCCAGAAATCCTCTTCCTCAAACCCAATTGACAACAGCGTGCGTGTCACCTTCACTGCCGCTCGCTTAGAAATATGACACATCCAACTTCTCTTTCTTTCTACTCTCCCCATAGCAGATTGACCCGTTCTCTCTTACACCAACACAATATCAACAACAAAAGATGAAAAAAAAAATGTTCAAAATGAATTATAAGCTCAATTTTTTTCTTTTAGTTAAATGCAGTCCTCATTAAAATGCGAAAAATTTCCGACACAGGAAAATGATGTATTTCACTTCGGATAAAGGGAAAGCTATAAATTACAAAAAAAAAAAAAAAAAAAAAGGGGGGGGGGGGGGAAGAATATATATATCAGTAAATGTAAGTGGCAAGGTCAAACCAATAAGTAAACTAAAGGTATTTCGGTTTGGTGCGAGAATTGTAGTAATAGGGTTATCGAAACTATTCGCATTGGATTTTGTCCAATCCCCTCCAAGATTTTCCTGAAGTATACGCGTGAATGCATTGCTATCGTTGTTTGCCAAGGCTGCAACACGTTAGTCCCGGCTTTATAAATCTGCATGATAGACCACAATGGACGGGCTGAAAGTACGTCAGTTAGGGCGCTACTGGGACGGCTGCCGAGGCGACGTAAATAAAACGGCCCGAGAAAAGCGTTTAGCTCATCCGTGAGATAATCGGCAGAGAATTCGGAGAGCGGCGCAATGACTGGGTCAGACGCTGTTGATTTAATCTCTCTCTCCTCTTACGTACAGTACAACTTACACTGGATGGATGGATGGATGGCGCAAACGTCTCACTTCGTATTATTGATAACTGTTGATACGAAAGTGAATCATATGAAGTTGGTTTCAAACTTTCCTTCTGAAGGTACGTCAGGTAGAAGATTACTTATTTGGATCTTCAGTTTAGTGTTATTCTCTTTTCAATGGTGTGTGGCAAGTGATGGCAACATTTGTGAGACAGTAGAATCGCTCTAAAAGATTATGACACGTCGCGTGACTGCCATCTCTATTGGAATATATATCGTTTAAATGTCGAGTTTATTCTTATAGTCGGATAACATTGATATAAATCAAGAAAAACAAACCAACGTTTCGGGGAACTGCTGACCAACGTGGTGAGGTCCTCTACTTCAAATAGCCCACTAGGGTGCTAGAAGTTTCTTGATGAATAAATGGAAAGGCGGCATTTTTTTTACCAATGTGAGTGAACAAACTTACTTCAAGTGTGCAATTATAGATACAACGACCTTCCACTCCTCTATTCTTTATGCACCTTTCCTCCCCAGCTAGCAATAAAAAGGCCACTACCACGTGTAAGGAAGTTCTGTGTGGTGGGTTTAATTGCATCATCATCATCACCAGCTCCTAATGGAAGAAATGTCTAGTTTCTCAACATCTAATTCCAATTAACAGCAACCGTTTGCTTGTTAATATTAGTGGAGCTTGTTTGCTTTGGAAACACGTTACCCAAGCAAAATAAATCTCAGTTTTTTTCCCTTTCGAGAGCCACACGCGCGGGCGAAATGGGAAAAACATGAAATAAAATTCCAGCAGCACACACATACATTGTTGGCAACTCAAGAAAATCCATAAGAACTTAAATTACATTGCTGCGTAATGTCTGTCATTGCAATTATCGGTCCATCAATACCAACAATGCTACTACATGATTTTTCCACATGCTAATTTATTTTGAAATCGGTCGTTCTGTTGCCCTTTTTTAAATGCATCCAAATGAGAGGTTTTATTGCATCTCCCTTTGTATTTACTATTCAATACAACTTTTAAAAAAAGAGAGAGGCGTTTTGATATCTTGAATCGTCGCTGAAAGCAAAGTGTTTACCTTAAATTTTCGCTCCAAGATAGCTCAGAGAAATCCAATCCCCCGATGAGTGTTGGTGACAAGTCGAAGTGCTTCACAGGTGTAATACACGGACATGTAGCAAGCTTAAAGTAAATATAATCTAAACTCAAAATGATTATCATGGCCTGCATTACTATAGCGGAACAATAATGTCATGCTACACTCAGAGATTGGATTGTGAGGAAGATATAAACGAGAAGGAGAAACACCATATAACATATCTAGATAGACCAAGTACTAGAGATAAGCCTAGATAATGCAAATATGAGAGTACAGCTGTCATCGTTCAAAGTGTTATTAAACACTCAAGGGAATATCGAAACACCGGAGAAAAAGAGATAGGCAAAAGAACAAACAACATTGAGAGAGTACATCGATCGAGAAAAGAAGAACTTTTCTTGTACAACAACAGAGCATGAAGAAGATGCACAAGCAGCGTAGAGGATAACTTGGAAGGCACTAAGCTGAGGAGAGTAGGCGGCAAGCAGACACAAGAGAGGAAATCTATTTCTGCACACGTCCTCCCAAATCAATAACGTAAATAAACACTGCACTGAAGACGCCCCCGCCCGTCGACGGGGAAGCAACCACGTGGCTGCAGGCATTAAAGCGAAGGTAAAAGCGCACCTATCTCCGTCGTACGCCCACAACCACATCAAGGCTGCGCCTGCCGTTACCCAGGTGACCCACACCCACTCACCACTGCGGCCCACACATTCTTCCGGGGGGGAGGGCGTGCTGCTGCTGGCAGGAAAACATGTCAGGGACGACTCGTTCTCTCTGCCAGGACACGCGCTGTCGAGGTAACCCGTACCACGATAGACACTCGCGCTTTTATAATGCTTCAAATTCTATATCAAATGACACCTTCAAATGCCTAATTGATATAAAGAATCACAACACTATAAACATACATCACGCTGACGTACATGGTTGGGGATTTTGCCTTTATTTAGCAATATAAAATGGCTAGGCCAATATGTTTATTAAGGATAATAAGAAGGTTTAGTTGCTAGAGATTGTTGTGGAGTAGCCAGCGTTGCAACGTTCAGTTACATAATCAAGGGATGGCATCATTTCAACACTCGCATGGTTGTTTACTCTTTCCCCAAATATAAACACGTTAAGGTTTGTGCTAACACACAAACCATCGTATTAATTAATTTGGCAATGCATAGTTTTTATACCCCCCAGAGTTATGATTTGTCGTTGTAATGTGAAGAATAGAAGAAAGCTTTAATAATAATATAATAAAGGCTCACAGCGCGTTATGTATGATATTTGTATAAAGTTTAGCTTTTATAATAATACAAATTAACCAAAAGGCCAATGTTAGCTGTCGTATATTTCCATAAGAATTGCCCAAGTCCTTTTCTTCTCTCAATATTACCAGTAGGGGAGGTATAGTTTGTGCAAATGTTGTATTTACTTCTTCTACATTCAAAAGAAAGAAAAACTATTGAAAGATATGTCTAAAACTTTACAATTTTAGGAAGAAATCCAGTAACCCAAGAAACTCTTATTTAAACGTTGAATCTGAATCCTATTTACAAAATGGCTAGTTTCACAACTCTTATCAAGCTTGATTCTCAACCAACACAATCAGGTAAAATAATTTGTAAACACCGTGACGATTTCTAACTTTCAAAAGTGCGTATCACGCTGACAAATACACAAAACTACATAAGTCACAATGTTTACTTAAGTCTAGGGAGGGTCTTTGGAGAGACTATCTTATTAGGGCAGTGCCAATTTCTTTGTATACATTCGAGGAAAAAAATGTACTTTACACTTATATAATCAAGAGAAGGTAACACAAACTCTTCTTTATACTTATGTGAGACATGCTACATCTATTCTGTACATATTGGGTTGGAAAATACCCCTCGTAGACCAAGTCTATCTACCAGCAACGTAAAAAACATCTGGAGATTGTGGATTCAATCATGAATGACTGGGACACAACAATCACTAATTACTCGGGAGTCTTTATTACACACATTGGAGGACTTTATTACTAAACTTCGAAACATTTCTACATGGCGTGATTTAGACGTGTTCTTCGCCAATAACCACCCTCTTATAAATGCCATCTCTCTCTTGTTATACTCAAGTTTAAATGGTGTAATACGGCACACCAAAATATCATTTATCGTTTAAACCTAATCCCTCCACCCTCTCCTTTTTACCTTTCTCCTGGCTAAGAAAGGTGAAAATCCATTTCCAAGAAAACAATCAACAACCTACATTGGGATTTACTCAGATCACGGCTGCCATTCCATGATCAGGTTTCTAGGTATAAAACTGTAAAGGGTATTATTGGCCTAGATGCTAATAATCTAGGATTCAGGAAGCTTTGACCCGCTGAAATCTACCACCAATACAATCCGGATACAAGACATGAACAAAGGTGTATTTTACTTGCAGATATGATGCAAATTTAAGAGAGGAAATAAAGACATTACAGTATACTTATCACTCTTTTATAAACTGTCGGTTTTACTCCCTCGCGAGTTCTCAGCTCTAGCGGATTGTCAAATAAGTATTTTTTTGGTAGCAGCCACTTTTGAAGTAATGTAGTTATTCCTAAGACATATTATCAATTCCCCATTGTCCTCATTCAGACAAGTGAAAAATAATCAAGTTTTAAAGTATACAAACTCAACTATTTGAAAGAGAAATAAGACAATAGTGGAAAGGGAACCAAAAAAAAAAAGTTTTTTTTTTAAGCGCGCAAAATTTCAAGCTTTTATTTAATTATAGTTCTTTTCAGCGACGCGCGTGATGGCGTGTAGGTATTTTTCTTTAACGAACAAGTCTCACGTGCAGACGGCGTAAGCCACTTGACGTTGTCACCTTTATACATTCTTAAAGTAACAAAAAAAAAAGCGCTTTCTCAGCTTTGACTTCTAATGAATAATTATGAAAGTGTATGGGGTGGTTAACGAAGCCAGTTTTACCTCCTCCGCACACAACCTAAAAAACCAGGGAAAAAGTTGAGGTTATTGAATATACCGGATATCTCCAAGCTTCATCAAAATGTAAAGTACCACGCGATCATATTTTAGTAATAGAACATTAACCTGTCACGCATACTAGGTAGAAGATTTAAGGAGATCTAAATCGATTGGAAAACTTATAAATCTTCATTTATTTTTAAATTATTACATTTGACAGTGTAAAGCTGCTAAAAGCTAGGGAATCAAAAGGACTGCCCCCTATGGAAATTGACACCATAGAACAGGGGATGCATATCCTAAAAGGAAGACAACAAAAGATGCTATTATAGTCTTCGGTGTATATATGTTTCTTTTAAAATTTGCAAAAAAAAAAAAGGTAATTAAAAGTGTTTTTCATGCAAATTTATTTATTTTAAAATAATATAATGATTTTTATAAATGGAAAATCTTCGTTGGTTTAAATAATGAGCAAACTTCTACCTTGGTATCGTAATTCAGCACTTCTGCAGACAAAGCGACAATGTTCTGTTCACTTTGGTCAGTTATTGGAGATATATTGATACCGTGACAATCAATAAAGGATTGAATATATAAAGAATAATTATGATTTATCAGGGCAATCAATGTTCAACGGCAACAACAAAAGTGCTAGGGATTCTAAAATATGCCATTGAGAAACAGAAAATATACCTACTTCAAATTTCTCATAAGACCACTACTATAAGGATTGTAGATGGTAACACAACGTTACTTCAAAACTAGAAAATAGCTACCAAAATATCACACACATAGAGTTTACGGATTCATTTTCGGGGGACTTCCATTTGTTACATATGGGTTGGTGTGGTATAAACTGTCGTTTTTATACAACCACGACCCAGGATCGATTCCCGCATTGAACGCTTTTTTTTTTATAAGGGGAAAGACATTTTTATTCACAAAAAGTCTTTGAGGTGTCGAATTTATTGTATGATGAGCTCCGAGCTGTTTCCAAGTGTATTCCTTTTATTCCAATCTCTAAACCAAGTGTGGTATTCCTGTCGTTTCCCCGTGCAACAATACACCATACAGGTTCTCTATCCTCTAACAATTCAACAGCATTAGATCTCACTAAACATCGCTACTGGAACCAAAAAGAGAGAGAGAAACTAGTGGTCTTCAATAAGACGCGATGAGAATTTTAAAGAATGATAAGTTGAGTATTTTGAAAAGTGTGTGATGGTAGCTATGGTCGGTCGGTCGTTAAAGAGGGTATTATTTACACACGGCATTAACTATTTCTATGAAACAACAGCAACGATTGAGACAGTCCGGGATACCTGGACCGCACGCCGTACACACGGGTATGCAGTAATTGAGGAGACCAGAATAGCCCGGGGTAGAGAAGCCAGAAAGACGTTCGTGCCAAAAGTCCGCGTTACCGCCGATAGCAGGCGGGCG
>CP092864.1:184441531-184481141 GCA_030710605.1 Cordylochernes scorpioides
CAAATCCAGATATCAAGCTATACAATTTGCCACTGTCCATCCGTTGTTCCTTACAAAACAAACCAAATCCAGATATCAAGCGACACAATTTGCCACTATCCATCCGTTGTTACCTACAAAACAAACCAAATCCAGATATCAAGCAATACAATTTGCCACTATCCATCCGTTGTTCCCTACAAAACAAACCAAATCCAAATATCAAGCGATACAATTTGCCACTATTTATCCATCCGTTGTTCCCTACAAAACAAACCAAATCCAGATATCGAGCGACACAATCAGGATATTATTAATAATCTGATTTCTTAAAAAAAAAAGAAACTTTTTTTCTCTCTCTCAGCCGGCGTTGGCATTCAGGCGCTGAGAACACAATGGCTGACAGACCATTGATGTTCAAGGATATGGTATTGATTAAATTCAACTCGCTTGATCACTCTGCAACTTTTTGTTTCCGTGGTAAAGAACTTCACGGAGAACGATCTGATTGGTCATAAAGGATTCTGGCTGTTGTCTCCATCTTCTCTTATTATTGCCAGGGTTCGAACCCCAGCTTACACACGTATCTAACCCCGGCAGGAAGTTTAGCAGTAAACAACAACACTCATCAAAGAAAGAATGGTTAATCCGAGCACAACTTATTTTGATTTTTATTTCTCGAATATAACAGATTTATGGTATACTAACCCGTTTTTTACAACACTCATCAAAGAAAGAATGGTTAATCCGAGCACAACTTATTTTGATTTTTATTTCTCGAATATAACAGATTTATGGTATACTAACCCGTTTTTTACAACACTCATCAAAGAAAGAATGGTTAATCCGAGCACAACTTATTTTGATTTTTATTTCTCGAATATAACAGATTTATGGTATACTAACCCGTTTTTTAAAAGTATTTTTCTTACTTAAATTAAAAATAAACGATTATATTTAATGTGAAAAATAGTAAAAATGTGAAATTGTACTGAGGGATTAAAGTGGATAAATTTTAAAAAAGGCATCTCCTGATCGAGCAACTTATGACGCAAGCCATCAGCAACTTTCAGTTGCACGATAAAGAGATGCCTTTTTCTTGATTATATTTAAGTTTCAAACATTTCCTTGAAAATTAATAAAAATATTTTTTTCATATTAGATAATAAAAGGCATATATTGGATTTAATAAAATATTTATTTTGCCAATATTTCGGCTGGCTGAACGCCGACCTTTATCGAGGCATTACATTTTTGTATACACTTTGTATACATTTTTCATATTATGGCCCTCAGTTGTTCGTATAGCAATTAAAATGAGCCCTAAAATTCCGGGCTGTTTTTGCTTGGATTTTTATAACTTTTTTCCAGACAGGGTTTTCTCTGTACTTGGAGCTTATGATATATACTTTGAAACTCTAACTTAAAAGTTTTTATAACCCGCCCCTCACCCCTAAGTGAACGTTTAAAAACTGTGTTCCAATCACCAGATTCAGTAAACCACCAAGTTCCATTCATATTTCCAAATAAAGTTCCGTTCTGTTGCTTCCATTTGACAGGAAACTCCGGAATACAAGAAAGCCTGTCTCTTAGACATCTGTGTTATATAAAGTATATCAGTATAGCTGTATATTTAAATGAAGGTTGTGATAAAGATTCTTATTTGAAACAGATAGACACAATGGTTTTCTTCTCTCTTTTCTTATTCCCCTAAAATAATGCCGTTCGAATATTTAAAAAAGGTATGCAACTTGTGGGCCTTTCTAAAATAATAATCAAAAACTTGTTGATAACATTCTAATGAGACAAGTTGTAGGATGGTTCTTAACCAGGAGTTACTGGAGATATCAAAGTTGGAATTACCGCTTTAATAGGTAATTTGAGACATCTTGATTTTCTCCTTTATTTTCCCAAAGGTTTGGGCGACCAGCTATTTAAAACCATGTAACACATATAGACATTGTGTTGAAAAAATATGAAATTACAATTATTATCAATATTTCATTTTTTTTTTCCGTAAGACAGAGATTCTGGGGGAAAAAAAGGAAGCTCTTTTATGGCTCAAATATCTACCCTAGTGTCTCTGATTCAGTTGTCACTTAGAAAGGTTGTTTATGGACTTAAAAAAGACTTCGATGCAGTTCTTCATTTCCTATTGCGCAAGAAACTTTCAGAATTGAGCCTGAAAACTCTCAACTAAATAATTTAATCAATAACTATTACGAGCATATATTTGATGCTTTTTATATACTATTTCTGATAACGAGTTAATTATCATTTATAATGATTGGGTCAAGAATATATTTGCCAAATTTTGGAAATGTTCTTCTTTTGTTTACGGATGACATCATGTTAATAAGTGGTTCAAGAATCAATCTACAAGAGAAGTTACATATACTAAAAATACTCTTTGAAGAGAGAATGCCAACTAACATTTAACGAATCAAAATCTAAAATAAAGATATCCTGTAAGGGTGGCAGATCAGCTGGGACTGATAAATGGTATTGGGGGATAGACACAGTCTCTAATAGTTGTACCAAAATATTTCTGTAAAAAATAGACACTTCGGCCAGTTAGAGTTTTATTTTCTCAAGGTTTCAACAAAAATCTTATGTCTTCGTCAGGAGAAATAAATAAAAATAAAGCATTTGGCAAGGCGTTAAAAATTATTCTGAGGTTGCAAGGGTGTTCTCAGAACAATTTTTAACGCCTTGCCAAATGCTTTCTTTTTATTTATTTCTCCTAACGAAGACAAAAGATTTTTGTTGAAACGTTGAGAAAATAAAACTCTAACTGGCTGAAGTGTCTATTTTATAAAGAAATATGAATGCCGGCCAGGCAGCCTCTATCTTTAAGATAACTAAAATATTGTTGCGACACTTTTCAGTCGTCGTTGTTTGTGGTTTGTAGGAAAACATTACGTTGTGGATACAGATTAGTGCCATATACTTTATTACAAGAGTTTTTAAGGAGGATTAATCTTCTTCTTCTTTCTTATCTCCACACACACACTCAATCATATTAGGGTATCAAGTTGTGACTCTTGACGGTGTCTGTTTGAAAACCATCATGACTGGGGGAAGTAGAATGCCTCTGCCTTTGTCATTAAGACTGGGAGCATTACTCAGTGGCAGGCCGACTTAGCTCCAAAAGAAATGGCCGCCTCTGACGTGAGGAACAGACGCCATGAGCAGCCGCTCCTAACATGGAGTACAAACACTGATCATCGTGTATCCCTGGATTAGGAGTCCTTACAGGGTACTATCAGCCGGGCCAGCTGAGTCCAGGTTTTTTAGTGAGCTTTTTACTGCTCCCCCTCTTCTTTTTTTCATCCGGGCTTGGGACCGGCAAAGGCGGAGGATTAATAATTATATACAGTAGATGGACTTGTTTTCATTGTCCGCCACAAGAAGGATCCTCCTTGTCCTCCTTGGCATCGTCTTCCTGGTTAATCCACACGGCCACACGCCCGGAGACAACTCGCCGCGTCTTCTGTCACCGAAGATGTTCAGATTGTCTGTTCTCCCTCACAAGAGAATGCCATCCTGGCGCCTGTTCCCCTCCCATGTGGGTCATCCCCCCGCAGCTGGAGTCATCCATCTTTCCCCAACTTCACTCTGGGATCTTGGCCTCTTGGTTAGCTTATAATACAGTGAGGATGGGAGTATCCATATTACACACACACACACACACACACAAAGCTTTATTAAGACCACCGGTCTTATACATATTCACCACAGGAAGAAATAATAGATGGAGCTCCTATACTCCAGGCAGCGCAGCACCCAACAACAGCCTCCTGGTCCGACGCATGTCCAATGGCCACACGTTCCTTTGTGCATACGTCATGGTTAGCGAATCACTGAACAGGCTAGTGTATATCCATATTACAATATCTATATCTTGGATAAAACTATAACAAGACTCAGAACAAAACACTATAAAGGAATGACAATACATCCAGATGGCACAAGAACCTATAGGACATGCAACAACTGTCCTGGTGTGGAACTAACACCTACCCACATATTCTCATGCCCAGAAATGGCCACCGCCTTGCAGAAAATTCACATGGACCCAGAGCAGCAACTTTACACACCCAAGATAGTTGACATTGCTGCTTCTCTGATAGAGATGCATGGAGACATCTGAGGATCTTCATTGGACACGACAACAACAGCAACACATATCTTGGATATCCGCTCCTACGACATCCCAAACCTAGTTTCAACCACTTCAAAGTCAGCACTTTAGGCCACACAAGCGCTGTATGAACAATCTTAGATAGATTAAATTCATTTGGATCAACAATGAAACTTTTTTTAGACGCAGTTGCCTTATCAACGCTGCTGATAGTATTTACGTTGTTTTCTAACTTTACCCAGATACACCCCAGGCTGTTCTAATGGAATCCTGAAAGGTTTCATTGAGAGCCACAGCCATGAAACTGGCTTTAAAGTTATGACTCAGAGAATATTAAAGATAGATTGATAGACCCCCTGGATCTGCCTTAAACAACTATGGGGAATAGATGAGGCAATAAGAACTCCTATAGAGCTACGAAGAAGTCAGGCTTGCATATTGGACTCCACTGGATTCTCCTGGCTCAAACACTGCACAGATCCCAATATTTTACGAAAGTAGAAATTCCCCTTGTTATTAAGATGGCAATAGAACAGAGAGAGTCTATTTAAGATAACCTAACCAGACTAACTTACACACTCAAGGATATACCTATATCACAAAACCATACAAACCTCTTTTACCACAGAGGAATACCTTCTCAGTGATCATGCCCTGCCGGTTAAGCATTACGTGGCACAAACTAGATCCCTTTCCCTTTTTTTCTCACGGGAGAACCATAACAATGTGAAAAAGACCAAAATGTTCATTATACTAGTTGAATACTTCACTCATGGACAAAAACTTAAGATAGTTTCATATTTTGATATCGTCGGTTGTCTCTATTATTATTATTTTTTTTTTTTTTTGAATGAGACACAGAAAATTTTGTTCACATTTAGTTATCTCGTGTATCTTCAATGAAGGTCATTGTGTATCAAATAACTTTCAGAGTTATTGTCTGAATCCCGATATACATGCTAAAAGGCACAACTTCCTTAAGTTTTGTCCATGAGTATAAATCTCCGAAATATCTCATTATATGTTCATATGTACAGCTTTAAAAAAAATAAAAAGGTTTTTCTTCAAGGCCCTAATATGATAAAAATAATAATAAATGGAAAAATTATTGCTTTAGGGCCATGAGTAAAATCTTTTTTGGTTGAAAGTTCTGCCAGTTTTATCGAAATAAACAAACGGAGCGTCAAGGTTTTAATTCTCGTGTCATTACTAAAGTGTACGACCATCAACGGCGCTAATGGTCCTTTCATAGTTTGTTTTTTTCAGTAATTGAATATATATTTAAATAAAAAAAAACTAATGGAACGTGTATAGTTTCATATTCTAAAAAATATATCTCCATACATTCTGTTCAGGCCAGTATGTGTAAATATGGCCACGTTAATCATTTCGATAAGGCTGTCGCCGACGAGCTTACAACGGAGAGTGTGTAATTTCCAGCAAGGAAAGGAAGAAATAACAGCGCTCTACTGATAAAGGTGGAGCATTCGTCAGAATTTTCAGATAGGTGTGTCTCAGAGAAATATAATTTATATATGTTTTAAACTGGCAAAGAGACGGTTTTATTTTCGACTAGACCCGGCTTCGTGAAACAAACTGAATATGCCAATCGGCCTCTTATCATACTAATTTGCATATTCCGCGAATGACACTTCCATACTTCTATCTTCTTAAAGTTACATCCACGGCTATGTCAACTTGTGGAAGATGAACAAACGGAGAAAGAAGATTAAACTTTTATCATCAATCTAATCGGCATATTTCAAAGGGTCTCCTATGGAAAATGTCGCATACAGGGTATCCTTCCATACCTAAGTCTACAAGATGTCAAATATCATAGGACAAATGTTGTGGAAATCATCACAAACAAACACTCCCCTCTCTCTCTCTCGTCTTTATTTACATTAATGGACAAAACTTAAGGAAATTGTACCTTTTAGCATGTTTATCGGAATTCAGACAATAACTCTGAAAGATATTACAGTGACCTTTATAGAAGACACATGAGATAATCAAGTGTGAACAAAATTGCCCCGTCTTCTTATTCTTCTTCTTCTTCAAAAAAAAAACAGACGACCGACGATATTAAAGACTTTTTACTTTCTTATGTTTAGTTCATGAGTGTATATAGATAAATTCGACCAAGGCAATGAGCCGGAACCAGAAATTATAGGTCTTGATTCTTATTGATTTTTAAATCTGTGGGGTTTTATCATCGTAATTCAAAATCAAAGTAAGAATATACATTGCTATTTGCTCGCCAAGTTATGCAATTAGAAAAGCACAAGCATTTTGTCCTGAATGCAATCAGGTCGACACCTAATGTTGAATTGGTGACGTGGGCATTTTGGTCATGAATATTCAAAAATAATCTTCATTATTTACACACTCGTGAAAAAAAAAAAACACAAAAATTTAGATTTTTAAAATGCTTATTCACTTAATTTTAGAACTCATTGAACACCGTGTATTGCTGCTCGCTCTTCCCACAGATTTCTCTGAACCCTTTCCCTGCTGAGAGGAGAGCTTGAATGAGGTTTGATTGCTCCTCCGCCATTGTCTGGTTTCACTAGTATCCAGAGAATTGTCTTCACGAACAAAGATCTCACTTCTGACACCAGGTTTGCTCCTCCGCCATTGTTTGGTTTCACTGGTATCCAGAGAATTGTCTTCACGAACAAAGATCTCTACTTCTGACACCAGGTTTGCTCCTCCGCCATTGTCTGGTTTCACTGGTATCCAGAGAATTGTCTTCACGAACAAAGATCTCCACTTCTGACACCAGGTTTGCTCCTCCGCCATTGTCTGGTTTCACTGGTATCCAGAGAATTGTCTTCACGAACAGAGATCTCACTTCTGACACCAGTTTTGCTCCTCCGCCATTGTCTGGTTTCACTGGTATCCAGAGAATTGTCTTCACGAACATAGATCTCACTTCTGACACCAGGTTTGCTCCTCCGCCATTGTCTGGTTTCACTGATATCCAGAGAATTGTCTTCACGAACATAGATCTCACTTCTGACACTAGGTTTGCTCCTCCGCCATTTTCTGGTTTCACTGGTATCCAGAGAATTGTCTTCACGAACAGAGATCTCACTTCTGACACCAGGTTTGCTCCTCCGCCATTGTCTGGTTTCACTGGTATCCAGAGAATTGTCTTCACGAACATAGATCTCACTTCTGACACTAGGTTTGCTCCTCTGCCATTGTCTGGTTTCACTGGTATCCAGAGAATTGTCTTCACGAATAGATATCTCACTTCTGACACCAGGTTTGCTCCTCCGCCATTTTCTGGTTTCACTGGTATCCATAAATGTCTTCACGAACAGAGATCTCACTTCTGACACCAGGTTTGCTCCTCCGCCATTGTCTGGTTTCACTGGTATCCAGAGAATTGTCTTCACGAACAGAGATCTCACTTCTGACACCAGGTTTGCTCCACCGCCATTGCCTGGTTTCACTGGTATCCAGAGAATTCTCTTCACGAACAGAGATCTCACTTCTGACACCAGGTTTGCTCCTCCGCCATTTTCTGGTTTCACTGGTATCCATAAATGTCTTCACGAACAGAAATCTCGCTTCTGACACCAGGTTTGCTCCTCCGCCATTGTCTGGTTTCACTGGTATTCAGAAATGTCTTCACGAACAGAGATCTCACTTCTGACACCAGGTTTCCTCCTCCGCCATTTTCTGGTTTCACTGGTATCCAGAGAATTGTCTTCACGAACAGAGATCTCACTTCTGACACCAGGTTTGATCCTCCGCCATTGTCTGGTTTCACTGATATCCAGAGAATTGTCTTCACGAACATAGATCTCACTTCTGACACTAGGTTTGCTCCTCCGCCATTTTCTGGTTTCACTGGTATCCAGAGAATTGTCTTCACGAACAGAGATCTCACTTCTGACACCAGGTTTGCTCCTCCGCCATTGTCTGGTTTCACTGGTATCCAGAGAATTGTCTTCACGAACATAGATCTCACTTCTGACACTAGGTTTGCTCCTCTGCCATTGTCTGGTTTCACTGGTATCCAGAGAATTGTCTTCACGAATAGATATCTCACTTCTGACACCAGGTTTGCTCCTCCGCCATTTTCTGGTTTCACTGGTATCCATAAATGTCTTCACGAACAGAGATCTCACTTCTGACACCAGGTTTGCTCCTCCGCCATTGTCTGGTTTCACTGGTATCCAGAGAATTGTCTTCACGAACAGAGATCTCACTTCTGACACCAGGTTTGCTCCACCGCCATTGCCTGGTTTCACTGGTATCCAGAGAATTCTCTTCACGAACAGAGATCTCACTTCTGACACCAGGTTTGCTCCTCCGCCATTTTCTGGTTTCACTGGTATCCATAAATGTCTTCACGAACAGAAATCTCGCTTCTGACACCAGGTTTGCTCCTCCGCCATTGTCTGGTTTCACTGGTATTCAGAAATGTCTTCACGAACAGAGATCTCACTTCTGACACCAGGTTTCCTCCTCCGCCATTTTCTGGTTTCACTGGTATCCAGAGAATTGTCTTCACGAACAGAGATCTCACTTCTGACACCAGGTTTGCTCCTCCGCCATTTTCTGGTTTCACTGGTATCCAGAAATGTCTTCACGAACAGAAATCTCACTTCTGACACCAGGTTTGCTCCTCCGCCATTTTCTGGTTTCACTGGTATCCAGAAATGTCTTCACGAACAGAAATCTCACTTCTGAAACCAGGTTTGCTCCTCCGTCATTGTCTGGTTTCACTGGTATCCAGAAATGTCTTCACGAACAGAGATCTCACTTCTGACACTAGGTTTGCTCCTCCGCCATTTTCTGGTTTCACTGGTATCCAGAGAATTGTCTTCACGAACAAAGATCTCACTTCTGACACTAGGTTTGCTCCTCCGCCATTGTCTTGTTTCACTGGTATCCAGAAATGTCTTCACGAACAAAGATCTCACTTCTGACACCAGGTTTGCTCCTCCGCCATTTTCTGGTTTCACTGGTATCCAGAGAATTGTCTTCACGAACAAAGATCTCACTTCTGACACCAGGTTTGCTCCTCCGCCATTGTCTTGTTTCACTGGTATCCAGAAATGTCTTCACGAACAAAGATATCACTTCTGACACCAGGTTTTCTCCTCCGCCATTGTCTTGTTTCACTGGTATCCAGAAATGTCTTCACGAACAAAGATCTCACTTCTGACACCAGGTTTGCTCCTCCGCCATTTTCTGGTTTCACTGGTATCCAGAGAATTGTCTTCACGAACAAAGATCTCACTTCTGACACCAGGTTTGCTCCTCCGCCATTGTCTTGTTTCACTGGTATCCAGAAATGTCTTCACGAACAAAGATCTAACTTCTGACACCAGGTTTTCTCCTCCGCCATTGTCTGGTTTCACTGGTATCCAGAAATGTCTTCACGAACAGAGATCTCACTTCTGACACCAGGTTTGCTTCTCCGCCATTTTCTGGTTTCACTGGTATCCAGAGAATTATCTTCACGAACAGAGATCTCACTTCTGACACCAGGTTTGCTCCTCCGCCATTTTCTGGTTTCACTGGTATCCAGAGAATTATCTTCACGAACAGAGATCTCACTTCTGACACCAGGTTTGCTCCTCCGCCATTGTCTGGTTTCACTGGTATCCAGAATTGTCTTCACGAACAAAGATCTCCACTTCTGACACCATTTGTTACGACATCGCAGCCGTCGTGTCAAGGATGGTCAATTGAGCACGCGGGATCGATACAGATCTCTGTTCGACTCCTCTTTATTTACCTTCGTGCATTCTTAGAGAACAAAACAAGTAACATACATCATCCAACAGTCGCCGTCAACAAGAGGGAGGAAGACTTCACTTCTGGCCACCAGATGGGTTTCTTCCATCTTGACTGCTCCGTCCTCAGCTATTCTTGGGTAAACACATGTGGTCGAACTGCTTGCCGAAGCATTCTCGTCGTAACAGTATTATTGATTCGGTCAAGCCAGATAGTACTCATTAGCAAGTTTCCGGACTGTGAGGTCCTTCCTTGCTCAATGCCCTTATCCTTTGGGCTTGTTGGGTCCGCTGCCTTAGTGACTTTTTTTTTTATATTTCCGAAACACCTCTTCTTGAATTAACAAGCCAACCACTTTTCGGGCTGTTGGCTTTTGTCATCACCATTCGGTTGATATTTCCTGGAGCGTACAAATGTCGATAAGAAAGCAAAGCCACCTTACAAAATTACGAAAATTACAACAACAACAAAAAGCCGCAAACGACATGGATACTAGAATAACAGAACTTCTCCCCGCGTGGCTCAGGCGAATGCTATACCTATTTACACAGCAGTTTATGACACAAGGTAATGTAGATCTTTTTAATGAAAGAGAATCTCATGATGGTGAAACTAAACGGTGGCAGAGCGCCATGAACAATATCAACCGAATGGTGATGACAAAAGCCAACAGCCCGAAAAGTGGTTGGCTTGTTAATTCAAGAAGAGGTGTTTCGGAAATAGAAAAAATCACTAAGGCAATATACAGCCGCTACACTGTAATCATTCGATATCACGAGATCAAAAAATAAAATAAAAACACGGCAGGTCTGCATCAATGTGAAGGCATATATTCTTCGACTCCCGTAGGGTGTTGTATCACGTACCATAAGACCAAACCATCACAAAAGAATACAAGCAGGATCGTCGCCTCGTTATGCTGTGCGAAGCAAACAACTGGATCTGTGGGTATCAAAGCTTGGCAGCTTCATCATCATAATTTCCATTCTGAACATCTATTTAACGCCAAACACAACATTTCTGTAGAAGAAGAAACACAAGTCGGGGAGAGAATATCTTCTTTATATAAGAGGATGATCATACAAGCTTTGGGGCAAGTTCTGTGTTTAGTCAGGATTCCTACTCCCCCTACATGGCTCCATGTGGCTATTTCCCATGCTGATAATGCCGCTAAGTCAAGAGGACATCAAACTGAATATGACGGCCTGGCTGATCAACATTCTAAAAGATGCGTTCCAGAAGTTTTTCCTACACTGGCAGGGACACCGGGAGAATTGTGTGTGCATTACCAAGAAGACTACTTTGAAGAGAGTAGAGTTCTGTATACCTCCATATATGTACTTCTGCCTACCAAAGGTTCGATAGTTTTGAACACACCACGTAGAGAAAATGAAGGTGGTATCATCATAGAAGACTTTTGATCGTAAAACTCAGCATTGGTGATGGCAGAGCGCCATGTATCGGGAAAATATCAACTGAAGGTTGTTTTTTCCCGGAAATTGGACAATACCCTTTCTTGAAGTAAAACAAGAAAACCAACCACGGGCAGTTGACCCTAGTGTGTAGGCTGAGCGTTAACAGCCCATCAAATGGTCCTTAACGCTTCCTTTGAATTCAGGAAAATGGCTTCTAAGGCCAAGGTGCGTGAATACGTTAATACATCCTTAAGTGGTAGTTGTATAGACAGCACTTGTATGAAGTATACAATTTATTTAAAATAAATACAACCAATTAAGCATGAATGTTTCTTTTTTAAATAAGACAAATTTCTACTTGGTAGGGCTTGGCTTATCAGTGGTAAACCCTCCCAACGGTTTCGCCAATTCAATCCACCAGACAGCTTTTAGAGCTCTAAAACTGTATTGGACCATTCTGCTTATATATGAGACACTGAAATCCTAGTTGTCGCATTCAACTATATACGAGTATATACTGATAAACGTGGAATGACTAGGATTGTGGAAAGGATTGAAAGCGTAATTTGCTTTGATAAAAATTGGCGGCACTTTATTCTTTATAAGGCTAGGATTCAGCCTGTTTGAAGACTCTAAGAAATTCAGGTTAGCTCTGAATGTTATAGAATTAAAAAAAAAAAACCTGTTAAGTTGTCTTAAGGATAATATTATAAAACATTTTACAATAGGACATTTCTTTATTCATTCAGATCTCCGCAAAAAAATGGTTTATCACAACCAGGTTCACAAAGAAGGCAAGCTGAATCTATTCTACCAAATTTTCTAGAAAACGCATTGATTCAAGTATGGTCATTCACTAGGCTTACAGCACAGTGTGAATAAGGAAAGTTGTTTCTTGTCAGGGATACTGACGAAAACTTCTAAAAATGATTAATCATTAGAATAAACAACTTAATTGTTTCATCTATCGGTCGGTATATAAGGTAGGAATCCTAGTTCATTAGTCCTTCCTGTTTCTCAGTGTGATCTGGCGCTATCAAGACAGCCAGTCGTGAGGTCATTTTGTTTGACATTACAAACATATAAGACAGTGATCCCACAAACTCGAGCCGTTATCGGCTTTTAAAAAACCGCGTATAAGTTGAATAACCACCCGGAGCAGTATATTATCTAAAAAATCTCTTCGCCTCACGATTTTGTTTCTCTGATAAAGATCGTTTAGTTTGAAAAAGTAAAATGCGCGCGAAGACTTCAAGAAAAATCAGCCTTTAGATATCTCTCTGATTTCTTTATTTGCATCTACGACGGCCTAGGGCTATACGTACTAAATAAGGAATTTATTTAAACTTGTACACGCAGAGATAAAAACCATAATATCAATAGTTTAGTTTGAAAAAAGTAAAATGCGCGCGTAGATTTCAATTAAATCGGCTTAGATATCCTCTCTGATTTCTTTATTCCCATCTACGCCGCGCCCGACGGCCTGAGGCCATATTACTAAATTTATTTAAACTTGTACACGCAGAGATATTTTCAAACTTTTCTTAAACTTTATCAAAGGGAACACAGTTCTCATTAAGTGTTCCTAACTATCAAAATATATATGAACCCCTCTATGGCTACTGTAGTAGAAATAGGTGAAACAAGCCAGGAATGGGACAGAACTGAGGTAAGTGAAATTCCCCTGTTTCCTCTCCACCAACCAGAACTAAGTAATCTTTCATACCCAGTGATACATGCCATGCGTCCAATTGGATACCCACACATTTTACTTGATAGAAACATTTAACACAAAGCAATAACGCGCCATCTATATATAACAAATGAAAACATTAAGACGCGAATGTTTCTTTTCATATTTAAATGTAATTCTACTGTCCTAAAAGCTTATTATGAAAAAGGCATCTCCTTATCGTGCAGCTGAAAGTTGCTGATGGCTTGCGCCATCTATCGGAATAAATATCAACTATTCTCGTTGATTTTTAATTATTCCAGAATTGGCCAAATACCCATTCTTGATTAATCAAGAAAAGCTAACCACGGACGCGTTTCGGGCTGTTGGCCCTCATCAGCGTGGTGCAAGCTGAACCTCAACGACCAAAAAACTGGTCATTCAGGCATCCTGAAAAATCATGAAACGGGTAGTTAAGGCCAGAATTGCGTGAGACCGCGACACAATGTCAAAAAATAATACAAATGTGATATTGTACTGGGATAAGGTGCATAAATTATGAAAAAGGCATCTCCTTACGTTTCATGATTTTTCAGGATGCCTGAATGACCAGTTTTTTGGTCGTTGAGGTACAGCTTGCACCACGCCGATGAGGGCCAACAGCCCGAAACGCGTCCGTGGTTAGCTTTTATTAATTAATCAAGAATGGGTATTTGGCCAATTCTGGAATAATTAAAAATCAACGAGAATAGTTGATATTTATTCCGATAGATGGCGCAAGCCATCAGCAACTTTCAGTTGCACGATAAGGAGATGCCTTTTTCATAATTTATGCACCTTATCCTAGTAAAATATCACATTTGTCCTATTTTTTCTAAAAGCTTATGTTCATAGATTGCTTGAATTCCATTTCTAAGATTCCACCCTTCAGTGTAGCATATATAAGCAGAATGATTCAATACAGTATTAGAGCTCTAAAGAAGTGGTCTGGTAGATTAAATTGGAGAAACCGCTGTGAGGGTTTACTACTGATGAGCCAAGTCGTCCCAATATTTTTTCATCACAGTAAGGACAGTAGAAGTTTGATTTATTTGTGAAAAGAAACATTCGCGTCTTAATGTTTTCATTTAGTATATATGGAAACATTTAACAAAACAATCTTCGTTAGGCACGTCGAGTTTTTCTGCCAAATGCCATAATGCGAGCGAGAAAAACACGGAGAATCTCAAAAACCGTCCGAGTCGGTGTAAGTTTATATAGGTTTGGTGCAGAGGAAACTTAGGTAGGGATATGTGAGGGTGGTTGTTGCTATTGTCACGTTAGAGTTGCTAGGAGAGCGAAGTTGAGCTTTATTCTTTGATAACAACGCTCTACCCTAAAATTCAAGATATGCAAATATGTGAATAATAGTTTTAGAACAGCAAAATTTCGATTATTTTTGTAGAAATATCATTTAGATATTATAAATATAAGTATTTACCCGTTGAAGAGCAGAAAATTTGCTTGAAAGCTTGCAAAACCTAAATTAAAAGAAACTTTTACTCATATGCAAATATATATAGCGATTACAAATCAAACCAATACATGCAAATAAATCTTAATTACATAAATTCACATAAAAAATAAACTACGCTACACACAATATCATCACTTAGAAAAATAGGAAAGACAAACCTCTGAATTACACGGCAATTTATTTAATGTAAAACCAAGTTAAAACTAATAAAATATCAGAGAGGCAGTGAAAAATTTTTTTACAGTGTATCAAAATACAAATGTCGAAATTAAATAATATTTTCACAGAATAATAAATAATCTGCTGCAATATAATGGCCGGATGGATTATCATCACCAGGTAGTACAGTATCTCCACGCAACGCCATTTCATCCTGTTCTGAGCAAAATACCTCTTGTAATTCCAGACCATTCTATTAGATTATCGAACCAGTTCTTCCTTGGTCCTCTCCTTTCTAGGTTCCAGTAGAATTAATAGATAATCTCATTTCTCTTTGGTATCTTCATTTAGAAGGCTGTTATACGTTCCATTGTCTTCAAACTTCTGTCACACCCACTCTATCTGTTCATTTAATCTTGATACATCTTCTGGCACATCAGATGTCAAAATTCAAGTTGATTGTTCACTCCAGTCTTTTGGTCAATGCCCAAGTTTCACATCCATACAGGAAAACTGATCAAGTTAACCTCCTCAGCTTCCACAGTATCATATTTAAATATCTTAAAAGCTCTTTATTTCTTTAAAAAAATCATTTTCTGTCTTTGTAATTCTAGCTTCGACTTCTTTTTGTATCTTCATCATTAACGATACTTCTAATTTAAGTAAAAGATTGTTCACAAGTTTCATGGCGTCAATATTACTTTCGTGTTCTATAGATGGATTGTTATTGAAAGTAATGATTTTGTCTTCTTGAGATTCCGTCTCATTCCATAAATGTATCTTAGGGACTTTCTAATCCTGTTTAATACCTATTTTCAAAGTATTTTCTTTTCAAAGCAATAACGCGCAATGAAGACATTAAGACGCGAATTTTTCTTTTCACAAATAAATCAAACTACTACTGTCCTTACTGCGATTGTTTGCGGAAGAGCATTTGCTCGATGCAAATATTTAGATGTAATTCTACTGTCCTAAAAGCTTAGGTCCATAGTTTTCTTAAATACCATTTCTAAGATTCCACCCTTCAGTGTTGCATATAAAAGCAGAATGAACCAATACAGTATTAGAGCTCTAAAGAAGCGGTCTGGTAGATTAAATTGACGAAACCGCTGGGAGGGTTCATCATTGATGAGCCAAGCCCTCCCAATATATTTTCATCTCAGTAAGGGCAGTAGAAGTTTGATTTATTTGTGAAAAGAAACATTCGCGTCTTTCTCTTAATCACAAGGTAATAAGACCAAATTCAAATAAATAAATAGTGTGTGACGTTTCGGTAACAGCGTTGTTACCATCTTCAGACAAAAGTACTGAATGATTCATTACTATCAGATTCAGTACTTTTGTCTGAAGATGGTAACAACGCTGTTACCGAAACGTCGCACACTATTTATTTATTTGGATTTGGTCTTATTACCTTGTGTTTATAATCTATAATCCAAATTGTGCCTTATCAATCTTTCTCTTAAAGTCTTCATTCGTTCTATTTTCGTTTCATTATAAGAGAGGATTGAAATATCATCTGTGTAAATATAATATTTCAGTTCTTTCCACCAGCAAACACATACCATTGAGAATGCCCCGGAGATGTTATCAGTACATGTTGAAGAAGAATGTTGAGTTCAGTCTCCAATATTGTTAGCGAAGTATTTATTATTTTACACTAGTATTAAACAGAGTATTTAAAATACAATATAACGCGGCTGATGACTGTAAAACGAAAATTGCAATTATACCGCGAATGTTTCTTTCAAACAAAAATCAAAATCTATTTTAAAGAGAAATAACGATTATTTCTAACGTTAAGGATGAAGTATGATAGGATGGATTGTGAAGAGTAATGACAAACGGAAAAATAAAAGTGTCCAGGGCGGGAATCGATGGTTGTGGGTTCGATTCCCGCCCCTGGACACTTTTATTTTTCCGTTTGTCATTACTCTTCACAATCCATCCTATCATACTTCATCCTTAAACGTTAGAAATAATCGTTATTTCTCTTTAAAATAGATTTTGATTTTTGTTTGAAAGAAACATTCGCGGTATAATTGCAATTTTCGTTTTACGATTAACAGAGTATCATTTTTTATATTTATATTTTACTGCTCTGTAAACTTCCCTCATTGCTTATCTTTTGTTTATCATTCATAGTTTGTTCTTGCCTTAAATAAATTGCTGTCTCATCCTGAAGTTTGTCTTCTCTAATATTCCACGTGGCAATATGTTGATGTCAAGTTAAAGTGTTCACACATCCCCCATAGAGAAGTCAGTAGCAGCGATATAAACCCTTCGATTCCCGACAGCATGAACCGGGATCGAATCCCGTATTGTATACTTTTTTTTCTGTTAGAACCTGTTCATATTTCTCATTGTATATAACATAAGCTAGGTTGCTCTTTTTGAGAGGTACCTAATAAAGTTATTTTGTAACAGAAACATATCTCCCACTTTATAAACTCATCAGTTTTATTCCCAATCAAATTAGGAAGCTACCTCAGCAGCCCTGAGAGATTTCATTAATAAAAAGTACATCTCTCTTTATATTGGTGTCTGCTTGTGAAAGACAGTTCCTCGATGTATTTACTGGGAACTATTCGGTAGTTGAGAAGTACATAGGGGGGAGGGTTGCCTTGCTATGCATATCTTAGTAATTGCAGACTATATCTACTCATAGACAAAATTGAAGGAAGTAAGGATTGGGAAGACATAGGGATTGTAAATAACATAAACTAGGCTGCTCTTTTTGAGCGGTACCTAATATAGTTATTTTGTAACACATCATCTCCCACTTTATAAACTCGTCAGTTTTATTCTCAATCAATCAGCCTCAGCATCCCTGAGAGATTTCATTAATAAAAAGTACATCTCTCTATATATTGGTGTCTGCTTGTAGAAGACAGTTCTTCTCAATGCATATACTGGGAACTATTCGGTAATTGAGAAGTACATAGGAGGTAGGGTTGTCTCTACTATGCCTATCTTAGCAATAGCAGACTATATCCACTCATACAAAGCAATAACACGCCATCTAAATATTGCAAATGAAAACATTAAGACACGAATGTTTCTTTTATACATATATCAAACATCTACTGTCCTTACTGCGATGAAAAATTTATTGGGAGGGCTTGTCTTATCAGTGGTGAACCCTCCCAGCGGTTTCACCAAATTAATCTAACAGACCACCTCTTTAGATCTCTAATACTGTATTGGATCATTCTGCTTTTATATGCTGCAATGAAGGGTGGAATCTTAGAAAAGTATTTAGGAAAATTATGGACATAAGTTTTTAGGACAGTAGAACTTCATCGCAATAAAGACAGTAGAAGTTTGATATATGTATAAAAGAAACATTCGTGTCTAAATGTTTTCATTTGCTATATTCACTCATTGACAAAACTTAAGAAATTTTACCTTTTAACATGTATATCAGACCATAACTCTGAAGGATATTACAGTGATTGAAGACAATTCAGTTCACAAGTATGAACAAAATTGCCTCTGTCTCCTTAGCGTGTGTTTTGTAATAAATAAATAAAATCTATTTTTTATTTAGTTATCGACGTTTCAGTGAATCTCTGTCCACAGGGGAATGATTTGATGTAGCCATATATTTTTCTAAACAAATTTCCCATCACAACAAATTATCTTCAAAACTCTTCTATAGTTTAAGACTTCAATGAAGCTTAGCAATTTCCTGTCTTTCTTTCCCTTTAAAGAAACTTCGCTATACAGTGGTACCTCGACATACGAGCGCCCCAACATACGAGTTTTTCGAGATACGAGCCGAAGAGTAAGTGATTTTTTGCTTTGAGTTACGAGCGAAATTCGAGATACGAGTTCGGTTCGGTAGTGTTGAAGATATTAATCTGTGATTTTAAATGGGAATTTTGTATGGGGGAAATTTGCTTCGAGATACGAGTAATTCAAGATACGAGCAAGGTTGCGGAACGAATTAAACTCGTATGTCGAGGTACCATTGTATTTATAAATTAAATTGCCATCTACCGATACAATTTGTAACAATTAAATGTTTGGCAATGTGTTTCTTTATTCAGTTGATTGCATACTACTGCTCTTATGAGGAGGGCCCATAAGTCCGCAACGCGTACACTCAAAGTTATTATTATTTTTTCTGAAAAAAAGTAATTTTTGACCTTTATTTGGGAATTTATATATTTTTAAAAGTTGGACGTTTAGTTAATATTTATTCCGATAGATGGCGATAACTATCTTTTCAACTTTCAGTATGGAGCACATCTTCGTCAATTCTATGTTATGATTGGTAATTTTTGTTGTTTTTATCTCTGGTTGTTTATAATGTAACGTAGAAAATTAGGAAAGACAAACTTCATAATGACAAAGACACGGTAATTTATTTAATGTAAAACCAAATTAAAACTAATAAAATAGCAGAGAGGCAATGAGAAAAATTTTACAGTGTATCAAAATTTAAATACCGAAATTTTAAATGTTTTCATAGAATAATAAATAATCTGCTACATAGCTCCTTGTCCCTATGGGAGCTGTGACCCACAGCTTGTTGTTGCTACTGACATGGATCTGACGTGTTTCTGTTAAGTATTCTCTCGGAGTCTTGGACGTCTGTCCCTAGTAGCTTTGTGTCCTTTTTATTGCGGCGTGTAGAGCGGCTTTGTCGTCGTATCGTCCATAGGGACATCGTCACCTTGGAGGGAATTCCTGGCTTTGACACGGCGGTGGAGCCAGTCTCTGAAAATGTAGATCACAGCAGCCATGGACTCAAGGTCTTCTCGGCGATCTTCAGTTTGTCTTCCCTAATCTACCTACCCAGCATCTCCACCAAAATGTAACGCAGTGAATTAGGAAAGACAAACTTTAGAATGACAGAGAGAGACACGACAATTTATTTAATGTATAAAACCAAATTAAAACTAATAAAATAGCAGAGGGGTAATGAGAAAATTTATACAGTGTATCAAACTAAAAATATATCGAAATTTAAAATATTCTCATAGAAGAATATATAATCTGTTACAATATATAATAGATGGAAATTTTGCAGGGAGGATATTGATCTAAAGAGACAAGGGTCACCTCTCCCGTCAAAATAGACGTCAAAACTAGACGCCATCTATAGACCGTCGCCGCAAACTAGCGGCCTCGGGTCGGTGACAAAGCCACAACACCAGCTTGTTTTGACGTCTATTTTGACGGGAGAGACGACCCCTGTTACAATATGTTATAGCTAGGGGAAATGATTGATATATTCATTTATATAACAACACCCAAACGTACAAGGAATTGTTGCTATTGGTGTGTCACCTGTTGCTATACCATGTTACGAATATGGGGTCGGTGGAAGGATGGTCTAAACCGTTGGTTTTCGACCACTACGACCTAGGTTCGATTCCCGCATTGGGTACTTTTTTCCGAGTTAAAAAAAAAAAAAATAATAAAAATAATAATAAATGCTCCAATGGCCCCCGATTCTTGCAAAAGTCCAACCCCATCAGCGAGTGCAACCAAACGGGGCTCTGGCACATTTGTAAGTGCAAAGTCGAATTGCTTTTCACATGTGTAGACATGTGGTGCACTTACAGTAAAAGCAGTCGCCTACTTCTACCCACCATTATCATGGCCTGTACCACGTGTACTTAGGGATAAGCAAAAGAAAAAAATCCCCCTCATAGCGCACTCTAGCGATTAAAATAGCTACAAATTCTTAGAGTTACTTAAAAAAAAGTATATTTGAAAACCAACTTGCGCAGACTTTGCTGCAATGAGGAGAAAAAGTTGTGAGATGGTTCAAAATTGATTAGGCAAGCCCTCCAATTATATACATTTTTTTTTTTTTTGCTTGTAGTCAGTTCTGCCGAAATATTTTTCAATTTAACAAAGGTATCATTTAAAATGTGTAACCATTATCACGTACACACATACATTTGTATAATTCTATCAAGATATGCGACAAGTTACGGAAGCGAGAGCACACGCATAAATAAATATTATAAAAAAGGGGTAATCTGACGTATTTGTAAGAAATCAATATTGAGAATTTTAAAATGATCTTTTCAAGGGCAAATAAAAGAGAAAAATAAATCGTCAGCGCCCGCCAAGTATCATTGAAAACTTCCCAAAACAGCTTTAATTATCTCCCAAATGTCAAAAATCGTTGTAACCTTTTTCCAGAGCTTCAAAAAAAATCTTTTAACAAAATATAGAGATATTTGAATAATAAGTAAACACAAAAACATTTTAAGACAAAAATATTTTGAAATAATTATCGAAAAAAATCAATAATTATTTTTTTAAAAAGAAAAAAAAAAAATGTTTACCCCTATAAACGATAGCCAAATAATGTTGACAAGTCAGTGTGCAATGGACGCGCTATTATAGTACGCCTGCCCACACAATGAACGGGCGCAAGCTGATTGGTCGGTTAGGGATGACATCATCTGGCTGGATCGCTGAACCTGCACCAACTTGCAGATCGGTTTAGATGCATTCTTTTGGCTCTATTTTTCTACGTTTTATAACTCAATTTGAGGAAGAATAATAATTTTAATAATGAAAGCATACCGATCTAGTTGATAAAATCTATTTTAAATATATTGCGCAAGTATAAAAATTATATTTAAAAATTATAAATAACCTTTTTGCGAGCCTATATCAACACGCTGACAACAACTGCAAAGTTAACTGTTACTACCCAAAGACTAGGCGTTCGCATCTACTATAGTGGCACGTGAATCCTTTTAACCAATCAGAAAGCACCCAATACTAGCCAGTTACTCATTCACCATTTTTAGCCTATCTCCACAAGAATTCTGTTGCACTGTTGTAATGTTTACCTGCAACTGTAATAAATGTAAGTATGTTTTTATTTTTATTTTTACATTTTATAAAAATATATTCAATATAGAATATCTATTTTATTTATTACGTGTTGTGCATTTATATTTAAAAGATTAAACCTGAAAAGGTTGTCTAACTGGTTGTCTGCTAGAACTAGGCTTAAGGCACCCAAGTCACTAATGTCACTTTAAAATTTTAGAATTTAATTTTTTATTTATTTAAAAAGATATGCATTTGTATTCTATAGATAATATATATTTATTAGTGTTAGATCAATTATGCATTGCATTTATTAAATGTCATGGTTTTAGCATGGGAAACTATTTGACAATGTGCTAGTGTTTACATTGAATTCAACTCAAACTACACCGTATTGTTAGCACTTATGGAATATTTTTAAATAAATTTATATTCAAAATATCGTTAATAATTTATTGCAAAGGATAAATTTATTATTATTTTCTCCATTTGTTTAGAGTATCAGATTGTTTACATGGATAGCATTGTTTACATCTGAGCTTTTTCTCATATACCCCCCAACATCTATTACAACATTTAGTTGAATATTGAAAATAAGTACTAATATTGATTAATATGCAATAAGAAAATTTTGTAAAAAAACTTTTGAAATACCAACAAATATGGCAAAGAACTTTGGCCTTTAATCTTAAACTCTTTCATCGCAACTACCAACCAAAAGACATATATTAAAATTATATTATTGTGTAAAATATAATTATTATTATTTTATAAAGCCAAAATACTATAACTTATTATTAATATATATAGAAAATACTGAATGTCAAAAGAAAATGTAAGTTGGCATTTTCAATAATCAGTGTACTTTTAAATTTTGATATTGTGTGTGTATCTAACCATGTAAAATATATATTTTTATAAATAATAGTTTTAAATCTATTTTGGAGCACAACATTTCTCTTTATTACTTTTATAGCTCATTAAAATGAAAAATTTTGGAATATATTCAAAAGAATATTGTAAGCTCTTTTATTCCTTGGTGCATACAAACACATGTATAGGAATTAAATTATCTGTGATATATTTTACTAGTATATATAAAAAGTAGAACTTTTACAATATTGTTATTTTTTTTCCAAAATCAATTATTGTTTATTTAAGTCAGCATTGTATCATTGAGCATGCAGTTTTATGATAGTCCAATGTGAATGCAATTCAATACAATGAATATATTGCCATGGAAGAATTTGACCAATTTTTTTTACAAATTACAATTTTGAAACTATTATAGACTCACCCACGCATATTAGCCCCTTTCTAATTGCAAACATGTGAGATATCGGGTTGCCCCACAAGTAATGAATGGGATCAAAGGCATTTCGAGAGAGCTGATGGTATACTTATTTGATGCATTAGCGCGCCATTTGTTATGAAAATTCGTACTATTATAGACGTGTATGATTCTTTTTAAAAATTAAACAATTTCTACTGTCCTTACTGCAATGGAAAAATTTATATTTTTGATAACAGATGGTGCTCTAATAATTTTTTTAGAAAAAATGGTTAGAAGATGTTTTGCAAGGTTTATCCTATAATCTCTTCCCATTCTCCTGCGCTGATGTTTTAATTCTGATGGAAGCATTTGTCAACTAGAATGGTATCAGTGTTAGATTTATTTTTTATTGAAAAAGTTATCTGTTCCTAATATATTTTCTGTTAAATAATACAGTAGTCATACTCCATGAGAAGACATTCATGCTAAAGGACACCTCTTTATAAAGGACAGTTTTCATTTGAAAAATCACCATTTTTACTATTTAGCAACTCTCTGGTAAGAGGATACCTCTCCTTAAAGGATACTTTGGCTCTGCAATTAAGTATCCTTTACAGGGAGGTTCTACTGTATTAAGCAATTATATAAATTAATATATTTCAATAAAAATAATGATATTTGCAGACTTTATTCAAAAAATGGGAAACAAACTTTTCATGTGGTTGCGCTCCATCAGGACACTGGCTCAGCAAAGCTGTGCAACATACATATAATAGAGATTCACAGAAATAAGTTTGAAAACAAAATCAAAACAATTACAAGTAGTTTCCAGTTGTAGAGGGTTAGGGGGACAGTTTAAATAGGGGTGGGATTATCTGTGTTGAATATGCTGGAACTGTTGGGGTAGATCTTCTGTTTATGCTGTCTTTGGAGATTATAGAATGAGCCTATTGTATTTGGAGAATATGCTATGGACTTGTGACATCTTGTAGGTTGAATTGATGACCTGTAGAATTTTTGTGTTCAAATATTAAGGATTTGTTATCTTGGTTTCTGATATTATGGCTATGTTCTTTAATTCTTGTGTCTATGGAGACATTGCATTGTATATTCAGTTTATATATATCAAAATGCAGTAAATTTTAAATTTCCATATTGGCTTTCTCTAGTGTTTTGCTAAAAATAAGTCCAGTAAAGAATGGTAGTATGCTTTTAATGTTAGGCTTTTGTTGTTTTATTTGAAATTATTGTATTTCTTATATTTGGAGTCTCCTTCCAATCACCCCACATTGTAATAAAACATCTTGTAGTTATAGGCCAGTTATGATTCACCTTTCTTTCTTATTCTATAAATTATTGGTCTTACTTCTTAGAATCTCTTCACTAGAAAATTTAGCCGTCTAGTTGATCTTCTCCTGTCTTCTCACATTTCCTTTGCTGCTAATATTTTTCTCTATCATCACTATTCCAAATTTTAGGCTGCTTTTTCAAATTATTGAAAAGTATCTGCTTATTTTGTGCAATTAAACATTGTCAATGGCTTATTCCAATAGAAAGAACAGCATTGCTGCTGGCTTGTTCCAATAATGAACAACATTACTACTGGCTTGTTCCAATAATGGAACAACATTGCTGCTGGCTTGTTCCAATAATGGAACAACATTGCTACTGGCTTGTTCCAATAATGGAACAACATTCCTACTGGCTTGTTGCAATACTGAAACAAAATTGCTGCTGGCTTGTTCCAATAATGGAACAACAATTATGCTGACTTGCTCCAATAATGGAACAACATTGCTACTGGCTTGTTCCAATAATGGAACAACATTGCTCCTGGCTTGTTTCAATAATGGAACAACATTGCTGCTGGCTTGTTCCAATAATGGAACAACATTGCTGCTGGCTTGTTCCAATAATGGAACAACAATTATGCTGGCTTGTTCCAATAATGGAACAACATTGCTGCTGGCTTGTTCCAATAATGGAACAACATTGCTGCTGGCTTGTTCCAATAATGGAACAACAATTATGCTGGCTTGTTCCAATAATGGAACAACATTGCTGCTGGCTTGTTCCAATAATGGAACAACATTGCTGCTGGCTTGTTCCAATAATGGAACAGCATTGCTGCTGGCTTGTTCCAATAATGGAACAACATTGCTGCTGGCTTGTTCCAATAATGGTTCAACATTGCTCCTGGCTTGTTCCAATAATGGTTCAACATTGCTCCTGGCTTGTTCCAATAATGGTTCAACATTGCTCCTGGCTTGTTCCAATAATGGTTCAACATTGCTCCTGGCTTGTTCCAATAATGGAACAACAATTATGCTGGCTTGTTCCAATAATGGAACAACATTGCTGCTGGCTTGTTCCAATAATGGAACAACATTGCTGCTGGCTTGTTCCAATAATGGTTCAACATTGCTCCTGGCTTGTTCCAATAATGGTTCAACATTGCTCCTGGCTTGTTCCAATAATGGTTCAACATTGCTCCTGGCTTGTTCCAATAATGGTTCAACATTGCTCCTGGCTTGTTCCAATAATGGAACAACAATTATGCTGGCTTGTTCCAATAATGGAACAACATTGCTGCTGGCTTGTTCCAATAATGGAACAACATTGCTCCTGGTTGTTCCAATAATGGAACAGCATTGCTGCTGGCTTGTTCCAATAATGGAACAGCATTGCTGCTGACTTGTTCCAATAATGGAACAACATTGCTGCTGGCTTGTTCCAATAATGGAACAGCATTGCTCCTGGCTTGTTCCAATAATGAAACAGCATTGCTGCTGGCTTGTTCCAATAATGAAACAATATTGCTCCTGGCTTGTTCCAATAATGGAACAGCATTGCTGCTGGCTTGTTCCAATAATGGAACAGCATTGCTGCTGGCTTGTTCCAATAATGGTTCAACATTGCTCCTGGCTTGTTCCAATAATGGAACAGCATTGCTGCTGGCTTGTTCCAATAATGAAACAATATTGCTCCTGGCTTGTTCCAATAATGGAACAGCATTGCTGCTGGCTTGCTCCAATAATGAAACAATATTGCTCCTGGCTTGTTCCAATAATAGAACAGCATTGCTGCTGGCTTGTTCCAATAATGAAACAATATTGCTCCTGGCTTGTTCCAATAATGGAACAGCAACAGTTTCTAACTTGTTCCAATAATGGAACAGCAACAGTTTCTAACTTGTTCCAATAATGGAACAGCAACAGTTTCTAACTTGTTCCAATAATGGAACAACAACAGTTTCTAACTTGTTCCAATAATGGAACAGCAACAGTTTCTAACTTGTTCCATTTAGCAGAAAAAGTCATAAGCTATGTTCCCACTACACAATCAGGAGTTGCTTTTTTTTAACATAATTTTCACATCCTGATCATCCTTTGTTCAATTTTTCACATATTGGCAAATATTGGTTGGAGAAACCCTAAAAAAAAATTATATATATATGATAGATGGCGCAAGCTATAAGCAACTTACAGTTGCACGATAAGAGTATGCCTTTTTCTTTTTCATAAATTATATTTAGTGTAAATTTAGTTCTAAGTATAATATGACTATAAGCACAACAATGACTTGCCTGATCAAGAGAAATATGTAATTTTAATCATTTTTCAATATATAAGAAATTGTAAAATAAATTTATATATTTAAATTCTTTCACAGTAGGTTTCTCTATTGAAAATAATCATCCTGCAACAGGATATTTATATATTTTATGATTTCATCCTTTTTCCACTGCCTAGTGTTTCTCTAGGTTTCTGCCACCCCAATCTCTAGATGTTTCTCTAACAGCATATCAACTTCTTCTCAGACTGGGGATATAAATCTTGTGCCATCATGAAATGTCACCTCTCCTTACATTTTCTAACACCATCCTGTTTGATTATCACACCAATCCTTCCTTGACCAGACCCCCCCCTATATAACCTCGTTAGTTCGACACTTGCAATTATTCAACCAACGTTTTCATTTCCCGACCTGCAGCCTATCAAATAATGAATGTTAATTCAACCAAATGATAATTTGACACAATCAATAATTTAAATTTATATATAGATGGAAATTTTGCCGGGAGGATATTGATCTAAAGAGACAAAGGTCGCCTCTCCCGTCAAAATAGACGCCATCTATTGACCGTCGCCGCAAACTAGCGGCATCGGGTCGGTGACAAAGCCACAACACCTCTAGGTGGACGCTTTTCAGTTTGCCAAAGCTGGTGTTGTGGCTTTGTCACCGACCCGATGCCGCTAGTTTGCGGCGACGGTCAATAGATGGCGTCTAGTTTTGACGTCTATTTTGATGGGAGAGGCGACCTTTGTCTCTTTAAATTTATATATATACAGTTAAACCTGTCTATAGCGCCCGATTTTAAAAACGTATTACAATGCAATTTACATTAAAAGTGACCTGTCTGTAGCACCCCCTCTCTATAGCACCTTATTTGGTGAGTTCCAAGAGGGGGCGCTATAGACAGGTTTAACTGTAATTATCATCTATTGAAAAATTTTGTAACAAATAAATTTAATCAATAATTTGACTGATGTTTAAAATCAAATTTCGAAATATAAGATAATTCTTGTTTAAATACAAATTTATTGCTGAAAATACAATACTTTGGCATGGCGGGCACAGCAGCCATAGTTTATTGTATGCATACTGTGTTTGAAAGTCTTAAAATGTGTCGCAAAATCAGCTTCAATGATGGACAATTTAAACCTAACTTTACCGGCCACTAAACAACAGGTGTCTTAGAGTCTTTTTTTTCTAAATTTATTCACTTTTTCTTACAATAGCATTTATTCACTTATATTAAACTAATATTTGTAAATTTTCCTTTGTTCACAAATGTATTAATGCAATTCTATCCATCACTTAAAGGTAAACATGAAATAGTGTGTGACGTTTCGGTAACAGTATTGTTATCATCATCAGACAAAAAAACTGAATGAGAAATTATACCACAGCATGTTTGTAGTCACTGTTATCAAGTGCGTAAAAAAAAAAGTCCCAATATGTTATCAAATTCACATTAATAATTAAAATATATATTACAACAGTAATTTTATAAAATTATTATTTTAATTATATATTTGGTTATACACTAGAACCTACTCCATGAGAGGATACTTCACCTCTCAATAAAGGATAGTTTAATTGCCAAAATGAGCATTTTTACAATTTAGCAACTCTCCGGTAAGAGGACACCTCTTCCTAAAGGACAATTTTGCTCTGCAACTAGGTGTCCTTTACAGAGAGCTAGTTCTACTGTATATCCTAGAGAGAAAAATGTCCACTAGAAATGAATGTTGTGAATGAAATCATTAAACTTACTTAAATTCAACTGTCTAATCCCTTGTGTGGGATGTCAAATTGAAGAGGTTAGATAATGTAAATCCCTCCAGCATGTCAGTAGACAGATCCTTCCTGACACATCCTTCTTTATAGAAGTCAAATCTTATTTGTGTCTTCCTTATCTATCTTATCATCCAATGGTGAGTAGTTAGCAACAGCGTTTCATTATAAATGCCCCAGCTAAGTCGGCCTGCCACTGAGTAGTGCTCCCAGTCTTAATGACAAAGGCATTCTACTTCACCCAGTGTGGAGATAAGAAAGAAGAAGCCTATAATTGCCCCACATGTCTCTAAAAAGTACAGTTAAACCTGTCTATAGCGCCCCCTCTTGGGACTCACCAAAATAGAGTGCTATAGAGAGGGGGTGCTATAGACAGGTCACTTTTAATGTAAATCGTATCGTACTACGTATTTAAAATCGGGCGCTCTAGAGAGGGAGGCGCTATTTAGAGGGGGCGCTATAGACAGGTTTAACTGTATTTCAAACACACGCTAATAAGACCAAATCTAAATAAATAAATAGTGTGTGACATTTCGCTAACAGCCTTGTTACCATCTTCTGACAAAAGTACTGAATGAGAAATTATATCACAGCATGTTTTAAATAGTTACTGTTATCAAGTGTGTAAACAAGATAGCAGATAAAAAGAAGATAATTTTCTAAGGACCCTAAAATTAGTCTGAAGATAGTAATAATGCTGTTACCGAAATGTCACACTCTATTTATTTGGATTTGGTCTTATTACCTTGTGTTTATAATCTACTAGCCGAATGACCCGGGCAACGCCCGTGTTTTACCCGATTGAATGTTTTTATTCAAATACTATTTGTTACAATTATAAATTGGCGCCTTAAATAAATGCATATATTAGTTAATAACTATAGCCTATGTGCTTTATCTGTCTATGTACTGTTGGCTTCCGTAGGCGTCTCTTACTGGGAAAAAGAAAGAGAGGATTCCATTTAGTTATTAACTAATATATGCATTTATTTAAGGAGCGACCCGCTCCAACACAATAGTTACAAAAACGATAAAGCGAGTGGAGTGGCATGATGGGGGGGCAAAGGTGGCGTGACCGTAGCCAACCAATAGGAGGGCGCCATTCCAAAAAAAAAAGCAAACGGTGACAGAGATGAAAACTGAAGAATTAAGAGATGAAGAACGCATGACGCTCGTAACTGTATATTGGATAATCCAAATAGTGTGCCTCATCATTTAACAAGCCTTTCAACTTTTGCACATACAAGTTGCCTGTTTAGCCACTTTCACTCTCTGCAGACTTGTGCAAGAACTGAGGTGGGAATAGAAGAGCTCTCAATGCAGGATCCAATCCTGAGTTGTGGTGGTTGCTGTACCACTCCTCCCCTTTTTACAACCCTCACCAACCTGTCTATAGCGCCTCCTCTAAATAGCGCCTTCCCTCTCTATAGCGCCCCATTTTAAATACATAGTACGATGTGAGATTTACATTAAAAGTGACCTATCTATAGCACCCCCTCTCTATAGCACCCTATTTTGGTGAGTCCCAAGAGGGGGCGCTATAGACAGGTTTAACTGTATAAACAGTGAAATGACCCCTTCCTGATATATATATATATATTATTTTTCAGTAGTATGTGTGCTAGTGTGGGAAATTTTAAAATACTTAAGAGACATGGTAAGGGATCCAAATTCCATTGGTCAAAAAGAATTAGTGCTATATAGCAGCTGTGTGTCAAATCAAGAAGCTATCAAGGCAAGTAAGCTGTCATACATTGAATAAATCACATAGAGCAGGGGTTGGGCAACCTGCGGCTTGTGAGCCACATGTGGCTTTTTGGATGTGAGAGAAGCTGCGGCTCTTTATATAGTTTCATTCGCAAATATTATTTATGCAAGTACTATTTATTGTTGACAAAAAAAAAAATAATCCGGGGCTCTTTAAAAATTTGAAATTTGGTAAATTGTAATTTTTGACTTTTCCAACGACTCAAAATGTTGCCAACCCCAGACACTAGAGCAGTAAATTTAAAAAATGGTGAGAAGAATTTCTTGAAAGGTTTTTTTCATTTCGCCGAGATTTCGAGAATTTCTGCTCATCTACTGGAGTAAAAATGAGAACCGCATGCAATATTACAGCAGTATGGTAGACTGGCGAAACTGCTGGGAGGGTTCACCACTGATGAGCCAGGCCCTCCCATTATTTTCATCATTGGAGTAAGGGCATTAAAAAAGTATTTTATTTTAAAGAGAAACATGTGTGTCAAAAAGGAGTTTAAAATTTCTTAGAAATTATTGTTTAAACTAAAGAACACTCAGGAAGGATGTGTGAGTATTGTGTTGTAAAGGCAGGGTTGACACTAGTTGTGCCACAATTTGAAAGAGGACCAGAGCAGGACAAGTTCACCATCTAAACTTCCTCCCTTCCTGACTCATTTCCTCCAGAATCATTTTATTATTTCTCCTCCTTCTTCAATGCCTTCCTCTACTTAGGGTGGGCCACATGTTCTCTTCATATCTCCCTCCTTCAATGCCTTCCTCTACTGAGGGTGGGCCACATGGTCTCTCCATACTTCCTCCGCCATCCTCTTCATCTCCTCGTAGGTGTGTCGTCCAGTTTATATTGTCTGTGTATCCCCCCGTCGTCTCCTTCCCCTCGATCTCTTCCCCCGAAGCTTTCCCTCCAACACTGTCAGTTATAATTTTTAATGGACATTAAAAGCTGCCTCACAATTGTATGCTCCTTTTGTTTCCTACAATTTTCCTGGAGATGATACTAATACATTTTTTCATTTCTAAAATATTGTTGAGGTAGGAAGACTGGAGTAATTAAAATGAGGGTTTTATTGGGTGTGGGGTCCATTATAGGTCCTTGCATGTAGGTGGGTCGGGTATACAGAGAGAGAGAGACGGTTAAACATCTTTAATGTTCATATAAAATTATATATAGTTAAATGCAGAAAAAAAAGGTCTTTTCCAGCCGGTGATGTCTTCCTCCAATGGGAGTTGTTTTTTCCTGGTCGACGAGCTCGGCCCAGTTGGTAGAAGGTTTGCCTGTTCCAGGCCCAGGTTGCTCTGTTTCCCCAACAAATGCCGCAGTGGCCTGAGGGGCGCTGATAACATCAGCAAGTCCAAATGGCAATTAGCTTACGGCCAAGGCCATTGTAGAGTTGAGGGGTAGGGAATTCCCCATAAAAAATTCTAATATTATTCTTCTCTTCGGAGGCGGTTAAAATTCCTTGCCAGCAAAGTTTGGGGCAGGAGCGCGCGCCCGTGCATCCTCGCAGCTCAAGGTACCGCTCAAGAGAGAGAGAGAGAGAGAGAGAGGGACATCCAGCTTGACTTGGGGGTTTGTTTTCAGGACTTGATTCTCTGGCAGACATCTTAAAACTTGTCTCTTCATCTTTTCTTTTTAAAAAATATATACAGTAGAACCTCTATGAGAGGACACCTCTCTACAAATGAGAGTTTTTAATCAACAAATTTACCCTTTTTACTATTTTGCATCTCTCTAGTAAGAGGACACCTCTCTCTAAAGGACACTTTTGCTCTGTAACTAGGTGTCCTCTACAGAGAGGTTCTACTGTACTGTAAATGTTCATAAAGCATGTATTGATCCTATGGTATGTTTACCCCTTGACCTGTCTGACTTGGAAGGTCCTTCCTGTAGCTAGGCTACCACTTCTTTGGGTGTCCTCTACAGAGAGGTTCTCTTGTATTAAAAAGGTAAAGAAAGGTGACCAAGCAGAGATGTGGTCAAAGTATTTCTGTGTGGTATAGAACATCATAGATGGAATAAAAATTGGTAGACAAATTAATTGATGAGAGAAAATATCTTTTGCAAGTTGATTTAGGGAATCTGTAAAAGCTTACCTTTTTCTACTAATCACATCTTGATGGAACTGTAAATACAGTCAATTTTATTAATTAATTGGGAACATTGTTTCTGGACCCAATGGCATAAGGAAAAAATTCAATGGGAAGCAGTGGCGAAGATTGTGCTCTAAAGAAGGTTGCACAAAGGAATCCCAAAGGCGGGGATATTGTTTTAGGCATTTAGCCTTATAAGGCAAGAGTCTAAGACCCCAGTCTCACAGTTACCCTGGGAGGAGGAAAGGAACAATTGAGTTGGTGTTGAATTATAGTCGGTTTTAAGATCTTTCCATCACAACATTCACTACTGGTGGCGGTGGTCTAGGACATCCACATTTTTAAACTCAATAAAATAATAAGTTTTAGAAAAAATATATTTTAATTAATATAGTAGAACCTCCCTGTAAAGGACACCTAGTTGCAGAGCAAAACTGTCCTTTATAGAGAGGTGTCCTCTAGCGCGAGTGTCCTCTCATGAGGTTCTACTTGTATTGTGAAACACGCACAACACACATGAAAAATTACAAATGCTATTTTTATATTAGTGAATAAGTATAATGAAATAAAGTGAATAAATTTGGGAAATAAAGAAAAAGACAAGAACCCTATTCAGTGTACATTCTAGCTGATCAATCCTCACAAGACATGCAAGTCTTTGCTCTTCTGTATGTTATTTCAAATAGTAGAATGTTGATCTCTAAGACACTTCATGTTTAAGCTGGCCACACTTAGGTTATTAAACCAATGACACCTAAATCATCCAGGAGAAAATGAAAATTAGGTGCGATTTATGGGTGATGGCGTCGCTGACTTTTACAGCGCCCCGCATTGTAACATTTTAAGCACAGTGCACATACACTAACTCTGCCCTTTGTACCTCGTGTGCTAAAGTATTGCATTTTTAGTAATAAATTTGTAGTTGAACAAGAATTACTTAATGTTGTTGTCAAAATATTATTTAAAAAAAAAAAAGGGGTTGAATTATATATACATACAGTAGAACCTCCCTGTAAAGGACACCTAATTGCATAGCCAAAGTGTCCTTTTACCGGAGAGTTACTAAATAGTAAAAATGGTCATTTTGCAGATGAAAAGTGTCCTTTAGTGAGAGTATCCTTTCAAGGAGGTTTTACTGTATACATATTATAATGGCAAAATGTATGTATTGCTGGTTTTCTTGACATAATAAGTGTCGAAACTCTGATCTGCAATGTGTCAAGTAGAACATTAGCTGTGTTATAAATAGTTTAGATAATTAAAAAGGCATATATTGATTTGAATAAATATTTGCAATATTTCAGTTGGTTGAACGCCAACCTTTGTCAAGACATTACTATTTTCAGAACGATTATAGATAGGGTTCATTGGTAATGCAATTAATAATTTATTATACCTTAATGATCAGAAGTCATCATTTTTTACCATGTCTTCTATATTTTTGCCCTTTATCAGGATGTTGTTAGAAATATTGAATATAATGAATGCTATGGTGGCTTATAGCTACCTAGGTTGTTTTCTAGTAGAACTTCCCATGGGGCCTATAAACTGATTTTAGAGGTTAGGTTAGTTCATTGGTTTTTCTTTTTCTATTAATATCCCTAGTACATGTGGTACAGGCCACGATAACCATGGTGGGTAGAAGTTGGTGACTGCTTTTACTGTAAGTGCACCACATGTCTACACATGTGAAAAGCAGTTCAACTTTTGAACTTACAAATGTACCAGAGCTCTAAATGGTCATTTGCACTCGTTGTTGGGGTTGGTCTTTTGCAAGAATCTGGGGCCATTGAAGCATTTTTTTTTTATATAAAAAAAAAAAAGTGCCCAATACAGGATTTGATCTCGGGTTGTAGCGGTTGAAAACCAATGGTTTAGACCACTTATCCACTGACTCCCCTTTAGTACTGATTTACAACTTTGGTATTGAGACAATGAGTGTGGGAGACCAGAATTAGTATCTTGTGTGCATCACAGAGACAACACCAAGTAAGATCCAGATAAGAGCATATCTCAAGTCATTAAAAATAGTAAATCTATCTACCTCTCTTTTTTTTTTTGTTCAAACTGCAGCCAAGGGCGGGCTATTCCAGAACATAGCTTAGTTTTCATTAGATGATTTAGTAGAAACTGTGCTTATTAATAAACAGCTAGAAGAGCCTGATCTCAGGGACATGGTTGTAGGCATTTTACAGAGATATATAACTGCATGCACAAAACTGTAGTATTTGGATCTTTTGAAGAAAGAGATGTTACTTGATGTAAGGTTTGTAATAATGGGGGCAAAGAGAGAGAAGCTTCCAGAGATACAATACAGGGTGGGTGTGTCTAGGGGACTCTGCAGTGTAGCCTTCTCTCTGCTCCCCAGGCTGAAAGGATGAATCGTAGGGGCCCAGAATCCAGAGTCAAGAAGGATGGAGGAGGTGGGAGCAAGTCAGGCTCTGCATCTCCCAAGACTAAAGGCAGGAAGAAGAGCTCTGTTGCAGACATCTCCCCAGAGACCAAGAAGATTGAATGCCCCGTTGCTCCGGCTTCACCGAACAAAACAGAAGAATCTACCAAGGCCACTGAGGTGGCTATTGACCTCAAGTCCAACAAGAACGTTCCGGCTTTGGAGTCTTTCCCAGCCTACAGTGTTATCACCACCAACTGCAGCAACACCCCAGTCAAACCAGCAGAATCTGAAAGGAATGACCTTCATTCCCCCTCTTTACCTGTATATAACCCCAACATTTTTTCATCCACCATGGAAGCAGATCTAAAAATCACCTCTCCAGAGAACTTGAAGCGGGTGGCCAAGAAGCTCCCCAAGAAGAGGAAGTTTGACCCTGCGGAGGTGGAGAAGTTCCAGGATGTTGAGGAGTCTGTCCACAACTCGAGCAGTGCTGACAAACTCCATAGTCTCAGCCAGGTGACGGAAGTCAGTGTCAATCAGATGGACCTGCGGGACTGGAAGGGCCAGAGGGTGTTGGCCAAGTACAACAACTTCTACCTGCCTGGGGTCATCAAGGAGTTCAGAGAGGGTACCAATATCGGGGTGACTTTTGACAAGGAGCCTTCTGTTATCACCTTTATCCATGATATCCTGGATAAAGGGAGGTACAACATAGTGAGTGACCACAGTCCCTCCCCTGCCCAGGTCTTGGTGGGGACCTCTGTGTGTGTGAGGATTAACCCGGAGGAGAATGTATTCCTGGAGGGGGTGGTGATGGCCCTGAGTGCCAAGCCCATCCAGTACAACATCAAACTTAAGTCCAGTGGTTCGGATCCAGACACCATCTGGGTGTCCAGGGCTAATATTCGGCTCCTCCTACCCCCGTGGTGGGAGGAGCTGGAGATGAGTGTTAAAGATGCTGGGGACCCACCTCCACCTAGTGAGCCTCCACCTCCTCCTCCCAACATCCCGCCCCTCTCCCCATTGGTGGACAAGTCAAATGCCTCTGCCCAGACCACCCAGGTCTGGCCCGCACAGCCCCACCCTCAGTACAAAGAATTCCAGAGACTTGATGCCATCTACCAGTCTGCGATAGTGCCTCAATCTCAAGCATTCCATCAATATCCCCTGCACACCTCCCCCACAGAGGCCACCAGGATTTCCACCATGGTGGACATGGTACCTTCCAATGCCCCCCTGGATCTCTACAATGCCAAGCTGAATGGGGGCAAGCTTTCTGAGCTGTCACTCACCCCAAGGAGAAGGAGGACAAGAGAAGCCCATACTATGATGATGAATCCTCAGACGTGATCTCAAGAAGGAACTGAAGTTTGACAGCAATACTCAGGCAGTTGTAGCATTTAATTTCCAAAGATCTTCACTCTCTTCTCAAGACAGCCTGACCCCCTGCTGCCTGGGAGGAAGTCTGACACAGCCTCCAGCACCCCCAGCATCCTCTCCTGTGAGCAGGACCCCGTCCCTCCAGTCTCTGGCCCTTGGGCTCAGAAATACAAAAAGGGGGACATTGTTTCTGGACCCAATGGCATAAGGAAAAAATTCAATGGGAAGCAGTGGCGAAGATTGTGCTCTAAAGAAGGTTGCACAAAGGAATCCCAAAGGCGGGGATATTGTTCTAGGCATTTAGCCTTAAAAGGCAAGAGTCTAAGGCCCCAGTCTCACAGCTACCCTGGGAGGAGGAAAGGAACAATCAAAGATTCCCTCAATGGAAAGGAAATAGAGTGGGAGGACTCCTCAAGGGAGAGTGAAACCAGCCCAGCCACTCTGGAGAGAGATAGGAGATACAGCCACTTTGACATGGAGGAGACTGAGGCTGGCCAACTGCCTGGTTTCTCTGGGGAACTCCCCGTCCACCACCCCAGCCTTTTCCCCCAACCACACTCCCATCCCAGTCTCTCCCCACCTCAAATCACAGACTCTGAGCCCACTGACAGCGGCCCACTTCACACCCATTGGGCAGATCCAGGTACTGCATCCCACAGTGGTGCAGTCCACTGGTGGCCTCTCCTGGAGCGAGGCAGCCTCCATGCAGGAACAGGCCCTCAAATCCCCCCACAACCTCCACGGTATCTACAGCACTCTGTCCAATGCCTACCACCCTGGTGTCATCCCGCACAGAGGTCATCCAGCCCCGCAACTCCAGCTCAGACATCCAGCAGGAGAACAGGGCCACAGTGCTGCAGGTCATCAGGAGCCAGCCATCAGAGGCTGCCACTTCAGTGATCCACTCCAGTGTGGCCGTGCCCCAGCCCATCCACCCCCAGCACTTTGACAAACTCCAGAGCGAGCAGTCCCTCCGCCTCATGTCCCCTACCTCCCACCTCACCAAGCACAAGATGCTCCTCTACCCGGGGGACCCTGGGGACATGTGCAATGGCCGACTCAGAGACTCCCCTCATGACCTATCTGCCAAGCACACAGCTCCCTGGCTACAGCTCTACCCACCCCCGACCCGAAGGAAGACAAGACTGCTTCAGGTAGGTTTCTCCTTGCTTACTAACATCTCTATCAAATAAATACTACATACCTATACATTTAAGTAATTAAATATCAGAACTTTTTTTTAACAGGGGTATACCTAGAAATTTTTATATATATTGTGAATGTTATTGACAATTTTTGCTTTAATGGGTTATATGAATCCTTATTTTATGGGAGTGTATAACACCCTCACTGAGGACACCCCCTAATCCAAAGGTAAGAAGAGACAGAATCCAAGTAAGGTTAGATGGAAATTTTTCCGGAGAGGATATGGGTCTATAAAAAGAAAGTACACCTCTCCTGTCAAATGCTTAAACCAAGTGCCATCTATTGACCTCTGACTGTCGGGTTGGTGACAAAGCCCCCACATCTTTGGTAAATTAAGAGCGCCCACCGGGAGACCATTGTTTTGGGCTAATGACCCTTGTCAGTCCAGGGCAGGCTTTGATTTCAGGAATCCCCTGTTGATCTCATGAATTCAAGGCCAGCCCTGGACTGAGGAGGGCCATTAGACTGATACCCCGGGCACTCTGAATTTGCCAATGGCTTTGTCCTGAGTCTTCTAGTCACAGCGACTGTCAATGGATGGCACTCAGGTTAAGGATTTATTTTCACAAGAGAATCTTTTTTTTTTTTAAATAAAAAAATAAGACCTAATCCAAATAAATTAATAGTGTATGACATTTTGGTAACAGCGTTGTTACCGAAACATCATACACTATTAGTTTATTTGGATTAGGTCTTGTATCTATAGTCCAAATTGTGCTTATCATTTTTAAATAAATAATATGTGAACTACATATAGCTGCATCATCAGATTATAATATTCATTCAACTGAAGCCAACAGATTAGAGTTGACTATGGGAGACAAATAAGTACAGGGGTTGGTTGGTGAAGAGTGTTCCATTTTTGACACCATGGCCAGGAATTACATTGAGCACCAAATGGGAGCTCTTGTGCAAAATTTGAAACAAAAGTTTATCTAAAACAGAAAAACACCTCCCATTTGATAAGCAACCACCTCCCTGAAGATTGGTCCAATTATGTTCAGGAGCAGCCTCACAAGTGGTGAGGTGAAGAACACAATCATTACTTCTTGCTTAGCTCCTCCACTCAATCAGCCTGTAGATCCATCATTACTTATGATACTCAAGGTTACAATTTACTGCTTCTGTTCCTTGAAAAGAATGGTCTCACAGTGATAAAAATACAAATTGAAAGGAATTTTGTCTTTTTTTTTTTTTACTTATAGTTATCGATAAATGAGGAAAAAATGAAGATAGTACAGTAGAACTACCTCCCTGTAAAGGACACCTAAGTGCAAAGCCAAAGTGTCCTTTAGGGAGAGGTGTCCTCCTACTGGAGAGTTGCTAAATAGTAAAAATGGTAATTTTCCAAATGAAAACTGTCCTTTGTAGAGAGATGTCCTCTAGTTTGAGTGTCCTCCCATGGAGGTTCTACTGTATATTATGTGCTCTTATAGAATGGTTAAAATACTCAAAACACCTGAGATCCTCTTTACCAGTTTCATTATTGTAATTCCTATTCAAACAACATATAGGTGTCTTCTTCTTCTTTCTTATTTCCACTCAATCACACTAAGGTATCAAGCTGTAAAGCTTGAGACTTTTGATGGTGTCTGTCGGGGAAGAGTAGAGCTCATCAATGGATGAGTCAATACAGTCAATAATATGTCTTGGGTTGCAGGTTGAGAATTGCACTTAGTACATAGTGGGAAGACCCTGTGACCATTCTGGAAAGTCATTGTCCGTAGATGACTTAAGTCTGGAAATCAAAGACTGTTGTTACATACAGGTGTGCTATACTTATGTCAAGTAATTTAAAATGGATATCACAGAGATATCTCTCAGAGTGGAGGATGAAATATATTGAGTAGGCTGACTCACCAGGGATGATTCATCCCAACGGTTGGTTTGACCACTTTAATCCAATTCAAGTCAGCCTCCTAAGAAGAGAGAGAGAGGTAAAATTAATACTTTATATAGTTTCTCTCTCTCTAACAACACCTGTTCCTGGGATCCATCAAGTTTTGTAGGAAGTCTCTGTTCCAGCCATTCCTGGAGTAGTGTGCTCTTTCTCAACATTCCCAACTTCCATATTGAAAATTATTTGTAGGAAAAAAGTCAATAATGTCACTATGCCTCTCCTTTATTGATAAGGTGCAATTTGGATTATAGATTAGAAACACAAGGTAATAATTATATCTAAAAAAGAGTGTTTTTTCCACTTCTAAGAATAAACAAAAGGTAATAGACCGAGATTCCAAATAGTGTGTGACGTTTCGGGTAACAGCATTGTTACTGAAGCCTCACACACTATTTATTTATTTGGATTTAGTCTTATTACTTTGTGTTTTTATTTCCTTAATTGGTTTATATATTTATATGGTGTCTGTATTATTCACTGCTGATCAGCTACTCTCCACCCTGAACTACCTCTCTGTAAAGTACAACACCAAGTTGCAGAGTCAAAGTGTTGGTCTTTTAGGAGGATGTGTCTTCTTACAGAAGAGTTGCTCCATTTTTTTATACCTTAAAACAAAAAATTCTGTATGAGCATTAAACATATTATATCCTCCATGTTTAACACTTAGTAAAATCTTCTTTCTTCTCTTTACTCAATCATATTAGGGTATCAATGAATGAGCCAATACAGTCAATGATGTGGTTTGGGGTTGCAGGTTGATGAATTGTACTTGGTACTAGTGGGAAAACCTT